>OZ025289.1:255347015-255988318 GCA_964019185.1 Maratus speculifer | reverse complement strand
ATCGGAATGTGCTGAAACTCCAGGTGTGTAAACAAAATAGTACGCGTCACATATTTTCGCGAAGAGTTTTCCCCGAAATCGAACAGGGGACCGTCAACAAATTGAAAAAGAACGAAGATCTTTTGGATAACCCTGTCAAAACTAATGTAGCAAAAGCGTTCAAAACTGCACATTATGATTAATTGGCTTATTGTAATGTACTGTGTTAATTTTTACAAGGATAGCATGTATACTCGTAGAGAAATTAAGGTTTTTATAAAAACAGTCCTAAATTTTTCCAAGTTTTTTGCTTATAATTTGCAGAGTTCTTGTTATAAAATAATGTTCTTTTCTGAAAATATGACAAACATTATTGTACACAATACCCTGTCATCAGAATTTAAAAATAATAAAAATTGTATGAAAAATGAGTATGTATAGTAAATAATTTTTCATTGCGCATGCGTCAACGATATCAAAATGTCATTTGCATATTGTGTTAGCTAAATGTATAGAGCAACTTCTGTAAAAGTTTCAAAAACATAGCTTGAAAATTCTGAAAATGGGAGCCTATAGAATCAACTCAAAATCCGTTATTCCTAAAGGAAGCAAAAAAATCAGGGGTTTTACCTAAATATAGTTGTACGTACAATATTGTGTAGGCACTAAACAATGGAATATGGATACAGCCCCTCATCTTTTTGCTTCATTTAGGGAATAAAGGATTTTGAGTTGATTCTATAGGCTCCCATTTTCAGAATTTTCAAGCTATGTTTTTGAAACTTTTACAGAAGTTGCTCTATACATTTAGCTAACACAATATGCAAATGACATTTTGATATCTTTGACGCATGCACAATGAAAAATTATTTACTAAACATACTCATTTTTCATACAATTTTTATTATTTTTAAATTCTGATGACAGGGTATTGTGTACAATGATGTTTGTCATATTTTCAGAAAAGAACATTATTTTATAATAAGAACTCTGCAAATTATAAGCAAAAAACTTGGAAAAATTTAGGACTGTTTTTATAAAAACCTTAATTTCTCTACGAGTATACATGCTATCCTTGTAAAAATTAACACAGTACATTACAATAAGCCAATTAATTATAATGTGCAGTTTGAACGCTTTTGTTACATTAGTTTTGACAGGGTTATCCAAAAGATCTTCGTCCTTTTTCAATTTGTTGACGGTCCCCTGTTCGATTTCGGGGAAAACTCTTCGCGAAAATATGTGACGCGTACTATTTTGTTTACACACCTGGAGTTTCAGCACATTCCGATTCATATTTCTTTCATTACTTAAAAATGATTACTTAATTACCAATTATGCTTAACTTTTGGACACCAGTGTATTTTAACTATATAAATACAAAATTAATAGAAAACATTTTCACTAAATTTCTACATATTTTCAGGTTTATTGAACATCAGAGTGACAGGAATTTTCTTTAAAACTATTAATTTATACTCTGCAAAGTAATCTTGAAGCCTTTTAAGAGTCAGGATTCCTTGATCAGTGACAAAGGTTTATTTTCTACAAAACTAAGATGGCTATCTTCAAGAGCTAACTCTTCTTTGAAAGCCATTTTTTCTTTTTCAGCATCAGATTCCGTATCTACATATACTTTTCCTGAAGTCAACATATAAAATATTATTTCTGCATGAATTAATTTTTTGACTTTTACAAACAGCCACTTTTTCTGTTGTAATACATACATCTAAATTCAGCGAGTTCACAGTGATTTTTTTCTACCAATAAACCCATAACTGGACAGATTATTTCTATCCTTTTACTCAACATGGATGCAATAACATTAATTGAACTGAATATGTTCTGAAGGTTATCACCACATGGATCTATGGATAAAATTGCTTTGATAAAAAACATGTTTACATACTTTCCCACAAAGATAACACTAATAATATCAATTGAATGAGTGAAAGCAAGTTGACTGTGTCCAAGCATTTGTATGTTTTAACCCTCATGGTTTCAGTTATTAAAATGAAGTAATCGGATTGGATGCCACACTATACAGAAATTAGTTATTTATTGCTAAGTAAGCAAATGAATGTGTTTAAAATATAGCAGCCAAATAGTTATTTACAAGACATACAAAATATTTCCTGTAATGAATGCAGAACTGTATTAAAAATTTCTTATAAATGCATTCAGTCAACTTTTATTAAGGTCAAAGTATGTTCCATTTTTTATTTAGACCTTGCATTAAAAAAAAAAAAAAAAAAAAAAAAAAAAAAAAAAAAAAAAATACTGTTTGCATCTGAAATATAGTGCAGATTGCAAGTATTTAGGGATTAGAGAGTTGCAGATATGAGAAAGTGGACTGTAGTTTTATTTAAGTTTTATCAGGAATAGCATTACATGTATTATGGAATTTGCATATGTGAATGAATACACAATACAAATGATAAAGAATGCATGGCAGATAAAGAAGAATGCAAGAAAATAAAGATACTCACTTTTAGTACATCAGCTTTCAACCTCCTTAGTAAATGACAACCTAATAAATCATGTAACTTTTTAACTTGTTCCTCCTTGGCTAAGTCAGCAAACTCGTTGAGGAAACCTTGTAAATCACTATAAAAAAACATAAAATTATGTAAAATGGATAAAAGAAAAGAAAAACTACATAAAAACAGAATACCACAGCTCTTACTTAAAATGGCTAGAATTCAAAAAGTTCAACAAATGAAAGAGTTCTTCTAAATTGTTCTGCAGTGGAGTGCCAGTAAGGAGCAACTTGTAATTAATTTTGTAAGCATTTAAAACTTTGAAGAACTGCAAAGAAAAAATACATATTTAAGAATCTGATATAAACTGCCAACTGAAATCAATAACAGGTATTATATTTATTTTATTAATATCAAATTAAACAGAAAATTTGAAATTAAACTTTGAAAAGGTATCTATACTAATAAAAGAACAAAACGCTCTGTCTGTCTGTGTGTGTGTGTGTGTCTGCGATGGCTAGCAAAATCTACGGCACGTACGAAGCTCAAAATTTTTCTGAGAATAGCCCAATGTCTCTCCTGATGCACCTGAAGCTCAGAATTTCAAAATTCTGTTTATTAACTGGGTAATTAATTAAATTCCAAAGCTCACTCTCATAAAAAATCACCTTTCTTCGCTTTTTTTCCCCATTCATTTTCTTATGGTTGATTGGTTGCATAAAATTTTCGCAGAAATAATTAAAAAAGCTGGGGCAGACCTTTAAAATTCATAGACTGGCAAACTCAGTTTAAATGAGGATTTTTTTTTTAATCACAGCTGCTGTACACCATGGAGAAAAAGATAGGTGGAGGCGAAGTAAACCGAAAAAAAGGTTTGCAATATTAAACCATTTATTGCTGAAATTTTAATGTCTCAAACAAAAGCACGAGGAAGGAATTTTGTATTAATAAAACAAATTGAAAGAAATGAATTACAGCTGAAGCATATTTTACGAAGAAACAGTAATTTTTTAAAATGGTTTTATTTATTATATTATTTAGGTTAAATTTAGGTTAAAGTTAAATTGCATTTATGTTATGGTTAGAATAAGGATATGTTACAATAAAGTGAAGGTTAGGTTACATTTATGTTATATTTAATTTACGGTAAGGTACTGTTAAGTCAAAATTAGGTTACAGACAGGTTCTGGTTACGGTACAAAAGTTTAAGGTTAGGAATTTATACACAGAGTGAACATTACGCAAGATTTGATTAAAAATAACATTTGCTTTTGTTAAATAGCTCTGAAATTATAATTCTATATACCAATCTTTTAGCTACCATCGTGTATCGATTTCATTCATGGTATAGTCGGATTTAAGAGTGATATAATTAGTTTGAAATTCAAAATATTTCACTTGGGATTTGTATGTGAAAATAATTAGTTACGTGACTTAACAGTGATTTTTACGGGTAAATATCAACTTTTTAACACGAAAATCATGCAACCGTTGGATACATATTCCCACCCGCGTTTTTCATTGCTCATTTTGAGTATTTTTAGAGCTTAATATTAGTTGTTGTTTTTAAAACCGATTTTTCACGCAGTCAGTGGCTACGTATTTCAGACAATGCATTTCTGCATGTAACGAGTTAATGATAAAATCATACAAATTTCAAGTTTATGTCATGATAGATATCATGACATGTGTTTGTTCCCTCATTTTTTCCACATATTTTATCTAAATACGATGTTTAAAATCCATATTTTTACGTAATCTTTATTTTCAGTACAATATTTTTCTCTCTTCAATAATATTTTATTTATAGTTCCTTCTTTTGTACTTAACGAGCGCATAGCGTAGTCTTATTCATCGCATTTCAGAGTTCTATTATCGTTTAGATTTGACCGACTCGGCGCGTCTTTCCTGCCGTACATCCGCGCTTCCTGCGCGGGAAACCTTCTCCTGCTTACGGCGGATGCCGTATGCGTGCTTTTTTCCCCCGTGTTATCGCTCTTTTGGCGAGAGCGCTCCTCTTTGTTGGCCAGCTTCTTGGCGTGTTTTTGTTTTCTCTGTGTGCCGATTGTGCACGAAAATTTGAAAAGTCAGTACGGGGATAATCATGATAGAGAAAGCAGTGCAGCGGCTCCCATCCTCATTACTCCCGGGGAATACGTTCGGCATATGATTCCCAGTCCCCGGATATTTTTTTTTCAACCGTAATGGCCTTACCTTCATTCTATTAATAAAATAGTTAATTTTCCTTTGATTTTTTTTTTTTTTTTTTTTTTTTTTTTTTTTTTTTACGATGAAGCTTTCATGGAAGAGAAAGTACTTTCAGTCTGATCAAGATAGCAAGGATGTCCCGTCCTCGTTACGAAATAAAGAATTGTACTCAAGATACCACGCGTGAATATTTCTTTTTGTGTGCCTAATATATTTTCATGTCTCAAGGTAAGAAGTTGTATTTTCTTTGCATGCCCAACTAGAACCTGGTATGTGATATCTACTACTACGATCGCTGACCGAACTTTAATCTTCTCAATTCTTTTCAACACAACGCATCGAGATCTTTACTAAACCTTTTCAATGTCTCACAATAAACAAATCATCATCCAGAATTTATTTTAAAACAAAATAATGTGACAGTTTAATATTGTTAATACGGACCCGGGCAACGCCGGACGGGTCAGCTAGTAGCTTATAAATTAGATATGTTACTTTATAACATAATTTTAACTTCATATGGTATGCCATTTGTTAGAAATGAAAACACCAAAAATAGATTTGAAAAAATATTTATGCTGATAAAATTGATTAGACTAAACTATTAGGGGCATGTGGAGAGAAAACTGTGCCCAGGGCAAAGTTAGAATTCGGCGTGCCCTCCCCCAACCTTTTCTTGTGACAGGCCAAAACCGACATTGATAGCATAAATTTGGTGCCTCCTAAATTTAAGCGCCCAGGGCGACCCCCCCCCCACTTCTATTGCACGGTGTTCTAAACTACAATATATATACACACATCCAGCGAATCTAATACAACATACCTCAAAACCAATTTTTGAACTATTTTACTATTAGATTTTTTTTAATGTTTTTTCACATTAGTAAAGAAAGTTTTGAAGTTTTCATGTTTAATGGCAATTTTACATTCACAAAAGGAATCCGGTTTCAATATTTTAGCTAATTTCTTTTTTTTTTCCAAATAGCATGGAGATTTTTCTACATTGATAGGAGCTCATCCCCCGCCCCCCCCATAAAATTCATTTAGAAAACTTTTTTTTATTGCGATTATTAATATTTTTCATGTTCTGTGATAGTTTTTTCACATTTATAATAGAAATCATTTTTCAATATGTTAACCAAACAACACAGTAAAATTTGACCAGCTTTTTTTTCTAATTCTTTTTAATGCATTACTGCGATTGTGATAACTTTTCTTTCAGCAATGATTTTTCTTACATTCATAAAAGGAATCCAGTTGCAAGCTTTTAGCTTGAAAATGAAAATTTGGACATCCATATATATCAGGTGATCCAGAAGTTTCGGGAGTTTTGAAATGTTAACAATTAGAAAACAATGTACACTACAAAGGTCTGGTTTTGAGATATATACTTAGAATAGAAACATATGGGATTTTTGTTTGGAATGAATTTTTTTAAAAATATATATAATTACAATTTTTAGCAACAAGTGGCGCTGCTGTACAAGACAATGTACCTATACCATGCATTATGTAAACATATGATTTCATTGCGAAATATGTTTTCTAGCACACTGATGAGATTTCGTTTTAAGGGTGGTTTATGTTCCCTTTTTTTTAATCGTAGTTGAAACTGCGTTGAAAGGGAATTTTGATACAAAATTTTATGATTAACTGCTACGTTGAGACATACTTTCTTTTCTTGTCTGTTTTTGTGTACTTATCGTACAGTACATGATGTTAAAACTGAAAAAATTTCGATTACCATTAAAAATGTGAAATGCTATGGTAAGCAAGGTTTGAAAAAAAGGCTCATTAGAAAATCGTAATAGAAGCAGGAGATTCCAAATGTCTGTTGTAATGGTAAATGAGGTAGAATTTGATGCCAATACTCAGTGGAAATCATCAGCTCAGTGCAGTATACTTTTAATATCATGACTAGCGAACTTCGCCCACTAGCGGCCCCTTTCATTTTTTGCGTTTTGTTCCATGAGTGCTTGTGGTGTAAGACTCATGCTACGATTGTTGACTACCAGTATTTTAGAACGGAAAAAGTGCCTTATTTTGCGGAGATATCTCTAAAGGTTTCTTTTTGGTCAGAACTCTTCCATAGGAGTAAAGATCAATGGAAATCCTTGTTTTTAGCTATTATATCGGGCCACTAAATTTTCTTTACGGGCCAGGCTGAATATTTTTTTTTCTATGGGGCTGGAAATTTCGGCCTGTGCATACCCCTAGTGGGAGGATCAATCCCACTGAGATAACATAAACACAGAAAGAAAAAAATAGAGAAAATCGACTTACAAGGAAGATCTCCATACGAGTATACCCCGAAAAATCTGAAAAAAAATACAGAATGTTCTTCTCGTGTGGATATATACGTTTATAAAAAAAATTTCGCCGTTACCTCCATTCAATAACAGTAAAAAAAATAATGAAAATTTCGTTATTTGGCGATTTATCGCTGATTGGCAATGGAATGTAATTTCAAAAATACTTTATGTCAAATACACTTCAAAAAAAAAAAAGTTTCATGTTGAATTTGTTTTTATAAGTTTTATTTAAATAACTTTAGTTTTGTAAGTTTTAGTTTGTTTTAAGTATAATTTTGTTATATCGAAATTTATACAGGGTGTTATACAGGGTAAAACCACAAGCACTCATGGAACAAAAGAGTTTTCTATGATATTTCAACAGGAACAATTTTTAAAGCAGGCGCTTCGTATAAAGTTTCGAGTTGAAACGCTGGAAAGAGTTGAGCTGTTTCGATGCTCCCTACATGATAATCAATTTCGTGCGGGAAAATGTCGAATACAAATCTTAGTTTTGTTCGTGCTCGTAAATATTCCTCCCGTACATCAAAGTGCATTAAGAAAAATACTTTCTTATTAATTTTCATAACTGTTTTTTCATTACTTAAAATTGTTCTTTTATGTGGATATAAAAAAACCCATCGATTTTTTCATATTGGCATAGCTTGGCTAAGTGCACGCATGCGCAATGCGAAAAACATTGTTTCTGTTTATACAAAAGATGAAGATTTAATATTTATTATATATATAAAACCCTTCCGTGTATAATAATTCCGGGGTCAACCTATCCACGAGAAAAAGAAACTCATTCACCAATGAAAACGTTTCATAGTCGTAATTCGTAATGCAGCATTCTCATTGGTCAGATTTACAGTGAAAGCTGTAAATGACGTCACTACATTTTACTTCGCTTTGAAATCTTTCCACGATTTCACAAAGTATATTTAATTAAAACTTATTATTAAAGGAAAGCAAAGGTGCGTTTTAAATGCAATATTGTTAAAATTTTTATATTCGGGTTGCTTTCATTTTTTTTCTTTACAGCCGTGAATGACTCTTGAGAATTTCAAAGCTATAAAAAACATTGTGAAAAGTTACCTCCGATTTTAAAGGCGATCTATTTTCTGACCAACGAAACCGTTCCATCGTCGTAATGGAGCGTTCCCATTGGTCATATTTACAGTGGGAACTGAAAATGACGTCACTACATTTTACTTCGCTTTGAAATCTTTTCACGATTTCAAAAAGTATATTTAATTAAAACTTTTTATTAAAGGAAAGCGAAGGTGCGTTTTAAATGCAATATTGTTAAAATTTTTATATTCGGGTTGCTTTATTTTATTTATTTATTTATTTTTTTTTTTACAGCCGTGAATGACTTTTGAGAATTTAAAATCTATAAAAAACATTGTGAAAAGTTACCTCCAATTTTAAAGGCAATCTATTTTGTGACCAATGAAACCGTTCCATAGCCGTAATGGAGCTTTCTCATTGGTCAGATTCACAGTGGGAGCTGTAAATGACGTCACTATATTTTACTTCGCTTTGAAATCTTTTAACCATTTCAAAAACAATATTTAATTAAAACTTTTTATTTAAGCAAACCGCGGGTGCGTTTTAAATTTCATTATAATCCCCACCCCCATCTACTAGATAGTTTTGCTATAGTTTTAAATGCAAATTTCTGTTGATTTTTTTTTTGTTGTTGTTAGATTTTTCCCTTTCCAAGTTTAATCGCTGTATTTATCAAAATTGTTTCAGCCTAAAGTGACTATGATTGACCACAGTTGTTGTAATTTTTTTATCATCCTTTAAAAATGCAAACATGTCATTTTGACGGGCTATCTTCTAGTAAAAATATGTTTGTTGTTCTGCAAATGGTTACACCTATTATTTTATTTAAAAGATAGTTCTGATAGCCATATTTTTCCAAAATTTTCATACCTCATTAAAAGTGGATTACCAAGAATGGTATTTGCCGATTTTAAGGAAATATTGAAATTAAGTAAAAGTTGTTCCTAAAAATATGAAAAAAAAAAAAAAAAAAAAGAAGTTCGTTCTTTTCCCGTAATTTCGCGGTTTTTATTTATTTAAAAATACTTCTAACTGTTGTATCGTTTCAAAATAGTGATGCAACTTGTACCACGATATTCTCTAACTGCTTTTATGAAGATTTTAAAGAAATGTCAAATTTAAAATGTATTTATTTGCAATAATGTTCTCTAACGATATTTTAAAAATATACGGATTACCGAGTGTCAGATTAGTGAGGTCGTAATGTATTACTATTACACACTTTGAAAAAAACCTCGAGTATAATTTTCGTGTAAAAATATGCATATTTTGTACAAAAATTTTAATTTTTAGTTTTTTCTTTTTTCACATTTAATAATTTAAATTAAAAAATTCGCCTATTATATTATTTAAAATACAGTTACGGCCTCCCGATTTTTTCAAAAAATTTATGCAAGGTGTAAAATCAGTACCCCAAACACACATATAAAGATCATTGAAGAATACAGGATTTAAGGGCTACTTTTACCTAAAAATATGGCAGAAAAAAAAAAAAAAAATCGCCCGTTTTATGCCGTAATTTCG
The DNA here is from genome assembly GCA_964019185.1 of Maratus speculifer. Classification (NCBI taxonomy): domain Eukaryota; kingdom Metazoa; phylum Arthropoda; class Arachnida; order Araneae; family Salticidae; genus Maratus; species Maratus speculifer. The sequence goes on along the minus strand of OZ025289.1, from coordinate 255,978,762 downwards.
CAGTTTTTACAGATTTAAAAATACTTCTAACCATTGTATCTTTTTGAAATTTTGACACAACTCAAAACGATGTATTCACTAAGAGGTGTATAAAGATGGAAAAGAAATATTGAAAATTAGGGATTTTATTCATATAAATATGAACGGTAAAAGTGTCGAAAAAGCAAACAAAATTGTACGATCAAAGACTCTTTTTCTCGATTATTTTTCAAAGGGTTAATATTAGAATATTTCAAAAATAAACACACCGTTGGAAATTAGACAGAAGCGTCTTTGAGGGGGTATTTTTTTTCTTTGTCGTGCCTCCAAAATTAAAAAGGATGGAATCGTTTTAAAATTCGATAGTTTTCGGTCGAAAATTCTGCAGAGAAAAATAGAAAATGAAAGCTTTCGGGAAAACGTTTTTTTCAAAAGGTTAATGTTTGTATTTCTTGAAACCGAATAGACCGTCAGAAAGGTCTTTAAATTTCCTTCAAGAATATGCAATTTGTTTTAAAATCCGTGAATCTGCAGTGCAGATGCGACGTTATATAAAATTCCTTAATTTTCGTATTTTCGACACCTTTGTGGTTCTTCATCCGCGGAAAGCTAGTTTCGACCGGAGAGCTCCGTCAGAGAACCGTCTCGGAACTTGGATTTTTTGTCACGTTTCCCGGGTAGTTTTTAATTAATATCTCGGGTAATTACCGGGCGATTTGTCCCGAGCCGATAGACACCCAGAGCGCCACTCCACTCGGCCGTTGAGAAACATTTTTAGCGGTACAGACAGACAGACGTTTACTGCGGTTAATAGTATAGATGAATTGACATTTCTTTCTGCTCTGAGAATATTGTGCATACTGATTTGCATCGGCTCACAGCGATACTTATAAGCTATGGGCGTCATAATAAAAATCTGAACTCTTAGACACTAATTCCTTCTTTTTAGTGAACTGTATAATATTATAAAATATAATACAGTAAAACCTCTAAATAACGGACACCTTGGGAGCACAGAAATCGTCTGCTATTCGGAGACTACAAAAGTATGCTTTTATTTGCAATTGCATGTAATTTGTTTTTCAATGTGAAATTTTAACTGTCAGTAGTTTTAATCCTTTTAAATCATCTTTTTCTAAAAAAAAAAAAAAAAGTATAATTGTTTATTGTATTTTTCTGCTTCTTAAAAGCATACTTCTGCTTTTTAAAAGCATACAATCTCCAATCATCCGAGGGTGGGAGGATTTTCTCCAGCTCATCCCCACATTTACCTGTGATCACAAAATTTGTGATACATTGCCCTGATAAATTTAGAGGATTTTTACTTTTTTTTCCCTCGTTAAAAATAATTTTTTATTCTATTTTGCCAAACTTACTGTCCACTATTTGGAATGTCCGTTATTCAGAGGTTAAACATACAAAAATTAAAGTTTTGGGAGTGGGGATTTGAAAACTGTCCGTTAAATAGAGGTGTCTGCTATTCGGGAGTGTCTGTTATGGAGGTTTTACTGTATTATCAATTTTATGCCACCTGTTGGCAAGAAATGTAGCATATGTTTGTTTCACAGAAAAAACAAATCCCATAAGTTTCTAAGCATTTCTGCACTTCTGGATCACCCAGTACATAATCAGGCATGAGATTGCAAAAAGGTAAAAAAGGAGGAAAAGCACGTGTGAACTGAATAATGAGTAACTGGGAAATTTAGAATAGAACACATATATAAGACAATCAAGAAGATAATTTTATTCACCGTAAAATTGTCAAGATTTTTGTTTAAATCCTGTTTTATTTTGGTGGGGGCAGGAGAAGAATCAATTTATGGAAATACTAAAAGTGATACAAAAGAATAACATTCAATTAATTTCAAAATTTTATTTCTTAATATTAAATTTTTACTAAAATTTTGTAACTTCTGAAATTTTTTGAAAATTTTACAGATATATATATTTTTTATTCAGTCTATTGCTTCAATGTGTAACTACTAAAATAAGTTATTTCAGTGGAGGGGAAAACCCCTCCCCCTCCCCTCAAAATTAAGGAAGAAAATTGTTTTCGATAAATTTGAGTTAAAAATTTATTTTTATAAAATTGGCAGCTATTTCGCTCTCACTCTGAAAAAATATTATGGATACACTTTTGTGTTATTTGAATAAACATATAATAACCTCTTAACGTGCAGTGTTGCCGGGTCGGCAACACCTGAAGTCCTCCCTGTTTAGAGACACAAAAACTCCGTGAATATTTTAAAAACTACTCTAATGGCTACTTTAAATCTTTCTTATGAGTTCTAGATGGCAGCACCACAGAGATCAAACTCTACTGTTTTTAAATAATAGGTAAAATGTTTTACTGTAATACGTGCTTCACAGCAATGCTCTTCTCACTGCGCTTATCAATGCTTTACTTATGGGAGGTTACCACTTCGGTAAAAGCTGTATAACTAAAATGGTTAGTGCAATCCTTACAAAACAATACCTGTGTACTCCTCTATGCCTAAATAGATTGTTTAATTTTTTTTCTTTAAATTCCAACTTTAAAGATTAGTGCGCTGGAAAGGGATAATAGGAGAGGTCTGTTTATTTTCTTGTGTCCTCCCTCTCTTTTAAAACATTCCAGAATAGTCTATATGTTTATGGTTTTTAGATTTTTCTTTTTTTTCTGACGGAATACGCAAAAATGGTTAAAAATCATTATGTAAAAAATTTCCATTCATAATTTAAAAAAAAATCACCCACATTTTGCAAAAAACATTACCAACTATTTCTCAACTGTAAGACAAATTTATACACAAAGGCAAGACAAAGATAATAATAATAATAAAAAAAATTGCAAGTATTGCCATTTTGAAAAGCAATGTAACAAAACATTTGGCTGTTTTTTACTTCCATGGACACACAAAATAAAATTGTTGATAATGGAAGTTAAAATTTCAAATAACTCATACTTATTTTTAAAAAATTTATAGTTGTATTTATTTATTCAGAGAAGAAATGAAATTTATTAAAAATAATCTATCAAATTTTTTTTTTTTATATAAATTAGGAAGCTGCATACCTGCAAAGCAAATAATAGCAAACAAAGCTAAAATAAATGTTAATGAAAATTCAATGGAAAAAATACACAATGAAGAACTCACCTTTCAAAAATTCAAATGACCTTAATTAAATTATGTTCAATATATTGCTGCTATTTGAATTTCATATTTTATATGATGCACAATTTCAGATTATAATCATTTAATAACATTATTCATATAATAAATTGACAGCTACTTTCAGATTAATTATTTAATACCTTTCCTTGTATAAATTATTATACATTACAATTTTATTTATTTAAAAAAAGGGATAAACTTTTAAGTGGAACTGAATTCTAATAATTATTTTTCATATAATTACATTCATAGTAACTTCAGATAATTATTTAAAACTAAATTTTTATCAATTGCTATATTGCACATTTTATTTTTTCAAATTTTATTTATAAAATCACAGTTGAACACAGTTCTTTCTTGTTTTCCTTAGAACGGAAATTTATTGCACAGATGTCTGAATTTTGCATTATGACAGATAGCTTTATGAACCTACACAAAAGTTCTTTTTATAACTTTAAATATATCTACTGCAGTTTATGTATTAGTGAGATGAAGACTGTAATGTGACGTTAACTTTGTCAAATGTTGGAATAAAATTCTATAAAAAAAGAGCATATCCTTTCATTTCTGCAGAAGATAAAAAAAATGAATATTTTTCTTATTTAGACAATATGCTTTCTTCTTTAGACAACGTTTTTGTTTGGCTACATTTGCAACATTGGCTAACTCAACATTTTCCAAATGCTTTTCACTTCCCACATGTCGGGAAATGCCGAATTTGCCTCTATGTGAAATTGTAAAATCACTTCAGCTAAAGTCACTATAAAATTTTTGGCTCTTCCTCCGATGGCTTTATACATGGAAACTCCTTAGTATAGCTGTCTTTATAGGATTGATGATGATTTTTTTTTTTTTTTTTTTTTTTTTTGGTGGGGGGATGTTAGACTAAGACATAAACATAAAATAATTAAACAAATTCAGGTAGGAACTCAAAATAGATGAAAGAAAAACACCACTGCGTCACGTACGCATGCTTTTCCGATCAGGGAAACCAAGAGTTGAGTTTAATTGTGCGTGTTAGATAAGGAAGAAAAGCAAACTATGCCTACAAAACTATGACGTAAAATTGATGCGCTGTTTAGTGAATCAAGGGTGAAAACAACAGTTTTACAAACATTCACTAGAAATCAATCTATCAATCTCGCTGCGATTGCAGTGTTTATTTACACAATAGCTGGAAGTAACACAATTTTAAGAGAATGTTTAATCTATAATTTCATAAAAATGCCATGTAAACTAAAATGAAAGAGAATATTGAATGAAAAATGTATTTTTCAAAAGAAAATTGTCGAAATAGTTTAAGAGCATAAAAAAAATTATCGAAGTGTAAGAGCATAAAAAATTACTCAAAAGCATAAGTTTTACGCCCAATGCGTAAAACTTGGCAGGTATGTAGTAGGTATGAGTAAAGTAAGAAAATGTAGAGCTTGTAGATAAAATATTAGTTACCATTTTATGTTTTTACTTATTCATTGTTATCATTGAATATTGCAGGAATTTTTGTTTGCATAATTTAAAAGCTTTCATAGAAAAATTTTTATTTGTATGCTACATGGGATTATTTTAATTGCTAATTTTTATGTTTTTGAAAAATTCTGGATTCCAGGGGATGAGCTCAAAATTACTGAAGGACCCAAAATCCGAAAAATTTCAAAACCCAGAAACTCTTTGGTCCCGAAGATTCTGACTAATAGATCCTGTTCCTGTACTGTACTCAAAAGTATTTATTTCTTCATAATTCTGATGAAATGTTTTACTAAGCTAATGTTTAATTTGCAACAAATTTACCATGATTCTTTTATGAAATTCATATTTTTCCTGCAATCCTGCGATGAAAATCGCTGTTTTTTTTTTTTTTTTTTCTCTCTCTTCTGCAAACTTTGGATGAAAATCTCATTTTGGCAATCTTATGACTCAAATAGCTTTTTTTTTATTTTTTTGGAAGGGGGATAATATTTTGACGAAAATCATGTTTTCTCGAAATTTAACGAAGTTCACTATTCTTTTTCCTCTTTCTTTTGAAGAAAATTGAGTTTTTCACATTCGTTTGATGAAAATCACTATTTTTGTGATCTTTTGTCGAAAAGTGCTTTTTTTCACGTTCTTTTTACAAAAATCATAGGTTTTTTTTTTTTTTTTTTTTTTTTTTTTTTTTTAATGAAAATTATGCTTTTTCACGATATTTTGAAGAAAATATTTTTTAACAAAATTAGCATTTTTTCAGTAATCGTTTGACAATATGAGTTTTTTTCCTCGATCTTTTGAAAATATAAGAAATCTTAAGAAGCAGAAAATTGCAGATCCACAGAAGAATCTCATGCCCATATAATTTAGTTTCAACATTTTAGGATAGTATAAGGAAATTTGAGACACTGAGGTAGGGTGGGAGAGGGTGAAAGAATTCAGGCAAAACTTTCCTAATATTACAAAAAATTACTTTTGATTGGTTGTTTTTCAGACGATGAGCTTCATCCACAACTAAAACTTGCCAATCTATAGATCCAAGCATTGTTGTATCTATACATATCAGTTCGTATGATGTTAAGAGAACATGGAATTTGATTGGAACATCTTTCTGGAAAATGAAAAAAAAAAATTAAATAAATAAATAAAGATTAAGCTATAATAATATTGTTTAAATAGTGAAAATAAGTTGAAGCATTAATATTATGAAAAATTAAACAGCAAAAACTCAAAAGCTTTGACTTACTTTAATTCTAGAAGCTTTTCCAAATTTACTGCCTCTGATAGCACCTTCTTCAAAGGAAAATTCATGCTCTCTAATAACAGCTCTGCTATCTTTATCACCAATATATGTTACAACATAGAAATCTGGAGCCCATGTTTCAAATTCTCGCTCCCAATTGATTATGGTTGATAAAGGTGCACTGACTAAGAAAGGTCCTCTACAATGTCCCTATAAATAATGTTAAACATACAATGATACTTAATTGGGAAAAAAAGGGGGGGGGGGGCACCTAAAATAGAAAATGATATTTTAATGTTTATAAGAAAAATATTTATGCAGAACTAAAAAATTATCCATTTACATTTGCTAATAGAAAGGTGACAGAAAAAACAGACTAATGAATGATCTAAGCTATTTTCTACTTTCCTTTTTACTTTCCAATATTCAACTTCAAATATTTTAACACATTTTCTAAAGGAATATTTTACATTTATTTTAATAAACTTTTAAAATTAATTTCAGATGAAGATTTGACCAATCAGAGTACAAAAATGCACAAAGATAGTATATATATAATAAAACTGGCCAATTAACACATGTAATCCAAAATTTAACTTACCATTTATAATTTTTGGAAAAGAAAAAGTTAAATTATTTGTAAAACACTAGAAAAAAAATACAGCCAGCATTATCTTATCTGCAGGTGTTAAAAGTGAGGATCGACTAAACCAGGCTTTTAATTCCAAAGCTTAATTTTAATTATCTTATTTTTGGTCAAAAACATGGATGTCTAAAAAAATACATAAAAATATACATTATTATGAATTATACATTTTTATTAAATATATATAATTATTGATTATTAAATTTATTAAATATGCATAAATTTATTAAATATGCATATGAAATTTTTTGAAAATACTTTCTTGAAGTGTTTTCAAAACATTAAAGTTTTAAAGTACAAATTGTCTATTACTGTTTATTACTAAATCTGCAGTTTTTAATGAGTAATTGACAAAGTTTAAGCACATATATATTGCTTGCTTTATAATTAGCACTTGAGTCAGTCATGAATAATTATAAACAATGAAGTTTATAGCAATAAATAGTGTCACTTGAGCCTATACAGTTTAAATTGATAAATAATGTTGAAAATTTCATAAGAAAGAAAGAATTTTGTAGAATACACATAGTTTCGGTCAGGCCAAACTTTCAGCAGCATTTTAACCAAAAATAAAATTTCAATGAAACTCAAATTTTAGATCAAAAAAGAACTTTTGGTCAATCACTACTTATAAGTAAAGTCTAGTACTCTTTAAGAAAAAATGATTAAAATATGATCAAAACACCTAAAATTAAATATCTAATTTCTGGAAAAAATAATAAAACTAGAAGGAATCACTTTTTACTATTGTATTTAAATGAATTACTTCATTTTAATACAATTATATTATCTTTAGAATATTTTATTTGAAGTTATGTTTTTTAATATTATAGATTTTCCCCTCAAATTCATAAATTATCTTGAATGATGAGAAATAAGAAAGATATTAGAAAGAAATTTTAAATTTTATTAGAAATTTATTAGAAATTTTTTTTAAATTATTAGAATTTTAAGTTTTAATTTTAAAAGTAATATATAAAATTTAAAGCTTTATGAAACAAAAAGATTGGAACAAAAAAGAAAAAAATATATAACATACCTCTTTGTACAAAGAATACAAGAATACAATAGTTTGAATAGTTTTTCCAAGACCCATTTCATCAGCTAATATTGTATCAGTACCGTTCGCCCAAGAGAAACGCAACCAATTGACACCTTCTAATTGATATGGATGGAGTTCATTACCAGTAGCATCTATGAATGATGGCTGTCTATCATACTTTTTCTTAGGCTGAAAGGAAATAAGTGCTTAAGAATAAACACATTAGGAAGTACATGTAATTGCCCTCCATCCATGAAGTAAATTTTCATAAAATCATATCATTGACTTCAGTTTTTTCAATATATAATACTTATATAAATGCATGGTTGTTTTGAACAGAAACACAAAAACTATATAAAAAAAAGTATTTTATCATTAGGAGGGATCTAATTTTAATGCTGTAACCATTCATTACTAACAATTTAGGTAATTATTACAGGCATGTATATTTTATTTTTCTGTGTAGTAATACAGGACTGTACATTTTAAAATCTAAAGAACAAACATAATGACAAAAGCTTAACAGATGTTATCACCAATCAAAACCCAATCCATTTTGGGAACAGTTTGGAGAATAATTTAGAAATTTTTCGATTTGAGTAACTGAATGTAGTAGGAAATTAATGAAGTAATTTGAAGCATCTGGGGTGATTTCTCAACCTAAGATTTTTTCTTTTTTAAATCAGCAACAGAACTTTTTAAAAGTGCATTATACAATTTCCCATTATTTATAAATATTTATATAGGTTTAAATGCCTACAATATTATTTACTTAAAATAGAAGTTAATTTTTGGTATTTTTTATTTGATATAAGCAAGTTGTTATATAAACAGAGAGCTACAATAAAAAAATCTTTCAATGAATGCACTTAATTTCACATAAGTAAACATCAGCATCTAACTAATTTAACTGAAAATGCATTCCAGAAATTGTACTAAAACAGCCCATCATGCAAATAAAAATATAACATTATTCTCACCTCAATACACATTAAAAGTAAATAAATTATATACAGGACTTCTAAAGATTATTACAACCATTCCACCAAGCAGTAAGACATCACATATGATTGCTTTTTATGGAAAAAAAAATAATAATAAAAAGGCAAGGAACAAAAACATTTCTATTAATAAATAGCAAAGATTCTCTCTTCCCCTTTAATTGAATTCGTGTAGCAGACAAATAGACACAATATAGCTTCAATACAAATTCTGCACACGCTGCTTTCTACAAAAGTACTTTCCATATTTTCCATTCTGGTTCATTTAAAATACTAAGTTCAAGCTGAGGAGTAGAAAAGAAAATAATTCAGATGATTAGGTATTTATTATTAATACAAAAATTTAAATAGGGAAGTAAAATAAATAAATAAATAAATAAATAAAGTTGTCTAAGATTTTACAGTTTATTTCCTGTAGTGGACAAAAGGAAAAGCAAAAACTTGTAGAATTTAAATGATTATTAATGGAGAGAAAAGAGCAGACAAACTACAAAAAAGAACATTTTTGGACCCTTCCCATGACTGCAGAAATCTCTTTTATTAAGAATGTATATAATTTCTTTTTTCTTTAAATACAGAATCTCAATATGTCAGTAGTAAATATTAAAAATATTTCTTTTGTTACCATATTTTCAGTTGGTGGCATTAAAAAAAAAAAAAAAAAAAAGGAAAAATGTTTTTATGAGAAATTATTTTTTAAGGAAAAACTTTTACCCTTCATACTGAACTAGTTTAACTTAAACAGCTTTGATATAAACATCTATAAATAAAATATGTATAATGAAATTTAACAATCCTATTACACTGTTTAGGATAAAATCTAAATTGTTGAAAATTATTGTAAATGAAATCAAAGCACAAAATTAAGATCTTATTCTGAGCTTTGTCAATTTAGCTTTGATATTATGAATGTGGGAGATAACAGGAGAAAAGTATTAGGGCAAAGAAAAGATAATTTATTCAATATCTAAATCTATTACAATAATGTTCTTAAGGGTGTATTTCGATTCAAACTGCTTATTTTCTGATTTATTTTTAAATTCATTTTTGCTCTAAAATGCATCAAACTGGCAAATTGTCTTATTTAGAAAGTACACAAGGTGCAGTGACTGTCGATTCTTTGATAAATGCAGAAAATATTGGGGGGGGGGGGGGGGGGGGGAAACACAATCAAAAACAGTATTTTCAACCAATTTTTCTGCAGCGGATGATCCATGAATGAAAAAAGAATCATACTGAGAAGATAATTGTTTATAAATCAAATTCTAATGAATTGAGCATAAAATGATATGTCATGGCACCTGATAAGTCTCTTCAAAAATCTCCTCAGAAAAGTTCATATTTCTACTTTTAAAAATTTGTCTGAAATTGTATCGGAAAATTTCGAGCTGTTGAAGGTAGAAAAGAGTTTTTCGAATACACCCTTAATCACAGAGTTATTGTTAAAATACATTCAAAAACTTATCCAGCCAGTGAGAGATTTTCATGAGAGTAATAATTCAGATGATTCACTACCCAACAAAATTTACCTTTTACATAATTTGAAGGGAAAACTGTTGATCTTTACGTTTTCAAGAAAGCTAAACACAAAAATGCAAGTTTAGTTCCAATTATTTAATCATTTTTAACAGCAACGCAATTTTTAGGGTGCGAATGCAAGAACTGCTATTTTAAAAATATATTTCACTAACATACAATGGCATTTGAAGATTTTTCACAAGAATTTTATAGTTTACTGTCTTTATATCCAAAGAAGTGGGCAAACGCTTGAACAAAAGCATCCCATGCTGACTTAGCATTGTCTATAATATTATTGAATTGTTCATCTTTTAATAGTTTGTGTAGTTGTGACCAATGTAAACACCCTTCTGTAATTTGGCTTCACTGATAAGGGAACTATTTTTGGTGTTGCTTGAACCTAATATTGAAACTTTATGCATTTTAAAGCCCTATATTAGGAAGTTTGAGAATCTTAAAGCATTTTTCTGTTAAAATTTTTTCTTTTTTTTTCTTCTTGAAGCAGCATAACTTTCTGAAAATTCTATTTTCAAAGCCAATTATCAATCTATTAACATAGTTATTATTAAAAGAAAAGCATTTAAAAATATAAATTAGCTAATAATAAATAAAAAATATTGAAAATTCCTTCAAAAACCTATGAATTTGGCTTTGAAAAATTACAACATTATATTCATTTTAATATTAGTGGGGGGAAAAGTTTCCATATTTATAAAGTAGTTTTCCCTGGTAATCCTAGCTAAATATCGTAGCCCAGATACAAGGTAAACAAAAACTTCATAGCACCATATTTGGCTTAACTCACTTTTGGCGTGAAATAAATAAAAACCCAATAATAAATTTAAAGTATAAAATATATATATATATATATATGATTTTAACAAAGAATTTTTATTGGTTCTTTAACTTTTATGTATAGGACTAACCAATGCACCAGGTCTCAATACTAAGGTACGAGCAACACCGAAAGTGGTTCCCTTGTAAGACAAAAATTCTTTTGGAAATACAAGAATGCATCCCCAGTCTTATCCATGCCCTGTACAAAGATTTTAATAAGGCTCAGATTTACATCAAGAACAGAGAGTATTATTTTGCCGGATTTGACAAGTATGACATCAATAACCTCATGTATTCCAGATTGAACTGATTGTTACTTAGACCAATCTTTTTTGTTTGCAGTGATCTTGCTGTAGTTCAAGTAGTATAACAATAAATTTGAGATCACCAAAAATCTTCCATATAAACTTATCTTAGCTTACTCTCAACAAGAGTAGTTTCATGTTCAGATAAGATTTTTTCGGACAGTCAGACTTCATTTTGAAGAATCTATGTGAACTATCTCTAATCTTCAATTTTGTAGTCAATTTTCAAGAGCTGGCAGAAAGCTCCATACACTGCTGCAAAATGTAAAGTTAATTTCCTTTTTTGCAATGAAATACGGCAGTTAGAGAATGCAGTCATTTTTATCATCTATTCAAGACAATCCCACTACTGCAGTCTAAATGCCAATAAATCTGCTTTACCTTTAGGCAATTTGAAATCTTTTACTAGATCATTCAGCTGTATAGGCTCATAATTATACTAAAAATTGTTAACTTTCAATGCACTGTGTTTATAGGTGATGGAATAGCACTAAAATCACTACCCCCTCCCCTTTTTTCATTTGTTGTATAAGACTGAGGAATGAGATAAGGACAGGCATTCAGACATTGATTGGGTAGCTGCCATATAAAACATATCAAAGATAACTTTCTTTAAAAAAACAATTGTTAGTGTTGTATAAAAATAACAATTTGCATGCTTTGATGGTTCTCTTTAGATTATAAAGAGACAGCAAAGCTCACTAATGATTAGGGATGAGCCGACTAGGAATTTTGGCCAAATATCGAATATTTGGCCTACAGGTGAACCAAATACTGAATATTCAGCTGAACAAATACTTTTGAATTTAAAAAGTTATAGGTAATAAAACGTTACTTTTTAAAACAATTTTACATGATATTTAACAAAATAAACTTTTATTTAGATAAACAAAAGCTTTTTAAAAGTAAGCTTTCTTAAAAGAAAAAAAAAAAAAAAAAATGCTTTGAATTATTTAAGAAAGATTATAATGAGACTTCTTTTAATTAATAAAATTTTAAATTCCATGGTCTATTCAATGAATTAAAACAAACATTTCAAAATCAAAGAGAAATAGAGAAAAAGCGAAGAAAAACTGTAGGGTCATATCCTGTTTAAATGTCAATATACTAAATAAAAATCAAATAGTGGCAACTCAATAACTTTAGTACTTCTTTTGATTTAACAAACAATTTTTTAAAATGCATCCTAGATCAACATCTGGAATAGGTGATCATTTTCAAAGGTTGTGAACATTCAAATTGTAACTAAAATCTTATGTCAAACTTTCAACGGGAATAATATGGTCAAGACAAAAAGTATTAAAAACAATATCTAAATCTATTTATTCCATCAAAATTATGATACATTCACTCAAATATACTCTAAGCAAAACAAGCTGAAATTGAAAGTTTCATTTTAATTTTGTAATCAAAACAGGGTTCCTACTCATACACTGGAATGAAATTCCCTGATTTGTCAAATTCAGTGCCTAAGCAAAATTTAAGTACAATATCAATAAGTACTATTAATTTGTACCAATTAAATTTTCAAATTATGATTTGCGATTTCATATATAATGCTTTTTCTTCTAGAATTTCAAGAAATTTTCATCGAATCTTTTGATTAACCTGCTACACTTTATTAATTTCATCTTAATTTATTGAAGTTACATTTCAGCTCATATTCTTAATTCAAAACAATTTTGAAACTTAAATAATAAATGCTTAACATACTTAAAACAATACTTGTAAGAGTACACTAAACAGTGAACCTTAGTAATTATAAAAAAGTCTTACTTTAATTTAGATTTAAAAACAATTCAAGTCCTGTATATATTACACCTGACTTTTATATGAATAAATTAATGCAGTCAAAAATTTACATAAGCAAATTAAACAGTTAGTACATCATAAAAATTGCAGCCAACGAACAAGCAAGCCAATTTGAAATCTAAATCTCAGCCAGCACATTACATCAATGCTTATATATTTCTCTTGTTAAATAGGGAAGGGATGGAAAAAAAAAAAAAAAAAAAAAAAAAAATACACTAGAAGCTTGATGATGTAAAACTTACAAAACTAAGACTTCTAAATTTTGCTGGACAAAAATGAAAATTAAAAAACATCAAGTAGAGCAACAGAAAAATATTTACCTGAGTTTTTATTATTTCCTCCTGCAGAAATGCAAGAGTAAATACAAATCACACAATTAGTATAAAAATTACTTATTAGCAAGAGTTGTACTAACATGTAACTACAAGTGAAAAGTGTAACTGGCTCAAAAACTAGCTAATGTCTAATTTGGAATGAACCTGAAGTAAAATTTATATGATTAATTTTTAAATAAATTGCACTGTATATTTTGTACACTAGCATAAAATAACTTACGTCGACAGTTGGCTTGTCAGGAGGTGGTGTCATTCGACTTGTTCCATCATCTTTTAAATCTCTAGGTTTTTTTGATTTACTACTCTTATTTTTGCCATATTTTTTGTTCATATTTTCAGCTACATTTCTGTAATAAGTTAAATATTAGTTAATACAAACAAAATTGAGTAGGTTTTATATAAAAAATATTAACATTTTTCCAACAAGAAAAAATTTATCTTAAAAGAAATAATAAAAATCCAGTGTCCAATTTTAGTAAATAAAAACAAAATATTTATGTAGAATATCGGATTAATTACAGATGTATTTTGTCAAACAACATATTAATTTGTGCATTAAAATAACTAAGAGTGGAAAATATAACAAAACTGGTTGCATTACTAATCACAAATATTTGCAAATTGCTATTAACTTGTATTTTGATTCAAAGTTGGCTACAATTTAATACATGAAAATAATATTTTCTGGAAGGAATAACAAATTAAAAAAGGGCAGATTTAAAATGAGTTTTTATACTTTACAATATCTTTTCACATGTTGTACATGCAAAATTTGCAGGCAGATTAAGAAATTTTAAAAAGCTAGTTACAGACAGCTGCTAAACTGAGAACACAACTTCTGCACATACAATTAAACAGAACAAAATAAAATGATGAAATAAATAATAAAACTATACATTTTTTAAATTAATAGCATAGTGCCCCTCAAAATTTGATATTTTAAAAATCAATATTTAAAATTCTTAGAGCCATAACAAACTACTGCATCAAACTTTTAAATCATTAAGGGTTTGTGTATTGATACTTATTATACAGCTAATTCTGTTATTTAGAGCTAAGGTTCGCTAGAGAAATAAAAAGAATCAAATTACATATATATTATATATTTTCCCTTGAACAGATTGAAAAAAAAAAAAAAAAAATTTAAGTAAATGACTGGGAAAAAAAAAAAAAAAAAAAAGTTAACTTGCCTCAAATCCCAATAGAAATTTACTGCTTTTTGGAAATCTGGTATTTCAAAACCTTCAGTAATTTGACCATCCTCCCAGGTAGACTGGTCATATGGAAGATCTCTCCATTTTATTAAATATTTGTTTTTTCCATCTTTCCCTACTCTAAAATTTAAAAAAAAGGAAAAATATAAGGTTTGGTAAAGTAATCAATGTGGACAAAATGCAAAAGGAATTTAGTTTTAAAACATACCTATGATTTATAATTTTGTGAATTTGCAACCATTCTGGTCGTATTCCATAACGATAAAACCTTTCTTCCAAATTAAAAGTATTGTCACGTTGTCTGCGTTCTTTCTTTTGTGAATCTAAATAACTGCTTCCATCATCTAGAGCAGGAGGCTCATCCATATCATTTTTACGGCAATAACACCTGAACATGGCTGGATGATAATAATCAAGCTAAAATATACAAAAAAGAGATTTAACCATTTTTTTTCCCATAACATTAATATATACTCTATATTTATAATTGTATTTTTTTTAAGCCTTTAAGAAGTTTAAAGTTTCTTTAAAATTTCAGACATCAATATAATCAAAGATTATCTCATATTATTTTATTAATTGCTAAGTATTAGCATGAAATAGTATTTTAGCCAAAATTACTAAATCAAACAGATAAAGCGAAAGACAGTATTTCTTACCTGCACTTCTGAAATCCACGAACAGTGCCAATAAGACATGTCATGCCATTTGACAAAAAATTCTCTTTGAGGTTTCGGTTGAGGTTTTTTGCTTGTAGATGGTTGAGCTGCGAGATCTTCATCCTCTTTTTTAACCTCTTCAGTTTTGGGAACTTCAGCCCAACGCCAAGTAAGGATTTTTGCAACTTTTCCTTTCAAAGGCTCAGCCTACACACAAATGAAGATACAATGAGGAAAAGTAAAATAAAAAATATAGGATGGATTAAATTGTATAGCTTACTAAGAAATGTTTTTAAATCCTGCAGTGTTTATAATAGAATTTAAGATTTTTTTGCTACATTAAATTTGAAATTACATGTGCTATACTTACATTAAGGCAAATACTGTATAAACTCATGTCATAGGTGTAAGTTTGAAATTTTGCCAAGACTGAACATATTTTAAATCCCCCCCCCCCCCTCCTCGCACTGAGCAAGTAAGCACATACACACACAAGTAACTTGCAATTTTTTTCCACGACCCTATGAAGAAATTTGTTCCGCCTTTCATTCTTAAGGCAAAATTTGCAATTTTTTTTGCGAAATCTAAGTATTTTATACAATCTTTTAACATAATTGGCACCTTTTCTGTGATCCTTTGACAAAAATCCCACCTTCTTCACAATCTTTTGATAGAAATCCCACCTTTTTCGCAATCCTTTTGATAGAAACAGTGTCTTTTTCATGATCCTTTGGCAAAATTTGCATCTTTCCCACGATCCTTTGACAAAATTCAAGTCTTTTTCGAAATCCTATTGAACTAAACATTTTGCATATGATTATTTGGGTATAGCAAGCTTTTTTCTCCCTGAATTAAAAAAAAATCTGCCTATTGCTCTATTGTCTATCGGTTCGTACAGGGACAGGAACTCATGTCCTGCTAAACCTGCTATTAGTAAGCAGCTGTTGATAATAGAATAAGGGAAAACTATTGATTTTAATAAATATCATGATTCACATTAACCGATTTTTAATCAGATTAAATGACTGAAGCAGAAATTTAGATGAAAACAGCGTGGCTACAGAAATGATGAAAAAAAGTTCCCTGATTTTTCCCCTATTATCTATATCAGATTTCCCAATTTTTATTATTAAAGAACATATGCTGCATTTTTTTAAAGTATGCTGCTTTCTCGTATAGCACACACATATCAAGCTTGCAAATACATCTTTGGGAGGAAAAAAAAAAAAAAAACTGCACAGTATTTAATCAGCAGAGATGCCAAGTATTACGATTTATCTGAAATTATTATGGATATGCAAGAAAAGTTACGGCGTTATGGGCATTGGATAAAAGAATCTCAAATTTCAACCAAGGATCCCTTGAAATAACGTGAATTTTGACATAGAATCCCGGGAAAAACATGAAATTTTGTCAAAAGATTGTATAAAAAGAAACGCTTGAGGAGAATGAGTGAATTGGCAGCGGTTGTATTTGATCTGGGAATCTTGTGATCAGGAGGTGAGAACGTTAGTGTCAAGCAAAAGGACAAGCCAGTTACTTTCAGATTGTAACTCGCTTTATACTGATCGAGATCGCTACAGGAGTATTCCCCCCCCCCCTCCAGTGAGAAAGACATATTGTTGGCATCTGATGAGCAATATGCAGTCATGAATGAATGCTGTCGTACGCATAGTGCGTTGTGTGAATGACAGGCTTTGCATTGTGATATTTGGTTTGGTGCTGCCATCTGTTGTTGATGAAGTGAGTTGATTGCTGTGAGTTGATATTGTTGAAAGTTGTGTGCTTGTCCGGATGAGCTTGTCCGGATGTGCTTGTCACTAATGAGGAGAATGAGTGGATTGGCGGCAGTTATATTTGATCTGGGGATCTCGCCATCAGGAGGCGAGAACGTTAGCATCAAGCAAAAGGCCAAGCAAGTTACTTTCAGCTAGTAACTCTCTTTATACTGATTGAGATCGCTACACGCACATTTCTTCAAAATTTTGCACCAGAATAAAAAAAAATTGTCAAAAGATTGCAAAAAAGCATGAAATTCATCCTAAAGATTGTGTAAAAAATACGAATTTCATTGAAAAGTTCCTGTAAAAACAAGAATTTAGTCAATAGATAGCAAAAATTGAGCAAATTTCATCTTAATATCATGATAAATGCACAAATCTCATCAAAAGATCGCAAAAAAAAAAAAAAAAAAAAAAATGTGTAAATTTTGTCAAAAATCGTAAAAGTTGCAAATTTTGTCAAGAACTCTAAAAAAAAATGTACATTTTGTGAAGAAATCTAAAAAAAATGTGCAAATTTCATCAAAAGATAGCTATAATTGGCGAATTTCATCAAAAGGCCTCAAATGAACTAACTTTTGAAAATTCAGGTTTATGGGACAATTTAGCTTTCATGCAGATAGATATCGCTTTGAAGCAGTATGGTTTATTAACTCTGTATCACATTTTATTAGTTTAAATGTAGCCTGCTTGGCAACAAATCAACGTTGTTGGTAAGGTACAAACAGAAATATTTTCATAGAGAAAAAAAATTCCCTGATTGAGTACTTTTTATAAAGTTCCCTGATTTTTCCAGATTGATAAACCTCCCGATTCCATGATTTCCAGAATCTGTAGTCACCCTGTCAAAGTATCCGCTGGCTGAAATCGCAGAGATAGCCTTCATAGGGGATCCTCAGTTTCGGCTGGCAGTAAATCAAGAGGGGGTGGAGGATCCCTCACTAGTTGCTGAGCAGGGAGTCTCTTGTGAGTCTCCCCTGATTAGGCTTCGATGATGTGACTGTGAATCTGCCTTCGCTCAACCCTGTTCCGACCCCTCTCATCAGTACTGAGTGGGTGCCTCTGTCGCAGGGATTGGACTTCAGTTCCAAACTTTCACAAAGCGGTAGACGGTTGAAGTGGGGGCCTTTGGGTTCCTGTGGAAGCCCCGACTGTTAGTGGCCTGCAATAGCCAGTATGTGCAGGTACGCGGGTGAATTTCACATGAACTGCCAGTTTGATGTCCTGATGTTTAAATCTAAATTTCATATTAATAAATGTATTTTTTGATATTCTAAAACAGGGTTGGGTTTCTGATGTCAGAAACTGGTTTTTGTCATGACAAGTGTCAAAAACTGGTTTAAACTGTCAAAAACGTGTAATGCGCTTTAAACATTTTAAGAACAAGAGTGAAACATTGAGTAATTTTTAATTTAAAATTAATTATACTTTAATTTAATAATTACAAAAAATTAAATTACTTTAATTGCAATAAAACATTGTTTTTTAGAATGTTCAAACAGAAGAAAATGATTTTGTACAGTTAATAATCTGGATCAATTTTACCCCACAGCATCTTACAGCACTTAACCAATTTAGCACATTTATTTACACCCAAATGGTTTATTAGTTTAGAGTGTATGAAGCCAAAGTTACAAAATACTCTCTCAATTGGTGTTGAGCTAGCAGGGCTTGATAGCAGAAGCATTGCTAGTTGAGCAAGTTTGGAGGCAGGCCAAGTTTTCAGATTTATGACAATTTTTTTTTCTTTTTTTTCTGGAAATGATAATATACAATACAGTAAAAGTGAATTTTTAATATTACATCTAATGTTGTATATTTGTGACAGATGTTTAATGTGAAATTTTACAGATCAGTGTAGTATTTGAGGTTTCTGACGAGGTTTTTGACAAGAGGTTTTAGCCATGACTGTTTAAACCGGATAAAACTGCACACTGTCAAAAACTTGCCAACACTGTTCTAAAATCAGGTAGTAGCACATCTTTTTATGCTTAATTCAATGCATTCATTAGATTCTTTCAGAATTGTGAAATAGTGGTCTTTTTTTTTGTACTTTAGTTAGTAAGTAATGGGAATTTACTTGTCCTGAATAAAAAATTTGCAAAATTTCAATATTTTTTTTATGCTTCCAAACATTTAAAAATTTTTATACATGGATTAAAAGTAAAATATCCTGTGTTAATTAAACAAATAGATAGTTTATATATTTAAAAAAAGTATCTAAGAGTTAAAAATTTAAATGTATTTTGTGTCTGCATATGCAGAACATGAGTGTTACCTTAGGGAAGTTAATATTATTTGTTTTCAAAATATTTGTATATTGCAGTTGGCAACGGTAGTGAGAAAACGTTGTTTCTTTTTTACAGTGCGCTTATTTAAAATGCAATAATTTTGTTCTATAATTGATATTTATCGGAATGTTCATTTCAACATGGTGAATATTTTTATTTTCTTACAGGAGTGTTACCCATTTATTTATTATTTTTTAACATATAAAAATGTTAAGTTAGGGAATGCTGTATTTTTTGTTAAGAAATCAATAGGCCCAACTAAAATTTCAATAAAACAGTTAGAATTTATTTTAGTGAAGAATTCTTTAATAAATGTCATGAGCGTTACAATACATGAGTATTACCTGGAAAAAGTAACACTCATGAGAAAAGAAGTTAAGTAATTCGACAACTATAGATCATGTGTAAGATTTAAGTCATGATTATAATAGTTCATGATTCAGGGATATATTTTGTCATATTATATATATTTACAATTATTTAAAAATAGCAACAGGATTTCCATGTCTGCACGTGCACATGTGTTTTGTAAGTGCTATTTAAGATTCAAATTTTAATTCTTAATAAATAATTTTTAAAGGACTATATTTTACACAAATCATAGTTTAAACTTTATTTTTATTTTATTTTTTTTTTTAGCCTCCGATGCTATTTCTTTCAGACAACCTAAAAAATGTCGTGTCATCAGTCCTGAATTTTCTACTCAGCCGATTTTGATAATTCTTTTTTTAAATGAAAGCTATTTATTTGTAGTTGTGTCCATTTTAGTTATTTTTTAATTTATTTCTATTTTTATATTTTATTTTCAATTTTAAATGCTTTTTACGATATTTGTTCAAAATGGTGGCAACTCAGTTTAGCTTTTCTCTCGATAATAAAAATTTATTTTCCAAAATGATTGTGCATAATTATGCACTAATTGAGGTAAAAAAATATATTTACTGAGAAATAATATTAATAATCAGGCATGCCACTCAGAAAGCAACAAAAAAGAGGAAATTATATGTAAAGTAAAATTTGTGACATTTCTCACAACATTTATGCGTGAATTTTGTAAACTATATTGTTTATAATAAACTAAAGTATTAGTGTCTTTTTTAAAAATTTTTGAGTAAATAAAAATGATTTTTCTTTAATTCACAGTATTTTAAATCAATTAAGGTAACCCAGCAACAGGTTCAGTGAGGAATTTTATGCATTACGTCATTTTAAATCAATTTAAGTAACCCAGTAATAGATTCAATGATTATTCCACGAGTAAATAGCAAAAATTTGCAGGTTGTTTTTTCCCCCCATCTCGATTTTTTTTTTCATTTGACGAAAATAGCTGTTATATTTCATGATCGTTTGACGAAAATCACCGTTTTATTTCGCGATCGGTTGACGAAAATCGCCATTTTACATCACGATCATTTGATGAAAATTGCTTGTTTACATCCAATCGTTATTCGAAAATCGCCGTTTTATTTAGAGATCATTTGATGTAAATCACCGTTTTATTTCACGATCATTTGATAAAAATCGCCATTTTATTTTGCGATCGGTTGACGAAACTCGCCGTTTTACCTCGCAATCGTTTGACGAAAATTGCCGTTTCACATCACAATTGTTTGACGAAAATCCCCGTTTCACATCGCAATTGTTTGACGAAAATCCCCGTTTTATTTCGCGATCGTTTAACGAAAATCCCCGTTTTATTTCGCGATCGTTTAATGAAAATCGCCGTTTTGTATCGCGATCGATTGACAAAAATCACCATTTTACATGGCTATAGACGAAAATAGCCGTTTTACATCGCAATCGTTTAACGTAAATTGCCTTTTTACATCACAATTGTTTGATGAAAATCACTGTTTTATTTCGCGATGGTCTGACGAAAATCACCGTTTTATTACGCGATCGCTTGACAAAAATCGCCGTTTTACATCGCGATCGTTTGACGGAAATCACCGTTTTACATTGCGAACGTTCGGCGGAAATCGCAGTTTATGCAATAAATGGCGAAAATCTCCGTTTCGCGATCGTTTGAAGAAAATGGCTGTTTTATATCGTGACCGTTTGATGAAAATAGTAGTTTTATTTTGCAATCTTTTGACAAAAATCACCGTTATATTTCGCAATCTTTAAACAAAATCGCTGTTATATTTTACAATCGTTTGACGAAAACTGCTGCGTAATTTTGCAACCATTTAACGAAAATCCGTTTTATTTCGCGATCGTTTTACGAAAATCTTTATTTTATTTCGTGATCGCTTAACGAAAATCGCAAATACTTAAAAATTTAAAAAGGAAAAAAGCGGAAATCTGCCATTTGGCGGAAAAGTGGCATCCCTGAATAATGTAAATAAAATAACAGAAAATAATTTATAATAAAAATTAATGTTTTAAAGCAAAATAAGAAAATTTTCAAATGAGGAAAATGTCATTCAGCAACCAGATAAATGGGAATTACAATATTATTACGAATGCCTTTTTCATATTACTAATAACAGTGATTTTTAAAAAACATTTGAAGAGAAAATGATGTCACTATTTAAAACATCGCATTTTTACTCATAACGATATTAGGTACTACTCTGTTATGCCATCGACCAATTTCGCCAAATTATACAAATCGCCAAACTAATAGCCAAATTATACATTTCTTTTAAATAATAAAACTATTTTTCTGTGAGTGTATATAAAATAAAATTTCTTGATTTCGCCGGCACTCAGATTACAGTTTTTACCGAAGATGTGCCAATATTTGCATGCAAAATTGTAACTGGCAAATTTGACATTTAGTTTGTAAATATATTTATTATATATTGATTCAATAATGTAATTACTTTTGCTTTTTTAAAAAACCAAATCGATTGGTTTTTTAAACATTCCACTCGTCGAATTCGACGGGATTCCACTCGTTTTATTGTTAAATTGCATTTTCTTTTAGTCACAGTCTATAAAAAAGCGTTTAAACTAAAGAAAAAATCCGTTTTTGATTAATCTAGTCAATGAAGAAGTAGCACGTCAAATTGTATCTCTTTATTATTCCGCAATTCCAATGTCTCACAGAGAAATTGCTAATCAATTGGGTATTTCACACCGTTTTGTTTGCTATTATATTGATAAACACAAGAAAAATGAAGTTAGTTCATTGCAATCTGAACGGGATCACCCTTCTAAAAAACCTCTATCGATTTTTTTCCCCCTAATCGGAGGCGAAACTCAATTCTGCAATGGCAGAATCTACATTCAACTTTTTTTTTTTTGTTACAAAAAAGTTGTTTGCTGCAAGATGAGTCTTATCGCTTCTCATGAGTGTTACCACTTTTCATGAACGTTACTGCAACTAAGAATAAGAATTTTATTAATGCATTTGTTACTTCACTTAAATTAATTGTTTTGTCTATTAGAACTTTCTAATTCTTTATTATAACTGCAATGAAAACAATTTTTAATTAAATTTGTCAAATTTAATTAATTTATCAGAAGTTATACTCTTAATTTAAGAAGCAAAGTAACACTCATGACATAAACAACTATTAAAATGCTTTAAATTTATGAAATAAATAAATACTAACACATTTTTGATTTATTAATACATATGTAAAAACCTTAAGCAATTTTTTAATTAATTATTGATACAAAAATAAATACAGAATGTTTTATAGAGGTCACACTTATAAGAAAAATAATGACTGATTAAGACATTTCTTGAAATTTCTGAAATATAAATAAAAAAACTCGCAAATAATCCACTGCTTAGAATGCTGTAAACTATAAGAAACTCATACCTGAGTAAATTTTTATATTTAAACCAAATTATTTTTTAAAATTTTGTTTCACCTAATATGGCAATACATTTGAAAACCACCCATCCATGGTTTTACCCTATCAAAGTTGGTCTAGTATTGTATTAATATTAAAGTATTAACATGTGTAACTAATTTTTAAAATATTAAAATGTGCATATGAGATAGAAGAAAGTTTTGTAATTGGCACATCCAACTAGTTTATTTTACTTTTATTTGGATTGGAAATTAGTTCATTAGCATGTCAGCTGATTATTGGTTTTTTCATTCTTTCAGAAGGAAATGAAAGGGCGAGGCAGGTCCTATTTTATATTTTTATTTTGTTGCAGCAAATATTGCTATATAACTAATATATAACCTTTTATGGGTGTTGAAACATCAGAATATTTTAGGCACAAACAAGTTAAGAAAAAATAATTTTATGCATTTTCTTTGGTTTTGATTATTTACTTTAAAAAAAAAAAAAAAAAATACTGTTTTAAATAACCTATATCTATTCTAACACCAATCATTAATTTGATTTTTAAATAGTATTACAATTGGTTTATGATGAAATTGTAATGTGTCAAATAAAATTTACTTTTTACTGATTGGAAATATTTTTAGAACACTTTGTAAAGCAATATCAGCTGATTAATTGCAAACAAAATGTACATTTACTAAGGTTCCCAACATATTTTATATAAATTATTTTATCTTCTTATTTTATTTTGGTCGGAAATTAATATGTCTCATCATTCTGATTATTGGGCTTTGGATTGCATTCTTTCAGAATAAAAAGGTGATTTTATAATTTCATTTTGCTGCAAAAAAATCAATTGTAAAGTAAAAACACTGTCATTTCTTAATATCTAAGGATAGTTTCATTACATTTAGCCTTTCAAAAGTAAATTTTCGAGACAAAGTAATTCTAACACAGTCCATATACTCTTGACTATTTTGATAAATTAATAATTTTTAATGTGCATATTTTGAATTAATAGTCAGATTTTCTCCTCATAATAGAATACATTTGATATACTTGTGAATTTCCATTTTCAAAAATACCTTTTTAAATTAACGACATTTTTTTTTTATCATTTTTAAAATTATGTAGTTTTATTCTTTATAACTAATTATTATTCAACTTTTAAATTCATAAATTTAAATATCTTTTACGCATAAAAAATACTTAAACATCAACAAATTCTTCAAAGTATAAATTTTAAACCACCATTCAATTTTACTCATTATTATAAAATACAATAATCTTTGACAGTTGCTATTATAATATTATTATAGTAACATTAATATTCTTTTCTTTCCAAAAATGTTTTTAACATCAAGAATTTTTTTAGAAATGCATATTTTGAATTAGCTTTAAAAATTTCAATATTTGCAATAATACAGACAAATTTTATGACAGAAAAAATACATGTAAATATATAATCAATTAAAAAAAATATTTAATATTAAACATTTTATGCCTCTTTTTTAAGCATTTCTATATAATAAGTGTAAAAAGATAAAGTGCACAATTTGTTTGTATATTTCAATTATTTTTGTAAATAAATCAGTTTTTTTTACAGAATTTGTTTATAATTATTTCATAACAAAAACTACTATTTTTAACATAATTATCTTTTATTAGAGCAAGATGTTTACTATATTGCTACATGTTTTGTAACATTTATATTATTTTTTAAAATCTAAAAACGTTAAAACATGCATTATTTGAAAAGTCTGACATTAAAATATTATAGAAAATACCTCAATTTTTTGCATGCAAATATAACATTTTATGTATGTAAATTTCAAATGAAAAAAATATTGTTTAAATACTTTTTAAAGAATACTTTACAAGAGTTAGATTTAGCTGTGGAAAAATATCTTTTCAACAGTCTTAACATTTTTCGATAAAACCAGATCTTACAGAAAAATGAAACTAAAAACACACATTTAAAATCAAAAACACAAACTGAAATTAAAAATCCAGTTTAAATATGAAATTATTAAACTGGGTTTATCTCTAACCTTGATTTAGTTTTTGCTGATGAAATTAGTACTTTACTTTGAAATCTACCTCCACTTATAGGCCAAGCCAACAAGGATTTTTTTTTTTTTTTTTTAAACATTGTGAAAGTATGATTTTATATTTTCAATTAACACCCTGAAAAAATATGGCAGTTGCTTTTGGTAAAGGATTTGTAATAAGTGTGATACCAAGAAGCATGAAATAAGTTGCTGGAGAGATTAAATTGAAGTGTCAAAGTGGTGAAGCTGAGAGAACTGAGTGAGAGAACAGTCTAATGAGGAAAGGCTGCCAAGAGGGTAAGTATAACATCTGAAAATCAATATGTGCATTATCCTGCAAGCGCTCTTGATTTTAAAGTTGGATTTTAAAATATTTGAAGTATTATAATAAATGTACAAACAGTCCAAATTTGGATTATATAACATAATCTACATGCTTATTGCTCCCCACAAAAAAGCTGAAAAAAAAACAGTAAGGAGAAGCGACTTGCTTGGATAAAAAACATGTTTAATAGACATTAAATAATTGTTTTAAACTAATCTAAACTCAATCTATATGGATGGAATGGCAAATGGTATGTTAGGAAAGAAGGACATCATCACGACTACAAAATTTCTAATGAGCCAAATGGTCTCAGAAAAAAAAAAAAAAAAAAAAGGTTGGTTGAATGAAATTACTGAACTGAAATTTACATATACATTTTAGGAAGAGCGTTTAATGACAATTATTGAAAATAATTTTTAAGTTTTAGAAAAATAAATTTTTTGCGAAATTGCAGAATCTAATTTCCTTCTTTTTTTAGCCCCCCATAACGTTTTTCTTCCCCTTCAGTATTTCTCCACATTAGATGTATGCCAATCAAGAAAGGGAAAAATGTGACTGGTATGATGATAATTCTGATATTAATCTTGTACAAAAATGTTTGCTTGTAATGGATGCCATATTGAACTGCTGGAAAACTGCCAGCACCATTAGTGTATAATCACTAGGGATGCACCGAATAGTGATTTTGGCCGAATACTGAATATTCGGCTTTTGAAATACTTTTTATATGTCAAAGTTTAAAGGTATTAAAATGATACTTTTTAAAACAATTTTACATAATATTTAATAAGAGAAACTTATATTCTGATAATTTTTTACTAAATAAAATTTAGGAACTTGCATCTGCACTCGCATTATTTATTCCTAAAGAGAATCCTAATAAATCACTATTTTAATCCTTCTCATGGTTAATTTTCTTAAGTTATACTTTACAAACAGCAAATAAGTAATGTAAAAACATTTTTTTAAAAAAAATATGATTTTCTTTCATATTATTTTAAATATATTTATAAATTGACAGTTAAAAGTAGAAATTGTGAAAAGTTTTAAAAGGCTTTATTAAGTATTGGATTTGGCCGAATAGTTTGATATTCGGTCTAACCGAATATTCAGTAACATGGCCGAATAACGAATATTCGGTGCATCCCTAATAATCACATCAATCAGCATGTAACATGACAGCAGCTATGTAAAATTTATTGTTTGCTGCTGTATTTGTGGTTAATTACTTTGTCTTGCATTTTAAAATATTACATTTTTGTCCTTTCCGAATTTATTCTGAAAAATTAGAGATTTTTAATTAACCTAATTTCTACAGCAAATTGTCATTACAAGTTTAATATATTTACTTAAAATATATTATTTACACACTTCTATTTTTATTACAGATGTTGCAGATTTTTTTTTTTTTTTTTTTTTTTTTGGACAAAGCTGCCAAAGTTTCTGGTTTTTTAGATACTGGTATTTTAATACAGAAAATGTTTTATATTTAATTTGAACATTTGGGCAATTTAAGAGAACAATATTTTCTGTAGAATAATAGTGATGTGGGAAAAGTCAGAGACTTGGCAAGTCTGTTTGGTAGAGGGAAGGGGGGGGGGAGCAACATTGTGTGTACAAAATAGGGGAGGGGGAGAATATGAAGTACTTTTATACCTAACAAATTTAGGTTATTTTCATAATAATATGACAGTTATGAAGAGGAAAAAAATCAATGCATAATGTTTAAAGTACAAGAACAGCGATACAGCAAGTAAAAACAGAAAATACAAATAAAATAAAGGGTTATAGATAAAATATCAACAAAGTTAAATAGGCCAAAATTGCAGCCCCAATCCTATAGCACTCCATACACAAATTAAAAAACATACCTCCTTAATCTCATCTTCTAATTTCTTTTTGACTGAAACTTCTTTGGCTACAGCCCCTTCCTTAAAAGTTAATTTAAACACTATTAAATTATCATATAAATCTTCATAAAGTAAATGTGATTAAATTCACAATGCCATTGCTTCTTTGCCACAAGGGCAAATTCACATGCTGAGTAATCAATCAAAACTGGGTTTGTCCCAAGAATATTGGGAAATCATTTGATTTAAAATGTTAGTAAACACACACACACATAAAAAAAATGTTAAATATAACAGAAAATTAGCAAAGCAAAAGTTTAACAACAAAATATTAAGAACATGCAATGGGAAAGAAATAATAAAAGTTATAAAAATGCTGCAAATAAATAAGTTTAGTAGGATTCATACCCAATAAATTTTTTTATTACTAGAATTATAATTATATATATATATATATATATATATATATATATATATATATATATATATATATATATATAAGTACATAAAATATTCTCAAAAATAAATTATGAAGCAAATTTTATTATAAACCTTCCTTAAAATACAATTACAAAACTATACCAAATTCAAGATTTCTTTTTCCCTTCATTAAAAAAAAAAAAAAAAAAAAAAAAAAAAAAAAAAAAAAAAAAATTAATATAACATTTGTACTGAGGATTAAATACATATCTAAGGCAAACATAATGATTTAAATAGACATATTAAAATATCCTAAGTGCAAGTAAACCCACTGGTCAAAAATCATAGATAAAATATACAACAATATCAGCTAATGAAAAGGTCTAATTGGATCGCATTTTTAATTAGCATGAAATTTCATGAATTTGATATTAGTGAAATCTTGCTTCCAGTTAGATAATTCATATCAAAAGAATTGACTTTAATATGATAATAAATTCCTAAAAACTATATCTTACCGTACATCGTGGACAGTGCCACTCTCCATCAGGTACATTTTTAAGTGGGGGATTGAGACAATGTATATGATAAGCAGAAGGACAACTATCGCAACATAGCAGCTCTCCTCCATCTTTACATACGCGACAGAATTCCATATGCTCATCTTCTTCTTGTTCTTGAATACCTTCCCCTTCCTGAAAAATATTTTGACGGCCTCATCATTTTACTTGAAGATAAAAAAGCATTTTACGCTAAATGGATGTTGATTAATTTCTTTTAGTTACAACGGTATATTTAGAAACAAAAAAGAACTAAATGCCCCCAAAATAAAAAGATAGTAGTGAGTAAAATTCATCTGTGGAATCAACAGTAGTGCTTTCTTTAATGAGCAATGGGAAGGAGAGTTGCTATGTTGCATTCAGCTAAGCATATGCTTAACTATTGTATGCCATATCAACATCAAGAGAATTATAAATATCTCACCTTTGTCAGGTATGTGTCAACAGGTAAGCCACTAAGAACAAAGCCTCCAATAGTAAAAAAAATCCTTGAACATGAAATGTATATATTTACATGAATTTAAAATCAGCTATAAAGAAAGCAATGCACATAGATTCTAAAATTTAAAAAAAAGAGGGAAAAGAAAAAGAAAAAAATACATGGAAAAAAAGGATGAAATTTAAAAAACTTTTAAAAGAATAAAAATGTATGACATTCTTTTATATTTGAAGAAAACACTAGATGTGATTTCACAGACAATTTAATTTCATTGGCACAGAAGCAATGGCATTAAGCAAATTTAAATAAGAACAAAATAATATAATAAAGACTATATATAATGTGCTTAAGGACGTGAATTTTAAAACTCTCATAATCTACAAGTTAGAAATGTTCTTTCTATCAATCTGTTCTATTGGTGAATTTGCATTGAAAAAACCACTTCAATTTGAAAATACTTTATTGCGTAAAACCAATGGATGCAGGAAGAGGTTTTTTGCAATTTCCCAACATTTGATTTTTTGGACAAGGCGAGTTTCGAAATTCACATCCTCATTATTTATACCTATATTATAAAGAGGTC
Organism: Maratus speculifer; assembly: GCA_964019185.1. Lineage (NCBI taxonomy): Eukaryota > Metazoa > Arthropoda > Arachnida > Araneae > Salticidae > Maratus > Maratus speculifer. The sequence continues at coordinate 255,949,496 of OZ025289.1, read as the reverse complement.
AAGTGGAGTTTATTTGTAGGGGGTAATCTCCAGAACTACCAAACCAATTTCAAAAATAATAGTGTCGAAATAATACTGTTTCCTCCGAATGAAACAGACAACATCTTATGTTGATGATACTAACATAAAGGGGGTGCAGAAGCAAAAAACATTCTAAAAATGTGATTAGTGTGTGACTGAAGGGCCTAGAAACATGAAATTTGACATGTTACAAGATATAAATGGTCTCTAAGAACATTTCCTAAAAAATATAAATTTAAAAAAGAGTGATAATGCACAAAAAGCATTGTAAAATCGTTCTAAATTACAAGTTAAGCTATCTCAAGAAGTAATAAATGGAAGTAAAAAAAAATAAGGAGTAAAAAAAAGTCAAAATGATGGTGACAGTCAATGCTACAACAAAGGCTTTTTCTGATTTCGGTGTCACTACCCTAAAGGGGGTGTAGGAACAAAAAAGCATTGTAAAAATACAAGTTGTGTGTTACTGAAGGGCCTATAAACAAAATTTGGCATGTCAGTTACTTATAAGATACAGATGATCTTTAAGAATATTTCTTAAAAAATAAAGAAAATAAAAAAAGGATGAAAATGTGCACAAAAGCTTTGTAAAAAATGTTCTAAATTACAACTTCAATGCAGTCTTAAGAAATACCAAACCAGTTTTAAAAAAAATAATGGTGTTAAAATGATGATGACAGCCAAGGCTCCTATAAAGGCTCCATTTTATTTCAATGTCACTAACAACACTGGGGGTTGCAAAAGCAACAAACGAGTCTTTACTTTGGGTTACAGAAGGATTTAGAAGCATGAAATTCTGGGTAGTTAATAAGATAAATTTTTATTAAGAACATTTGTTGAAAAAAATTTTAATTTAAAAGTGCGGGAAATGCAGAAAAAGCAAACGTTCTAAATTTCGATTTCTATGCAATCTCAATAAATACTGAATTGATTTTAAAAAAATAAACAGGGATGCCACTCAGAAAATAGCAAAAAAGAGGAAATTATGCGTAAAGTAAAATTTATGACATTTTCCCCAATTTTATGTGTGAATTTTGAAAATTATACTGTTTATAACAAACTAAATAAAAAATTACAGCTTTTCTTTTGTTGTAAACTTTTAATTTATAAGAGTAAGTTAAAATGATTTTTCTTTAGTTCACAGTATTTTACATCAATTAAGGTAACCCAGCAACAGGTTCAGTGAAGAATTTTATGTATCGCATCATTTTAAACCAATTCAAGTAACCCAGCAATAAATTCAATGATTATTCCGTGAGTGAATAGCAAAATTTTGCAGGTTTTTTTTTTAATCTGACGAAAATAACTGTTTTATTTCATGATCGTTTGGCCAAAATCGCCGTTTTATTTAGCGATCGTTTGACGAAAATCGCCGTTTCACATCATGATCGTTTGATGAAAGTCATCGTTCCACATCGTGATCTTTTGACAAAAATTGTCGTTTCACACTGCGATCGTTTCAGAAAAATCACCGCTTCGTTTCGCGATCGTTTGACGAAAATCGCCGTTTAATATCGCGATCGTTTGACAAAAATCGTCGTTTTACACTGCGATTGTTTGACGAAAATCGCCGTTTTATTTAGCGATCGTTTGACGAAAATAGACGTTTTACATCATGATCGCTTGACGAAAATCATCGTTCCACATCGCGATCGTTTGACGAAAATTGCCGTTTCACATCATGATCGTTTGACAAAAATCATCGTTTCACATCGCGATCCTTTGACAAAAATCGCCGTTTCACAAAAATCACCGTTTCGTTTCGTGATCGTTTGACGAAAATCGCCGTTTTATATCGCGATCGTTTCACGAAAATGGCCGTTTTATTTAGCGATCGTTAGACAAAAATTGCCGTTTCACATTGCGATGGTTTCAAGAAAACCACCATTTCGTTTCGCGATCGTTTGATGAAAATTGCTGCTTTATATCGCGACCGTTTGATGAAAATTGCTGCTTTATATCGCGAAATTAGCCGTTTTTTTCGATCTTTTAACGAAAATCGATGTTATATTTCGCGATCGCTTGACGAAAAAGGCTGTTGTATTTCGCGATCGTTTGATGGAAAAGGCTGTTTTATTTCGCGATCGTTCGACGAAAATCGTTATTTTATCTCGTGATCGCTTAACGAAAATCGGAATTCTTAAAAATTAAAAAAAGCGGAAAAGTGGCATCCCTGAATAAAAAATGATGGCATGAGCCTTCACTGCAAGATAGGCTGTATTTTATGCTGGTTCCCCCTACTCCAAAAGGGATGTAGGAGCAAGAAACATTCTAAAAAATTTGATTTTTGTGTTATTGAAGGATATTGATTCATGAAATTTGACATAATAACAACTTATTAGATATGAATGATATCTAATAACATTCCTTAAAAAAGAGAGAGAAGTCAAGATTTAAAATGGAAGAAAATATGCAAAAAGCGTTCTAAAAATGTTCTAAATGCCAATCTGTGAGCAATCTCAGAAAGTAACTTTAAATTTGACATGGTAATTACTTAAAAGAAGTAAATGCTTTCCAAAAACAATTTTGAGAAAAAAAATCTAAATTTAAAAAAGGGATGAAAATGTGTGATAAATCTAAAAATGTACTAAACAAAGATTTCCACATTCAGGAAATATCAAACCGATTTCAAAAGTAATGGTTGCAAATTAATGGCGAAAGTCCTTACTTCAATATAGGCTATATTTTATGTTGTAACTATCATCTGGTGGCTACAACTAAGTAAAGAATTTACTAAATTGTGGTTTTTGTACAACTGAGATACCTAAAATTTTGAAATTTGACATAATTACTTAAAACATGAAAATGTTTTCTAAGAATCATTAAAAGAAAATTGCAAATTTAAAAGGATGAAGTAAATGAAAAATCTTTTCTAAATTACAATTTTTACTCAGTCAAATACCAAATTGATTTTTAAATTAACTACTGCAAATTAAAAAAGGAACTCAAACATAAGCTATATTTTATGTCTGTGTTACTACCACCAGAAGGTTGCGAATCAAAATACATTCTTAGTTATGATTCCTGTGATACTAAAGAGGCTAGAAATTTGGAATAACGCACGGTAATTATAAAATGTAAGTGCCCTCTAAGAACAGTTAAAAGTGAATTCAATTTATAAAGGGTGAAGAGAAGGAAAGAATTCTAAAAAAAAAAAAAAAAAACAAATTACAATTTCCATGCAATCTCAGGAAAAAAAAAAAAAAAAAATTAAAGTAATATTTGCAAATTAATGGTGAAAGTCCCTGATCCTACACAGGCCATATTTTACACTAGTGCTACTTATCACCTGGGATTAGCAGGAACAACAAACTTTCTTAAAAAACTTTGCATTTTTTAAATTACATTTCTATTGAATAATATTAGTTCGATAGTTAATTTTGAGGCTAAGATTGTTTCTAAAAAATTCAAAATTTCAAATGAGTACTGAAATAAACATGTGAATTGTGCATAAAAGTTTCAAAATATTTTCTAAATTATCATTTATTTAGATTTAGCTTTAGTTCTTATTTATCACTTTTCTGTCTAATGCTGTGCAATGATGTAGTTTAGTCAAACTGTGACTTAAGTATTTTTATTTAAGATTTTTTTTTTTTTTTAATTATTCCTAAAAGTATAATTTATTATAATAAAATCAAGGCTTACAAATATAACTTGGTATATTTCAACTATTACATGAGCAAAGCTGCTGGGTTTGCTAGCAAGACATTTAGTATAAAATATCTGAAGTTATTAAAAAAAAAAAAAAAAAAAAAATGCTCAAATATGGAAAATTAAAATCTTTATGAAAATAATTTAAAAAAGGAAAAATCTAGCCTTCCATAAATTGTAACAAACATTTATTTTTAAGTAGTTCTAGCTAAAAGATATACAGTAGAACCCCAATAATCCGGATTGGTTTTTTCATTTTTTTTTCAACTTCGAAAAGCGATTGGCGAAAAAGTTTTTGTTTTATTATTCAGAATACGATGCTGCAACAAGTTAATGTTAAAGAAATTAGCCAATTGCTTCTCAAACTTGAAAAAAAAGCGAAAAACCCGATCCGGATTATCGGGGTTCTACTGTATTTACTATCATAAAATTTCTTGTGATATTTTTATGTTATTTTTATTTTGGGATTTCTGACTGAATTAACAAAAGAAATATGCTTAAAATTTAATTTCAAAGCTTAACTTCATAAATTTCAGTTTGATAAGTAAACTGTAGAAACTTGATACCCATTTAGCAATAAAATTTTCCTGCACACTTTAATTCCTAAAAAGGGTAATAATACAACATGTTAATTCACATTAATGTTGAAAAATTAAACTACTTACACAATGTGGACAGCTCCATTTTCCTTCTGGGGGTTCTTCTAGATCAGGATCTAAACAAACTAAATGATAAGCTCTTGGACAAGTATCACACAGAATTATTTCACCTCCCTGCTGACAAACTTCACAATAATCTTGATGATCAGTCTGAGAATAGAATAACAGTTTAAATATTAAGATATTTTACCAATAGCTCAATCATCACTTTCCTTTTTAAACAAACATATAAACAATGCATAATGACATTTAATTTTAACTTAAAATCCTTTCAATTACATTTATCAGCATCAAAATTTTAATTTCTTTTAATGACAAGTATTTATTGTCGCATGGAAAAATTGATTTCAAAAGTAGTCAATTAGAAAACCAGTTATCCAAAATAATGTTCAAAATCAACCGACTTCAAAAAATACCACACAGCGTTAGTTTGACATAAACAATGCTTGATATGTAACTACATGCTGATACATGGCATAACTGCTAGAACTTCTTGAATGACAGTTCATATTCTGAAATGCAGTTTGAGATCAAATTTTGCATGATAGCCTACTATTAATAAATAAATGTAACACTAAAATAATATCTTAAAAATTAAGTTTCTATAAAGTGCAGGGGTGATTCTGGCTGAAATTTTTTTTTTTGGAAATTGGCGGGGAGGTTCATGGGTGCAAGTTTGAAATTTTGCCAAGACTGAGAATATTTTGAACCCCCCCCCCCCCCCCCACTTCCACTGAGTGAGAACATAAGCACGTAAATCATGTTTTTTCCACGACCATATGACGAAATTAGTTTTTTCCCCTGATGTTTCGACAAAATTTGCGACTTTTCTATCATATTTTGCCAAAATTTGTGTCTTTTCTACGATTTTAAACCGAAGCTTGCGATTTTCTACTATTTCACCAAAATTTGCGATTTTTCTATGTTTTTTAGTCAAAATTTGCATTTTATCTACAATTTTCAGCAGAAATATGCGATTTTTCGATTAAAACCAAGTATTTTATACGATCTTTTGACGAAATTCGCGTCTTTTTTGCGATCCTTTGACAGAAATCGGGTCTTTTTCGCGATCCTTGGACAAAAATCGCGTCTTTTTCGCGATCCTTTGACAAAAATCGCGTTTTCTTTGCTATCATTTGATGAAAATTGTGGGATTTTTTGCGATCATTTCACGGAAATCGCGTTTTTTTCTCGATCTTTTGGCAAAATTCGCGTCTTTTCTACGATTCTTCGATTAAATTCACATCTTTATTGCGATCCTTTGACAAAAATGGTACCTATTTTGTATTCTTTGCGCGGAAATAGCATTTTTTTTCGCAATACAGTAAACTCTCGCTACAACGATATCCGATACAACAATAACTCCCTGTACTACAATAATATTTTCTGGTCCCGGTGAACTTGCATATAAACTAATGTTAACCTCCCCTCAATATTACGATATTCTCTAGAACAATAAACCTCTGTAAAACGATTTTTCTTTTAAAATTTCAATGTTATTTTCTCCTTTTATAACGATATTTTGGTTTTTGAATGCTGAGAAAAAATCTTTTTCATTCATCATCTTTGTCATTTTTTCGGTCTATTTTGTTAACAGAAGTCTTACTGTTGATTTTCAAAATATCTCTATAATATATGACTGGCTATTGTTTAGATTTAGATGGTGCGGAACATGTAAAGCCCTTCTTGGAAAAGGAAAGGGGAAAAAACATAGTCCTTGTCACAGAACATGTACCAAATCGCTTGGTTTGTTATCTTCTCATTGCCAGAGGAAGGGGTATTTATAAGTGACATTCTAAAAAAGAAGAGTTCGAAGCTTTTAAAAGGTTTGCAGAGTTTGACGATTTTAGAATCTTAATAATTTTGAGTTCTAAACGAAAAATTTGATTTTTGATTTTCTTTCTTTCACCAGTGTATTATCCTTTAAGATGGCAGAGCGAAAACAACTATCCTTTCGAGATAAAATGAATATTATCAACGCTATTGATGAGGGAATGAAACAGGTTGATGCAGTTAAAAATACGGATTATCGAAATCTACAATTAAATATTCCCAAAGAAGAAGAAACATATCGAAGATATATGTTCAAATACAATTAATGCACAGCAAAAACGACTGAAAGTTGCCACAAATTTAACATTGATGCTGCTGTTAACCCTTTGAGTTCTGATTGTTGAATTTTCTACCACATAATCTTAATTCCAAAATGTCACAATGGCGCCGGAATTGTCGACCAGATTTATTTTTAAAAAGTTTAATGTAATTTTTTTTTTTTTTTTGTTTATTGTAAATTTAATTTTTTGTTTGCAAAATATTGGTGCCAATGTGACATTTAGAATTTTGACGAAATTTAATCACCAGAACTCAAAGGGTTAAAATGGTACCAAGAGGTGAAGGCAAGAAAAGTTCTATTAAATGGACCCTTGTTATGTGCACAAGCACCTAAATTTACAGAAACGCTAAGGAACGAAAATTTTAAAAGTAGTAACGGCTGGCTAATGTGTTTCAGGATCGTCGCGGTATAATTTCCCCAGGAAATTCACAGAGAGATAAAGTCTGCCTCGATTCATGACGCATATGAATAGTGACAAAAAAAAAAAGGTGAAAAATGTCTTATTAAAAGTATGCTCCAGGCGAAGTTTCTAATGCAGACGAACCTAGGCTGTTTTTCCAAATTCTACCCGATTGGAAACAGGCGTTCAAAAGTGAAAAGTGTTACGGTGGGAAGAAATCTAAACAGAAACGTATTGCTCTTCTGTGTACAAAAAGCACAGGCACAAACCCAGTAGCAGAAAGTGCGTGATGCGCGACGTGCGTCGCAGATTTATTTTTATCCTTGCAGACAAATTTGCCAAATTGGAAAAGAAAAAAAAATTATGATTTGGGGGAAAAAATTGGACAGGACGAATAAAAAACGGCGAATTTCATCTAAAGATCGCGAGAAAAACCGACATATTTCATCAAAAGACGGCAAAAAACTGCAGATTACGACAAAAGATCGTGAAAAAATGGCAGATTTCGTCAAAAAATCATGAAAAAATAGTAAATTTTGTTAAAAAAATCGTGAAAAAATTTTAATTTCGTAAAAAAATCGCGTAAGAAATGGTATCTTTTGTCAAAAAATCTTGAAAAAAAGGTATCTTTTGTCAAAAGATCGTAAGAAAACGACAGATTTCGTCAAAAGATCGCGAAAAAACGAGAGATTTCATCAATAAGTCATGAAAAAAACAATAAATTTCGTTTAAAAAATCACGAAAAAACGGTAAATTTCATCAAAAGATCGCGAAAAAATGATAGATTTCATCAAAAAAATCGCAAAAAAAGGTAGATTTCAACAAAAGATCACGAAAAAAGATGGATTTAATCAAAATATCGCAGAAAAACGGCAGATTTTGACAAAAAAAAACGTGAAAAAAAGACTAATTTCGACAAAAAATCGCGTAAAAATGGAATATTTCGTCAAAAAAAATATTGAATAAACGGCAGATTTCGTTACAAGATCGCGAAAAACGACAGATTTCGTTACAAGATCGCGAAAAACGACAGATTTCGTTACAAGATCGTGAAGAACGACAGATTTCATCAAAAGATCGCGAAAAAAACGACAGATTTTATCAAAAGATCACGAAAAAATAGTAAATTCTATTAAAAATCGTAAAAAACGTCGAATTTCGTCAAAAAATATTGAAAAAACGGTATCTTTTGTCAAAAGATCGTAAAAAACGACAGATTTCGTCAAAACATCGCGAAAAAACGAGATTTCATCAATAAGCCATGAAAAAACAAATTTCGTTTAAAAAATCGCGAAAAACGGTAAATTTTATCAAAAGATTGCAAAAAAATGATAATTTCATTAAAAAAAAAATCGCAAAAAAAGGTAGATTTCAAAGATTGCGAAACAAAGGCAGTTTTCGTCAAAAAATCGCGAAAATATGGTAAATTTCGTTAAAAAATATTGAAAAAACGACAGATTTCGTTAGAAGATCGCGAAAATACGACAGATTTCGCCAAAAGATCGCGAATAAAGGAAAGATTTCATCAATAAGTTATGAAAAAACAATAAATTTCGTTTAAAAAATTGAAAAAAAAAAATGGTAAATTTCATCAAAAGATCGCGAAAAAAGATATATTTCATCAAAGATAGCAAAAAACGGCAGATTTTGTCAAAAGATCGCGAAAAACAGGCAGATTTCTTCAAAAAATCGCGAAAAAATAGTAAATTTTGTTAAAAAAATGGTGAAAAAAAGGCTAATTATGTTTTTAAAAAAATGGTAAATTTTGTAAAAATATCGCGGAAAAGCTGCATATTTCGTCAAACAATCAACAATAAAATGAAATTTTGCTAAAAAAGCACAAAAAAAAAAAAGTTTTTTTGTTACCGAATTCTAGTTTTTGCTGCTACAAAATTCTTTTTCTCTTTCTTTCTCTGAAAACTGATTTTGCTGTCCCAAAATTGTTTTTTTTTTTTCTTTTTGGTTGTTGTTCAAAAACGAATTTTTCTGCATCAGAATTCGTTTTTTGGCTATAAATTAGCACTGCAAATTTTAATAAAATTTTGGATACACATCCAGTGTATTTATAAAAATTATAATTCGGAATTTCTTTTTCATAATATTTACTTGGTTTTTCAAGGTACAGGGCTCCCAACAGATTTTAGGTCGCAAAAAGGGGGAAAGGGGACCATTTTTCTTTAAAAAGGGGAATTTGGGGGACCATTTTTCTTTAAAAAGGGGACTTTGGGGGACCATTTTTTTAAAAAAGAGGGGACTTTGGGGGACCATTTTTTTTAAAAAGAGGGGACTTTGGGGGACCTTTTTTAAAAAAAGGACATTTTTTTGGGGGGGGGGGGGGCATTTATTTTTACTAAATATGTTAGCAATTTTTTTTAACATTACAGTAAACATGTTAGTTAACTTTATAAGGATATCATTAAATAATTTCAAATATTGTTGCAGAAATTGTACAATTATATTTGAATACAATTAAATATTCTACTGCAAGAAGTGAAAAAGTAGTTTAACATTAACCTTGAAAATTTTCTTTTAAAAGAGCCTGTATTTGTAATTCAAAGTCTTGATTTTTTTAATATTTACAATAGCAAACCGATTTTCATTAAAATAAAAAGTAATCTTAGCTAAAATGTATCTAACAAATTCATTATCAGAATATATTTGGCCATTAAGTATTTAAGGCAAAAATTTCTTGAAATGCTTGAAATAAAAAACAATCTGTTCTAAAATGTCACAATTTTGTAAAAATCAAATATTTACAAAAAAAAAAAAAAAAAAAATGAAAAATGAAAAAAAGAGAAGAGTTTATAAAATAACTATATACAAAACACCAAGCAATTCCAAAATGTTACTGAAAATCTGATTCTTCTGACAAAAATACAGAGAGGAAGAGAAAAAAAAAATAGTGTGTTTTGTCAGTCTGTCACGAAAAAAATATTAAAAATTTCGATAAATAATCGCCCTTCCCCCACCAAAATAAATAAATAAATAAATAAATAAATAATAATCACAAGAAAAAAATATCTAATTCTGTTAAAAGATCCTGAACTGAAAGGGGGGGGGGGAAGCAAATTTTGCAAAAAATTGTGAAGAGAAGGAAAAAAAATCTGGAAATTTCAAGATCGAAAAAAAAAAAAAAAAAAAAAAAAAAACTATCTCGTTTTCCTATTGCATTCAAAGGTTCTTCTCAAAGAAACAAAACAAACATATCAACCTCGTCAAATGTGCGCGTTAAGGTTAAAGAGCAATGTGCCACTAGATTGATCATTCTGTTGGAGAAAGAGCAGGTGTTAATAGACTGATTATCAAGTGTGTTTATCTTTTACTTCAATCAAAAGAAAACCAAGTTTCATGTTTGCTTCTTTTGTTATAAACAGTGGCGTAGCTAAGGGGGGGGGGGGGGGCTTCCGCCCCGGGCGCCAAATTGAGAGAAATTGTTATATATCTATATTGGGATGGGGGCGCAAAATTTCTTGCTGGCCCCGGGCGCCAAAAAACATAGCTACGCTACTGGTTATAAATATGTACTTGAGTGATTTTATTAGAATTAAAATATATGAAGCTTCAAGTCATAAACATATCACGCCAACTTTTTTTTTCTTTGTTTTAATGCCGTTTTTTAACTTTCCAGTTTTTGTAATAATTAAAATCTTTAATTAACCGTCAATCATTATGTAAAATTACAAGAATATATCGATATACATAATGTCTAGTTAGTTAAAAGAATTTAACTGCATTTGATAAAATTTAAAGTTACTAAAATTGAAATTGACAAAATGTCCGGATTTTAGAGACTTCCGGAATTTGAATACCCGGAGTTTTGAGGTTCAAATGCACAGGACAAAGTCTTAAAAATCCGACATCCGAAATTCGGAAATCAAACAAAGTCCGGACGTTTTGCTAACTATTATTATTATTATTATTTTAATATACATTTTAAAAAAGCATTTTTAAATTAGGAATTTTTAAAACCGGATCTAAAACCTCTCTACTCTTAAAATTATTTTTAAAGAATAAAGATATTTATACTTTTTTCATACTACACGTCTGGTTTCGGCAAAATGATCTTACGATCTGTTCTTCCGTAATGCCCGCGATCCAGAGTTGAATTCATGGGAGGAGGAGGAGGGGGGGGGGGGGTATTCCTACTCAGAGCAATGAAATTTCCCCACTGGCAGAATTTGAGTTTATGTTTTGAATAGTCAAAAAGTACACCCCCCCCCCCCCCCCCCAGAGTCGCAGAAATTCCTGCAAAAAAAGTCTGAATTCAACACTGCGCGACACCCGCATCAATGCGGCTGCGATGATTCACAACCATTATTTTTTTTTCTTATTTAACTATTCAAATTTTATTCTTTTAAATATATAAAAGAATGTGTTAACAAATTTACATTGCTTAGGCGCGGAAAAAAAAATCTGTTAAGGTAGTTGAAAGCAAACAAAACAAGAAATGGAATGAAAAACCAACATCCCCCCCGCCCACACACACACACTTAAAGCTTAAAAAAAAAAAAAAAAAAAAAAAAAAAAATCTATATTTCTTAAGTAAATTGACAGATTTCTTTCAAATTTTCAACAGGTTGTAATAATAGTAAATTAGGCAGTTTCATAAAATTCTATTAAAATATAACTAGTTAATAAAAGTTTTAACGCCTGCTGAAATGCCCAATTAACAGAAGCTGCCAAGAAAAAAATAACCATCTGTGGTTTGTTTACTTTTTTTTTTTTTTCCCCGCACCTCATTAAGTGAAATCCGAAGTCGAATATTAACGCAATCAGATCATTTTCTTTAGGTGGATAATATGTTTTGCCATGCAAAGTAATCAAGGATAGATTTATTATTGCTTTTTAGCTAATGATTTAGGGGGGAAAAAAAACTACAGGACAGGAACTGAAGTCCGTTTATATAATAAAAGAGAAAGATTATCGCCGAAAAATCGAAAATGATGAAGCAGCGCAAAATAACTGACATGTTCAGTGTAAAATGCACAAAGAAAAATTAAGTTTGTTATCTAAAATTTGACGCATTGGCTAGTTTTTATTTACTTTATATATATAAACCCTGAAATACCTACTTTTGTTTTATTATTTTTAAGTGGGGATATTGATTTTTGATTGGTTGCCGAGTTTAAAACCTAATAGCAGACAGCTATAACTTAGCGAACATTCCATTTTTGGAGAGAAAATGTGAATGTTTTTCCACATCCCCTAAAGAAAAACAGATGAACGCAACTCCAATGTTTTTTTTTTTTTTTTTTTTTTTTTCAGATAGGATAAAATTAATATTAATTAAAATAAATCTGAAAGCAATGCATCTTTAAAAGTTTAATTTACTACTCTTGTGGAATTATTATAGTTAGAAAATAATATATTTTTTTAAATCATGAAATTAATAAATCTTGATCATAATTTTAAAAGAATGAAAACGGAATTTCCGAAAGTAAAAAAGTTATTTCGCAAAAATTAAAAAGGTATCCTTTTGTCTCTCTCCAGAAGGGTATCTACATCTTACGATGCAAATATGGAAAAAGAAAGTGCGATCTGCATAGTTTATTTCGTTAATGTAAGAAGCATGCTTGTCTTAAATAAAGAAAAACAATACTTACTTTGATCACGCTTTTTCTTCTGGTTTTTTTCCTTTCTTTTTCATCAACATTAAGAATCCATGAGATTAATTAATCCAATTGCAGCCTATTGTTACTGAAATAAGGTACTTAAAAAAGTAAAAGCACCTGCGAACGGGTCACGTGAACACATTGGGATGAAACGGTAACGATTCCAATCACAAGAAAAGGAGGATTAATGAAACCACAATATGATGAGTGGCCGGTTCCATTTGACTTCAAAACGCTAATTGATTGCTTACTAGGGAGGGGGTGGAAGTGTTCTTTAATTTATTTTCATGCCTTAAAGAAAGTGTGAATTTAGATATTGAAGGAACATAAAACATCAGCATGCAGTACAATTTTGCCGTTTTCTAAAAAAAAAAAAAAAAAAAAAATATTGTTTTTTAAATGATTTTTTCGTTTTTTAGTCATTAAAAGCGGACTAAGCGGACCAAAACAGATAAAAGCGGACCAAAGCGGACCTTTTTCTAAAAAGCGGACTTTTGCGGGAAAAAGGGGACCATTTGGGAGCCCTGAAGGTATCACTGCTATAAAACTATAACATATATACTTTATGCTAAAGAAATAGTGACTTTAAATTTTTAATGTGCAGCCTTTTTGAATAAAATTTAAGGTTTTGATATTTTAAGTGATTTTTGTCCCCTTTTTTTGAAAAAAAAATTTAGCACATTTCAATATTTTATTTTAACATATTTTATTATAACATTTTATTATGATTTAACAAGTAAACAAATGTTTTGAGAATTTAAGGAGGCAGTATGGCATCTACTTTTCAATGGAATTGGAATTGTTTTCTTCATTTTATCACTATTTCACATGTGACAATATAAATGATTTATTTTTTCTATAATATCATTGTACTTATTTCTTCTGTAGATTTGAATACTTAGGCAAGTTAAGAAACTATACATTGTTTTCAATAGATGTACACTATATTTCAATGTAATTTTAAATAGATTTAGCCTTAACTTCAAACTTAAAGAACCACTTTACGTATTCATTATTAATCTAATTCTTCAAAAAATATTAATTTTACTATTTCCTTATTCAAGTTTTATATTTTTATTGGAATATAGTTGTCTTTTTATAATATTAATCAGTAAGAACTATATCTATAATGTATATAAGACAATTATAACATGCCCTCCTGCAGACAATTTTCATCCTGCTGCATTGCTGTCGCAGACACAATCATAACTTTCTGCTACTGGGGGCACAAATAATATCCAAAATGATTCAAGAACCTGAAAAGTCTTTCCGTGGAATATAAAGCCAATAAAAAAGTCTTGAATAAATTGTAAATTTTTCTGAATGGTTACAAAAATTACAGATAGAAAGAAAAAAATAGTTTTGTTGGTAGATAATTGCTGTGCTCATTCCTCATTTCCGAAATTGCAAAATGTAGAAATTATTATTTTTTTCTTGCCAACTGTACTTCAATTTTACAGATTCGAGATATGGGTATAATTGAGTGTTTTAAGGGATATTAAAGAAAACAGTTGGCAGAGTTGATACTTATACATTTTGATAATAAAATAGAAGACACTTTTAAAGCTGTAAATATGAAGAAAGCATGTGACAATATTGCTGGAAGTTGGTGGGAAGCAACAGAGAAAAACAATCGTAATTGTTGGAAAAAGGTCGGCTTTTGTAACGAAGATAAAAAATCTCATTGTGATGAAAATTTCATTGAAAGAGATCTTTCATATGATCAAGAATGTGTTTTGAACATCCAAAAATTTTTATCCTAACTTGATAAAAGAAGTCTGAAAAAATCTGGAATTAGCGTGGAAGACTATTAAACAGCAGATAACGACCTTATGGCTTTCACAGGACATACTAGTGGAGACATTCTCTCTTTGAAACTAATGACAAGAGAAAAACAACAGGATGGTGATAGAAGAGGATTATGATGATAATGATACAGGTCCATCAAAATCCGTATTGCCATCCTAGGAAGCTCTTCAATATGTGAAGTCTTTAGAGACATTTGCTTCAAGCATTTAGTCGACAAATGAAGAGCATTTTCATGTACTAGACTCAACGCATACCTTTTTCGTTGACTTAATTGTTAATAGATGAATAAACATACCAAAATATTGGATAATTTAAAAAAATAATTATTTTCAGGTATGTGACTATTTCATTGCTCATTTTCTGAATTTATTTAAATTTATTTTGCATTATTTAACAATTACAATTAACACTCTGCAAACTATTTCCTTCTAAATATAAATATTTAAGTAGTATATACCTTAAAGTAAAAAGAAATCCTTATTTAATGCCCAAAATATGCAGGCCCTCGATATAGCAATAACCCCTCTACAACAATATATTTATTTGGTCCCTAAAATATTGTTGTAACGAGGTTTTACTGTATTTCGACGGAAATAGCGTCTTTTTCGTGATCTTTTAACAGAAATCGCGTTTTTTCACGATGTTTTGGCAAAATTCGCATCTTTTTCACGATAATTTGACAAAAATAGCGTTTTTCCTGCAATCATTTGCTGAAAATCGTGGAATTTTTCATTTGACGGAAATCGCGTCTTTTTCTTTATCCTTTGGCAAAATTCGCGTCTTTTACACGATCCTTTGACAAAAATTGCATCTATTTAGTATTCTTTGACCGGAAATAGCAAAATAGCATCTTTTTCGTGATTCTCCGACAGGAATTTCGTTTTTTCTGTAACCTTTTGACAGAAAACTCATCTTTTTTTAATCCTTTGACAGAGACCGCGTCTACTTCGCATTCTCTGGACCGAGATGACGTCTTTTCCGCGATCTTTTAATAGGAATCGCGTTTTCTTCGCAAGCTTTTGACAAAAATCACGCCTTTTTTCGCAATTCTTTGATGATATTGCCGTGTTTTTCGCGATCGTTCGGCAGGAATAGTGTTTTTTTCCGCAAGCTTTTGACGGCAAACAGTCTTTTTTTTGTAATTCTTTGACAGAAATAGCACTTTTTTCCGCGATCATTTCACGAAAATGTTTTTTTTCCCCGCGATCCTTTGTCGAAAAGTGTGTGTTTTGCACGATCCGCTTCTGTCCTCACAGATTTTTTCGTCTCGCTTCCGTCCTCGGGAATTTTTAAAAGACGGAATTCCGTCTCAGGACGGAAAAACTTGCACCCACGGGGAGGTTACGAGCCCCCCCCCCCCCCCCTCCAGCAATCTTCGGACAAAATCGGCGTTTTCTCGCTATCTTCAGACGAAATCGGCAATACTTTAGCAAAATCGGTGGTTTTTCCACAATCTTTTGTCGAAATCTGCGTTTTCCCATGTATTTTTAAGTGAAATCGGCGGTTTTTTGACGATCTTTAGACAAAATTTGCTTTTTTACGCGCTTTTTTCTCGAAAACGGCGTTTTATTCCGGTAATCTTTTGATAAAATCGCCGTTTTTTCCGTAATCTTTTGATGAAAGCGGCATATTTTTTTCATGACAAAATATTTTTAAGCGATCTTTTATCGAAAATGGCATTTTTTCCCGCAATCTTTTAACGAAATTGGTGCCATATCTGCAATCTTTAGACAAAATCGGCATTTTCTTGCCAACTTCAGAAAAAAATCAGGGTTTTATCTGCGATGTTTGGTGAAATTGTCATTTTTCATCAATCTTTTGACAAAGTTCGTTTACAAAAACATTGACGAAATCATCGTTTTCCCATGAAATATTGATGAATGATATGCTATTTCGGCAATCCTATCACGAAATTTGCATTTCTACGCAATTGTTTTTTCCGTGTGCAAAACCGTACAAGTTGGCAACTATGCGGAACAGATTACCCAATTTCAAATTTTCGGAAGAGGATGCCTTAAATTTTCGGAAATTTCAGACGAGAATCACCCCTGATAAAGTGTGGCCTCAGATATATTTATAAATGTAACGTCATATAACATCAAAATTATCTACCAATTTTTAAGTCTTGATAAAAAAAAGTTAAAGGTATTAGTAATTCTAGTAGTCTAAGGCATACCACACACTAAGGTGACATATGTAACATGCCCAGCAGCAGAATTTTTTTTGCAGTCTGCAACACAAGTAAAAAATTAAAAAATAGTCTGCAGACCAATCCTTCGCATTACATTATATACACTCAAACCTACCAAGTATTTGTAATAGACATAAAAAAAAACCTATACTTTTAAAAAGAAGTTGCCTTTATTCTCTGGATTTTTAACACCTCATACATTGCCTAAAAAAGAGGGAGAAGGGCTCACTTTTGACAAAATTTGAGGGTTTTTCTTGATCTTTTGAAAAGATATCATTTTTTGCGATCTTCTGACGAAATTTGACGTTTTGTCCGAAGTTTTGACGAAAACTGCCATTTTTTACACAATCTTTTTGAATAAATTTGCCGTTTTTTTTTGCGATCTTTTGATGAAAACTGTCGTTTTGTCACGATCTCTTGAAGAAATTTGCCCTTTTCGCAACCTTTTGAAAAAATTTGCAATTTTTAAACAAAAACTGTCGTTTTATCTCGATCTTTTGAAGAAATGTTCCATTTTTTTCGTGATTTTTTGATAAAATTTGCCCTTTTTTTTGCAATGTTTTGAAGAAATTTGCCATTTTTTACGTGATCTTTTGAATAATTTTGCAGTTTTTTTGCTATCTTTTGACGAAAACTGCGGTTTTGTCGCAATCTCTTGGAGAAATTTGCTGTTTTTTTCGCGATCTCTTGAAGAAATTTGCCTTTTTTCGCCACCTTTTGAAGAAATTCGCCGCTTTTTCATAAATGTTGAAGAAATTTGCAATTTGTGTGTTATTTTTTGACTGAAACTGCCGTTTTATTTCGTTCTTTTTCAGAAATATTCCATATTTACGTGATCTTTGATAAAATTTTCCGTTTCATTGCGATGTTTTGAAGAAATTTGCCAATTCACCGTGATATTTTGATGAAAGCTGCCTTTTTTCGCGATCTTTTGACAAAAATTGCTGTTTTGTCGCGATCTCTTGGAGAAATTAGCCGTTTTTTTCATGACCTCTTGAAAAAAATTTGCCTTTTTTCGCGATCTTTTGAAGAAGTTTTCCATTTTCCTACGATCTTTAGAAAGAAAGTTCCATTTTTTTCGTGATTTTTTAATGAAATTTGCAGTTGTATCGCAATTTATTGAAAAAATTTGCCTTTTTTTTCATAATTTTTTTGAAGAAATTTTCCGTTTTTGTGATTTTTTGAAGAAATTGTTTTCTTTTCGAAGACTTTGTCGAAATTTGCAATAAAATTCATGGTCGAATTTTTGGATTTAGGACCAAAATTTTATATTTTTTGCTAAATCTTTAACAGTTGAAAAATAGTCTGCAAACTTTCCCAAGAGTCTGCCACGTGCGTCGCAGCGTTGCACCGATTTTGCTCCCGGGGCAACATTTCACTTGATTTAAGCGGGTGGGACAAGTAATCAGTATTTGTGTCACAAACTGCTGAGAATCCATAATTATTCTCAGCAATAAATTTTTATTATAAATTTTGCTTAATCCCTGGTATCAGAAAGCTGTAGATGTGAGATGGGCGTCGCAATTTTTTTTCCATAAACTCTTATTTTGCTTTATATTATGATTAGCTCTTTTTTACTAAATACAAAATGTTGAGATTATTAATAAAAATTTATAAAATAACTAAAAACACTACAGGTAAATGATTGTTTAATTAATTAATGCTTCAATTGTAAAAATATCTTACTTGCAGATTATTTTTTGGCACTGAAGTATCTGTTGCAGACATTTGGAGAATTTTCTGCTACTGGGGCCCAGGGGTGCAGAAAATGTTTTTCAATATTTCCCCCAAAATCTTTCAATATGTTGTAGGTAAATGCTGTATTACTGTAGGTATAGTAAATTTATTTTTCTAATATTTCTTAAATTGTGAGAGAAATAAAAAGAGCAATTCTGGATTGAAGGAAAAAAAAAAAAAAACGAAATTTGCAGGAAATTTTTTGAAAGATTACAGCAGAGTTGGGGAATGGAAAAGAAATCCACTTCCAGCACTTTTTTTTTGCTACCTTTTGGAAAAAAAAAAAAAAAAAAAAAAAAAAAAAAATTGCGCCTTTTTAGCGATATTTTGATGAAACTTGTGGTTGTTTTGCAATCTTTTGCCAAAATGGGCATATTTTCCCCATAATTCTCGGTTTTTCAAAACGATGACTGATGTTTTAAATTTTTGGAAAATTAGGAACAGATATACAGCATAATGCCTGATATGTATGTATATTATTTTAAGATCCATTTTGTGTAGGTCGCGTATGGATCTTTTTTATGTGTAGTGAAATTTTTCTACTGAAAAAAGATATTTGATTCCAAATCCCTTCAATAGTCAGGCTTGTCTGTTTCATACTTTTACAGTTAAAAATTAGTCAGAAAATGTGTCAAACTTTTGCGTTGTTAAGAAGTGAATTATGAAATTCATTAAAAATCACAATCAATTGTATATGTTTCTGCAAAATTTCCCCATGTGGTTGACATTCTCCCCCCCCCCCCCCCCCCGATGCTAGATTGCCGGATCGGACATATTCTTCACCCCTGTTGGGGCCTTATTTAATCTGATTGTTTTCCTGATTCAATTAAAAACAAATTTCTGTTTTGAATAGGAATTAACTTTCAAATTGCACAAAATTTATAAAAGGTAAAAAGCACATAAGCACAGTGAAGTTTATTTTTAAACTAGCTGACCCGCCCGGCGTTGCCCGGGTCCGTATTAACAATATTAAACGAACTTGAAATTTGTATGATTTTATCATTAACTGGAAGCATGCAGAAATACATTGTCTGAAATACGTCGCAGCTGACTTTGTGAAAAATCGGTTTTAAAAAGAACAACTAATATTGAGCTCTAAAAATACTTAAAATGAGCAATGAGAAACACGGGAGGGAACATGTATCCAACGATTGCGTTAGTTTCGTGTTAAAGTGTTGATATTTACCCGTAAAAATCACTGTTAAATCACGTAACTAATTATTTTTTTCGCATAGAAATCCCAAGTGAAATATTTTGAATTTCAAACTAATTATATCACTCTTAATTCCGTCTATACCGTGAATGAAATCGATACGCGATGATAAAAGATTGGTATATAGTATTATAATTTCAGAACCATTTAACAAAAGTGTATATTTTTAATCAAAGCATGCGTAATGTATACACTGTGGACAAATTCCTAATCGTAAACTTTTGTACCATAACCATAATCTGTCTGTAACCTAACTGCGACTTAACATTACCCTACCGTAACTTAAATATAACATAAATGTAACCTAGCCGTCACTTTGAAATACCAATATAGAAGCATCATTTAAGATTTTGCTTGAAAAGTTAACATTCTTTCGTTAATGTCTTAAAATCGTCTGCACTCTGAAATCTAGATTTTAGATTAATATTTGTTATTTAAGTTTTCGCGCATGATTTTAAAAGATTGTTTTCATAAATATATTTTATATATTGACATAGAGTTATTAATATGTTGTTAAATTAAAAACATTTTTTCATCTACGTTATAAAGTATTAAAAAGTTCTGAAAAAAAAAAGAAAACTTTTAGTAATACAATTTTTAGTTCAAATCAAATGTTTTCAATATTCTTTTTTATTTTATTTTGATATTTAATTATTTCG
Organism: Maratus speculifer; assembly: GCA_964019185.1. Taxonomy (NCBI): domain Eukaryota; kingdom Metazoa; phylum Arthropoda; class Arachnida; order Araneae; family Salticidae; genus Maratus; species Maratus speculifer. The sequence goes on along the minus strand of OZ025289.1, from coordinate 255,929,434 downwards.
AATTTATCAATTCCAATTATTTTAAAAGCAAACATTTTTTTAAAAATAAATAATATAATGGAAAAAAGACCATTTTAAAAAATTACTATTTCTTCGCAAAATACGCTTCAGCTGTAATTAATTTCTTTCAATTCGTCTTATTAATACAAAATCTCTTCTACATGCTTTTGTTTGGGACATTAAAATTTGAGCGATAAATGGTTTAATATTGCAACCCTTTTTACGGTTTACTTCACCACCACCTATCTTTTTCCTCCATGGTTTACAACCGCTGTGATAAAAAATCATCTTTTAAACTGACAGCTTGCCAGTCTATAAATTTTAAAGGTCGGTTCCAGCTTTTTTAATTATTTATGCCAAAATTTTATGCAACCAACCAACCATAACTAAATGAAGGGAAAAAAAGAAGAAAAAAGGCGATTTTTTATGAGAGTGATCTTTGGAATTTAATTAATTACTCAGTTAATAAATAGAATTTCGAAATTCTGAAGCTCAGGTGCATCAGGAGAGATATTGGGCTACTCTCATAAAAATTTTGAGCTTCGTACGTCCCATAGATTTTGCTAGCCATCGCAGAAACACACACACACACACACACACACACACACACACACACACACACACACACACACACGCAGACAGAGCGATTTGTTATTTTATTAGTATAGATTCTATGAAAATAACTCAAGTCGAACTTGACACAAACTAAAAAATTAAGACACTTATGATTTCACATAAATAAATCTACAATGAAATAATTACTTCGTAGCCATCATTTTCTCCTTCAGAGCCAGGAAAACTAGATGTAGTTTTTGTCTTCTTTTTCTTTTTTGTTTTTTTCGTTTTGCTTTTCTTTTTGGCTGGAGGTGGGCTCATATTTTGAGCTTCTTCTAGAGCAGCTTCAAAATCGGCATCACTTTTATCACTATAACTTTCATCTTCTTCCTGTGATAAAATTAAAGATTAAATATAAAACTCATTAATATAGCATTAAAAAATAGCTACTTCAAATAAAAATAGAAACATTAAAAGAATACAATGTTGTATATTGTTTATAAATATTTTGTAACATCTTTATAAACATTTATTATGCCTCCTGCAGACCTGTTGTCATAAGCCAACCTATGAAACTAATTTCAATTTTGTGTGTTAGTATTTCTTAATCTGGAGGTTGGGTAATTTTTCATAGTTATTTTTTGACATTTGTAAAAGAAATAAGATTGACTTTCAACTCAATACAGTAAATATTTTTTTTATTCTGAAAAATTTTATTAGTTCTCATTTTATGATTTTTTTAAAAATTTCTAAAAGGAATCCAATTTTAATCTTTTAATCTAAAGCAGTAAACTGACAAATGTCATTTTTTTTTTTTTCTGCAATTATTTTATACTATTAACATCCATAACTCTATCCACCCACATAGCTGTTTGACAAAATTCATGTTTTTTTTATCCCTCCTCTGTCAAAATCCACACCGTTTACCCTGAACATTTGATGAAATTTGTGTTTCTTTAGAGCAATGATTTGAAGATTGATTGTGCTTGCATCACACAATCCTTTGATGAAGTTTATTTTTTGCAACCCATTAATATAATTGATTTTTTTTTTTTTTTTTTTTTTTTTTTTTTTTACACTGTCATTTCTCAAAATTTGCAATACATGTCTGTGATCAATTAACAAAATTTGTTACTGGCTTCTGTGACCTTTTTACAAAATTTGCAATGTTTCTTCCTTCATTGTTCATTAAAATTTGCGATAAATTTTGTACAATCTTTTGATGAAATTCACAATTCTTTTCAGCACTGTAATCTGCGATTTTTTTTTTTTTTTTCCCAGTGGTCAGTTCAAGAAAATCATAATATTCAAACGCTGCAGAATTGGATAGCATTTTTCATTAAACCTTTCAGACCCGGTGTCCATTATAATGGACATACAGTTTAAAACATCATCTCTTTTAATCCTCTCACAGCACAGAGTTAAAACTTGCTCCATGAAGAGATGAATAACTAATCTTTTTGACATCTTTGTGTTTTTTGGATTGGAAACAATCAACAGAAGTTTAGAACTTGCTTTGTTTCAAAAGGATGTTAGGCTTTGGTATACAAAAACATTAGTATTCTTTTTGTTTTGCTTTTTATGAATAATTCCTTCTAAAGTGGCAATGATTTTTTTTATATAATGTTTATAAATTGATCTTAGCATTGCAATTATTTGATTACTCTTTATAGTTTAGACAAAATGTAAGCCAAATTACATATATATATTATAACGGACATATGGTACAGATGCTTACGATTCTTTAGATAGTTGAATTATAATGCTTTTATAATCTAGTTTATTTTAGGCATTTGAATTGTTTTTAAAACAGTAAAAAGTTATCAGGAAAATTAATTATTCATTTTTAACACTTTCTAACAAAGTAGAAAAGTGTTTATGATTTTGGTTTGTCTGTCTGCGCTCTTACTCTCATAAATCTACTCAGATTGCCCTGAAATTTTTTGAGTTATTAATGTTTGAATAAATCTCGTGAAGGTTGTTAAACAAATAAATGACTAACAGAATTTATTGTATCGTTGGGTTTTTGTAACTTTTCCCCACTGGTAAAACCCCCTAATTTTTCTATATCCTAGTAAAAACCAGTTTTTACCAGTAAAAAGCCAACTGTGCTGCTTAAAAAATTAATTTTCAAAATCATAAAAAGCAAAACACAAAGCATTTGTTGAGATGAAACTTACATGAAACATTATCATCTATTTAATTTATGCATAGCATAAATTAAATAGATGATTCCTTTTTTATTCTAATTAATAGGATGTTTGATATTTACATATAACATAAAAAAGGGGTGGGTGGAGGGGAACTTTAGTAAATTAAAAAAAAAAATAGTAAATTCTTAATACTTACTGAACTGTGTTTCTTTCTTTTTCCAAACCCACCAATTTTAATTTTTAACATAGGAACAGATTTCCGACTTTTTGATTTTTTGGGTTTAGGATATGTCTTTTCAAAATCTAGAAAGTAAAATTATCAATATAAATACCATACACACAATAGAGGTAAAATCATCTAATCAAAAAATAAAACTTTGTGAAGCATAATGCATCAATTCAAATTTTCAGCTATAGCTATGAATTACACATACAATACTTAACATTATCTAGAGGAATGGGGAAAACCTAAAATATTTTCGGCAACCCTTTGTCAAAATTTGTGTTTTTTCTGCAATCTTTTGATGAAATTTGCATTTTTTTTAAAATGATCTTTTGACAAAATCGGGCAATTTATGAATAATTTTTTTTTTTTTTTTTTTTTTTCCCCTGTGACCTTTTAACTAAATATACTTTTTTTTCCCCTTCATGATTCTTTAATGAAATTTGCATTTTTTCTACAATCTTCACAAATTTTGCAATTTTTCCATCTTTCTTACAAAATCAGGCGTTTCTTAAAAATTTGCCTAATTTGCACAATTTACTGATAAAATTTTGTTTTTTCTGCAATCTTCTGATGAAATTTGCAAGTCTTGACAAAATTTGCATTTTTCCCTCCAAGATTCTTTGATGAAATTTGTATTTTGTGTACGATCCTTTGAAAAATGTCTTGTGTCCCCCCCCCCCCCCCCCACATGCTCCTTAGACAAAATTTGAGTTCCCTTTATGGTTCACGATTCCTGAACTAATTTTTCTTTTCAAATGAAAGATCTTTTCCCTCTCTTTTTCACGAGATCTTTTGACAAAATTCCCCTAAGCAATCTTTAGATTAAATTCCACCTTTTTTAAGCAATCTTTTGACACAAGTCTCCTTTTCTTAAGCAATCTTTTGATGAAAGTCTCCTTTTCTTAAGTAATCTTTGGTAGGATTTTCAACTAAATAAATTAAAAGGAAAATGGTTTGCTTTGGCAATCTCAAAATACTTTGTAATTTACATTTTTTTTTCTTTTTCTTTTAAGAAAAAGAAAATTCTGGAAGAATTATAGAAGTATAATAGTTAGGAAATTTAGGAAATGGCACTGGAAAATAGGCATCAGATAGCAAAAAAGAATATTTGTAATTTTTTTTAATTCAATAAAAAATAAAAATAAATTTGTTAATTAAAAATTTCATAGTTTACAGAGGTTCTTTAAATGCTTAAAATTGAAGGATATATATTTAAAAAGGGCTTTTTTCAGCTTCTGGCACTACTTCCCAAAGATAAAAACAATATTTTTATAACTTTATTCAGTAATGAGAAATCACATTTAAAAAAATTTCCACAGGTTAATTTAGGATTTTGTGACTGAGGATCAATAAAAACAAGAAAAGTAGTTTAACTTGAGAAAAACTGAGTTTTGCATATGGTAAATAAACATAGATAAATACATCCATACACAGATATGTAATGAATACAGAAATTTTAATGCACTGTTTCCTCCTTAAAGATCTTTGATATTGCCATACAAAAACTTTAAGAAAGGAAAAGTCACATTATAAAGAAAAAATTTTGTACCTTCTTTTGGTTTTGGTTTTGGAACAACAACCCTATCTTCTTCATCTAAAATTGCTTCTCTATTTGGATTATTTTCTAGGAACTCGCGCCATTTTGCAGATATGAGAGTAACCATTTTGGATATTGCAATTTTAGGATTAGCTTTAGCAATGATAGGTCTTATATGTTGTGAAAACAGTTTATAATTTGTTAATGTTTGATAGTCTTCATCTGTATAGTCTAATATGACATCTTCTAATCCAAATTCTGTGCATATCTCAGCTGAGCTTTTTTGAGCTTGGGTTGTCTGTGTAAAAGAAAAAAAAAAATCTATTACAAACCAATTCACTAAGCATCCACTTTTACATGGGTTGTTTATCATCCCATGTGCATGTCAAATTAATGCAGCAAACCCCCCACCTTATTATACTTTTATTACATTAATCTTAATTTAGTGTACAGAAAGATATGAATTAATTCCCAGCAATAAGTTTACAATGTACTGGTTTGTACAGTAATTAGTTTAAAAAATGGATGAAAAGCTTTAATTATTGCATTTCATGCACTGCAACTTTAGTGTAGGTTATTTCAATAATTAACACATAGCTTCATTCTTGTTACCACTGGAAAGTGTGTGATATAGGTTTTTACATAATGTATATCACATGAACTTATTTATTTTTTAATTTCAAGATCAAGCATTTTGATCTTTATATCTTAAAAACATTTGATTTTTTTTTAAATAATACAGGGATAGGAGTGACCAATTCATAAAATATAGGACATTTTTTGTGAAAAATATAAGGCATATATAGGAAAATTTAAAAAATGACATTATTGGAACTATTTTACAGTAAAATACTCTTTTAGCATATAGTCTATGTTAATTTATAAATTTTCACTAATTAACAATAGTAAATCAAGATACAATATTAAATATATATACATATATATATATAAAATGAATTTTTCCATTGTTGTTCTTAAGTCTTCTTGGTACAATGGAAATTTACCAAACCAACAATGTTAGATTTCAAGGAAATCTGTGATGTTTCAGAAAAGCTCACATGTGATAGATACCCTTGCCAAATGCATTGTGAACAATATGTAAATTAAAGATTTAAACACTAAGCCAAATTTTCTTATAGATTATTTTATTATATAGAGAGATTCAAAATCTTAAAAGTTTATTTATTTGCATTAAGCCTATCTGATCCTAATAAGAGCAAATAATTTAGCTCTAATTTAAATGCTTTCATATCATTCATTATGCTGTTTGCTATGTCTGTTGCAGTTACATGTCCAAAAAGTCCACTCCCAATATACTTTTCGACAATCTCTCTAATTTCCTCCCTCCAATACCTAGCAAAAATGTCTAATTGTTTTAAGTTCTGATAGTTTAACATTTCCTCATGCATGAGAGCAAAAAAAGGAGATTCTTGCTTAAAATAATCACTAATTTGCTTTTAAATATATCAATCAAGGCCATGAGATATGGCATATTGAACTTAACTGCTTGTAACAAAGGGAAATCTGCAAACATTTCACAAAATAAATTTTGTAGTCCATGTGATGGCTTTAATAAATATTTAGGGAAATGTGAATTATCCACAGAATCTTGCAATGATAGATCGTCTATTCCTCATTTAAATTCCAAGTACTCAATTCACTTTTTTTAAAATTTCATATTCAAACTTTTTGTCAGTAGAATGCACAAAGCAAGATTGAAACTAGTCACTTTGTTTTTCTGAATCATCTTTGTACCTCATTGTTTTGACATGCTGCGTTAATTGTGAATAACCATTGTTGCAGATGGGAACTGGACGTGGTAATCATCTTTACTCTTCACACACCATTCGGCAATTAATTTTCCATGCCCATTAATCTAATCTATCCAAGCATCACAGAATTTCGCCAATCTATGTTCACATTGTGCCATTGCATTAATGTAATGCAATAAACATGTCTTTCTACATTCAAATAAAATTTTAAATAAATAAAAACGATGTATTGCAGTTGAATACACAATAAGAGAAACTAAAATAGTCACAATGAACCATAGAACCATGTTGAACGTAAAAACTAACTCAGCATGCAAAGCGATGCATGTGAAAACAAGTCAAACAATCAAGTCATTCAAAAACATTTATAATAAACATAAATAGACACCAAAGACTAATTAAGCAGTCTCCACAGACATCATGCTTAATGTCCATGGATCATGTTTAAAAATTCAGTGATCTATGCCAAAGCCTCCCTCTCATTTATAATAAACTGCCCAGCAGTAGAATTTTTTTCTGCAGTCTGCAACACAAGTAAAAACTTAAAAAACAGTCTGAAGACCAATCCATCGAATTACATTATATGCACTCAAACCTCCCAAGTATTTGTGATAGACATAAAAGAAAAATATAGTTTGAAAGGGAAGTTGCCCTTTTTTCTCAGAGATCGTGAAATTTTTAGCACCTCATACATTGTCTGGAAGAGGGGAGCAGGGCTCCCCTTTGACAAAGTTTGTGGGTTTTCCATGATCTTTTGACGAGATGTCATTTTCGCGATCTTTTGACGAAATGCGCATTTTTTCTCGATTCTTTTGATGAAAGCTGCCTTTTTTCATGATCTTTTGACAAAAGCTGCCATTTTTTCGCAATTTCTTTAAGAAATTTGCCGTTTTTTCATGACCTTTTGAAGGAATTTGCTGGTTTTTTTTGTAAGTTTTTGGAAAATATTCCAGTTTTTTTAAGTGATTTTTTTAAACGAAAACTGGTGTTTTTTCAAGATTTTTTGAAGAAATGTTTTTTGTGATTTTTTGATGAAATTTGCCGTCTTTCGCGATTTTTGTGAAGAAGTTCGCTGTTGTTTTGTAATCTTTTGAAGAAATTTGCCGCTTTTCCATGATTTGACAAAAACTGCCATTTTTTACGTGTTTTTTAAAAAGAAATTTGCCGTTTTTTCATGATTTTTAGAAGAAATTTGCCGTTTTTTCGTGATCTTTTGAAGACATTTGCTGTTTTTTCATGATCTTTTTAAGAAAACTGCCGTTTTTACACAATCTTTTCATGGGTTCAAGAAGTCCATTTAAGCCAAGACTGAAAACTTTTCTGAACATTAGAAATAACTAAATGAAAATGGACTAGAAGATTTTTATGAATTACTTTATGGCTAAAAACTGGTCTCTTACAATAAAAGAAAGTTATTAAAAAGTTCTTGATAGTAAAATTGTTATTATTTAGGTAAATAAAGTAAAATATACTATTAATCAAAAATCAGTCCTGAGACTGAAGGGCTTGGACCCATGAATCTTTTGAAGAAATTTTTCATCTTTTGACGATTTATTGAAGAAATTTCCATTTTTCCTGATTTCTTGACGAAAACGGCCATATTTCATGATCTTTGGAAGAAATTTTGCCTTTTGTGTGATTTTTTTGAAGAAATTTGGCGTTTTGTGATCTTTTTAAGAAAACTGCTATTCTCTTGGGATCTTTACACGAAAACTGCCATTTTTACGCAATCTTTTGAAGAAATTTGCCGTCTTTTCACGATTTTTTGAAGAAATCTGACGTTTTTTCACGATTTTTTCACAAGAACTGCAGTTTTTTGTGATCTTTTGGAGAAATTTTGCGATTTTTTGAAGAAATTTGCTTTTTTTTTCGTGATCTTTTGAAGAAATTGCTGTTTTTTTTCGATTTTTGGATGAAATCTGCGTTTTTTCGCGATTTTTGGATGAAATTTGCATTTTTTCGCGATCTATGACAAAGTTAATTTACTTTCCAAGACTATTTGTCAGTATTCGCGATACATTTTATGTCCAAGTTTTTGGATTTAGGACCACAAATTTTTAATTTTTTGCGAAATTTATAACAGTTGAAAAATAGTCTGCAGACCTCCACAAGAGTCTGCGATGTGCGTCGCAGCATTGTGCCGGTTCTGCTCCCGGGATAAACTGAAAGCATGAAATCACGCGCAGGATTGAACTATTGCTGTAGCATGGAAATACAGGGAGAAAAAAAGTAGAAACAATTCTAAATGCTAGCACACGATATTAATACCAAATATACAAGAAATATATGAAATATAGGACAGTTAGAGAAATACAGGACAACTCTAACCCCTGTATTATTTTATTCTTACATTTATTCTCTAAAATACATGAACATATTCTAGTAACATCTACATATTTTCTTGTAGAGTCAGTTTAACACCTCTCCCACAATATCTATAGTCACATTGTGGTCTGCTTCCTGATTAAATAAATATGTCTGCATGTTTAAGGTTTAAATAAATTAAAAACATCTTTTGGAGAAAACAAAATTTATTAAAAACTGTAGTATATACTAATAAATCTGGAGATCAGAACCTCAACATCAGCTTTGCAAATCATCATTTTTAAACACACTTTGCTTAATATTTAATTTTCTATCAATTGCTTTATAAAACTTTCAAACTACATAATAATTTATAAAAATAGGAATACTTAGTAAAGTTTTGGAAATTAAAAATGTAAAACAAGTAGTTATACAGTAAAACCCTGATAATTCGTATTAATTGGGACAGGGTTGTTAAATACCCGGACTTTTTCAGAAAAAACCCAACCCACTGTGTTTTTTCAGGGTTTTTTCAAGTTTTTGGGGGTTATTGAAGGTGGTTCAGAATGCCTTAAAAAAAAAAAAAAAAAAAAAAAAAAGTACTTATTACTAAATTTAAAGTAGCTAATTGATTATTACAAATATATACAAATCAATGACAGTAATCAAAATTATGATAGCTAAATTGATTATTAGTAATAATTTATAAAGTAAGTATTTTTTATTATTACTAAATAATAGAATAAGCCAAGTAATTCTACATGTCTACATAATTAAATTAGGATTCTAAGCATATATGGTATTTTGTTATGAGTTTCTATTGTATAATATAGAACTACACATCAAAGTATTTTTTTAATTGGAAAAAAAATTGTTACTTACGCATGCTAAAGAGGATAACTAACAATTATTTCTTTTAAAAATTGTGATGGTATAATTAGGACATTTCTTTTCTTTTGGGGGGGGGGGGGGGGGGGGTGATGGTTAAACTTTATGAGTGGTGTACTGATATTAAGAAATATATTACAATATATTATATATGTAATATAAATACATTCCATATGTAATTTAAAGTTGAAATTTTGAAAAACCCATTTGGATTTTTTCCTGGGTTTTTTCAGAAAAAAAAACCCACTCGGGTTTTTTGGGCTGGGCAAAATCATAACAACCCTGAATTGGGACCAGACTTAATCTGGATTATCGAAAAGCCGAATTACCCGGAGAACTAGAAAAAAAATGAAATAAAACATTATTACAGAAAATCACCTTTATGTTAAACTCATTGAATATTTATAGACAATAAAAATGTTTACTTTGTTTAATTCTTCCGGAAAGATATCAGAAAAAGTTTTTTTCAAATTCAGAATATGACGATGAAACAACGGGGTCTGAATTAGCTGGGTTCTACTGTACTATCATATGAAAAACTGGTAGGACCAAAGAGAAAAGTAGAGCTACAACTGAAAATGTAACAGTAAAAATTGACAAATATTTTCAATCTAAGAAAAAGCATAGAATCAGGTTATTTGTAAAGCTCATGAAATTACCCAAATTTTTGTTGATAGCTGAAAATGTACACTGAGATTTTCTGATGCTTAAAATCAATCAGGGGAAAAAGAAGCATTTTAAACACTATATTCCAATGATCCAGGGGTCGATTTAGAAAAAGAAAGTTGCATAGCAGTAACTGCTATACAAAGTCAGTTTTGAATAGCAGTTAAACACTTTTGTATAGCAAGTAAAAAATAGCTAACGTAACTTTTAAATCTTGAAAATTTACAAAAAGCAATATTTAACCAAAAGCGAAATACGGTCTGAGAGTGAAAACAACGTATGTCGTGTACATCTTTAAATTTTAACTTTAAGTGTACATGACATAACAAAGGATGTGGGAAATATACATCTCAATGATTGCGATTTAATGCATTTCTTGGATCGCATTTTAGTTAAACTTGAATCGCAAATTGCAATGCGATATCGCTTAAATCGAACCCTGCAATGATCCATAACCAGTTTGAAAACTTGGGTTCCTAACTAAAGGCTACAGGTTAATGTGATAAAGAACAAGAACCAGAGCAGTTCGTTCAGTACAAAGTGTGAACCAAATTCTACTCCAGGTATTTTTGATAAGTGGAAGATCAAAGCTCCAAGTAAGCCCAAAACTTAACATGCAATTCAACCATATACTAAATATTTGTGTTCAGAAATATTTATTCACATCAATTCTTCAACAATCCCTCAGCAATCTGTCTATATTAATGTTACACTTTAATAATTATTATTTTATGATTTATATTTGTTTAGCATTGTGAAGCTTAGCTTGAATTGAGACAACATAACTAAACATTTTATTAACTGCTTTGCCCAATAATCATTTTGAGTGGATAATAGTATGATTCTGATTATAAGTCACCACTAAAGCTCAGTCCACATTTTCAACTATTAACAAAAATTTGGGTAACTTCATATACTTTACAGATAATCTGAATTACTTTTGTATGCACTTTTATTGAAAATATTAGCCAATTTTTACTACATTTTTTAGATAGAGCTCTACTTTTCTATTTGATATCCACCAGTTTTTCATATGATTTCACAACTTTTTTCAGATTGTTTCAGAAACTTGATCAATCAACTTTAACTAGCAAATCAACTGCCTCCGTATCCGTATAACCAACAAATGACATCAATCAAATGGCCTAATTAATTGCCTCAATCAAAAACAAACAGAAACATTGGTTTGTCAATAAATGTCAAGAACTTCGGTGACTCAATACAAATTGTTATATTGTATAGATATGTGATACTCGACATGAAAGTCTACATTAAGTATTTTTCAACAATGTCTCTATTACAATTAGAGAACAAGTGGTAATTAAATTTGTTGTACATGAAAAGGTATATTTAAATGTTTAAAGCCATTTATCTTAAAATCAGGAGATATAGACTTATTGAGTATTTTTTAAGCATACTATAAAATTCAGAAGAAACTGGATAGAATGTCTTTTTTTTTTTAAATTATTATTGATTTGAAAATGTACCAAGTGCATTTAAAATAAAACTGCTACTCACTTTTTCTACTTTAGGTTTTTTAGGTTTACGTGTTTCAGCAACATAATCGCTATCATTTTCAGAAGCAGCACCTGCAGATTTGCTATCACTATCCTATAAAAAGACAGATTTCTTACTTCAACAGAAAAAAAATGAACAGCATCCTAAATTTTACAAGATAAAATTATAATGAAAGATTCTTAAAAATGAAGTATTAGTTTTAAAATACAAGTGATTTATTTTGTAAATTTAGCAGGCATTATCAAAGACGCAAAGAAAATAACTCCTTGAATTCACAACTAAGAATGTAGCAGGTAAAAATCAAGGAAAACTATGAACACAAACGTCCTGGATATTGTAGCAATAGCTGTTGTTGAAATGCCTTTTTATCATCTTGCTCAGGTATGTCCAAAGAATTATTTTGGTTAGATATAATTATATTTATTGTTAGTGAAGTTTTTTTTTTAATGCACTTTATATCACTATTTACTATCATTCAGCAAATTACAGTTTTGTTTATATGCTTCACATTTGCTGTTTTATTGCAATAATAAATAATTTCCTACACTATGAAAATTAAAACATTGTCTCCCCCAGAAAATAATTGTTCTACCTTAACCCTTTCGAGATTGTATCACATGCACTTTTGCTGATCCCAGCGAAGCTAGCACAGGTGAGAAAACACAGGCTTCTGATTGGATAATTTAAAGAATATTTTGCTTTGGTTCATTTTTGAATTTACGTTTATTTAATCATCAATTTCTGCTTGAAAATCTTTTGAAAGATGGATTTTGATAAATTTCCTTTAGATTTTACTTATTTATTAATAGATAAAGAAATATTTTCTGGAATTTATAATTAAAGAAGTTAATCATAATGTTTCACAATTGTTCTGTATTACTTTTAGAAAAAAAAATGCCATTTCTTTTTCTTATTATTTTAACATGATATGCACATATATGTCCCTATTACGTGCATCCAAATTCAGAACAATTTATTTACAAACAATAATCATATATCCTTTTTACGACATCAATTACATGATATTTACAAACCCAATTGTTCTGTATTACTTTTTAAAAAATTGTCGTTTCTTCTTACTATTATAATTATTTTAACATGATATACCCATATATGCTTTTAATTAGTGGTATACCGAGTAGTACTTTGGCCGAGTACTCGGTACTCAGCCACTGACTACTCGGCCGAGTAATTGTGTAATAAGAAAATAAAACACTGATGTGAGCGTAATATGAGTTTATGTATACATATATATAAATATATCTGTGTGCATGTATATAATATACATATATAGTATAAATAAATTAACTCATTAAATTTGAAATTTATTTGTGCACCTTTTTAAAGACAATTTTTGACAGTTCAAAACTAATAAAAAAGAAGAATTGATACATAACAAGTACAATTATTAACCAATATAAAATTAAAACATTTTTTAACCCTCCAATTTATTCCGACCATTGAAATCTGTCTATCAAAAATAAAAATGTTTATTAGTTACTATAACAATTCATTGAATAATGCAAAACATTTCCTATTTATTTTGTAACTATCTGTACCTTATTTTCTTTTGATTAAAAAAAAAAAAAATGCATTGGCTTTGCAATTAATTTCTTTTCATTTTTCATGTATACAGTTTAAAACGTTATTTTAAATTTATTATTTTTTAAATATCTCAGTAAAAAACTAACCTTTTTCAATGAAAATTATAAATGTGTGAATTAAAAATGCCTTAAAAAGCAAGCTCTAGAATTGATAAGTGTAGATAATCTAGAACTTGAAAATCCACCAAAGAAACAAAAAATACATCATGAGAATGCTAATGCAGACAAATCAAAAGAGAAAATGCCAGCAAAATGTTAATCTATTTTCTGGCAATGTTTTGAAGAAATTGCGAATGAGCAAAAAGATTGTGGCACTAGCACTAGTTTAAAATCTCCGCATGAAGAATTGGTACAAAAAGAGATACAGGCTTTCTTAACAGAAGACTTATATAAAACTGACACTCCGTTTGCATGGTGAGGAGAAGAAAAAAAAACTTTTTTGATTATGTGCAACCTTGCAAAAAACTCTTATGTGCACCTTCAACAACTGTTTATTCTGAACGTATATTTTCAGAGGCAGGCCAAATTTATAGTAGTAAAAGAAATGCCCTGTCTACTTATAATGTAGAACGTTTGGTGTTTTTGCACCATAATTTGAAATAATAAATTTAATTATTAACTTTTTATTGCATTTATTGTGTTCTCAGTTTCTTTATCCAAAATAAGTCTTTTCTGTTGTCCTATATATCAAAAAAGTATTTTTATTTGTATAAATTTGAAATTTTATGAGGGTTTTGTTCTTAATTTTTTCTATATTTTGCAGACATTGTTAAATACAGAGTAAATAGTTTTATGAATTACTACATATATTATACATTGATATTCGAATAACTTTTTACAGATCAGTTATAAATTCATATGCTTAAAAAATGAAATTCTTACAACTACTCGGTATTGGCCGAATGACGAGTATTTACCGAGTACTCGGTACGGCTCTACTTTTAATACTTATATCTGATTTCAGGACGATTTATTTGTAAAGAATTTCTTTTTAAATTATTCAACCAATCATAAGCTCTTATTTTCTTCCCTATGCTAGCTTCGATGGGATCGGCAAAAATGCGTATCACATTTTATTTGGAAAGCACTATACTTTTTATTAACAGTCTCCCTTGTACGTTAAATACTAGAAAACACCAATTTAAAAAGTAAAATATTTTTTATTTATTAACGATTCTTAAATTCTACATGCACCTTTTGATGATATATATTTATTACAAATCCCAAAAGGATTGAAGAAAAATTATTTTTTTTAATTGAAAAGTTTGAAATATTAAACTTTTTCCATTGTTTATAATTATATATACATGGTACTACTTGGTTATCACATCGACCAAAAATCTATCGCCAAACTATAAGATTAAATGCTAATAATGGATGACCGTGAATGTGGCATCCAATAACATTAAATACGATAAACATGTTTTAAGAGTCATTAAATGATTTTTATTTATATTTTTATTAATATTTTGCTAATTTTTTGTTTTTATGTTATGTAAAATAAAAATTACGACAATATGTGTAATTTGGCTATTAGTTTGGCAATTTGTGCAGTTTGGTGAAATTGGTCGACGGGCTAACCAAGTAGTACCATATATATATAAATAAGCTAAATTGAAAAAATATTACATTTATTAGAATTATTGAAAAAATTTCTGCCTTACTTGTTATTTTGTAGTTGCAGTAACTGAACAAATCATCAAAACCTATAATCCTATACCCACATGAAATTCATGCTACTTTTTTTGCTAAGCCAGCACAAAAAGATTCTATGTATGTTTATTTTTTAATATTTTATCCTCTAGTCATAATTAAAAACCATACACTTTCCCAAATTAGATGATTAAAACATTACAAGCCATTTGAAACAGATTACCCACCAACCAATAATAAAAATTATCCCTTTTTTTTTGGGGGGGAGGGGGGGGGGAAGGGGTGGATGGGAGAGGTATATATTTATTTACAAGTTAAAAGATCAAACACTTAAAATAATCATCAATCCCCACTGTTATTTTTTTTGAGGGGGTGTGGGGGGGAACACTATTCCCCCCCCCCCAAAAAAAGACAACTATGACATCAAAAATTCTCACCAATCAGATTTCAAGATGTCCTGAATGGAGAAACCAAAATATGTATCTGTCATATAGGCTCAATTACACTGTGATTAACGAGGATCCGATAAAAAGGTTAAACACTAGAGATGGGCATTATTTAACATAACAGGATAAATATTTGTAATATTAACCAAAAACTTATTCAGTAACAGATTACCAAAAAGTCCCTGTAAATTTTAGAACGCCTCGTGTGATAAGCATTTTAAAAGAAGCAAATAGCAAGGATAAAAATTATTTTAGGAATGAATATTTATACATTAATAAAAGTTTAGTTATATAAAATCTATTTCCCAGCTTATAAATCTATTTGAATTCTAAGACAAAGAATTTTTATTATTGCAGAAAATAAAATCCCCAATATCATTAAAACGCTTTTGAAACACAGAGAAAGAAAAAAATGCCTATGCACAAAGAAAAACCACCAGACTTTCCTTTTGATGCAACACTATCCTTTTACGACTAAGACATTAAAAATCCTTTTGGTCTAATCAAGTGAGCCAATCGCATGAATAATTGCCCGTTTGCTACCTCAAAAGTTCACGTGGTAAAATCTCTCAAAAGCTACTGGTTGTTCATTATTCTATGGATATTTAAAAACACCTGGCTTCGTTTTTTTCCCCCAAAAAATTATTTTATCGTTTGAATTTTTTATAACACTCACAGTTACAAAAATTAAAGCAATAAATATGTTTTTAGAATATCGAAAATTATATTTATTGAAAAAAATGAGTGGAATAATAAAAACTGCATTTATCGAACAAGTAGATAGAATACTGAAAATGAAATGGGGGGAAATGTGTTTTTATTCAAGCGTGTGTATTTAGTGAGTGATGCTTGCGGATTATTAAAAAGCAAGGAAGTAATGTCGACTATCTTTGGTCATAATTTTAATGGGAAGGAATATGCGTTTGAAAAATGGAATTAAAAGATATACGGAGTTAATTGTTGATAGAAAGCTGTTTTATCGCACGGGAGAAAATCTTTGGTTGGTGTAGTTAGATGAGTAAAACGGTGGCAATCTTTGACTTTGAATATTTAAAAGGGATATTACTTTGTACTCATATGATCTGGGGAAGGGGGACGGGTATTCTGGCACTATGATTTTTTTAAAATAAAGTGTTTATTACTGGGTTTTTTTATTATTATTTTGTCATTATTGCGTCATTAGAAAATAAGAACTCGAAAACATTATTTTCGTAATTTCATTTTACTGAAAAAAAAAAAATTAAAATAGCCTGGTGAGGGCAGCGCCATGCGAAAAGGGGGAGGGGCAAGGGGGCGGTCGGCCCGGTCGCGGAAATTTATAGGGCACCAATTTTATACTACCAACATCAATTTTTGGCCTGTCACAACTTTTTTTTTTTTTTTTTTTTTTTTGGGGGGGGGGGGGGAGGGGGGTTTAATGCACATACGAAATTTGTTGGATGAATGACATTTGATTAAAAATGTACAGCTCATATTCAAAATATTAGAATAATTACCTTTTTTTTAGAAATTGAAAATATCGTTTGGTAATTTAATGTCTTTTAATGAAAATATGCAAACGATATTTTTATTAAGAACTTATTGTTGATTAAACTTACTTGTTATCTTAAATTTAATATCATTTTTGAAAAGATTAATTGCAAAAAAAATTATTTTGAAAAGTCAAAATATTAGAATATTTATTCAAGTGGTTCAAAATATTAGAATATTTCACATTAATTCTCCTTTAATTATTACCAATTCTTAACTGGTGGCATCATTGATTAAATTCAGACTATTTTATTTAAAATCAGTATTCTTTTTT
Organism: Maratus speculifer; assembly: GCA_964019185.1. Classification (NCBI taxonomy): domain Eukaryota; kingdom Metazoa; phylum Arthropoda; class Arachnida; order Araneae; family Salticidae; genus Maratus; species Maratus speculifer. The sequence goes on along the minus strand of OZ025289.1, from coordinate 255,912,308 downwards.
TGCAGTTTGTTTCTTTTTCGTCTTAAAATGGGCCGTGTGAGTGATATTCCTGAATCTACTAAACTTCGTATGGTTGATTTGTATCGGCACGGTAAAAATCAATGTTTTATAGCGAATTATTTACATTGTTCGCAATCGAGCGTAAGTAAAATACTAACACAATATTCAAAAATTGGAAAATTTCAAAATAATCGCCGAAATGGTGGCCGAAAACCAAAAGCATCTGCTAGAGATAACAGGAAACTGAAGCGTATAGTTAAGAAAAACCGTTTTAAAAGTGTGCGATTCTTGCACCGAAAATGGAAAGAAGAAGGAGTTGAAGTTTCTACATCGGCAACATTAAGACGTCTCCAGAAATTTAAATTTGAATCTCGTGTACCGAAAATAAAACCTCTCATGACTGCAAGACAAAAGCGTATAAGATTGAATTGGTGTAAATCAAGACGTTTATGGAGCAATGAAGATTGGAAAAATATATTATTTAGTGATGAAAGTATGTTTTGTGTTTCATATGGTGATCAAGGTATTCGAGTTTGGAGAATGAAGCAAGAAGCATTTGATAAAGAATGCCTTAAACGTTCCGTAAAATTTGCTGCTAGTGTCATGGTTTGGGGTTGTATGAGTGCAGAAGGACCTGGAAAGTTATGCATCGTCTACGAAAAGGTTAACTCTCTGATATATCAAGAAATTTTAGAATATTACATGATTCCATCATCAGAAGATTTATTTGAAGATGATTTCATCTTTCAACAAGATTTAGCGTCCCCGCATACCTCGGTGTCAACTAAGAATTGGTTCCGCCAACGCAACATTAAGGTACTTCCTTGGCCACCAAATTCACCAGATCTTAATCCCATCGAAAACTTATGGTGTATAATGAAGAAAAAAACTTCAAGAAAATCCTCCTTCAAGTAAAACTGAGTTAGTGGCACGTATAAAGTCTATTTGGCCTAATATTGATAGAAATGTTTGTAAACACCTTGTATATAGCATGCAAGATCGATTGTACGCTGTTATGAAAGCTAAAGGGGATGCTACAAAATATTAACTACTATTTACTTCATATTCATAAGGCAATATTGTTGCGTAAAATAAAATATTCTAATATTTTGAACCAATCTAAATTTTATTTTAATATTCTGGTGTGTTTAAGGAAGCTGTATACCTAATTTATTGTGCTGTATTTTATATTTTATAAATGTTAAAATCTTATCTAAACATTCCAGATTTAATTTATAAGAAATTTAATTGCATTTACTTAGTATAAAAAATAAATAAATGACAAATAATTTTTTCTTATTACTTTTTCTCAATTATTCTAATATTTTGAATATGAGCTGTATAAGTAATGTTTCGTGTTCTTGTGGGATAAGCTTTGAATATGTGTTGACATATATTGATTCGGAGATGTCAAAATTCGAACTTCAAGTCAAGGTACCAACAAATAAAGATTTTTAACAAATTGTATTGCGAAACCGGTGTTATTTTTTATGGAAGATATTTCTGATCGTTCATAAAAAGTTAATTTCTAAACCGCCAGTTTTAGAGGCATTGTACCAATTGCAAAAATGTTTTAAACTTTCTTCTGCATCATATAAATATCAATTTACATTAAAATAATTATTTTTTAAATTGTTAAGAAATTACATATTTTATACAGTGTTAAATAAGTTTATAACTTTTATTTAGAAAAAGTTTCTATGCGTTTTAACAGGTAAAACAGCATAAAACTTCTATGGGTAAAACTTAGTGAGTTATGATACTTATAAATTTTCAACGAGGAAAAATGCATTTTTAGTGCAAGAAAACGATAATAATGTGTGAAATGCAAAGCATCACAGCTAACTAAGTTTTTGTCTTGCAAAAATTAAATTTTTAACATCAAATTTATTTTAAAGGTGTATGTTTATCTGAACTAAAAGAATCTACACTTATGTATAAAAATTATTCAAGATATTTTAATTAAAGTCCCTCTAATAAAAATGTCTGTTGAGTTGACAGCATATTCTCATTGATTAGTTATTACGTTACAAAAATAACTGGTTGTTGAAACCTGTTAGCTGTGAATGTGTGGAACGATGTAACCTGTTAACCAAAAATAACTATTTCCCATCTCTATTAAACACTAAAGTTGTGTATTTTTACCCATAGAACACTAATCTGCAATAAAAAATGGGATTATCATTAATGATTTCTAAGTTGGACCCCCCTCTAATTCCCCTGGGAGGGATGGTTGCAGTGGCCAAATTTGGCACCACTGAGTAGCTTTTTTTTAAATTATTTAACACTCATATTTTCTTTATTTAACTCTGATGTGCATTTTTGAAGTTATTTGGCCATTTCTAAACTTTTAGGACACCCTGTATATAATATATGTATAATACCATTAATTATAATACATCTTTTAAATATACCTGACTACCCGAAAAGTACCAATAATTTTCTTTAAAAGCTTTTTACATTAAAAAAATAAAGCTTTTCTTATTTTGTATTCTTTAACATGTTATACGGTTTAAATTCAAGTGAACTCAAACCAGAAAAAATTATTTTCTAATAAAACTGTATATAACTTATTTAAATTAAACAGTTTATATTTCAGTGGTTGTTCTGAATTATGGCCCACATACAAGTTCGATATTTAAAAATAAAATCTTCAAGTCTAAAGCTTGTAAAAAATATTTCTTTTATTTTTCGGCCGAAAGACATACTACCAGAGACAAAAGTTCTGCATCAATATTATGACATAATATTAGACTGGGAAACAACAGCACAGACAATCACCTCATCGAATTCACAGATAAAATTCCAGAATTAGCTAAAATTAGATTTGCATATTAAAATGCTGGTCTGCCAAGTAACATCTTGGATGAAAACACTTTAAAAACCCAATGCTAGGATTTGATTTGAAGGATTACCAACTGTGTTTTCCTGCTCCCAAGCCTCCATGTTTTCATACATTTGAGTGCAGGAAAACACAATGGTAATTCTACGAGTTAACCGCCAGCATTGGGGTTTTCAGATGTTTTCCATCAAGGTATGATTTTTGAGACCTGTTAAGTTTTAAAAAGCAAATAGAGTTTTAACTAATTTTTGAATTTTAGCCATGAATTTGAACAGGTGCCTTCCAGTCTATAACAGTTGAAAATTTCATTTAGATGGAAAATGTCAGATTTCTTGCACAGTCAGTGATATCTTGAAAATAAATATTAAATGTATCCTGATATTTTGATAATAAACTGGAAACATCAAAAATCTTTATATATTTTGAAAATAAATTAGAAATATCAAAAATCTTGATATTTTGAAATGTTATACATATAAATGTGTATACAAAATATATATAATTGAAACCACAAATATAAAGATAAATGAGGATAATAATAAATGGATAAATAGAAAAATAAGATGAACATTACTGTGGAAGCTTTAAATCCGAGTAGTATACAGATTCATCAGAGGTGCTATGCATGTTAGTTCATAGAAAAGATGTGATATTTCGCCCAAATTTGACAGCCACATGCTTAAAAAGACAAAATTAAGCAGCACCTTATCCCAGTAGCTGAAAGTTTTGTGGCTATCTACAACAAACTTTTAAAATTTCACGTGTCTGCAAATTTTGCATGCAATTTTAATGAATAAATAACACATTAAAGCAGGTTTTTTTTTTTCATTTTATTTAAAACATTGTTAAACATAAACATTAAAATGGGAAGGATAAGCAGAACCATCATACATAGACAATAAAGATGCTTTTAAAAACCTTTTTAAGCTTCAAAGCTGATTTGTTTTTTTTAGTTGAGAATGTTCCGATTTTTTAAAAAATGTTTTTCAAATTTTCAACCCAGGGTAGTTTTTAATTAATATTTTAACCAGGGTGACATCCTTAAAGTTGTGACAAGCTCAAGTTTTTTTTTTTTTTAACCTCCATTTTACAATCACACACACTACATACAGGGGTCACATTCACTCAGAAAAATATGGAGGCAGTCAAAAATGAATTTTGGAATAGAAAAAACACTTTTGGAGCAGGAAAATCAATTTTTAGAACAGCAAAAAAAGAAAAATGAAATGAGCAGCAAAATCAATTTTTGAAACAGAAAAGTCCACTCCTGGTAATAACTTCTTTTAAATTATTTTTTTTGCCTTATTGACAAAATTTGCATTTTTTTGCAATCTTTTGACAAAAGGGTTTTTTATTAATAGTAATCTTTTCACGGTAATTGCCCTTTTTTTAAAAAAAATCTTTTGACAAAATCTGTTGGGTGTTTTTGTGATCTTTTGACAAAATCAGACTTTTTTCTTGCATTCTTTTAGTGAAATTTGTCATTTGTGATTTTTTTAAACAGATATTGCCATTTTTAAAAATGTTTTGGAGATTTTTTTTTTTTTTTTTTTTTTTTTTCCCAGCCTTTTGTTGAAATTTACCTTTTTCACTTATCCTTTAACAAAATTTCCATTTTTTTTTTTTTTTTTTTTGTGATCTTTTGGGGAAATTTTCATTTTTTTCATGATCCAATGATGGATTTTGCGTTTGTTTCAGGATCCTTAGTCAAAATTGGCACTTATTTTGCAGTAATTTGAAGAAAATAGTTTATTTTGAAATCACTTGACGGATTTTTTTTTTTTTTTTTTTTTTTACACATGATCTTTTGCTGAAATTCATGTTTTATCCGCAAAAAATATTTCTGAAAGTTGTACACATTTTTTAAAATTCATTTTATTAATGCAGACAAAAACTGTCCGCAACTATGTCACCCTGTTTCTGCCACTAGGTACCTTATAACGTATTGGAAGTCAAAAACTTAAAAGAATTGTAGAAAAAAGAAACAGATCAATAAACAAATGAACTGAAGTAGAAAATACAAAATCCAATACTAGAAATTCACCATAAAAAACAGTATCATAAGAAAGAAGAAAAAATAAATGAAAAGATGAGCTACATATTATAGGAAAAACTAATATTAATAAACAGTGTTAGAAATTATCGGTCGTTAGTCATCAAATGCAACTAAAGAATTGAATTTGACGACTACAAAATTATTCTCAGTCATCAAATTTGACGCCTAGCTTTTTAAAAAATATTTGTTAGATATTCGGTTCCGAAATAAAAAATAAATAAAAGGTCTAGTCTAAAAATTTGGAACTAAAAAACATGATAAATTTCGACAAAAAATCAAAAAAGAAAAATTTTGTCAATTGTTAGCATAAAAAATGGCCAATTTTGATAATGACGATTTGTATGCGATAGAGAAAAAAAAACTTAAATTTCCACAAAGAATTGCGAACAAAAATTCGAATTTAGTCCGAAAAACGCAAATTTCGCCAAGGAATCGCAAAAAAGAAATTCATTTCATCGAAAAAATCCCTCAAGAAAAATGCAAACTTCATCATAGTATCGCAAAAAACACAAGTTTTTACAAAGGATCGCGAAAACAAATCTTAATTCCGTCACAGAATCTTTAGAAAAACGTGAATTTTGTCAAAGAATTGCAGAAAAAATGCGAATCTTGTCCTAGGATTGCAATAAAATCTGTTAATTCCATCAAAGGTTTGTGGAAAAACACAATTTTCGCCAAAGGATTGCGAAAAAACCCGCATAATTAATGAAAGGGCGGCTATTCCCAGCCCTCCCCCCTCTACTGTAACCTTTAAACAAATCTGCGAATTTGATTTTTTTTTAAATTCAGAATCACCCCTTGATTTAAATGTAGATGCATTACCTTTTTATTATTATTAGTTTTTTTTAATTCAACTGTAATTACCAATACAGTAGACTCCCTCAAATCCGCAAACCAGAAATCCGCACATATTTTATAGATGTAAACAATGAAACTTTCAGTTGGGATATTGCTACAAAATTTAATTTTTTTAGTTTTGTATCAATTCCATATATTTTTTAATTTGTAATTTTCTTAATAATACTCCATTCATTTTTTTTTTTTTTTTTCATGAATTAATAATTTTTTTTTGGAAAAAAAAAAATCAAGATATTGCTGATATCACTGGTAATCACAATCTTCTTACCAAATATATTTATGCACTAATGAAGATTTTTTTGTTATTAAGCCTGGCTAAACTTGAAAAAAAAAAAAAAAAATCCTTATTTTATGATTTTGATGTGAATTAGTAATAATGTACTTTTATGAGGTAAATTTGTTGAATAATTTTGGAAAAATACATTTAATCTTTATAATGAATATTTAATCATACACTATTGATTAACTTGACCTTTGCTTTTACTATTTTAATCATTTAAAAAAGTATCTAAATTTTTATTATTTTAGTTTATTACTTATTTCAATATTTTATTATATTGTAAGCATTCATCATAGTTCCGAATGCACTATTAATTGCTCTCAAATTACTGTTTAAAAAATGTAAACAAAGCAATGACCAGAAATCTGCAAAATTCTAAAATCTGCACAACCTCTGGTCCCAAGCTGTGTGGATTTGAGGGAGTCTACTGTACTGTATAAAATTTTGTTTTAGTATTGGTAAGAGCTTGCCGAGTTTTAATTTTATATTACAGATTAATTGCATTTTTCTTTTAATTTCTAAATATAGCAATAATTAGAAAAGCTTTACACCAGTTTTACAGTTGCTTCAATAATTATAATCTTAGAGGTTAATTTCTATACTCTTTAAATAAGTATTTGTGCTTTTCCAAAAAGTAGCATCAAGGATGATTATGGTCCAAATTTTCTGATAAATTACGGTAAAAATTTCTGCAAATTACAAAAAGTCAGTCATAAATCTGAAAATTCGGACATGGTCGCCGAAAAAAATCAATTTAGTCAATCGTTCTAAGAAAAATTGTAAATTTTTTCAAAGGATAGTGGAAAAAATCCGAATTTCGACAGAGGATCGGCAAAAGGAAAAAAAATCTTAGAAAAACTGTAAACTTCGTCAACCAGAGCAAAAAAAAAAAAAAAAAAAAAAAAAAAAAAAAACCATCAAAAAATTACAAAAAAAAAAAAAGACCAATTTCGTCAACAGATAATGAAAAAACGTGGCAAAGCTTGGCAAAAGATCGGGAAAAAAAAAACAGCAAGTTTTGCCAAAAGATCGAGAAAAAACATGACAAAGTTTGTCAAAAGATCGCAAAGATAATGACCGAATAGTTAACTATTCGGCTGAATACTGAATATTCGGCTTTCCAAATACTTTTTATATTTCAAAATTTAAAGCAGGGTTGGCATTTTTGCCAGCAAAAAGGTATTTTTGCCAGGACAGTGGCAAAAACTAGAAAAAACCAGGGGAAAAATGGAAAAAACCTATTTGTAATGTAATAAAAGCTTTTTAATATGTAATAAAAGCTGCATGCTAATAAGGATAGTAATGATATAAACAAATTTAACAGTGTACTAGTAAATATTTTAATTTAATTTGCTAATTAATTAATATTAAATATTTTAAATCTTTGAAAAATAAGTGGGATTTAGTCTTACTTAGGAATTTAAAAACAAAATAAAAAAAATTACATACCTTTTTTTTTTTTTACCTTAAGTCAGGGATATGTTTAGGAAAATTTTAGGTCCTTTAAAGGACCCTTCATAAAATAATTTATCTTAAAACAGGACCCTTCACAAAATTCTTTAACCTCAAACAGGGCCCTTCATAAAATTATTTGTCTCTCAAATGGACATTTACCTTCAAATTGAACTTTTCACAAATTTAATCATTTAAGCACACCAGAGTAGTACACCTTCAAATATGTCCAGCAAGTAGTGCTGCTATTGAAAGATTTTTTTTTTTTTTTTTTAATTTTTCATTTGTGCAAATTAAGATTTGAAATAAGCTATCAACAGATACTCTTTCAAAACTTGTTAACTGTTATGCCATGCAAAGCACCATGTTAAGCAGCAAAATTTAGGTTGTGAGGAAGATATTGCTGAAATATTTGAAATTTAATAGTTTTCTGCTTTAAATACAATTTTATATTAAGTTAAATTTAGGTTATCAGTGATGCCGTTGGACTTGAAAAATCCTGGGTCCCGGGGACCCAGGACTTCCAAAATTCTGAGTCCCTTTTTTACAAAAGCGGGTCCCCACTAATAATAAGTCATATTTTTAGACGCAAAAATTGAACTTGTTCATTTGCAAAAGAAAAATTAAATGCAATAATTATTGTTTTAATAATGTATAAATAATTAAAGACAATGTTAATTTTTTTTAACTATTAAGAGAAATTTTCTTTACTTTTTAAAAAAAATAAATGTGCAAGATACAAATTTAATTATAAAATAATACTTATTTGAGTGCAGAAGATAAGAATTTCTTTTAAAAAGAGGCAAAACTGATTTATTGAAAAAGACATTTTTCCTGAGAAAAGAATGCTTTTGTTGAATAAAGGGGTACTTGGTACTTTATGTTTAATGAATGAGTGATTTCGGAAGTTACATTCACTCAGTAAGATTTGGAACAATCAAAAACAGATTGTGAAGCAGAAAAATCTGTTTTTGGAGCTGAAAAAAAAAAAAAAAAATAATAATAATAATTTGGAAATGGGAAAGTTAGTATTTTGAACAGAAAAATTCTATCCTGGCATTAACTTTTTTTTTCGTGCCCCTTTGATGAAAATTGAGTTTTACAGCGATTTTTTGACGAAATTTGCCGGTTTTTCGCGATTTTTTGACGAAATGTGCCAGTTTTTCGCGATCTTTTTGCGAAATGTGCTGGTTTTTCGTGATCGTTTGACGAAAGTTACCGTTTTATCGTGATTTTTTGATGAAAATTGCCGTTTTTCGCAAATCTTTTGACAAAATGTGCCGTTAAATCGCGATTTTTGGACGAAATTTGACTTTTTTTTCGAGATTATGTAACAAAATTAGCTATTTTTTGCACATTTTTTGACGAAATTTACCAAAAATTATTTGTTATTTCGCGATTTTTTAACAAAATTCGGCTTTTTTGCAATTTTTTGACGAAATGTGCCGTTTTCTCGCGATCTTTTAACGAAATGTGCCAGTTTTTCGCAATCTTTTGACGAAAGTTACAGTCTTATCACAATTTTTTGATAAAAATTGCCGTATTTCGCGAATCTTTTGACAAAATTTGCCGTTTTATCACGATTTTTGGACGAAATTTGTCGTTTTTTTCGCGATTTTTTGAGGAAATCTGACTTTTTTTTTCGGGATTTTGTAACAAAATCAGCAATTTTTTCGCGAATGTTTTTGATGGAATTTGCCGGAAATTATTCGTTATTTCGAAATTTTTTAACGAGATTTGCCTCTTTTGAGATTCTTTGACGAAAATTACGCGTCCCGCGGGACGCGTAAGCTCCACTTTTTGCGTCCCGTCGCCGATTTTTTGCGTATTTTATGCGCTATAGCGCGTCCGCGGCATCCCTGGGTTACTATAACTGTTTCTACGAATTTCTAACATGTATAAACTATAAACATAAATGCTTTACTCAGTCTCAACAGTTCTATTATGTGAATTATTAATAATTGTATAAACATGAATAAATGAAGTTTCTATTTATTTATATAAAATTGGTATTTTTTTTATTTATAATCTTGTTATAAAAATTAGTATTATTTCATAAACTGCATAATTATACTTATTTAACTTAAAAGTTAAAATAAATTTAGAATAATATTGATTTTTTAATTAAATATGCAATTTATTTTTTCTTTCATGAAATATTTTTTCTCGTTCTGATGAAAAAAATTAAATGGACAGCCTATTTTTGCCACCTCTTTGGCAAAAACCTATTTTTGCCAGGACGGTTTTTACCAGGTTTTTTCCACCTTCGGCAAAAACGCCAACCCTGATTTAAAGGTATTAAAATGTTACTTTTTAAAACAATTTTACATAATATTTAATAAAAGAAACTTACATTTTGATAAACAAGAGCTTTTTATAAGAACATTTAGTATTGAAAAAAACCTGCCTTGAGTTATTTAAGAAGCGTAATTATGAAACTTTAATAAAATTTTCTACGAATCAAAACAAACATTTTAAAATCAAATAATGAAAAAATGGCTGAAGAAAAATTTTACAGTCTGATAATTGTCCTTTTTAAATAACTCAAGGCAGATTTTTTTCAATATAAAGTACAAATACTTTCAACTTAATTCTGAATAAAGGCATGTTTGGTCATAGTTCTTCTCTTATAAATGGTGGTATTTTCCACCCTTTTCATCATATCATATTTTATAGAAATCAAAGTATGCGAGTTGAAAATATATTATCTTATTTACTGCTAATGTAATAAATGAACACACAAGTTTTGACCTAGATGAAATACAATGTACTTGTACTTATGACTCAATATGTTGATTATGATTATGGTTTCATGAACAAAAATTGTCTGCCTTGATAGCTATTACTAATCTCAAAAGTTTTTTTTTTTCTTTTAAAGGACTTTTATTTGGGGGAAAGCAAGAAACATTATTTACTAGACAAAATTTAGAAACTTGTATCTGCACATAATTTATAATTCCTAAGGAGATTCCTAATCAATCATCATTTTAATCCTTCTCATGGTTAATTTTCTTAAATTATACTTTACAAACAGCAAATAATGTAAAAACATTCTATTTTATTTAAAAATGATTTTGTTTCTAATTATTTTAAATATAAATTAAAAAATTAACAGTTAAAAGTAGAAATAGTGAAAAGTTTTTAAAAGGTTTTATTAAGTATTAATAAAAATAAAATAGGTCGAATAAAGTAAGCCGAATATTTTGATATTCGGCCATACCGAATATTCGGCAGGCCGAATAGTTTCATATTTGACTCAACCGAATAGTTTAATATTCGGCCTAACCGAATATTCGGTAACATTGCCGAATACCGAATAGATAGCAAATATTCGGTGCATCCCTACTATATTTATAGTTGCCTGTTTATAAGAAAATTAAAACAAACATTTCTCTAATTTTGTTCTTAGAACTTCGAAAGAAAAGAGAAAAAAAATTTCTGTTTCATAAATTTTATGATTTTTTTTTTTTTTTCCCCAGCAAACCAAAATAGTACAACTATTGAAATCTAAAGAAGAAAACAAAATGGAAATTTTACTATTTCATATTCACAAAAAGTAAAAAAGATGAAATTGTTACAATATTGCTGTTATCTCGTGTCCTTTATACCCAAAAGATTTCCATGTAAAGGAAGAAAAATAAACAAAAAGTTATTTCGGAAATAATTCGGGAATAAGAAAAAGGTTATGAATTTGCGATTTCTCTTGAAGCAAACCTGAAAAATCTAATTATTAAAATATAAAGAAGAAAACAAAATGAAAATGTTACTATTTTGCATTCACAGATCGTAAAAAAAGCCAAATTGTTACAGTGTTGTTATTTCATGTTGTTTAGACCCAAAAAAATTTCATGTAAATGAAGAAAAAAAAACAACAATTTACTACTTCGGAAATAATTTGGGAAGAAAAAGACTATTAGAAATAAAAGAAAAGGATTTAAAAAAAAAGGTGAATTTTTTTAATTTTGCTCACTAATTTTACAACTTTGGTTTTATTTTGGATTCTGCAGACTTGAAAAATGTGAAAATCTCTACTTTTATTGTTACTTTAAATGCCACTAATTAAAAGAAATCAATTCACATTATTTGGGAGTCTTACACATATGGAAATAGAATGAGGATAAAGGAAGAATTTACTATTTTGATGCTACTTCTCTTTCTACAGACTCCAAGAATATGAGGGGTGGGGGGGAAGGAAAAGGTTTTCCATAACAGTACTATTTCAGGTTCATTGACTTTTGAAAATAGCAAACAGGTAGCCTGCTACAGTCTAAAGATAATTCATTTTGTGGATTTGAAATTAAATATAATTGATTTAATTTAAATTGTCTAACAGAAAAAACAAGGCTGGAATTTGAGTACCGTATTTTCGGGTGCATAGTCCGTGGCTTATACAAGAAAAAACCTCCCAAAAAATCGCTGCGGGTTATACAAAGATTTTTTTTTTTAAATTGAAAATCGTGATATTTTTTCTACAATTTTTAAACCTTAAAAAATTTAAAAAAAAAAAAAATCAAAATTTGTAAATTTTTTTCGCTATGCTTTGAAATTTAGAGAGTTCTCCCATGTTTGTAAAGGCTTTTTTTTACTGCTTAAATACAGTTATTTCTGAATTTGGAAGAATTGTTGCAACTATCGCCAAGTATTGCACTGATAAATGTATAATAGCAATAGCCATTGTGTTTGTAGAGTACAAAATCCAAAACCCTTCCAATCTCGACAATTCTGAATTTAAGATCATCTTTAGTTTATTTTTCAAAAAAATAATCTACCGACCCTGTTGCAAAGAACAAAAAAAAGTGCGTGATTTATATCATTTCGGAACAATTCAGAGCAGTCGTTCTTTTTCAAAACGATTTCGAGGAATCATTCCTTCACAGAGTTGTTTCATTTCGGAAGGAGTTCAAGGAATCTAACTTTTCCGGAGTCGTTTCATTTCAAATAGAGTCCGAGGAATTGTTCCTTTTCGGAGTTGGTGCATTTCGAATCGATTCCGAGGATTCGATCCTTTTGGAAACCAATGACCTAAGATACGTATACATTTTATGTCCGAAATTTTGAATTTATCACAGATTTTTTTTTTTTTTTTTTAATTTTTGGAAATTTTTTTTTTTTTAAATATCACGCTTTTTTGAAAAAAAAAAAAAAATGGGCGTAAACTCCGCATCGCTTGAAATTTTATCTTAAAACACGTAAATGCCGTGGCGTCTCTTCCGAAAATTACGGTACTGATAATCTTAATTTTTTAGCCCAATTACTGTAGATATTATGCATCACGAAAAAATTTGGTAAATTTGTTTTAAAAATTATGACTAATGGCTTCTAATTTCGAACCCTGGTCGAAATATACGTTCGTAAATGGTGTATAGACTGCGGACTATACACCGATGCATCTCTGCGGGTTATACACAAACTTTTTTTACTGCACTGCTCGATTTAGGGATGCGGGTTATACACAGGGTGTGAGCTATACACCCGAAAATACGGTAGTTGTGTTTTTTTAGAAACTTTTTTTACTTAAAAATGGGTCAGACCCAGACTCCATAGCCCTGGTTATAACGCAAATATTAATCAGAATAGAGGTATATTTTAATCTATATTTATTTTCTATTATTCCACTGTGTCCTACAAAAACATTCTAAAAGGCTCAATAATTTAAGTAAATATATATACAAGTGTTTTACAGTTTATTTGAACAATTATATGTATAAGTTCAGTACTTGCAACATTAAGCAAATCACATTTTACATATGATCCTGCTTAATATTTAGAATTTGTCTGGTCTTTTGAAATATGTCTTAACTCTAGTTTTTTTTTTTTTGTTTTTTTTGTTTATAAAATTTCCAAGTAAGAAAAAAACCCACAAAAACTCTGACTACTTTGGAAAGCCTACTTTTGTTTATATTTAAATTCTCTCAGTTTTGAATGAACTATTCAAGAGATTTGCAATTCTTATAACTACAGAAAATAATAGAACCAATTAATTCAAAAACTTACTTCTTCACTATCTGATACAGCTTTTTTCTTTTTCTTTTTCTTCCCTTTTTTCCTTTCACTATCGCTTTTAGCTTTTCGTTTTTTGCCTTTATCACGTCTAGGTTTAGGAGGAGTTTCAGCTTCTTCTTCATCATCATCATCTTCCTCCTCATCATCATCTACTACACCATTGTCATTCTCATCGCCTACACCATCAGAATTTTCATCATCATTCTGTGTACGGGAAGTATCTTCATCACCATCCTGATCATCAGGATCTTCTGGCAAGGTGGTGTCATCCTCCCCATCATCACCATCCTCCTCTTCTTCCGTACCTATAAGTGATTAATAATAAAGTTATTTTATGAGAAATATCTTATTAAAGGGATTATTAGTTCAACCACAATTCAAGGTCACACAGTACATGAATATTTAACATGAACAATAATTAAAAAACAGTTGTGTTTTGAAATTTAGTTTAAGAAAAAACTCTAAATGAATGATAAGATATGTATGATGGTATTGTATTTCTTTCTAAATATTAACTTATCTCATCGATCTTGTCTAACATCAAGTTTACATTAAGCCTGGGGAACTACTTTCTGACACTTCTGAATCCATTTTTAATCAGAAATGAATGAAATTGAGAAACTATGTAACTGAATGACATTTTTCATTTTTTTTTTTTTTTTTTTTTTTGGGGATAAAAGGCAGATTTTTCAAAAATATTAAGCAGATATCTTGAACAGTATTCCCGAATAACACATAACTGTAGCACATAAAAATTTTAAACAAATTTGGAAGCAAACTAAGTTGCTAAATTTTGATTTTATGCTGGTACAGCAAAACAAGTTTAGCAATTTTATCAGCCAATTTCGAATGTACCAAATCAAAGGCAGAAAACATTAGTTTTGCTGATGCAAATAAAGCTATTGCAGTAAAAAGCTTGTTGATCATTTATTCTCCATTTTTTAGCATCAGCTTTTTCAATAACTAACAAATCCGTACTTTCCACCACTCTAAAAGGCTGATATCCACTAAATTAGATTTAAACAAAAAATCATTGAACAGTTCAGATTTTGCTCTTTAATATTTATCTCTAAAGTAAAACATACAAAGTCATACAGTTTTGTTTTATTTCAACTTGCAGATATTTTTCTAAATACAAATGAGTAGACTAGTCAACCAGGGTAATTCTTGCTCAAAAATCATTAACATCCTATTGTCATAAAAACTATTAAGTTATTGTTTCTTTTTTTTATGGCTATATAAAAATGTTTATAATATACAAAAGAGACTTCTAAAATTTGCAATTTCTCAAAAATCCACACATAATACAGATGTAAATAATGTAACTTTCTGTTCAGATATATGGGCAAAATTAGACTTATTTTTCTATCAAGTCCATATATATTTTAATCTGTAATTTTTATTACTATTGCTGAATTTAAGCTTTTTCATTATGGAAGAATTAATCTATTTCTGAAAAAAAAAAAAAAAATGCTGATTTAACTGGTAATCATATATAGGTGTAAATTAACGGTCGCCACTCGCCACGTGGCGATTAAAGTTGTAAAAGTGACGATTAAAAATCGGCGACCGATCGCCACCCTAGTCGCCACTCGGCGATTAAAAAATCTTATTAATTTGCTTTGTGAAATACAACTTTTTTCATGGACATATGACTTTGTTTGCACCTAATTAGTGAATTGGTTAATTCTTTAAATTAAAAATCGGCCATCGATCGCCAACCTAGTCGCCACTCGGTGATTAAAAAATCTTATTAATTTACTTTGTGAAATACAGCTTTTTTCATGAATATATGCATCTCTACTTTGTTTGCATCTAATTATTGAATTGGTTAATTCTTTCTTTCTGTCGGATGCAAGTATATTTAGTAACTTGGCTGTATTTTCTATATTTTGGCCATGAACTCTTTATTTGGATTATGTTTTCAAGAATAGTTTTTTTCCTACAAAATATAGTCATCAATTTTAATTCCACATGCATTTCAAATAAATTATACCATTTTTACCTCTGGATGCAAGGAGATTTTAAGGACATTGCTAAAGGTTAAAATTCGCGGTCGCCACCGGCCACAGGGCGACTAAATGAAAAAATTGGCGACTTTATGTTATGCACCTGATCGCCATTTTGGCGATCAATCATTTCGGAAAATTTTTAAAAAAGTCGGTCATAAATCCGAAAATTAGGACATAAAATATATCGCAAATTTTGACAAAAGGTCGCCGAAAATAACCAATTTTGCCAATCGTTTGAAGAACAATTGTTAATTTCGTCAAAAGATTGCGGAAAAACGCGAATTTAATAAAAAAATTTCGACAAATATCGGTAAAAAATCGCGGAATAAAAGTAAATTTCATCGAGAAATGATGAAAATACGATAAGTTTCATCAAAATATCGCGAAGAAAAAGGTAGATTTCGTCGAAATATTGCGAAAAAACGGCAGGTTTCGTCATAAAATCGCGTAAAAACGTCAGATTTCGTCAAAAGATCGCGAAAAAACGGCAGATTTCGTCAAAAAATCGCGAAAATCGGCCAATTTCGTGAAATAATCACGAAAAATCGGTTTATTTCGCCAAAAGATCGCGAAAAAAACGGCAGATTTCTTCAAAAGATCACGAAAAATCGGTATATTTCGCCATAAAATCGCGAAAAACGACAGAATTCGTTAAAAAATCGCGAAAAAACGCAGATTTGGTTAAAAAAAAACCGAACAAACGGAGTATTTCGTCAAAGAATCCCGAAAAAACGGCAGATTTCGTCAAAAAACCTCGAAAAAACGGTAATCTTTATCAATAATTGGAAGAAGAAAAAAGCTAATTTCATCAAAAGACCGCGAAAAAAATGGCAGATCTCATCAAAAGATCATGAAAAATCGGGATATTTTGTCAAAAGATCGCAAAAAACGGCTGATTTCGTCAAAAAATCGCGAAAAAACGGTAGATTTGGTAAAAAAAAAAATAACGAAAAAAACGAAATATTTCATTAAAAAAATCGCGAAAAAATGGCAGATTTCGTCAAAAAATCTCGAAAAAACGGTGTAAACCTTGTCAATAATTGCAAAAGAAAAAACTAATTTCATCAAAAAAACGCGGAAAATCGGCAGATCTCGTCAAAAGATCGCGAAAAACGGCTGATTTCGTAAAAAAAATCGCGAAAAAGCGGTAGATTTGGTATTAAAAAAAATCACGAAAAAACGAAATATTTCATCGAACAAATCGCGAAAAAATGGCAGATTTCGTCAAAAAATCTCGAAAAAACGGTGTAATCCTTGTCAATAATTGCAAAAAAAGCTAATTTCATCAAAAGATCGCGGAAAAACGGCAGATCTCGTCAAGAGATCACGAAAAATCAGCTTATTTCGTCAAAAGATCGCGAAAAACGGCTGATTTCGTCAAAAAATCGCGAAAAACGGTAAATTTGGTAAAAAAAAATTACGAAAAAACGAAATATTTCATCAAAAAAATCGCGAAAAATGGTAGATTTCGTCAAAAATCGCGAAAAAACGGCAGATTTCGTCAAAAAATCTCGAAAAAAAACGGTGTAATCCATGTCAATAATTGCAAAAAAAAAAAAAAAAAGGTTATTTCATCAAAATATCACGAAAAAACGGCAGATTTCGTCAAAAGATCGCAGAAAAAAGGTAGATCTCAAAAAATTGCAAAAAATTTCCAAATTCTGTCAAAAAAAAAAAAAAAGCAAATTTAGATTCAAAACGCGGAAAAACAATAAATTTTGTCCAAAAATCGTGAAGATACGATAAATTTCGTCAAAAAATTGGGAAAAACAGCAAATTTCTTCAAAAGACTGCGAAATCCATTGCCCAATAGCTGAAAATATTACTAAATTCATCAAGTGGTTGAAAAAAAAATCCCCATTTTCATTATCTGTAATCTGTAATAGGGAAAAAAATCTAAGTTTGAATGAAATTATGATTTTCTTGACATATAAAATAATTATTAACTACTTAATATTCTGATTAGAATTTAAACGATATTTTCTTCTTGGTGGCATCTATGATAGTAATTAGTGGCCACTAACTTGACAATAGTGGCTACTAAACATTCAGCCTCTACTGGCCACTGGCTACTAATACAAATATTGAATTTTAACCTTTAGACATTGCTGTATTTTAAATTTTTCACTTTTGCTATATGCTCACTAATTGTACCAGTAATAGTTGGCTGGTAATATTTTTTTTAAATGTGTCAAGAAAGATTGAAACATAGCCAATTATTTTTAAAATATAGGACAAAATTAGCACTCGCCCCTTTGGCAAGTAATACTGCAAATTTAGCAACTGACTTTACTGCTACCAAGCAGACTTCCTCCACCTCACCAACCCACTGGCACTCTCTGATTTTGCCTTAATAAGGCATCCGGGTTTTGAAATCTCAGCCAAAGCAAAGAATATTTATATTTATCTATATACTCGCCAAACTTAATAATTACCAACAATTTTAAGTAAGAAAATATCCAAGAAAGATGTGAAATTATTTTTAAATTTTAAATTTAAAAATACAGTTTCCTTGTTTGTTTTATATAATACATTAATATATATTTAAATATAGTTTATCACTTACAATTTTATCTGCAGTATTAATCACTAATTCATTTTTTTTTCCCATTCAGTGGAATGACAGTTTTATTTTTAACCAAATATGTGTAACTTTGTAACTGACTAACCCCTAAATATACAGTAGACTCCCTCAAATCCGCAAACCAGAAATCCGCAACTCTCTAAAATCCGCACATACTTTATGGATGTAAACAATGAAACTTTCAGATTGGATATTTGGACAAAATGTGATTTTTTTAATTTTGTATCAATTCCATATATTTTTTAATTTTTAATTTTCTCAATAATACTCTATTCATGGTTTTTTTTTTTTTTTCATGAAGGAAGAAAAATTAAAAAAAAAAAAAAATCAAGATATTGCTGATATCACTGGTAATCACAATTTTCTTACCAAATATATTTATGCATTAATCAAGATTTTTTGGTTACTAAGCCTGGCTAAACTTTAAAAAAAAAATCCTTATTTTATGATTTTGATGTGAATTAGTAATGTACTTTTATGAGGCAAGTTTTGTTGAATAATTTTGGAAAAATATGTTTAATTTTTATAATGAATATTTAATCATACACTATTGATCATTAACTTGATCTTTGCTTTTAATATTTTAATCATTTTGAAAATTATCTAAATTTTTATTATTTTAATTTATTACTTATTTTAACATTTTATTATATTGTAAGTATTCATTATAGTCCTGAATGCACTATTAATTGCACTCAAATTACTGTTTAAAAAACGTAAACAAAGCAATGACCAGAAATCCGCAAAATTCTAAAATCCGCACAACCTCTGGTCCCAAGTTGTGCGGATTTGAGGGAGTCTACTGTATATATATATATATATAAAGCCATTTTGACCTATTTTTAAAAAGTGGCCACTAATGAAACTGGGTCTACCGGCCACTGGCTACTAATGAAATTTCCCAGTTTTCACCTATATAATCATAATCTTTGTACCAAATATCATAAAGCACAATAGTGCTGTATAGTAGAGCTCAGAAGCATCTCTAATGTTAAAGTCCAAAGTGTGTCACTTAATAACTTTAGACTCAATTATTGGATTGCGATGAAATTGAAAAAGGCGAAATGTCCTACTCTAGACCAGACTTCGAGTAATCGTAATCGTGTAATCGTAATCGATTATAATCGACTACAAAAACTGCGTAATCGCATTGTAATCGTAATCGCAAATTTTAATTTCAAAATAATCACGATATAATCATAATCAAAAGATTTCACTTTGATTACAATCATAATCTAATCGTAATCGCAATGCAGATAATCGCAATGTAATCTGCATCAAAAAGCTATATAATCGTAATCGAGCATAAAAGTACGATTACGTTCTTCGATTACACCTTTTTTCACTCCGTTCTTCGTTTCGCCATATCCGTAAAATACTCCGTCGGTGAGTTAAACAGTTAAACATTACACCAAGGAAAGAGTAGGTCGACGTGTGGAGCTCGTTAAATCGCCCCTAGTTAAAAGTGATAAGAGGTCATAGGTCAGGGAGCCGTTCGGGGTGAAACAGAATGCATACTTTACACTGTATGTAGTGAACGCTATAAAGGGCTGTCCCTGCGTTCCTGGTATATAGTAAAAACATAGAAATGGTCACCATTCGAGGGGTCTTGTTTCGCGGGTTTTTGAGTGGGAGTGATAAGGATAGAAAAGAAAATAAGAAAGAAAAATATTTTATTTATGGTTTTATTATGGGCACTTAGCAGTTGGACAGACATCACCTTCTTTCAAATGTGGGAATGGGAAAATAAAGAAAATGGGAAAGAAAAAAAAAAAGATGCTTTAATTACATGTGACAATTCATCTAACAGCTCATTCGCATTTCGGATTTCTTAGTGGTTGGTTATATCTAAGTAGTTGTTTACAAGGTTAGAGATGGCTAAGAGAAATAACAAAAAGTCGAAGATTATTTCACGGAATCTGTATCAGATTTAAATGAAAAAGGCATGAAATTTTTAAAATATAAATGTAAATTGTGCTCGTCAGATGTCAGGGTCTCCGTACAAACCAAGTCCAATTTGAACACCCACATGCAGGTAATTGTTTAATAGATATATACATATTGTATAGATTTTATTTTAGAAATATTGCACAGTTATATCTTGTATTTTTCTTTAAAATTGTAGTGAAAGGAATTTTTTATATTAAATTAACTATATAGTGTTTTTAATCATAAAGTCTGTTTATTCAAAATTTGTATTTTAATATATCTGGATAAGTTAAACATATAGATCAGTTTTCTTACAAAAGCTCTTATAATAAAAGATTGTTTTTTATTTATTTATTTATTTTAAATACGTTTATTTTATCAGAATCCCCTCAAAAAAAAAAAAAAAAAAAAAAACAGAAAGTAAGACAGGTTTGCCAATAAATATACGGGTGTAAGTAAGATTTCTTTAAGGTTGAAAGACGTTAATGATACCTAGTTGTTAGTAAATTTCTTTAGCTTATGTGCCGGCAAATTCAATGACGAACCCCTGAATTTTGGAAATGTAGCCACCAAATTTTCTTCATCTCGGATTATTTAAAAAAAAACTACCAAAAACTCTCTAAATGAGTTATAAATAAATAATAGGATAAAAAAGGTAGTTAATTTTTTCCCAGAAATGTTTGTTTCCCCCCCCCCTTCCCCTCCCCTCCCCTAATACATTCATACCAAAAGACAGTATTTTATATTATTATTGTTATTATTATTATTATTGTTATTATTATTATTATTATTTGCCTGTTAACGTTCATGTGCCCCAATTATGTTTTAAATATGTGGTTCAAGGGGACAGAGGCATGCAAATGAAAGATAAAAGAATGAATTGTTTTAATTCTCCCATTTCGAAAATTTTGGTAGAAGCTTATTTTTAAATATTTAATTTTTCTTCATTTTTTAAATTTTGTTTTGCTTTTATCCTTAAATGTTTTGCAACGAAAGTTCTAAGGAAAAATAATCTTAGTTAAACTCATTTCATGTTTAAATTTTGGGTTAAAAAAAAAAAAAAAAAAAAAAAAAAAGGTTGTGAAACACAGGTTCCCCCCCCCCCCAAATTTTAGTGTGTGTGTAAGGGGAGGGGGGTTCATTCTACGTACACTGGTATTCGTGAATTTCAAATCAGAGTTTCGTATATACCTATTCTATCAATCAAACATCCTTAGAAATGCTCATAATTTCAAAATAAATTTATAACAATGAAATCAGTTCTAAAATACTGAAAAGGAAAACATATATTATTTATATAGAAAAGAATAGCTCTTTAAATATAAATGATTTATTTTTCCTTTAAAAATAAATAAATAAAAGGAAACGCATATTTTGTAAATTTGTAACTGTTTTTTAATTTTAAGTCCATTTTAAAAAAAAATACAATAAAACCTGTTAAAACGAAACGTGATCATTTCTAAAATCCTGTCTAAAACAAAATAATTTTTGTAAAATATCTCGGTGAAAACAATACAATACAGTAAGAATAGACAGTACACTTGCTCAAATGGAAAATTTCCGCTGCCCCTTGTATTTCCGTAATACTAGGTTTTACTGTATTTTAATAAATATATTTTTTACTATATTCTCAAAAAAAAAATTTGATTAATTATTCGGCTAATAAAAAATTAATGAAGCACAATATGCTGATGCCGAACCGCTAAATGACTCAAATTTTCAATTATGTTTCATTTTCCGTTTTAACAGGTTCATTGTGTGTTATAATTTTTCTACATTCTATTCATCTCAATTTTGAAATTTTTTTGTTACAGACAGATGTTGTTTTGATAGTTTTTACTTTATATGTGTAAGAAATGTATATGTTTACCAAGTTGTCTATCACAAAATAAATAAGTACAATTTTTTACAACTTTATTATTATTTATCATTTTTTTATCAATGAAATGAAATTAATTTTATTTACTGAAGTCAATGATTTTTTTAATTCATCCTTTATTGACGTAATTCCCCCCCCCCCCTCTCTCAAATATTTTATTTTTATTGAATATATGCGCTTCGTGTTTTAAAATTGCCTTTTAAAATAAATATGTCATATTAATAATAAAATAATACACAAAATTATGCATTTTGTGAATTATATTACATTTGTTATACCTAATATTAGTTTTTATCATTGTCATTACAATTATTTTTAACATCTCAAATTTTAACAGTTTTATTTCGAAACGTAACATTACCTTTTTTCGGCCTTACTGATGTAGCCATGCTACCTAATCTGTTTTTACTTTTATTTCAACTCAAATTGTATGTTTTGCAAAAAGTGTTATGCGAGCGAGCAAGATTTTTTTTTTCTGTTACTCTTTTGTTTATTCTTCTCAAAGCTGAAGATTTGAAATAAGATGAAAAAATGCTTTGAACTAACTTTAATTAATGTTTAATATATTTTTCGTAACTTTTTATGTGTCTTTTGAAAATAACAAAATTATATTTTCTTATAATGTGCCTGGTACAGTGAAATGTGTTAAAACGGAATTTCAAAGTAGCAAAAATAAATAAACAAGTATATATATACATATATATACATTTTGATTTATTTTTTCCACTTTTCGGTATGGTAATTTAATATTAAATTTAATGGTTTATGTATTATTTTTCAATTAATTGATATATAACCATTATTTGTATCACAATATATGAACAATTGAATTTAATAACTTATGCCACATTAAACACAGAGCGAAAAAATAAATAATTAAAAAGAATACAAATGGAATTTGTAGAACCAAAGCAGAATCTTTGGTCCCCAAACACTTTGGAATTACAAATGAAGTGTGTGGTTTCATCTTCGTATTTGCATGAAAAAGAAAAATAATACGAATTTGGGGCTAGCAACAATATATATATGTGTATATAATTCATTTTAGGCAAGTTTCCGTATTTACAGGTTACTCTTGTTCTTGCACTTGCAAGTTCCATAAACATTTATTAATGTAAGAATGGATTTTGTTGTACTGTATAATCTTGGTTAAAAATCAAAATACTGCAAATATTACAAAATAATTGAGAGCTATTTAATTTTTTATTTGTAAATCATAGAATATAAATCAGTTTACAATGAATATTTTCAGAAAATTAATACCTTTCGTTTTTATTTATCATATTTGTCTTTTCGGTAATTGGTGTACCATTTTAATGCACTTTAAAAATCTATTAAACTCAATTTATTTTTGTGCCATCAACTGTAGAATATATATTTATAACTAAATTCTAATAACAAAGAAATAAAGTATTGGCATCAACAGTTTTTTTTTAAAATAAACTTAGTTTTTTCGGTCTAAAAAATATCAGGCTCAATAATACCATGTCATATATATGTATATGACAAAATGTTATTTTCTTAGTTATTGAGAATTTCAAAAGGTAAACGATAAAAATTCAAGAGAACAAGAAGAATTAGATTCGGGAGATTTTTTTTTTTTCTTTTTTTTTTTTTTCAGAATAGTTTAATTGTTTTCGAACTGTGAGCACAGTTAAAAAATTGTAAAACGAGAAAAGTATTGCATATATATAGCAAAACAACGAATCCAAATTCCAAAGTAAGAGGGATTCATAATAAAGTCCTGCAGAAGTTGGTTATACTAAATCTTAATCTTAAAATTTAGTAAACCCGAAATGCGTCTCGAACCCGATGTAGTCCAACCTAAACCCGAAAATTATGAAAATTAGTCCTTATTGTAATGCATTTAATGAATATTAGTTTTAATCATATCTTTAATATCAATTTTTATCTTTTTCATAAAAGATTTATATATATAGATATCCTATTTTATTGAAATTAGCTTTAACCCGACATGAACTTAGTATCAGCTTAGGTTTGGATAAAATCAATTAACAGGACACGGTACCGGACTCTAGTTTGTAACATGCAGACTACGGAGTTAGTGTAATCGAACTGTAATCGTAATCGACTAGTTCGGTAATCGTAATCCAACAAAAAAATATTAATCATAATCCAAACGTAATCGTAATCTACAAATAAAAAAATGGATAATCAATTATGTAATCGTAATCAGACTTGCATAAATAGAGACATAATCGTAATCTGTTTTTTGAAATTGGAAATAATCGTAATCTTAATCGATTACAGTCGTCTGTAATCGACTCGAAGTCTGCTCTAGACCTCAAAGTTTATAAAATTTCATCTAGAACCACAGATAAGTTATGGAGATCCAGAACCCCTGTTTTGTCACCTTTTTCTACACGCAACAAGATAAAAAAGGCAAACAACTCAATTTTAACCTGAACCAAGAAACATTCAGCAACATGTAATAGCTTGTTTGAAAGCTTTTAATTCACATATGTGGGTCATTTTCAAACAACTTGTACATTTGGGAAATTTTTCACAAATAAAAAAAAAATTCTAAATACAATTAAAATATTAGATGATACTAAAACATCTCTTGTATATAAAACTGAAAACAGCAGTTCACATTTTGATTTGAAACGTCAAATAAAAAATAAAGTATGAACTTGCAACAGTAAAATGTTCCCCTCTGTTACCAACAGTCAAAAATCAGGGATGGGAACTGCAAAAAAAAGCAAAAAGACTGAAAATACGCGTGAACAAAAAATTGCACCATATTGTATTCACACATGCGAATGAAAAATTGCACCATAAGTAAGGGGGAGCTTTTTGTTTAATGAATAGGTGTTATCAAAATTCAGAAGTTACATTCACTGAGAAAGATTTAGAACAATCAAAAAAAGATTGTGAAGCAGGAAAATCTGTTTTTGGAGCAGCAAAAAGAATAATTTTGAAGCAGGAAAGTTAGTTTTTGGAACAGAAAAATTCTATCCACCAGGCATTAACTTTCTTTTCTTGCCCCTTTGCCGAAAATTGCGTTTTAATGAGATTTATCAACAAAATTTGCCGTGGTTTCGCGATTTTTTGGCGAAATTTGTCGTTTTTTTTGCGATCTTTTGACGAAATGTGATGGTTTTTTGCGATATTTTGACGAAAGTTACCGTTTCATCACGATTTTTTGATGAAAATTGTAGTTTTTCGCAAATCTTTTGACAAAATTTGCCGTTTATCACGATTTTTTTGAAGAAATCTGTTGTTTTTTTTTTTCAGGATTTTGTAACAAAATTAGGCATTTTTTCGCGAATATTTTGACGAAATTTGCAGGAAATTATCCGTTATTTCACGACTTTTTTAGTGAAATTTCCTTCTTTGTGATTTGATGACGAAATGTAACGTTTTTCCGTGATCTTTTTTTTAGGATTTTTAACAAAATTAGCCATTTTTTCGCGATTTTTTTGACGAAATTTGCCAGAAATTATTCGTTATTTTGCAATTTTTTATGATTCTTTGACGAAAATTACGCGTTCCGCGGGACGCGTAAACTCCATTTTTTAGCATCCTGTCGCCGATTTTTTGTGTATTTTAGGCGCTATAGCGCATTCGCGGCATCCCTGTTACATATTTCTGAGATCCACGGAATTTTTGGGGTGAAAAATCTGAAACTTATCAAAATAGCAAAAAAGTGGAAATCCGCGGAATTTCTTAAAATAACAAAAAAGCGGAAAATTCCCATCCCTGAAAAATTTATTAAAAAAAAAAAAAAAAAAAGACACCTAAAACATTAAATATCACATTTTCTTTAATTACATGATTGCTACTTTCAGAAAAGGCTAACTGTTTTTTTGTTATGATTATTTTTATTATTGTAAAATACAAAGGATTTCCTTTCTGTTACTTTTTTGGAAAAACCATAAGTTTTAATTAAATGTACAGTACACTTACATTTCTTCAATTATAAAAAAATATTGCATAAATAAAATATTAGTTAAAGTTACACAATTAATTATTCAAAATGATGATTAATTTTTTAGTGAAATAAACCAGCTTAAATTGACGCTAACAGAGTGGGAAAAAAGTAAAGGGAACGCTGATTGATAGTGGAGTAGTATTCGATTACGTTTGTACTTTTTTATAAGTTTATATCATGTGTTGTATATACTATCTTTATGTTTCAAACATATCCGGCAAGAATTTAAGATTTTTACAAAAATTACTATTAGAAAATAGTGGTATTTGGCGGGACATTCTCTTTTGTAAATTTATATTGTGTGCTAAAACAAACACACTGCTTAGTTAAAAAAAAAAAAAAATCTTATATAATAGTCGAGGTGGTGGTGCTTTAAAGCAAGAATTTAAGATTTTTGCAAAAAAATACTATTAAAAAATAATAGGATTAGACCAGGCAATTTTTTTTATATAATTTTTTATTATGTGTTATAAGCTATCATGAAGTTTCAATGTTTCAAACAGATCAAGGCAGAATTTAAGATATTTGCAAAAAACTACTATTCGAAAATACTGGTGTTACATGTGGCATTGTTTTTATAAATTTGTATCATATGTTATAGTATCAGAGTTTCCCCCAGGTTTAAAAAGGGGCAGGGCGCTACTGTTCTGAAAAGGGCACTTTTTACATTCTTCAGGGCACTTTTATAGCGTTGAATCTAGAATCTAACTGTTCAAAAAATCGTAGAAATACAGAAATTTCGTCAAAGAATCCCGAAAAAAAAATCCAAAAATTTCGTTAAAAAATTGAAGAAAAGAAAAAAAATTGTTAAAAAGATCACGAAAAAAATGGTAGACGTTGTTAAAAGATCGCAAAAAACAGCCGATTTTGTTAAAAGATCGCAAAAACAGCAGGTTTTGTTAAAAGATCACGAAAAAAAGACAGATTTTGGTTTAAAAATAAAACGCGAAAAAACAACAAATTTCGTGACGGATTGTGAACAGAACCGTATAGGTGAAAACTGGGAAATTTGATTAGTAGCCAGTGGCCGGTAGACCCAGTTTCATTAGTGGCCACTTTTTACAAGATAGTAGCCACTTTTTAAAAATAGGTCAAAATGGCTTTTTTTTTTTATTTATTTAGCAGCTAGTGAGTTACAAAGTTACACATATTTGGTTAAAAATAAAACTATCACTCCATTGAATGGAAAAAAATGAATTGGTGATTAATACTGCAGATAAAATTGTAAGTAATAAACTATATTTAAATATATATTAATGCATTGTATAAAACAAACAAGGAAATTGTATTTTTAAATTTTAAAAATAATTTCACATCTTTCTTGGATATTTAATTCTTACTTAAAATTGGTAATAATTACTAAGTTTGGTGAGTATACAGATAAATATAAATATTCTTTGCTTTGGCTGAGATTTATAAACTCCGGATGCCTTATTAAGGCAAAATCAGAGAGTGCCAATGTGTTGGTGAGGTGGAGGAAGTCTGCTTGGTGGCAGTAAAATCAGATGCTAAATTTGCAGTATTACTCGCCTAAGGGGCAAGTGCTAATTTTGTCCTATATTTTAAAAGTAATTGGATATAATGTTTCAATCTTTCTTGACACCTACATAAGCTTTAATCATAAATTTAAAAAAAAAAAAATGTACCAGTCAACTATTACTGGTACAATTAGTGAGCATATGGCAAAAGTGAAATATTTAAAATACAGCAATGTCCTTAAAATCTCCTTGCATCCAGAGATAAAAATGGTACAATTTATTTGAAATGCATGTGGAATTAAAATTGATGACTATATTTTGTAGGAAAAAAACTATTTCTTGAAAACATAATCCAAATAAAGAGTTCATGGTAAAAAGCCAAAATACAGAAAATACAACCAAGTTGCTAAATATGCTTGCATCCGACAGAAAGAAAGAATTAACAAATTCATTAATTAGATGCAAACAAAGTAGAGATGAATATATCCACGAAAAAAATCTATTTCACAAAGCAAATTAATAAGATTTTTTAATCGCCGAGTGGTGATTAGGCTGGCGATCGATGGCCGATTTTTAATTTAAAGATTTAAGCAATTCACTAATTAGGTGCAAACAAAGTAGAGATGAATATATCCATGAAAAAATCTGTATTTCACAAAGCAAATAAAATTTTTCAATCGCCAAGTGGCGACTAGGTTGGCGATCGATGGCTGCTTTTTAATTTAAAGAATTAACAAATTCACTAATTAGATGCAAACAAAGTAGGCATGCATATATCCATGAAAAAAGTTGTATTTCACAAAGCAAATAAGATTTTTTAATCGCCAAGTGGCGACTAGGCTGGCGATCGATGGCCGATTTTTAATTTAAAGAATTAACCAATTCACTAATTAGGTGCAAACAAAGTAGAGATGAATATATCCATGAAAAAATCTGTATTTCACAAAGCAAATAAGATTTTTCAATCGACGAGTGGCGACTAGGTTGGCGATCGATGGCCAATTTAAAGAATTAACCAATTCACTAATTAGATGCAAACAAAGTAGGCATGCATATATCCATGAAAAAAGTATTTCACAAAGCAAATTAATAAGATTTTTTAATCGCCGAGTGGCGATCGATGGCCGATTTTTAATCGCCACTTTTACAACTTTAATCGCCACGTGGCGAGTGGCGACCGTTAATTTACACTAGGGATGGGACGAATAGCGATTTGGCCGAATAGCCGAATACCGAATATTCGGCCAAATTTTAGGCCGAATACCGAGTATTCGGCCGGCCGAATAGTAAATTTTTTTTTCCAATAAAGAAAAGAAATTTTGATTATATATAATTCAAAAAATAGGAGCTCATTAATAATTATTACTCTTAAATGTGCTTTTAAATACATTTTTAAATTTGAAAAACTTATTTTAACACAAAAAAATTATGAAATTGCATTATATCCTTTATTCTAATATACATCAAATTGATTTTCTGTAAGTCAATATGGGAAAATATTTCCATTAAAATATGAAGAATGCACTTCACTTTTACTATCAATTGATACTTCTTGTATCCAAAATCAATAATATATATTCTTAATCTCTCTCTCCCTCTCAGAACTCACAAGGACATATTTTCTGAAATAATCTTTAATGAAGTAAATTTGATCATTTAGAGTTTGTGTTACTAGTGAAATTTGTAAAATATAGTAGCAAATTTGTAAGAATGAGACTGTTCTGAAATCAGATGTCAAGCTTTAAATTACAAATTACGTTAAAGCAAAAGGTTATGCTTAAAGTAGAATGCATATTTTAACAAAATCTTTGACATTGGAATTGGCACATACAATATTCAACTTCAATATTCCACTTATTCAATAAGTATTAAAAGGATAAACAGAAATTGATAACAACATGAAGGAAGGAAGATTAAATTAAAAATATATACATAATAATGTTATATATTTAAGTCAGTAATTATGCAAATAATTATTTAAAAGTGAAAACTATAGAATGAAAAAATTATTTTGTTGAGTATTTAGAATTTATCTATACATATAATAAAACAGTAGGACCCGGTGTGTCTGTACATTGAAGATAATTGACAAAAATGGAGTCAGGGCGATAAAAGAAAACCAATGAAACACAAAAAAAAATTTTTTGAATTTTTTGTCTGTCTGTCTGTCTGTTTGTTCGAGGTTATCTTCGTAACTACTGAATGGATTTTTATGCGGTTTTCACTAATGAAGAATGCACACTCCCGGGCAGTGTATAGGCTTTGTTTCATCAAAATCGGACAACAGACAAAAAAGTAACAAAAAGAAACAAAAGAAACTATTAGGTGCGCTGCTCACGTTTTTTAGTACATAACGTTTTTTAGTACATATAAAATCCAATAGATGTCACTGTGCGATTTTAAAACGCGCTATCGTTATGTTTTCGCCAGTCTACTTAAGTATGAGAAAGTTTCAAGCTGGCTGTCGTTCCATGTGGTTTAGTCGGTAGAACGTCAGTGCGCCATACTGATGGCCCGGGTTCGATTCCCAGCATGGAATTTTTTTTTCACTATGTTGGCATTAACGCCTATAAGCAATTAAAAGAATTTGAAATATTGTATTCAAGGCGAATTTTCTCTCTGGGAAAATTTCCTTGCATTAATATGTCAGTGTAATTTTTTTTTCGATTTAATTTTTTTTTTCGAAACTTTGTTTTTCTTAAAAAATTACAGTAAATATTTGATATTTCCCAACGTTTTTTGAATGATCGACTTGCTTTTTTTTTTTTTTAATGTATGTCTGAACCTTATCTAACTACTTCTTCAAGATTTCTTTAGATAAACCGACCAGCGTAGCGGGCGAAGGCCGCTAGTATTAAAATATTTATAAAACCATCTTCATAAAGCAAGTTGTGTCATCTAATGTGTATCTAGTTTGACACCAGTTCTGCTTTCAGATGTATCGTTGTATTTGGAATGGTGATATATTTAATTTTGAAAATGAATCTTCATTAACACACCTAGTGAATAAATTTTTTCATTTCTTACTTTATAGAAAATAAGTTATGAATTTCATAAGAGCCTTTTTTATATGTGCATGGAATTTGCAGACATTTAATAAATATTCGAGTGTTTTAGAATAAGACAGTATTTTTATATTTTGAATTGTAATATATCATTCTCTAATGATGACATTTCCCGTACAATTAAATCTCCAACTTGGGCAACATTTTCTAGAATATCACTAACTTTTATAGGAAATACAGAAAGGCTGTATATTTTTTAGTATCTGAATAACTCTATATTTTGTAAGTAAGAGTGAGAATGACTTCATAAATGAAACTGCCAATTTGGATTAGAGGAAAAAAGAATTGTAAGAATAAAATTCTTTAAATCCGAAATTTATTTGGCAAGATATCTTTCACTATTCGGCGAGATTTTAGCAATATTCGGCAAGATATCTCTAAGTATTCGGCTACAGGTATTCGGCCGAAGTATTCGGTCAACAAGCCTTCAATATTCGGCCAACCGAATATTCGGCAAAAGGGCCGAATAGGCCGAATACCGAATAGTGGCCGAATATTCGTCCCATCCCTAATTTACACCTATACAGAACCGTGCGGGGGGGGGGGTCAAATTCTAATTAGGCCTCGGGTGCAAATTTCTCTTTGCAAGAAAATGATTGTGAATCAGGAAAATTCACTTTTGGAGCAATAAAAACACAATTTTGAAGCAGGAAAATTCACTTCTGACATTACCTTTTTTTTTTTTTTTTGCTACTTTTGCAAAATTTGCTTTTTATGCGATCTTTTGACGAAATTTGCCGTTTTTCGGGGTACTTTCACGAATTTTGTGTTTTTTCCTTGAATTTTTTATGAATTTAGCCGTTTTTTGTGAATTTTTTGAAAAGGTTTTCGATTTTATTGTGATTTTTGGACGAAATTTGCCTTTTTTTTTTTCGAAAATCTTTTGACGAAATCTGCCGTCTTATTGCAATTTTTTGACGAAAGCTGCTGTTTTTCGTGATCTTTTGGCGAAATTTTCCGTTTTTCGCGAATCGTTTGACAAAATTTTCTGTTTTATCGCGATTTTTTCGACAAAATTAGTCGTTTTTTCCTGATTTTTTTTATGAAATCTGCCGCTTTTTCGGGATTTTGTGACAAATTTAGCCATTTTTTCGCGAATTCTGTCGGAAATTAGCCGCTATTTCGCGATTTTTAAATGAAATTTGCTGTTTTTTCGCAATTCATTGACGAAATTACGTGTCTCGTGGGAGGCGTAAGAGCTATTTTTTACATTTCGTCGCCGATTTTTTGCGTAATTTTCGTGCTATAGTGCGTTCACATTATTGCTGAAGGCCTACGTTTTTTCAAAAAAGTGTGGGGCAAGAAGGGCGCTTTTTTTTTGAATGAGCGACCAGAGGGGCGCCAGTTTTTGTATGAGGGGCAAGAGGGGCGCTATTTTTTAAACTAAAGGGCAGGAGGGACGGAGCGCCCTCCTGAAACCCTCTGGGGGAAACTCTGTAGTACATATAGTTATATATTTGTATCATATGTTCAGTTTCAAACAGCTCGCCTAAGATTTTCAAATTTTAAGAAATTCGTGTGCCAATTGGATGACACTTTAACCCAAGAAATAACGATTTTTACTGAAATTACTATTCGAAAATAGCAGGGCTTGAAAAATAGCTTTCCTGGGAAACCCAGAAATCCTTTCCGGGAATGCATATTTTATAACTAAGGTTTTAAGCAAAAAATAGGTCTTACGCAGTTCGGGGGAGGGGGGGGGGGTTAATTTTGTCGAAATATTACGGGAAGAGCCTGAATTTTAACAAAGGAATCGCAGAAAAAACACAAATTTCATTAAAAAATCGCAAAAAAGTCAAATTCATCAAAAAATCTTGAAAAACGACAAATTTCTTTAAGAAATCGCGAAAAAGCGGCACATTTCGTTAAAAAATCATGAAAAACAACAAATTGTCAAAACATCAAGAAAAAACTGACTTCTAAAAATATCAAAACAGACAACAGATTTTGTTAAAATATCACATGAAACAACACAAATTTCATTAAAAAATCACAAAAAAGGCAAATTTCGTACAGCTTTTCTTTTGAAAAGTGACAGGCTTCATTAAAACATCGCGATAAAACGGCAAATTTCATTAAGAAATCACAAAAATAAGCAAGGTTTGTTAAAAAATCATAGAAAACAAATTTTGTAAAAAAAAAAAAAAAAAAAAAAAAAAAAAGGCAAATTTTGTCCAAAAATAGCGAAAAGACAACACATTTTGTCAAACAATCATAAAAATGCCCCAAAATTCGTCAAAAAATCGTGCAAAACAACACAAATTTCATTAAAAAATTGCAAAAACTACAGATTTCGTTACAATTAGGGATGGGACGAAAATTCGGTATTCGGCCTTTTTGTATAGGTGAAAACTGGGAAATTCGATTAGTAGCCAGTGGCCGGTAGACCCAGTTTCATTAGTGGCCACTTTTTAAAAGTTAGTAGCCACTTTTTAAAAATAGGTCAAAATGGCTTTTTTTTTATTTATTTAGCGGCTAGTAGTTACAAAGTTACACATATTTGGTTAAAAATAAAACTGTCATTCTACTGAATGGAAAAATATGAATACATGGGAAAATATGATTAATACTGCAGATAAAATTATAAGTGATAAACTATATTTAAATGTATATTAATGCATTGTATAAAACAAACAAGGAAATTGTATTTTTAAATTTTAAATTAAAAAATAATTTCATCTTTCTTGGATATTTTATTCTTACTTAAAATTGGTGGTAATTATTAAGTTTGGCGAGTGTACAGATAAATATAAATATTTTTTGCTTTGGCTGAGATTTCAAAACTCCAGATGTCTTATTAAGGCAAAATCAGAGAGTGCCAATGTGTTGGTGAGGTGGAGGAAGTCTGCTTGGTAGCAGTAAAGTCAGATGCTAAATTTGCAGTATTACACACCTAAGTGGCGAGTGTTAATTTTGTCCTATATTTTTAAAGTAATTGGCTATAATGTTTCAATCTTTCTTGACACCTACATAAACTTTAATCATAAATTTAAAAAAAAAAAAAAAAAAAAAAAAAAAAAAATGTACTAGCCAACTATTACTGGTACATATAGGTGAAAACTGGGAAATTTGATTAGTAGCCAGTGGCCGGTAGACCCAGTTTCATTAGTGGCCACTTTTTACAAGATAGTAGCCACTTTTTAAAAATAGGTCAAAATGGCTTTTTTTTTTTATTTATTTAGCAGCTAGTGAGTTACAAAGTTACACATATTTGGTTAAAAATAAAACTATCACTCCATTGAATGGAAAAAAATGAATTGGTGATTAATACTGCAGATAAAATTGTAAGTAATAAACTATATTTAAATATATATTAATGCATTGTATAAAACAAACAAGGAAATTGTATTTTTAAATTTTAAAAATAATTTCACATCTTTCTTGGATATTTAATTCTTACTTAAAATTGGTAATAATTACTAAGTTTGGTGAGTATACAGATAAATATAAATATTCTTTGCTTTGGCTGAGATTTATAAACTCCGGATGCCTTATTAAGGCAAAATCAGAGAGTGCCAATGTGTTGGTGAGGTGGAGGAAGTCTGCTTGGTGGCAGTAAAATCAGATGCTAAATTTGCAGTATTACTCGCCTAAGGGGCAAGTGCTAATTTTGTCCTATATTTTAAAAGTAATTGGATATAATGTTTCAATCTTTCTTGACACCTACATAAGCTTTAATCATAAATTTAAAAAAAAAAAAATGTACCAGTCAACTATTACTGGTACAATTAGTGAGCATATGGCAAAAGTGAAATATTTAAAATACAGCAATGTCCTTAAAATCTCCTTGCATCCAGAGATAAAAATGGTACAATTTATTTGAAATGCATGTGGAATTAAAATTGATGACTATATTTTGTAGGAAAAAAACTATTTCTTGAAAACATAATCCAAATAAAGAGTTCATGGTAAAAAGCCAAAATACAGAAAATACAACCAAGTTGCTAAATATGCTTGCATCCGACAGAAAGAAAGAATTAACAAATTCATTAATTAGATGCAAACAAAGTAGAGATGAATATATCCACGAAAAAAATCTATTTCACAAAGCAAATTAATAAGATTTTTTAATCGCCGAGTGGTGATTAGGCTGGCGATCGATGGCCGATTTTTAATTTAAAGATTTAAGCAATTCACTAATTAGGTGCAAACAAAGTAGAGATGAATATATCCATGAAAAAATCTGTATTTCACAAAGCAAATAAAATTTTTCAATCGCCAAGTGGCGACTAGGTTGGCGATCGATGGCTGATTTTTAATTTAAAGAATTAACAAATTCACTAATTAGATGCAAACAAAGTAGGCATGCATATATCCATGAAAAAAGTTGTATTTCACAAAGCAAATAAGATTTTTTAATCGCCAAGTGGCGACTAGGCTGGCGATCGATGGCCGATTTTTAATTTAAAGAATTAACCAATTCACTAATTAGGTGCAAACAAAGTAGAGATGAATATATCCATGAAAAAATCTGTATTTCACAAAGCAAATAAGATTTTTCAATCGACGAGTGGCGACTAGGTTGGCGATCGATGGCCAATTTAAAGAATTAACCAATTCACTAATTAGATGCAAACAAAGTAGGCATGCATATATCCATGAAAAAAGTATTTCACAAAGCAAATTAATAAGATTTTTTAATCGCCGAGTGGCGATCGATGGCCGATTTTTAATCGCCACTTTTACAACTTTAATCGCCACGTGGCGAGTGGCGACCGTTAATTTACACTAGGGATGGGACGAATAGCGATTTGGCCGAATAGCCGAATACCGAATATTCGGCCAAATTTTAGGCCGAATACCGAGTATTCGGCCGGCCGAATAGTAAATTTTTTTTTCCAATAAAGAAAAGAAATTTTGATTATATATAATTCAAAAAATAGGAGCTCATTAATAATTATTACTCTTAAATGTGCTTTTAAATACATTTTTAAATTTGAAAAACTTATTTTAACACAAAAAAATTATGAAATTGCATTATATCCTTTATTCTAATATACATCAAATTGATTTTCTGTAAGTCAATATGGGAAAATATTTCCATTAAAATATGAAGAATGCACTTCACTTTTACTATCAATTGATACTTCTTGTATCCAAAATCAATAATATATATTCTTAATCTCTCTCTCCCTCTCAGAACTCACAAGGACATATTTTCTGAAATAATCTTTAATGAAGTAAATTTGATCATTTAGAGTTTGTGTTACTAGTGAAATTTGTAAAATATAGTAGCAAATTTGTAAGAATGAGACTGTTCTGAAATCAGATGTCAAGCTTTAAATTACAAATTACGTTAAAGCAAAAGGTTATGCTTAAAGTAGAATGCATATTTTAACAAAATCTTTGACATTGGAATTGGCACATACAATATTCAACTTCAATATTCCACTTATTCAATAAGTATTAAAAGGATAAACAGAAATTGATAACAACATGAAGGAAGGAAGATTAAATTAAAAATATATACATAATAATGTTATATATTTAAGTCAGTAATTATGCAAATAATTATTTAAAAGTGAAAACTATAGAATGAAAAAATTATTTTGTTGAGTATTTAGAATTTATCTATACATATAATAAAACAGTAGGACCCGGTGTGTCTGTACATTGAAGATAATTGACAAAAATGGAGTCAGGGCGATAAAAGAAAACCAATGAAACACAAAAAAAAATTTTTTGAATTTTTTGTCTGTCTGTCTGTCTGTTTGTTCGAGGTTATCTTCGTAACTACTGAATGGATTTTTATGCGGTTTTCACTAATGAAGAATGCACACTCCCGGGCAGTGTATAGGCTTTGTTTCATCAAAATCGGACAACAGACAAAAAAGTAACAAAAAGAAACAAAAGAAACTATTAGGTGCGCTGCTCACGTTTTTTAGTACATAACGTTTTTTAGTACATATAAAATCCAATAGATGTCACTGTGCGATTTTAAAACGCGCTATCGTTATGTTTTCGCCAGTCTACTTAAGTATGAGAAAGTTTCAAGCTGGCTGTCGTTCCATGTGGTTTAGTCGGTAGAACGTCAGTGCGCCATACTGATGGCCCGGGTTCGATTCCCAGCATGGAATTTTTTTTTCACTATGTTGGCATTAACGCCTATAAGCAATTAAAAGAATTTGAAATATTGTATTCAAGGCGAATTTTCTCTCTGGGAAAATTTCCTTGCATTAATATGTCAGTGTAATTTTTTTTTCGATTTAATTTTTTTTTTCGAAACTTTGTTTTTCTTAAAAAATTACAGTAAATATTTGATATTTCCCAACGTTTTTTGAATGATCGACTTGCTTTTTTTTTTTTTTAATGTATGTCTGAACCTTATCTAACTACTTCTTCAAGATTTCTTTAGATAAACCGACCAGCGTAGCGGGCGAAGGCCGCTAGTATTAAAATATTTATAAAACCATCTTCATAAAGCAAGTTGTGTCATCTAATGTGTATCTAGTTTGACACCAGTTCTGCTTTCAGATGTATCGTTGTATTTGGAATGGTGATATATTTAATTTTGAAAATGAATCTTCATTAACACACCTAGTGAATAAATTTTTTCATTTCTTACTTTATAGAAAATAAGTTATGAATTTCATAAGAGCCTTTTTTATATGTGCATGGAATTTGCAGACATTTAATAAATATTCGAGTGTTTTAGAATAAGACAGTATTTTTATATTTTGAATTGTAATATATCATTCTCTAATGATGACATTTCCCGTACAATTAAATCTCCAACTTGGGCAACATTTTCTAGAATATCACTAACTTTTATAGGAAATACAGAAAGGCTGTATATTTTTTAGTATCTGAATAACTCTATATTTTGTAAGTAAGAGTGAGAATGACTTCATAAATGAAACTGCCAATTTGGATTAGAGGAAAAAAGAATTGTAAGAATAAAATTCTTTAAATCCGAAATTTATTTGGCAAGATATCTTTCACTATTCGGCGAGATTTTAGCAATATTCGGCAAGATATCTCTAAGTATTCGGCTACAGGTATTCGGCCGAAGTATTCGGTCAACAAGCCTTCAATATTCGGCCAACCGAATATTCGGCAAAAGGGCCGAATAGGCCGAATACCGAATAGTGGCCGAATATTCGTCCCATCCCTAATTTACACCTATACAGAACCGTGCGGGGGGGGGGTCAAATTCTAATTAGGCCTCGGGTGCAAATTTCTCTTTGCAAGAAAATGATTGTGAATCAGGAAAATTCACTTTTGGAGCAATAAAAACACAATTTTGAAGCAGGAAAATTCACTTCTGACATTACCTTTTTTTTTTTTTTTTTGCTACTTTTGCAAAATTTGCTTTTTATGCGATCTTTTGACGAAATTTGCCGTTTTTCGGGGTACTTTCACGAATTTTGTGTTTTTTCCTTGAATTTTTTATGAATTTAGCCGTTTTTTGTGAATTTTTTGAAAAGGTTTTCGATTTTATTGTGATTTTTGGACGAAATTTGCCTTTTTTTTTTTCGAAAATCTTTTGACGAAATCTGCCGTCTTATTGCAATTTTTTGACGAAAGCTGCTGTTTTTCGTGATCTTTTGGCGAAATTTTCCGTTTTTCGCGAATCGTTTGACAAAATTTTCTGTTTTATCGCGATTTTTTCGACAAAATTAGTCGTTTTTTCCTGATTTTTTTTATGAAATCTGCCGCTTTTTCGGGATTTTGTGACAAATTTAGCCATTTTTTCGCGAATTCTGTCGGAAATTAGCCGCTATTTCGCGATTTTTAAATGAAATTTGCTGTTTTTTCGCAATTCATTGACGAAATTACGTGTCTCGTGGGAGGCGTAAGAGCTATTTTTTACATTTCGTCGCCGATTTTTTGCGTAATTTTCGTGCTATAGTGCGTTCACATTATTGCTGAAGGCCTACGTTTTTTCAAAAAAGTGTGGGGCAAGAAGGGCGCTTTTTTTTTGAATGAGCGACCAGAGGGGCGCCAGTTTTTGTATGAGGGGCAAGAGGGGCGCTATTTTTTAAACTAAAGGGCAGGAGGGACGGAGCGCCCTCCTGAAACCCTCTGGGGGAAACTCTGTAGTACATATAGTTATATATTTGTATCCCCTGTGGCAGAATTTTTTAACTGTGTCTGCGACAAGCCCCATTAACATCAAATTCTGTCTGCAACCGCAATGCAGTATTTTCTTCTAACTGCATATACACATTTACACAACATAT
Organism: Maratus speculifer; assembly: GCA_964019185.1. Classification (NCBI taxonomy): domain Eukaryota; kingdom Metazoa; phylum Arthropoda; class Arachnida; order Araneae; family Salticidae; genus Maratus; species Maratus speculifer. The sequence continues at coordinate 255,873,732 of OZ025289.1, read as the reverse complement.
GTTTAGGAAAAAGAAAAGACACTGAAAAATGAATATATCACAAATCAGGTATTCTACATATTTTATATGTAATATTCTTAACTACTTTTTAAATGCATATTTTAAAAAAAGTCCAAAAAACTAAATTTAATAAATCAGCATTAGAAAAATTGTCTAGCATATTTACTTACGACGAAATTCGCCGTTTTTTTTCGGATTCTTTGACAAAATTTGCCATTTTTTCTCGATCTTTCGATGAAATTAGTCCTTTTTTTTTTTTGCAGCCCATTGACGAAATTTTTCTTCTTCCTGCGATTCTTCTACAAAATTTGATCTTTTTTTTTTTTTTTTTTTTTGTGATTCCCTGACGAAATTAGTCTTTTTTTCAGCGATTCTTTGATGAAAACCAACATTTTTTCGCGGTCCTTGGACGGAATTCCCATTTATTTCACGATTCTTTGAAGAATTTACGTCTGTAAAAATTACGCGTCCCATGGGACGTCGTAAGAACTATTGTTTGCATCCCAACGCCAATTTTTCGCGTAATTTAAGCGCTATAGTGCATCCGCGGCATCGCTAATTGCTTTGGTGCGCGCGATCAGACAGGGGAAAGAGAATGTCGGAGGAAAACGAAAACTATTTCAATTTGGCGGCCACTATTTGTTCTCCTGTTTTTGTTTTTTGTGTATTTCGTCCGCCCCCCCCCCCCCCCCCCACAAAAAAGAAGGTAAAAATTTTAATGCATATTTGCATTGATCTCAGGAATGATAAAATACAGCGCCGAAAAACGGGATTCTGCGGAAAAGTGGCATGTCTGCATATCAGAATTTCCTTGGGGTTTTTGTTTTTCGTGTATTTCGTCCGCCCCCCTCAAAAGAAGGTAAAAAAATTTAATGCATACTTGCATTGATCTCAAGAATGATAAAATATATAGCGCCGAAAAAGCGGGATTCTGTGGAAAAGTGGCATGTCTGCATATCAGAATTTCCTTGGGGGAAGGGGGGAGGGGGGCTTAAGAACCGGTGAAGACCTTGTTTTAAACAGGTTTCCGTCTTAGCTGGTAAAATTTCAATATATTGAATATATATATATATATATATCGTTTTAGATTTTTTTATGATAATTATTAATTTATATGCATAAAGCGTTTATTTAATGAATATGTTTTTATTGCAATCAAATCTGATAAATTATTTTAGCGTTTGAGCAATTTTTTAATTTTTGTTTCAGTTTGGCATTTAATGGTTGATAAATTTTCTGACAAATTCCTTGGGGGGGGGGGGGGGTAGGCACTCCTGATCGTGGGGGAAAAAACGCAATTTCGTGGAAGAATTGCGGAAAAAAACAATTCGGTTTTTATTTTTAGCCTAACATTTTTTTAAGTTTTTCAGCGAATTGCAGATATAATTAAAAATATACATATATATATATATTTCTGTTGTTAATTGTACGATTTTGTTCAAATTTTCAACAAGTTGCAATAATAATAAATTAGGTTGTGTACCAAATTTTTATTAAAATATAATAAGTTTTAAGAAAATTATTCCCAACGACAAAAAAGCCCACTTGCTAGAAAAAAAAGCTGATAACGACTTGTGGTTTGTTTATTTAGATCAAAGAACTCGGATGTTAATGAGATAAGCTTTCCATTGATAATGTTTAGTACGAAAAAAGATAATTTCAACAAAAATATTTCATGACTATATATGCATTAATTCTATTTAAATATAATCTACTTGACTTCCAACTTAAATGCTTGAATAAACAAAGCATTTAAATAAGCAAAACAAATGGCAGATATCTTAGTTTTCTTTGCTATTACTCTGTGATTAGTTTTTTATGGATGCCCTAATTTTCAAATAAATTATGTCCCGTACTGTATACTAACAATAAGTAAATATAAATTATGTAACATTTATTCTTTACTGCTTGTAGTAGAGGTCTGCACGGGCCCGGGCCTGGCCCGTGGCCCGTACCCGGCCCGTGGCCCGTACCCGGCCCGGCGGAATCGTTCCGAATTTTCTAACGGGCCGGCAAAAAAATTGAACGGGCCAGACGGGCCGGGCCGATAAAAAAAATTTGAAGATTTAAGCAGAAACGATAAAATATGAGCTATTTTCAACGAAAATGGTTTTAACGAGAATAAGTATAAATGTAACCATACTAGTTGGACAGCATCAATATAAAAATGCACAGTGTACCGACATCGGAGAATTACATTATGTGTAACCCATTTTAATATATTTTTAGCTGACTCATGTCGGTCCCAGATCACGCTTGCATTATTTTTCTACATATAGACTGGCCGGACCGGTACTAGACTTAATTATTGGCAGAAAACATGATTTGTAAAATTATTAACAGCGATAAAGAACTTATGTTAGCTTAGTCTTCGGATATATGCTTCTTGATGATTTTTAAATTAATTTCTCAATAATGCGAAAGTTTGACACATTTTCTGATTAATTTTAAATTGTAAAAGTATAAAAGTGATAAGCCTAACTATTAAAGGGATTTGGAATCGAATAGCGTTTTTCATTTTTGGTAAATAAAATACTTGTCTAACCTTGTTGAGATATAATAGTTTCTCAAATGATTGCAGGTTTTTCTCCCTTCCCTTGCTATTGCTTCCGGAAATTCTATTCAAAACGCTAATAATGACAGTATTTTATTTGTTTGCAATATTCTTAAATTGCTTGTATCAAAAAATGGATAACGCCATTCGATTATATAGTTTCTGAATAAAGATATCTGATAATCTTATGCGTTTCTGAGAAAAAAAAAATGAATTTAGAAATGTATCAGAAAGGAGCTTCTTTGAATTTAAGAATGGATTTGAAATCTATAATAAAATGATATAGAAATAGATTTATAAGTCTTCTTTTATTAAACAACTTCAAAATTAACGATGTTTTTAGCTTTCTTTCTTTTTTCTTTTATTCTAAGCCATATTAATTTTTTAATGAATCTTTATTCGAAAGTTGAAAGCCTAAGAATCTAAGTAATCATTAATGTTGTTAAAGTGTATTTGCTGTAAAATATACTGTAAAAATCATTCCATAGATATTTATGCAGTATTATTTAAAGGAATCTTAGTTATATGATAAAAATCTGAATTTTTTAGAAATCGTTGAAAATGTGACGGGCCAAAACGGGCCTGTTTTCGCTGATTTTTGTACGGGCCGGGCCGGGCCTAAACTATAAAAATTTAAACGGGCCGGGCCGGGCCGAAATAACTTTCCTACGGGCCGGCCGGGCCTGGAAATTCCGACCCGTGCAGACCTCTAGCTTGTAGAACATCAGTTAGAGTTGCAGACTTTTCATCGTCATATCTTGCTCGTTTCACAGCTCGATCATAAAGAAATCTTTTGGTGATATATCTTCATTATTGCAGTATTCTAGTTTCCATTGTTCTTATTATTTTCCAAGATATTTTCCTGATCGTGATACTCATCAAATTCAGAGCTGATTTGTTCTTTTTTTAACTAGAATCCAGCGCCGAAACTAGCCTTTTTTGCGCCCGGGACAAACATGGCTTTTGGCGCTCCCCCCCCCCCTCCCAACACATAATCATTCTTTATAATAAACACACCAAAGAAAATCTTAATTTGGCGTCCCCTTTACCTTTTGTTCTGTTGGCGCCCCCCTCTAGTTACCTCTTAGAATCTTCCACTTTTTAAAATAATTTCCAGTCATACTTTGACCAGGATGGCGTCTTTAAAAATGTGTGCTCTTTTTTTTTTTTTTTTTTTTTTTTATGTACTATTTTAGAATCGCACACAGCACAAAAATCTTTATCCCGGGACACCATTCTAAGCACGTGTTCTTCACAAAGACAGCTGCTCATCTTAGCGGCCGCAGCGCTGAAGAAAGCAGGAATGAATTGGCGAGATGGGCGAGAGAGGCGGGAATTTGACGTCCGGATTAGGAAACAGCTGCGTACTGCCGAAAGAAAAAAAATGTCCGAAAGTTTTGGACAATTTTTAAAAAATTTTCGTTAATGCAGACAAAAAGTGTCCGACAATTGCAGACAAAAAGTGTCCGTCAGTTGCGGACAAAAGTGTCCGAAAGTTGCGGACAAATTTTTTTAATTGATTTCATTAGTACAGACAAAAACTGTCCGCAAGATATTTCTGTGTCCGCGACTACGTCGCCGTGTCGCCGTGTTTCTGCCACGGGGTTTGTATCATATGTTCAGTTTCAAACAGCTCGCCTAAGATTTTCAAATTTTAAGAAATTCGTGTGCCAATTGGATGACACTTTAACCCAAGAAATAACGATTTTTACTGAAATTACTATTCGAAAATAGCAGGGCTTGAAAAATAGCTTTCCTGGGAAACCCAGAAATCCTTTCCGGGAATGCATATTTTATAACTAAGGTTTTAAGCAAAAAATAGGTCTTACGCAGTTCGGGGGAGGGGGGGGGTTAATTTTGTCGAAATATTACGGGAAGAGCCTGAATTTTAACAAAGGAATCGCAGAAAAAACACAAATTTCATTAAAAAATCGCAAAAAAGTCAAATTCATCAAAAAATCTTGAAAAACGACAAATTTCTTTAAGAAATCGCGAAAAAGCGGCACATTTCGTTAAAAAATCATGAAAAACAACAAATTGTCAAAACATCAAGAAAAAACTGACTTCTAAAAATATCAAAACAGACAACAGATTTTGTTAAAATATCACATGAAACAACACAAATTTCATTAAAAAATCACAAAAAAGGCAAATTTCGTACAGCTTTTCTTTTGAAAAGTGACAGGCTTCATTAAAACATCGCGATAAAACGGCAAATTTCATTAAGAAATCACAAAAATAAGCAAGGTTTGTTAAAAAATCATAGAAAACAAATTTTGTAAAAAAAAAAAAAAAAAAAAAAAAAAAAAAGGCAAATTTTGTCCAAAAATAGCGAAAAGACAACACATTTTGTCAAACAATCATAAAAATGCCCCAAAATTCGTCAAAAAATCGTGCAAAACAACACAAATTTCATTAAAAAATTGCAAAAACTACAGATTTCGTTACAATTAGGGATGGGACGAAAATTCGGTATTCGGCCTTTTTGTATAGGTGAAAACTGGGAAATTCGATTAGTAGCCAGTGGCCGGTAGACCCAGTTTCATTAGTGGCCACTTTTTAAAAGTTAGTAGCCACTTTTTAAAAATAGGTCAAAATGGCTTTTTTTTTATTTATTTAGCGGCTAGTAGTTACAAAGTTACACATATTTGGTTAAAAATAAAACTGTCATTCTACTGAATGGAAAAATATGAATACATGGGAAAATATGATTAATACTGCAGATAAAATTATAAGTGATAAACTATATTTAAATGTATATTAATGCATTGTATAAAACAAACAAGGAAATTGTATTTTTAAATTTTAAATTAAAAAATAATTTCATCTTTCTTGGATATTTTATTCTTACTTAAAATTGGTGGTAATTATTAAGTTTGGCGAGTGTACAGATAAATATAAATATTTTTTGCTTTGGCTGAGATTTCAAAACTCCAGATGTCTTATTAAGGCAAAATCAGAGAGTGCCAATGTGTTGGTGAGGTGGAGGAAGTCTGCTTGGTAGCAGTAAAGTCAGATGCTAAATTTGCAGTATTACACACCTAAGTGGCGAGTGTTAATTTTGTCCTATATTTTTAAAGTAATTGGCTATAATGTTTCAATCTTTCTTGACACCTACATAAACTTTAATCATAAATTTAAAAAAAAAAAAAAAAAAAAAAAAAAAAAAATGTACTAGCCAACTATTACTGGTACATATAGGTGAAAACTGGGAAATTTGATTAGTAGCCAGTGGCCGGTAGACCCAGTTTCATTAGTGGCCACTTTTTACAAGATAGTAGCCACTTTTTAAAAATAGGTCAAAATGGCTTTTTTTTTTTATTTATTTAGCAGCTAGTGAGTTACAAAGTTACACATATTTGGTTAAAAATAAAACTATCACTCCATTGAATGGAAAAAAATGAATTGGTGATTAATACTGCAGATAAAATTGTAAGTAATAAACTATATTTAAATATATATTAATGCATTGTATAAAACAAACAAGGAAATTGTATTTTTAAATTTTAAAAATAATTTCACATCTTTCTTGGATATTTAATTCTTACTTAAAATTGGTAATAATTACTAAGTTTGGTGAGTATACAGATAAATATAAATATTCTTTGCTTTGGCTGAGATTTATAAACTCCGGATGCCTTATTAAGGCAAAATCAGAGAGTGCCAATGTGTTGGTGAGGTGGAGGAAGTCTGCTTGGTGGCAGTAAAATCAGATGCTAAATTTGCAGTATTACTCGCCTAAGGGGCAAGTGCTAATTTTGTCCTATATTTTAAAAGTAATTGGATATAATGTTTCAATCTTTCTTGACACCTACATAAGCTTTAATCATAAATTTAAAAAAAAAAAAATGTACCAGTCAACTATTACTGGTACAATTAGTGAGCATATGGCAAAAGTGAAATATTTAAAATACAGCAATGTCCTTAAAATCTCCTTGCATCCAGAGATAAAAATGGTACAATTTATTTGAAATGCATGTGGAATTAAAATTGATGACTATATTTTGTAGGAAAAAAACTATTTCTTGAAAACATAATCCAAATAAAGAGTTCATGGTAAAAAGCCAAAATACAGAAAATACAACCAAGTTGCTAAATATGCTTGCATCCGACAGAAAGAAAGAATTAACAAATTCATTAATTAGATGCAAACAAAGTAGAGATGAATATATCCACGAAAAAAATCTATTTCACAAAGCAAATTAATAAGATTTTTTAATCGCCGAGTGGTGATTAGGCTGGCGATCGATGGCCGATTTTTAATTTAAAGATTTAAGCAATTCACTAATTAGGTGCAAACAAAGTAGAGATGAATATATCCATGAAAAAATCTATTTCACAAAGCAAATAAAATTTTTCAATCGCCAAGTGGCGACTAGGTTGGCGATCGATGGCTGATTTTTAATTTAAAGAATTAACAAATTCACTAATTAGATGCAAACAAAGTAGGCATGCATATATCCATGAAAAAAGTTGTATTTCACAAAGCAAATAAGATTTTTTAATCGCCAAGTGGCGACTAGGCTGGCGATCGATGGCCGATTTTTAATTTAAAGAATTAACCAATTCACTAATTAGGTGCAAACAAAGTAGAGATGAATATATCCATGAAAAAATCTGTATTTCACAAAGCAAATAAGATTTTTCAATCGACGAGTGGCGACTAGGTTGGCGATCGATGGCCAATTTAAAGAATTAACCAATTCACTAATTAGATGCAAACAAAGTAGGCATGCATATATCCATGAAAAAAGTATTTCACAAAGCAAATTAATAAGATTTTTTAATCGCCGAGTGGCGATCGATGGCCGATTTTTAATCGCCACTTTTACAACTTTAATCGCCACGTGGCGAGTGGCGACCGTTAATTTACACTAGGGATGGGACGAATAGCGATTTGGCCGAATAGCCGAATACCGAATATTCGGCCAAATTTTAGGCCGAATACCGAGTATTCGGCCGGCCGAATAGTAAATTTTTTTTTCCAATAAAGAAAAGAAATTTTGATTATATATAATTCAAAAAATAGGAGCTCATTAATAATTATTACTCTTAAATGTGCTTTTAAATACATTTTTAAATTTGAAAAACTTATTTTAACACAAAAAAATTATGAAATTGCATTATATCCTTTATTCTAATATACATCAAATTGATTTTCTGTAAGTCAATATGGGAAAATATTTCCATTAAAATATGAAGAATGCACTTCACTTTTACTATCAATTGATACTTCTTGTATCCAAAATCAATAATATATATTCTTAATCTCTCTCTCCCTCTCAGAACTCACAAGGACATATTTTCTGAAATAATCTTTAATGAAGTAAATTTGATCATTTAGAGTTTGTGTTACTAGTGAAATTTGTAAAATATAGTAGCAAATTTGTAAGAATGAGACTGTTCTGAAATCAGATGTCAAGCTTTAAATTACAAATTACGTTAAAGCAAAAGGTTATGCTTAAAGTAGAATGCATATTTTAACAAAATCTTTGACATTGGAATTGGCACATACAATATTCAACTTCAATATTCCACTTATTCAATAAGTATTAAAAGGATAAACAGAAATTGATAACAACATGAAGGAAGGAAGATTAAATTAAAAATATATACATAATAATGTTATATATTTAAGTCAGTAATTATGCAAATAATTATTTAAAAGTGAAAACTATAGAATGAAAAAATTATTTTGTTGAGTATTTAGAATTTATCTATACATATAATAAAACAGTAGGACCCGGTGTGTCTGTACATTGAAGATAATTGACAAAAATGGAGTCAGGGCGATAAAAGAAAACCAATGAAACACAAAAAAAAATTTTTTGAATTTTTTGTCTGTCTGTCTGTCTGTTTGTTCGAGGTTATCTTCGTAACTACTGAATGGATTTTTATGCGGTTTTCACTAATGAAGAATGCACACTCCCGGGCAGTGTATAGGCTTTGTTTCATCAAAATCGGACAACAGACAAAAAAGTAACAAAAAGAAACAAAAGAAACTATTAGGTGCGCTGCTCACGTTTTTTAGTACATAACGTTTTTTAGTACATATAAAATCCAATAGATGTCACTGTGCGATTTTAAAACGCGCTATCGTTATGTTTTCGCCAGTCTACTTAAGTATGAGAAAGTTTCAAGCTGGCTGTCGTTCCATGTGGTTTAGTCGGTAGAACGTCAGTGCGCCATACTGATGGCCCGGGTTCGATTCCCAGCATGGAATTTTTTTTTCACTATGTTGGCATTAACGCCTATAAGCAATTAAAAGAATTTGAAATATTGTATTCAAGGCGAATTTTCTCTCTGGGAAAATTTCCTTGCATTAATATGTCAGTGTAATTTTTTTTTCGATTTAATTTTTTTTTTCGAAACTTTGTTTTTCTTAAAAAATTACAGTAAATATTTGATATTTCCCAACGTTTTTTGAATGATCGACTTGCTTTTTTTTTTTTTTAATGTATGTCTGAACCTTATCTAACTACTTCTTCAAGATTTCTTTAGATAAACCGACCAGCGTAGCGGGCGAAGGCCGCTAGTATTAAAATATTTATAAAACCATCTTCATAAAGCAAGTTGTGTCATCTAATGTGTATCTAGTTTGACACCAGTTCTGCTTTCAGATGTATCGTTGTATTTGGAATGGTGATATATTTAATTTTGAAAATGAATCTTCATTAACACACCTAGTGAATAAATTTTTTCATTTCTTACTTTATAGAAAATAAGTTATGAATTTCATAAGAGCCTTTTTTATATGTGCATGGAATTTGCAGACATTTAATAAATATTCGAGTGTTTTAGAATAAGACAGTATTTTTATATTTTGAATTGTAATATATCATTCTCTAATGATGACATTTCCCGTACAATTAAATCTCCAACTTGGGCAACATTTTCTAGAATATCACTAACTTTTATAGGAAATACAGAAAGGCTGTATATTTTTTAGTATCTGAATAACTCTATATTTTGTAAGTAAGAGTGAGAATGACTTCATAAATGAAACTGCCAATTTGGATTAGAGGAAAAAAGAATTGTAAGAATAAAATTCTTTAAATCCGAAATTTATTTGGCAAGATATCTTTCACTATTCGGCGAGATTTTAGCAATATTCGGCAAGATATCTCTAAGTATTCGGCTACAGGTATTCGGCCGAAGTATTCGGTCAACAAGCCTTCAATATTCGGCCAACCGAATATTCGGCAAAAGGGCCGAATAGGCCGAATACCGAATAGTGGCCGAATATTCGTCCCATCCCTAATTTACACCTATACAGAACCGTGCGGGGGGGGGTCAAATTCTAATTAGGCCTCGGGTGCAAATTTCTCTTTGCAAGAAAATGATTGTGAATCAGGAAAATTCACTTTTGGAGCAATAAAAACACAATTTTGAAGCAGGAAAATTCACTTCTGACATTACCTTTTTTTTTTTTTTTTTGCTACTTTTGCAAAATTTGCTTTTTATGCGATCTTTTGACGAAATTTGCCGTTTTTCGGGGTACTTTCACGAATTTTGTGTTTTTTCCTTGAATTTTTTATGAATTTAGCCGTTTTTTGTGAATTTTTTGAAAAGGTTTTCGATTTTATTGTGATTTTTGGACGAAATTTGCCTTTTTTTTTTTCGAAAATCTTTTGACGAAATCTGCCGTCTTATTGCAATTTTTTGACGAAAGCTGCTGTTTTTCGTGATCTTTTGGCGAAATTTTCCGTTTTTCGCGAATCGTTTGACAAAATTTTCTGTTTTATCGCGATTTTTTCGACAAAATTAGTCGTTTTTTCCTGATTTTTTTTATGAAATCTGCCGCTTTTTCGGGATTTTGTGACAAATTTAGCCATTTTTTCGCGAATTCTGTCGGAAATTAGCCGCTATTTCGCGATTTTTAAATGAAATTTGCTGTTTTTTCGCAATTCATTGACGAAATTACGTGTCTCGTGGGAGGCGTAAGAGCTATTTTTTACATTTCGTCGCCGATTTTTTGCGTAATTTTCGTGCTATAGTGCGTTCACATTATTGCTGAAGGCCTACGTTTTTTCAAAAAAGTGTGGGGCAAGAAGGGCGCTTTTTTTTTGAATGAGCGACCAGAGGGGCGCCAGTTTTTGTATGAGGGGCAAGAGGGGCGCTATTTTTTAAACTAAAGGGCAGGAGGGACGGAGCGCCCTCCTGAAACCCTCTGGGGGAAACTCTGTAGTACATATAGTTATATATTTGTATCATATGTTCAGTTTCAAACAGCTCGCCTAAGATTTTCAAATTTTAAGAAATTCGTGTGCCAATTGGATGACACTTTAACCCAAGAAATAACGATTTTTACTGAAATTACTATTCGAAAATAGCAGGGCTTGAAAAATAGCTTTCCTGGGAAACCCAGAAATCCTTTCCGGGAATGCATATTTTATAACTAAGGTTTTAAGCAAAAAATAGGTCTTACGCAGTTCGGGGGAGGGGGGGGGGGGTTAATTTTGTCGAAATATTACGGGAAGAGCCTGAATTTTAACAAAGGAATCGCAGAAAAAACACAAATTTCATTAAAAAATCGCAAAAAAGTCAAATTCATCAAAAAATCTTGAAAAACGACAAATTTCTTTAAGAAATCGCGAAAAAGCGGCACATTTCGTTAAAAAATCATGAAAAACAACAAATTGTCAAAACATCAAGAAAAAACTGACTTCTAAAAATATCAAAACAGACAACAGATTTTGTTAAAATATCACATGAAACAACACAAATTTCATTAAAAAATCACAAAAAAGGCAAATTTCGTACAGCTTTTCTTTTGAAAAGTGACAGGCTTCATTAAAACATCGCGATAAAACGGCAAATTTCATTAAGAAATCACAAAAATAAGCAAGGTTTGTTAAAAAATCATAGAAAACAAATTTTGTAAAAAAAAAAAAAAAAAAAAAAAAAAAAAAAAAAGGCAAATTTTGTCCAAAAATAGCGAAAAGACAACACATTTTGTCAAACAATCATAAAAATGCCCCAAAATTCGTCAAAAAATCGTGCAAAACAACACAAATTTCATTAAAAAATTGCAAAAACTACAGATTTCGTTACAATTAGGGATGGGACGAAAATTCGGTATTCGGCCTTTTTGTATAGGTGAAAACTGGGAAATTCGATTAGTAGCCAGTGGCCGGTAGACCCAGTTTCATTAGTGGCCACTTTTTAAAAGTTAGTAGCCACTTTTTAAAAATAGGTCAAAATGGCTTTTTTTTTATTTATTTAGCGGCTAGTAGTTACAAAGTTACACATATTTGGTTAAAAATAAAACTGTCATTCTACTGAATGGAAAAATATGAATACATGGGAAAATATGATTAATACTGCAGATAAAATTATAAGTGATAAACTATATTTAAATGTATATTAATGCATTGTATAAAACAAACAAGGAAATTGTATTTTTAAATTTTAAATTAAAAAATAATTTCATCTTTCTTGGATATTTTATTCTTACTTAAAATTGGTGGTAATTATTAAGTTTGGCGAGTGTACAGATAAATATAAATATTTTTTGCTTTGGCTGAGATTTCAAAACTCCAGATGTCTTATTAAGGCAAAATCAGAGAGTGCCAATGTGTTGGTGAGGTGGAGGAAGTCTGCTTGGTAGCAGTAAAGTCAGATGCTAAATTTGCAGTATTACACACCTAAGTGGCGAGTGTTAATTTTGTCCTATATTTTTAAAGTAATTGGCTATAATGTTTCAATCTTTCTTGACACCTACATAAACTTTAATCATAAATTTAAAAAAAAAAAAAAAAAAAAAAAAAATGTACTAGCCAACTATTACTGGTACAATTAGTGAGCATATGGCAAAAGTGGAAGATTTAAGATACAGCAACGTCCTTAAAATCTCTTTGCATCCAGAGGTAAAAATGGTATAATTTATTTGAAATGCATGTGGAATTAAAATTGATGACTATATTTTGTAGGAAAAAAAAACTATTTCTTGAAAACATAATCCAAATAAAGAGTTCATGGTAAAAAGCCAAAATATAGAAAATACAACAAAGTTGCTAAATATGCTTGCACCCAATAGAAAGAAAGAATTAACCAATTCACTAATTAGATGCAAACAAAGTAGAGATGCATATATTCATGAAAAAAACTGCATTTCACAAAGCAAATTAATAAGATTTTTCAATCGCCGAGTGGCGACTAGGGTCGCGATCGAAGGCCGATTTTTAATTTAAAGGATTAGTTAATATTCACTAATTAAATGGAAACAAAGTAGAGATTAATATATCCATGAAAAAAACTATTTCACAAAGCAAATTAATAAGATTTTTCAATCGCCGAGTGGCGATCGATGGCCGATTTTTAATTTAAAGAATTAGTTAATATTCACTAATTAAATGGAAACAAAGTAGAGATGAATATATCCATGAAAAAAACTGTATTTCACAAAGCAAATTAATAAGATTTTCAATCGCTGAGTGGCGACTAGGATGGCGATCGATGGCAGATTTTTAATTTAAAGAATTAGTTAATATTCGCTAATTAAATGCAAACAAAGTAGAGATGAATATATCCATGAAAAATGCTGTATTTCACAAAGCAAAATAATAGGATTTTTCAATCGCCGAGTGGCAACTAGGGTGGCGATTGATGGCCGATTTTTAGTCGCCACTTTTGCAACTTTAATCGCCACGTGGCGAGTGGCGACCGTTAATTTACACCTATACCTTTTTGCCGAATATTGAAGGCTTGTTGACCGAATACCTATAGCCGAATATTTAGCGATATCTCGCCGAATATTGCTGAAATCTCGCCAAATAAATTTAGGATTTGAAGAATTTCATTTCTTGCAATTTTTTTTCCTCTAATCCAAATTGGTTACTTCATTTATGAAGTCATTCTCATTCTTACTTGCAAAACATACAGTTATTCAGATACTAAAAAAATGTACAGCCTTTCTGTATTTTCTATAAAGGTTGGTGATATTTTAGAAAATGCTGCCCAAGCTGGAGATTTAATTGTACAGGAAATGTCTTCATTAGAGAATGATACGTTACAATTCAAGATACACTTATCAAAGAAAAAAAAAAGAAACACTACCTTATTTTAAAACCCTCGAATATTTATTAATGTCTGCAAATTCCATGCACATATAAAAGGCTCTTATGAAATTCATAACTTATTTTCTATGAAATGAGAAATGAAAAAATTCATTTACTAGGTGTATTAACGAAATTTATTTTCAAAATTAAATATCAAATATTACTATTCCAAATACAACGATTGTACATCTGAAAACAGAACTGGTGTCAAACTAGATACACATTAGATGACACAACTTGCTTTATGAAGATGGTTTTATAAATATTTAAACAAATTCTAAATGCTGAACAAAATATTTTTTTTATTCTATAGTTTTCACTTTTAAATAATTATTTGCATAATTACTGGCTTAAATATGTAACATTATTATGTATATATTTTTAATTTACATCTTCCTTCATTCATGTTGTTATCAATTTCTGTTTATCCTTTTAATGCTTGTTGAATTAGTGGGATGTTGTATGTGCCGATTCAAATGTCAAAGATTTTGTTAACATATGAATTATACTTTAAGCATAACCTTTTGCTTTAACTTAATTTGTAATTTAAAGATTGACAACTGATTTCCAAATGGTCTCATTCTTATGAATTTGCTTATTATTAGGGACAACTCTTAATGATCAAATTTACTTCTTTAAAGGTTACTTCAGAAAATATTTCTTTGTGAATTCTGAGAGAGAGATTAAGAATATTATTAATTTTGGAAGCAAGAAAAGATAAAAGTATCATTTGATAGTAAAACTGAAATACATTGCTCATATTTTAAAGGAAATATTTTACCATCCTGACTTACTGAAAATCAATTTGATGTACATTAAGATAAAAGAATATAGTGCAATTTCATAATTTTCTTGTGTTAAAATAAGTGTTTCAAATTTCAGAATACATTTAAAAGCACATTTAAGAGTAATAGTTATTAATGAATGCCTATTTTTTAAATTATATATAATCAAAATTTTTTTTCTTTATTTGGAAAAAAAGTTAGTATTTGGCCGCCGAATATTCGGTATTCAGCCTAAAATTCGGCCAAATATTCGGTATTCGGCCAAATCACTATTCATCCCATTCCTAGTTACAATATTGTGATAAAACGGGAGTTCTTGTTAAAACAGTGATAAAAAGGCAGATTTCGTCTAAGAATCATAAAAAAACGGCAAATTTTGTTTAAAAAATTGCGATGAATGAAATTTTTTTAAAATATTCATACATAAATTTTTTCGGGAACTTATACTTTTCATCTGGGAACCTATATTTTTCATGTAGGTTCCCAACTGGGAACCTTAAAATTTTTAGAATTTTCAAGCCCTGGAAAATAGTGGTATTTGAAGCGGTTTATCTTTTTTATAAATTCTTTTCTACTTAAATAATGATCTTTTCTTTTTTAATACATTTTTATCATATAAGATATCCTAAAATTTGAAACAGACCAAGGAAGAATTAAAAGCTTTTACAAAAATTAATATTAGAAAATAGTAGTATTTCACGCTGCATCATTTTTTCATTAAAAAAAGGGCAGATTTCCTCAAAAGATCGTTTAAAAAAAAAAAAAAAAAAACTAATTTTGTGCGCAAATTGCGATAAAACGGAAAAATTTGTCAAATGATTAACGAAAAACAGCAAATTTCGTCAAAAGATCACGATAAGGACAATTTTTGTCAAAAAATTGAGATAAAACGGCAGATTTTGTCAAAAGATTTGCGAAGAAAAGGCAAGTTAAGTCCAAAAATTGCAATAAAATGGAACATTCTGGCAAAAAATTCATGTAAAACAACAAATTTTGCCAAAAATTTGGGAAAAAAACCCAAGATTTATTAAAATATCCCGAAAAAACGATAGATTTCGTCAAAAGATCGAGAAAAACTGCAAATTTCGTCAAAGGGGCACAAAAAAAAAAAAAAGTTAGAGAAAGAAAAAAAAAGAAATGAATTTTTCTGTTCTAAAAATATTATTTTCCTTTTTCGAAATTGTGTTTTTATTGTTTCTAAAGCGGATTTTCCTGCTGCACAATCAGGGGCATGCAAAGAGAAAACTGCACCCGGGGCATAACTAGAATCCCCCACCTCCTCCTCCAACTTTTTCTAGTGACAGCCCAAAAATGACGTATGTAGTATACTCTAAATTTCCAAGCCCTGGGCAACCGCCCCCTTTCTCACAGTTCTGTTCACAACCCGTTTTGATTGTCCAAATCTTTCTAAATGAGACTCATAGAAGCACCCGTTCGTGAAACAAAAAGAACTCTTTATTCAACAAAAATATTCTTTTCTTCAAAAAGGTATTTTTCAATAAATTTTTCCTGCCCCTTTTTAAAAGAAATACGAACAATAGTGATACTTGTTATCTTTTACACTCAAATAAGCATTATTTCCAGGGTTGGCAAGTTTTTGACGCATGAGTTTTTACTATTTTTTTTTTTTTTTTTTTTACCATCATGTCAAAAACCTCTGTCAAAAATGTCAAAAACCTATTTTTTAGTAGATTGTTTTTACATTATAATTAATATTATTTTTCATTCTAAAGTATTAGTCGTTTTACATAAAATATTTAATATAAAAGCGACTCTAAAGTATATTTTTCTAACCAAGAAAAACAATAAATAGCACTATAATACTATGTATATATTTCTGCCAGATATCTACAATAATTTTAAGCTATTTGGTAAAGGTTAAAATTCAAGGTCGCCACCGGCCACATGGCGACTAAATGTAAAAGATTGGCGTCTTTATGTTATTCATCTGATCGCCAAAATGGCGATCAATCGTTTCAGGAAAAAAAAAAAAAACGGTCATAAATCCGAAAGTTAAGACAAAATATATCGCGAATTTTGACAAAAGATCGCTAAAAATAATCAATTTTGTCAATCGTTTGAAGAATAATTGCTAATCTCGTCATAGGATCGCGGAAAAAACGTGAATTTAATCAAAGGATTTCAACAAATATCGGTAAAAAATTCAAGAAAAAAGTAAATTTCGTCAAAAAATGATGAAAATATGACAAATTTCATCAAAATAGCGTGAAAAAACGGTAGATTTCGTCAAAATATCGCAAAAAACGGTAGATTTCGTCAAAAAATCACGAAAAAACGGCAGATTTCGTCAAGAAAAATCACAAAAAACGGCAGATTGCGTCAAAAAATCTCGAAAAAATGGTCATCTTTGTCAATAATTGAATAAAAAGGCAAATTTCATCAAAAGATCGCATAAAACCAGCAGATTTCGTCAAAAGATCACGAAAAATAGGAATATTTTGCCAAAAGATCACGAAAAACGGCAAATTTCGTCAAAAAAACAGTAATCTTTGTCAATAATTGAAAAAAAGAAAAAAAAGCTAATTTCATCAAAAGATCGTGAAAAAACGGCAGATTTTGTCAAAAGATCACGGAAAAACGACATATTTCGTCAAAAGAACGCGAAAAAAGGCAGATCTCCTCAAAAAATTGCGAAAAAAATACAAATTCCGTCAAAAAAAAAAAAAAAAAAAAAAAAAAAAAAAAAAGCTAAAGGAATCAAATTTGTTTAAAAATCACAGAAAAACAAATTTTGTACAGAAATCGTGAACATACAATAAATTTCGTCAAAAAATTGCGAAAAAACAGCAAATTTCTTCAAACAATCGCAAAATCCATTGCCCAATAGCAGAAAATATTACTAAATTCATCAAGTGGTCGAAAAAAAATCCCCATTTTCATTATCTGTAATGGGGAAAAAAATCTAAGTTTAAATGAAGTTATGCTTTTCTTTACATATAAAATAATTATTAACTATTTAATATTCTGATTAGAATTGACATGCTATTTTCTTCTCAATGACATCTATGATAGTAATTAGTGGCCACCAACTTGACAATAGTGGCTACTAAACATTCAGCCTCTAGTGGCCACTGGCTACTAATACAAATATTGAATTTTAACCTTTACTATTTGGCATAGAGTAAAAAAAGAAAAAATAGATTTTTTGAAGAAATTTTTTAACTGATATGTATTAGATTTTAAAATGTATATAATTTCAACAGTGTGTATAATTTCATATTACAATGCCAGGGCTTGAAATTCAATTTTTCGAAGGAGGGGAGTCTCCCTACCAACATTTATAAATGGAGGGGAGTTTGGCTGTTTGGGAGGGAGAAAAAATGTTTAAAATCCGCCATTATTTTATGTGCTATTTAAAGAATTACCAGAATACAGACATAAAAAAATATCACTGAAGCAATTTTTATCAACAATTCAGAATAATTATGCGAAATGTGAAAAAAAACTTTTGTACTGTCTAGTTTTTACTGGTGGTAAATTCCCTCCCGGTGCTAATTATTTTTGTCACAGGTCTAATTATTATTTTAATAATAATTAATAAAACTTCTAATTTAATAAATTTATATTTATAATTTATAATTAATGATTAATAATTATAATTAATAATGTTATTTTCTGTATTTTAAATGTGCAAGATACAAATTTAATGATAAATTAATACTTATTTGAGTGTAGAAGATAAGAAGTATCACTATTGTTTGCATTTCTTTAAAAAAGAGGCAAGTCAAATTCATTGAAAAAGACTTTCTTAAAAAACGAATACTTTGTTGAGTAAAGGGATACTTTTTGTTTAATCAATGGCTGCTTTCAGGAATTGCACTCACTCAGAAAGATTTGGAGCTGTCAGAAACTGATTTTAGAGCAGCAAAGAAAAAAAAATATATTGAAGCAGGAAAAAACAGAAAAATGAGCTCCCCGTTATATTATTTTTGGGGAGAGGTTCCCTTTGACGAAAGTTGCATTTTTTCGCCACCTTTTGATGAAATCTTTCTTTTACGATCTTTTCACGAAATCTGCCGTTTTTTCGGGATTTTTTGACGAAATTTGCTGTTTTTTCGTGAATTTTCTGAGAAAAATTGCCATTTTTTCGCGATCTTTTGGTGAAATGTGATGTTTTATCGCGAATTTTTTTTACGAAAATTGCCATTTTTTGTGATATTTTAGGGAAATTTGTTGTTTATAGTGAATCTTTTGTTGAAATTTGTCGTTTTTTGGACGAAATTTGATGTTTTTCGTGAATTTTCTGAGGAAATTTGCCGTTTTTTCGCGATCTTTTGATGAAATCTGATGTTTTATCGCGATTTTTTTTACGAAAATTGAAGTTTTTCGTGATATTTTGGGGAAATTTGTCATTTATAGTGAATTTTTTGTCGAAATTCGTCGTTTTTCGTGATTTTTGGACGAAATTTGATATTTTTTCGTGAATTTTCTGAGGAAATTTGCTGTTTTTTCGCGATCTTTTGATGAAATCTGATGTCTTATCACGATTTTTTTTACGAAAATTGTCGTTTGTCGTGATTTTTGGACGAAATTTTACGTTTTTTCGCGACTTTTTTGACGAAAACTGCCGTTTTACAGAATTCTGTGACAAAATTAGGCATTCTTTTGTGAATCTTTTGACGAAATTTGTCGGAAATTAGTTGTTTTTTCGCGATCTTTTAGCAATATTTGCCGTTTTTCGCAAACTTTTACGAAATTACGCGTCTTGTGAAACGTGTAAGAGCTGTTTCTTTTGTGTGTCATTTCCGATCTTTTGCGTAATTTATGCGCAATAGCTTGTCCGTGGCATCACTGTTGCATAATTTTTGGAAAAAAAACGTGATTTTCAATGATTTTTCGCTGTAAAAAAAACTTGCAAAATGTGTCGATTACTCGCACGAAAATATCATAAAATTCGCAAAACGGTCGTGGGAGTTGATCATAGTTTCAAAATGCAAAATTTTTTGGGCTGGAGCCTCCCGTCCACGTTATTCTTTTGGGCGGGATTCCAAAATTTTGGGCGCGAATCCCGCCATCCCGCCCTGAAATTCAAGCCCTGAATGCTTAAAACAAAATAGCTTTCTCAAAAATTTCCTCAGAAGTTTTCTTGAAGTGCTTATTCCAATTTGTTCATAGATTGTTTTTATTTCTATATAGTAAAATTTGATTTATATAGGTTTTATGATTTTATGGTTTATATATTTTACATAATATATTTAAATATATTATAATGCATCTTTTGGGAGGAAGAAATAGACTTGGGAAAAACTCTGGCTATGCACTTCATATTATGCGTTAAATATTAAGTCTCAGTGGCGTATATCAATTTTATTATACTTGAAATCGTTTAACATTATTAAAATATGTTGCAAACAATTACCCTCTTTATTATTGTGTAATGGAATTATTTTGAGTGGCCCTGTAAATGAGTAATAACTATTATTTTGACTGCATATTTTACAGAATGCATACTTTAGTGCATTTTGCAAATCCATGTAAATTTGTTCTTTAAATTTAAATCTTGTAGAGATTAAAATTTGCAAATCAATATTAAACTTTAAACCATGTGAAAATTCTATTTATTAGTATTGATTTTTTAAAATAATTTGTTATAGTGTTATTTCTTAGTCTTGGCATTATTTCCTTCAAATAAATATGTAAATAAAATATTAAGTTTTATTATTTTTTCAAAACTGAAATCTAGACCTATAAAGAACTATTAATTAAAAATTAACTGCATTAAAAAATAAAGCATTTAAGAGTCTTTCTAAATTTAAAAATAATTTTAAAAGGTAAAAGATTTTTACTCATACAATTATATGTATGTAATGAAAATATGCAATGGGGTCATTCCATCCCAAATCAACCAGTGACTCTACCCGACCCTTTCCGATTTCAATGAAACTGCTAGGTATCATTCTCTATGATGATATAAATTAGAGCATATTTTTTTTTTTGTTTGTTTGTTTGTTTGTTTGTTTATCGCTTTAAATTTTTATACAATTATTTAAATTTTGAAAAATCATTTTTTGACTTGCACAAATATTTTCAATTTTGAATTTCTCAAGTTCTATCAAACATAGAAAATTTTTTGACCACTCATTTTAAAGAGGAGTTTATAAGGTTTAATTTGATATACAAGTCGACTATGTATAGTTAAAATAAAATAAATAAAATTTTTAAAATTTTAAATTTGAAAAAATTTTAGAGTTATTTTTTAAAATTTTGAAAAAATTGTATGTTTGTTGTAATATTATAAGCTTTAAATTTTGAAATTTTTAGAGTGAGATCTCAATGGGATCAAAAGTTATTAAATAAAAGCAAAAATTACCATTAAAATAGCAATTTAATTCTGCCTATTTTGTTATTTATTTATGATTTGTAAGGTAATTTTCAGCTTTTATTTCATAACTCGAGATCCCACTCTAAAAACTTCAGAATTTAAAACTTATAATATTGCAACAAACATACATTTTTTTAAAAAATTTTAAAAAATGACTATCTAAAAAATTTTTACATTTTAAATTAAAAAAATTTTTAAATTTTATTTATTTTAAATATACATAGTCGACTTGCATATCAAATTAAACCTTATAAACTCCTCTTTGAAATGAGTGGTCATAAAATTTTCTATGTTTGATAGAACTTGAGAAATTCAAAATTGAAAATATTTATACAAGTCAAAAAATGATGATTTTTCAAAATTTAAATAATTAATTGTATAAAAATTTAAAGCAATAAACAAAAAATAAAAATATGCTCTAATTTATATCACCATAGAGAATTATTCCTAGCAGTTTCATTGAAATCGGAAATGGTCAGGTTGAATATTGAATTATTTTGGTTGATTTGACATGGAATGATCCAATGTGTTATTTCTTCTGAACTTGCTGGCAAAAGATCTAAGTAAAACAATCAGTGATCATATTATAAAAATAGTGAAATATTTCCAAAATACTCATCTCCCTAGAGCAATTTCCCCAGTCAGTAATATAAAAATAACATCAAAGCCATGTTAGTTCATACTGTCACATACATAAGACAGAATTTCCTTAAATTTATTAAAATAAAGGTAAGTGAATTTTTCTTAGCCATATTTTTTTCTAACTTCTTCATTAATAATTTTTAAAAACGCAATAAATTTAGACTGTATGATACATAGAATTTTAAATAAGAAACACTGCATACTGATTCCACTTCTATGTTTAGTCACTTACATGACTATACACAGGTGTTTTTTAGACTTAAATATTACATATCCACTATTATTATTTATTGTCACCTTCCATTTCCCTTCAGTAAAATACAATTTCACCTTAATTATGACATTTATGAACTGTATTACCATAATTAAATACATATATATTTGGTATGATTCTATACACAGGTGTTTTTTAGACTTAAATATTACATATCCACTATTATTTATTGTCACCTTCCATTTCACTTCAGTAAAATACAATTTCACCTTAATTATGACATTTATGAACTGGATTACCATAATTAAATACATATATATTTGGTATGATTGTCATGTCACATACATGACTGGAGAACAGGTCAAAATAATTTTTAAGCATTTTAAAATAAAGTGCTTTTTATACTCAAAAACTTGCTGCTTACAAACTTAAGGAAGTAGCTTATACGCAATTGTTTAATTTTCTATTAATTAATATAATCGGAATAATCTATAGAAATCTTTCAAAAATATCTGATATTTTAAATATTTTAAAAATTAAGAATTTTTTTTTATAAAATTATTTTGATTTTCATTCGTTTCAAATTTAAGCAGTTCAATTAAAATAAATATTTCAAATTTTCTTTTTTTTATCCTTAGCATCTTTTTATAATGATCGTCTGCATACTTTATTCAAATAAATGCATTGGGGAAAATACTAAAATTAATTTCACTTAGAAAAACGATACTTCCTAATTTCACTTAGAAAAACGATACTTCCTAAAAAAAAAAAAAAAAACTTTAAAATTATTTTTTCTTCTACCATCAGCTCTCTCACACATACACATATTTACAAACAAACACTGTTTATTTACATTCACACATATCATTATTATGCACTTAAATATTTATATATATCAAATAATCATTTAGATACATGCATTAGTTGATATGACTACTTTATTCAATCCCTCACCCACCCCCATATCTCTTAAAAAATGACAAAATATTAAAATAAAATAAAAATCATAGATGCCTGATGTATTTTCCATCATTTCAAGATGTTTTGGCATCTCATAAGATTTTGAATTCACGTAAAACTTAAATATGTCACTATTTGATACATCAATGAGTCCGCGTCCGTAAAAATTGATTCAGTGGCTCATAAATAAAAATGGTGGAAATAGAACATTATACTCAAAATTTATTTGAATTAATTCATTGCACGTGAAAAATGGAATGATTTATACGACTCTGAAACTTTATATTTATTTAAAGATAGTGTATTTTTAGAATACAATTCAAGACCTATCAGTTATTAAAATTTAATCGCTAGTCAGAAAAATAAACTTTAATTCTATTATAATAAAATCAATATGAAAGTTGACCCTCAAGAGTCGATACGTCTTCTGTAAAGATTACAATACTCTTGTTCCCCCCTCTTTAATGCTGCCCGAAGTAGTAGTGGACTCGCTCACAGCCTCGATCCGGACGCAACTAGCTACGCCATATTAATATGTTAATGAGTAATACTTATCCTAATATATATCCTACCCACCTTCTTCTGGCGTTCAACATAAATTTCATTGTTTTCAATAGCTTAAAAAACCACTTATTAGGGGGGTTCTAGATGATCAGTAACTAGTTTAATAGTCAATATTGCTATATTGACACAATCAAAACAAAACCCATGTGGTTTCAGGCACCGGCAAGTGATTTACTATAAACTTAGCCTTCACGTGCAGATGCAACAATGTAGCATGCAGAAGATCAGCTTTAAAACATAAAATATTTTACAAAATCACTTTATTTTGACAAATCCCAATCATAGAAATAGTGATTTAAAAGTTTATTAATCTGTGATTGACAGTTATGTCAGTAAAAACAAATCCATCGCATTGAAAGTTAGCACAGCTATCATAAAAACTTTGAAAAGCAAAAATATTTTTTAAAGAAATATAATTATCAGTAATATCTACCTGCTAAAGATTCCTCATCGTCATCATCAATAGTTAAATCCTGATCTTCAGATAATTCTTCATCTCTCCTTAAAGGAGTCGGCATTTTAAACCAACAGCGTAGAATACGTAAGCACACACACACTCACTTCCCGAAGATGTCTATGGGTAAATGGTAATCCTCATTCCCCCGCGGAAGGAGAAGAAAAAAACTGCGCATGCGTTACCTGACTCCTCATTTCAGATTTTTATTTTTTATTCGTAAAAAGATAATATGTCTATCTTGCAGAAGAAAAAAATATTAAAATTCTTTAAAATAGTTATTCTTTTTTTTTCTTCTTTAGTGTAATTTAAACAACTTTTAGTTTCCTTTTAAAACAATCAATTAAAGTTTATCAATCATTTTATTTTTTAAAAATGTATTTAATTGCATCTGTCTAAAGAATGGTACAGAAATACATATCCGGGTAAGATCGCATTAGCGAAGAAAGGAAGCGCGAATATGCTTTTGGACAATCTATGTAAAATCTACAATTTCTCTCTCTCTCTCTCTTTCTCTTCTTAGAACAGCGTAAGAATTTTAAAAAATATATTGTTATATATAAAATGGTACAGTCGACTCCCGTTAATTCGAAATCGGATAATTCGAATCTTCGCTTAATTCGAACTAAACATGAAGTCCCGAAATTTTCAATAGCAGAATAACGTTAAAATTCCCCATTAATTCGAACTCATTTTCTCTTGACTTCGTTTAATTCGAACTAACGAGAATTCCGATTTCTCTTTTTTCTTTTCTTTCTCACGGATTTCAGACCATTTGAATAACTTTCTTCGATTTTTGTGAAAATTGTTCCGAACGAATATACATATAATACAATGCATTTGATATCCACTTTCTTAGAGCCTCGTCTGTCCATCAGTGTCGCTTTAAATTTTTCTCCCATTGTGCTTGTTTCTAATCTTTTAATTAGTTTATGAATTATATATTCTAATTTAATATTAAGCCATATTCTAATGATAACAGACGAAATAAGTTTAAAAAACACTATAACATTAATTCCTTTGTAGTAGTATACCATATTAAGCATGTTTTCCATAATTCGAATTTCGGATAATTCGAACATTTCTTGTGGTCCCTACGAGTTCGAATTAACGAGAGTCGACTGTATTTTGGAGTAATCAGGAAATCAGTATATGAGCGATGCTGCATTAAACATCATTATATTATACAGAGTATTTTTATTTCAGCTAAGGTTACAATTCATACATTTTTATTAATAAAACTCGCAGAATTTTATTCACATTTATATGTTGCACATTTATTCTAATAAAATAATCTTTAAAATTCTTAAAATACAGGGGAAAATATTTGATATGATATACTATTTGCACGATTGCACTTTTATGACGTTACAAGTCTCATAAGTGTGTGCGTATACCAATGTATACGCACAAACGCGGGTTCGCAGAGAGCGGGTACATATGCAGGATATATGTAGAGCGTATAACAGGTATATATGCATAGCTGCGAACAACTCTTTTTTATGTTAATACTATTTCTTAATCATATTCCTTACCTTATTTAATTGCAGAATTCTGTGATTATTTAACATTAAAATTAGGCAAATATTTCTATTCGATAGGAGCAATAAACTAAAAAGTGAACTTGTTGACAGTTAAGTATATGTAAGTTCATATATTAAAATTTTTTTATTTTGTTAAAAAGAAAAACGATGTTTTAAATTTTGCGAATAATATACGAAATATAAATATGTGGATTGGAATGATGAGAGAGAAGGGGAGGGGGCAGAGATCTACGATCTAGGGGGATACTAGGGGGCATCCTACGATCTTAATAATGGAGAATATTATAGAGTACCTGTACTTTTTCTTTTAGAAATTAAGGCCCTGGTTGTAGTTTGTTATTAGTAATAAAAATCAAGTAATTATAAATGGTAAATAGTAAATGTTGGTAATACTAATATTTTTTAAGGGGCCGCTGCAATGAAACTTCCCGTTCGCGAAATCCCATATTAACTTCTGGGAAAACTTTGAAGCGCGATGACTCATTACCTAATATAATTATCTAAATACTGTTCAAATCATCAGAAAGTTGTTTTCAAATACCAATGATGCGCGTTTTTAAAAGTTGTCTACGTAGATTTCAAGTATTTTTAAGAAGATGATAAAATTTAATCAAATAAAAATTTCAAAATTTATAGGAATTTTTTATAGATTTAAAATTTACGAAGATAGTTTTTAAAAACGCATGTCATCGGCATCTGACGTAAACTTTCTAATGGTTTAAACAGCATTTTAATACATTAACTATAATTGTTTTAATATATTACCTAATAACTACATTATATTAGGTAATTAGACATCACGCTTCAAAGTTTTCCCATAGGTTTACATGAGATTTCGCAATCGGGAGTTTCACTGTAGCGGCCCCTTAATAAATATTATAACTAGGACTTCCCTCAGAGGGATTAGTCTGAGCGATATTGCTGAGAATGCACATTTAATAACTTGCGATAAGTAAAGAAAATGAGATGTTACCTTTAATTGGTCATTCATTGTGATAAAATATGATGAAAATAAGTATATTGAATCATAGAATTGCTAAATCTTATATATAAATTTGCATATACTATTTTTATAAAAGAAAAGCAAACCATGCATGGATATAAAATTGGAAATAAGCAAAATGTTAAAAGTAATACAGAAAATAAAACACCAAATTTTCCTATATTGGAAATATAACTCTTTGAAATGATGTCATGAGCATAAACAGAAGTTTCGCACCTATTTGAGAAACTATAAATGATATAAACTATTATGTTTGAAGAGAATGGAGTGCATTTTATATGGTGTGAAACCCGTCCGAATAGTTTATAATGTTGAATATCTGTTTTCCACGGATACAATGAGGTTGTCGATAAGAGTTAAGGAATATCCTTTTTTAAAAATTTGTCCTAAACGAGCACTTACATCTTATAAGTTACGGTGATGTCAAAGTTATATTTTCTGACCCCAACAGTATCCTAGAAATTGCAATATTCTCAATAAATTGGGTTTAAAACTTTTTCTAGAAAAAAAATTTTTTAATTTGTGAAATTAAATTGTCGAATGTTTTAGAAATCATTCATAACGAGAATATTATATCTTAAAAGTTGCCACCAAAAAAAAGATTTTAAATTTTTAGTCATATCAACATCAAAGAATTCTCAGTTTTAGAACTTTTTTTTGCTCGTGCATTGGTGGTGATTATTGTTCCTACGCAAAATATAGTATATTTTGCAGCAAAGATGGTTACTAACATTTTTTGCCCACATTATTTTTTAAATCGGCTACGTACTCCCAATGATAACGAAAAACACACAAACGTTAATGCTTTATAGCATAGAAATACAGAATCAAAAGCTATTTATTTCCTATTATATACACATAAATTATCTAATTAGTGCTAGCAGATGCATTTTTAAATATACATAGATCAATATAATGCTTCATTTTTCTTTTATTAGTATTTCTTAGTATTCATTTTTCATTTATTTGTATTATTCAGTAAAAAACTCACTTTCTTAAGCCCGAATTACGTCAAACTTTTTATAAAAGCTCCTAAGTCCATATAACAGCGAATTATTGTGAAGAGTATTAAATACAAGGTAGTAAGACACTTAGCCAAACGCAGGTAATAAATCGCCAAATATTGTTCTTTTCACCCTCTCTCGAAATGAATTTTTTCCGTACATTTAAAAAACACGATTTTGAGTCATCTTATTTAAAATTCAAATAAATAAATAAGAGGAAGCAATAATAGCATAAGTCAAAACATTTTATTTCAGCATCAAGGAACTGTTTCGTAGTTACACATGTGGCAAAAAGCTGCTTTTGGCCAAAAAACGTTGTCTTCACTAAATTTGAATCCGATTAAAAAATTTACCGTGATTAATTAAAATGTTATAGGCAGAGTTGCCAAGTCTCCGGCCTTTTGGATACCGGTATTTTAATACAGAAAATGTTTTATTAAATTGGAACATTCCGTGGATTTAAAAAATAACTTTTCCTATAAGAAAATTCTGCTGTGCAATAAGCGGGGGCTTGGCATCCCTGTATAGGAATATTTCGTAATCTACTTTTTAACCTTAAAAAGAGCAACGACCATTTTTCGGGTACAAAAAGGTATTGCTAATTGTTCCATTTTGCATACAAAGTACTGATTGTAATATTGATACATCTATGGTGATAAATTTCCAATAATTTTTCAAATCCCATTTATTTCATTAAAAATATAAATCTTTTATTCATTTAGTTTAAAATAAATGGTTTTTAACTAATTTCATAATACTTTTGAAATATCACTTTTCATTGACCATTTTTTTAAAGCATTTAGAAAATGGTTGTTGTTTTCAGTCAAATATAGACTTTGGTCTGTCCGCATTTTATTTTATTATTATTATTATTTATAAATGGTGGAGAAATATTCATACTTAATCCATAACGTACATAATATATGACTCTGTTATTACATAAGTCACCTTTTTATTATCATAAAAATTATGTTTTTACTGATTTTTATTAACTCAATGGGAAAAATTTTGTGCTTTGAGCAATAGATGTCCGCATTTCATTTATTTATTTATTTTAACAAAATTCTTTGTATTTAGAAGAATTTTTATTTAAATAGGAAATCCAAATGTCGCTGTTGATAAAGAAGAAAGTTACAAAAAAAAGTTACAAAACGAGTAGACGCATACTATCAAATATTGAAAAACGACGAATCCAAAAAAGGCGTCGTATGAAATATCATCTTTTAAAGCAAAAAAAAAAAAAAAAAAAAAAAAAAAACGAGGTCTGATTATCGAGCCTACTGATTACAAAATGCGCATTACATTAAAAAAACAAGTAAGAAAAATCATGCGTTAAGCATAGATTATGAAGCACTTTCCAACAGTTAATGAAATCTTTAACAAAACTTTGTTATTTAGGGAAATAATAGTGTATAGCCAAATATACCCTAATATGTATTCCAGTACATTAGAACAGCTCTGTTTTTCATATGTCAGTTCATATAATGGCAAAATTTAGCTTAGCAAGAAAATACCCAGTAGCTTGAAATTTCTTTTTCAGCAATTCATACTATTAGATGGAAACATACTTGAATACTTTTGTTCAGCCCTGTAGTTTACATTGTACCTTTATTACACGTCAGCATTAGGGTAAAATTTATTGTAAACTGAAACACTTTTAAAACAACTGAAATCACATTCTCATAAATCATCATTCATAGGCGTTCATGTACGAATTCTTTGCGTGGCCCTGTATATCCCTTTATCTATATTCTGCAAACATTTCTCAGTAAAATTAAATGCAGCTCAGCGTAAAAATGTATAGCTTATTTAACAACCACGTTTAAATAATTTACGCTCATATTCAGTAACGTTGGTGAGCTCTTTTGGGTAGCCCTGTATATCAACTATAACATTTATACACATCATATAATGTGCATATATTTAGCTAAATATAAACGCGAATATCATAATTAAAATGCATTTTATCCGTCCACCAGCCATCATCGGACACATATACGGTACTTCGGAAAGAATATACTGAAAGAATATTTGAAATCTTTTGTGTGTCCCTGTAAATGCTATGTACTTCATATTATGCAAGACTGTAGCGTATAATTTATATTAAGCTTCAGTGACATATATCAATTTTATTTTACATGAAAAAGCTTAATATATTTAAAATATGTCACACACAATTCCCCCTTTTACCATAATCTAATGGAATTCTTTTGTGTGGCCCTGTAAATGAATAATAGCTACATTTTCACCTTATATTTTATAGAATGCATATTTTAATATGTTTGACAGGGTATGACATCTTTAAAATTCCTTTGAAACGATTTTTCCCCATAGGCAGTAATGTAATAGGAAACTTTTGATTCGCCCTGTAGATAAACTAATCATGGTAGAAACTTCATTTCCGATAGGACTGGTGCTAGGGTAAACGTCAATAACGTCCTAAAATTCCATGGCAATCCGAGTATATTAACGATTTTCCCCATAGGCCGCAATGTAATGGGAAACTTTTGATTCTCTCTGTAGATAAACTAATCATGGTAGATACTTCATTTTCAGTAGGGTTCGTGCTAGGGTAAACCTCAATAACGTCCTAAAATTTCATGGCAATCCGAGTATATTAACGATTTTTCCCCATAAGCCGTAATGTAATGGGGAACTTTTGATTCGCCCTGTAGATAAACTAATCATGGTAGAAACTTCATTTTCAATAGGGTTCATGCTAGGGTAAACCTCAATAACGTATAAAAATTTCATAGCAATCCGAGTATATTTAAGGGAGTTAGAGCGCGGACAGACGGCCAGACGGACAGACGGACAGACGGCCAGACAAACCGAATGCATAAGCACTTTTCAACTTTGTTGGAAAGTGCTAAAAAATACTGCAAATATTGATTTTTTTTCCTTTGTGCAGTTTTGGCTACGAAAGGTGCGCTATGTTGCAAAAAGATATAAGCGACTATGAAAACACACTTGGTAAACGTTCATGCTCAGTTTTACAAATAAATATGGCACATATATGCCCTATACACACCGAGGTACCTAATTGGTGGCAAAATGGCGTTCAGTTGCCTAACATGCTGGTTATCATGTAAATGT
The DNA here is from genome assembly GCA_964019185.1 of Maratus speculifer. NCBI lineage: Eukaryota > Metazoa > Arthropoda > Arachnida > Araneae > Salticidae > Maratus > Maratus speculifer. Next base: position 255,843,509 of record OZ025289.1, on the reverse strand, counting down.
TATAATAAATTGTTTGTTCTAAAAATATTATTTATTGATTGTTATTTCTTTTTTTTTAATAACAGAAAATGTTTCGTTTATTCCTTTTTTTTCATTTTGAAATAAATAAATAACGTGTTATTATAGCATGCTATATGTATCTGGTAATCAAAACGATGTTTTCGCCTAGTTGGCATAAAAAATCTTGCCAAACCCGGTGCTTATATCTCTAGTATATTATCTCAAGTATTTTATTCATGTATACTATACTTGTTTTTACATACCAATTACTTCTTCTTGTATATAGAAATAGGTAAGTGGCTCCTTTATGCAGTATAAATTGTATAAATCTTTAAAAAATATCCCCCGTTGCATCTTTTTGGATCGAATTAAAATAAAATCAATGTCTAATTCCAGTATTGTTCCCAGTATGCATACATATTCCAAATTTCAAAGTTGTATGCCAACAGGAAATGGATGAAAAATGGGAAAAGATGTCACATATGTACCAGGGTACATAAATGGCGTCAAAATGGCATTATTTTACCTGAGATGGTAACCCGGCTTTATTTATTTATTATTTGTTTATTTACTCATAAAATATTTATTTACTTTCATTTCCTTTTTTTAACTATATAAAATATTTCTTTTTATAGTTATTAATTATTATTATTATTTTATTTACTGTAAGTTCTTTTTGAAAATAGAAAATAATTTAAAAATGTATATGTAAGCGTTATTTGAAAACGGAGTTTTCGCCAAATGGGCTTTGAAAAAAATTGCGCCCAATCTGATGCGCTTGTGGTATCCGTGCCGAAAAATTAGTGACCAGAATTCACTTCCACACACAAACAAAATACAAGTTAGAAGAAAACATGCAATAAAAATAAATATAAAGGGAAAATGATGTCATAAAAGAAACTTTTTATTTAAAAACGTAATTGTTTCTAATTTTCACACGCGAAATATATAAAATATTCTTTTAGCGATCAAAAAGTGCTAAGAGATTATCACAAAATCTCAAAATCAAAGTTTTTACGACATTTTTTTTAATATAAAAAATAACAGTTTTATTTTCCTACATGATTAAATTTTAAAATGTTTTATTGCATTCAATATTTCTGTGTGCGTAAATGATTACTATTTACTCCATGTACTGATTCGGCTATCAACGAAAATATCCAGCCGGTGGAAATCACGCGCACCAAATTTCTGTGACGTATGCAAATAAATTGTGCTTTTTTATCAGTTTTTTTAATATAACTTTTAAACTATTTGGAATTAATTTTTAAAAGTAGGTGCATTCACCAGATTACTTTCATAGGTACCTTCTAGTACAAACAGAATCGAAATCCGACAAGTACTTTTTGAGATTTGCTTGACGAAAGAATTTTTTTGAATTTTAATATCGTTACGTATCTCTGAGTATAAATACTTCGCTTCGCTCAGACAATTACCAACATTTAATACTTTCCACTTATAATTACTTTATTTTGTTACCAATAACATAATACAACCAGGGCCTTAATTTCTAACAGAAAAAGTACTGGAACTCTAATATTCTGCATTATTAAGATCGTAGGATACCCCCCCCCCCCCCTTCACACACTCCCCTGGCATCATTCCAGTCCACATATTTATATTTCGTACATTATTTGCAAAATTTAAAACATCTTTTTTTTCTTAAACAAAATAAGAATTTTACATACATGTACTTACGTACATGTAACATTACGTACGGTATGGTATTATGTATTATATTGTTCATCTTCAGTAGTTATTTATTCAAGGTGAATTAAAAGCACTAGAATTTTAACTTCCATTTATTAAAGTTAATAGGGTCGATGTGCCAGTAATGGACCACCTTCCAGTAATGGGCCACCTCGCACTTTTTTGTTTATAAAAAAAATAATAAATAATAGTTTAGCTTTTATTATTTTTTTCTAAACTCCACCTTGCATGCTTTATAAGCTGGATTAATTTTTTACACTTTTCATCAAAACAATTAGGAAGCAGAAAATAAAGTTTCACAGTTTTTCTGTTTTTCACTGAAAATCTTAATGAACATGCTAAGAGCAGACTTTATTTACTTAGTTTATAACTTTTTTATTTTTCCGTAAAAATGGAATGTTTTTGTTTGGTTAGCAATATAAAACATTGAATTTAATGTACCAATGGCCATTAACAAAATTTTATTTATTTTTAAGATTTTAGGAGGGGTGGTCCATTACTGGATTGCTTATTTCGCGATTGCCCAGTAATGGACCACCCAAGTGACCAGTACAAAAAGTGTTATTTCAGTAGAGATAAAATATTTTGATTTAACTGAAAAGCTAAATAATCAAATTTAATACTTAAATTTTACCTGTTAGAATTTAATAAAGGCAATTTCTTTATAAATAGTTGTTTTTAAAAAGTCATCCAAAATTGGTATAAAACACAAGCAGAACATTTGACAAAATCTAGATGTGCCGTTACAAAAGAAGTTGGTTCAGAAATGTAAAATCATATTTGGAAGAAGATATTATTAATATTTTTTTCCGAATTCTAAGGCATACAGAGAGAATTTTCAATAAGATTAAAACAAGGTTTCTTTTGAGCTCTTAAAACAAGGAAAATTTTGGGACCAAAATCAGTTAAAGATGTGTATTATGTAGTACCAAATAACGAAAAAGAACAAATCGCTGTTATGGGATGTTTTTCAGCAAATAATGAGATTGTTCCATTGGTGATAATATATCCATATAAGCATCTCTGAAGGAAAATTGTGGAATCAATCTGTACCAAATTGGTGGGCTACATGATTATCTGAAAATGGTTGGATAGTGCAAGAACATTTATCATTTTAAATGCATTCTAAAATTCCATATTGAGCAGTTTGGACTATCGGAAAGAGAAGATAAATTTGAAGATCTGTTATTTATGTTTCACAGTTGCAAAGCACATCACTTAGATTATGATATGAATGAACATTGGAGACTTTTTTTTAATGCCTTATTTTATCTAAACTTGATTTCAGTAAAACATTGTCTTTATCTTGTAAATCCTTTAAATTTAAATATTTTGTTGTATATCTTTACAATATAAATCCTTTAATGTTAGTTAATAATAAACAGTTAATAATATCATTAATATTTTGTTTTATATCCACATTATAAATCCTTGATTATAATAAATTCATAACTTAAATTTAAATATTTTGTTTTATGTTTTTTCATTATAAATCCTTTAATGTAATGAATTTCTAACTTAAGTTTTAATATTTTTTTATTATTATTATGCTTTCATTAAGTTCTAGAGCAAAATACAATTGAAACCAATTGGAAATTGCACGTGAAGTGTAACAAATGAGGTTCGTTCGTACGACAACGAAGTTTTAAAAATATACAGATCTTCCTGATATAGTAGACAATACTTCGGATACAGTACAGTGGTTGAACTCTTTGTGTTCCTATAAACACACAGGAAGTAATTTTCATTACGCCTCAGCAACGTATATTATATCCATAAAATGTGGCACAGTTTAATATAATTAAAACTTATCCCAAACAATGTTTCCCCGTATAGCATTATGTAGTGGAATACTTTTGTGTGGCCCTGTAATTTAATAATAAATATTCTTTGCATCTCAGATTGTACAGAATTTATATTTTAGTATATATATACGTCATAGGTTCATGCCAATTTTATTATGCTCGAATGAGTGTAACACCATTAAAATGCATTTGCAACTTTTTCCCCCTTCGACTGTAATGTAACGGAATACTTTTGATAGTTCCTGTAATTGATCTATGCATCTAATTATCATAAGATCTGAAATAACTCGACAAAATTATGTAATATTTATATGTTTTAAATTTCAAACGATTAAAATGCATTTCAAACTCTTTTCCCATTGACCGTAATGTAACGGAATACTTTTAATTTTCCCTGTAATTGATCTATTCATCCGATTTTCATGAAATTTGAAAAGACTTGACAAAACTATGTAATAATTATGTATTTTAAATTTCAACCGATTCTGTTGGATAGTTTTTGCGTTGTTATATGCGGACAGACAGATAGACGGACAGACAAACGGACAGATAGACGGACAGACAGACGGACGGTGTTACGGCTTCATCACAGTCTTGTATATCGCGTCTCCATGGCGCATTCTTTTGTAACGGCTTCACCATAACCTCGGATGCCGTGCGTCTCTTTGGCGCATTCTACTGTGCTTTAGTTTTGCCGTTTTGGCAACTCTGGAATATCGTTTGTTTTGTTTTTGTTTTCGGTGATCTTAGCGGACCTATTGGCGATTCAAGCACTCGAATACGCCATCTGGTGGAGAAAAGGTGTAACTTCTCCATTCAGGATAACGGCGTGTAAGCTCATTGCATTACATGCGTTTTAAATTTGTTCAGAATAATTATTCTTTTGCACAATTTCAGATTTTCTGTGACATTTGTTTTCTGTCTTATATGACGAAGTAAATATTATACGAATTTGAATATCTAAAACTTTTAAATACATTTATAATAAAGAACTGTTTCAATGGGACTTTAACATTAGTTAAAGGGAAATTAAAGGGACAGTTATCCTGTATCGAAGGCTGCGAGCAGCGCCTCTATAGGCCGTTTTAGTTCCCAATCGTGTGTTTTGCTGGATCTATATTCTTTATTCGAAATGTAAATAATGTGTAAATAGTTTGTATATAAAGAATTTTTAAGTAATTAGTAGTATTAATTGAACCAGCGACCTAATGAGTGCATTAAATGTACTCGCAATATTCGACAGTTCGTTACATTATTGGTCCGCTCGCCGGTAGGACTTTCGTTTTTAATTCGAACTTGTTCTCCTTGTTCTATTTGAATTAAAATGGCTTCGTTAATTAGCTTGAATAGGACTAGAGGCTCTTTAAAAGCCCAGTTAACAAGATTAGAAAATTCTTTAAATGAAAAAACCGATGAATTGTCTAGAATTCAAATTGAAACAAAAATCAAGAATCTTCAAAAACTGTCTACAAATATCGATGTACTTCGTCGTGATTACTATATAACAGCACCAGAAGATCATGATTTAACAGAAATTGATGCTTCATTCGTCGAAATGGAAGAGCGAGTAGAAAATCTAGAGGTAAGTTTCAATCAATTATTATATTCTAATAAAAAAGAAACAAAAAATTCGGAATTAAGGATAAGTAACAGTAAAATTAAATTACCTGACATACCACTTCCGCTATTTAGTGGGAAATATGAAGACTGGAACATGTTTAAAATAGAGTTTAATAATATTGTTACGAATAATGAAGAATTGACTGATGTTCAAAAATTACATTATTTGCATTCCGCATTAAGAAATGAGGCTAAATTATTAGAAACTCCAGATGATACATTTGATTCGTTATTTAAAGCGTTGGAAAATAGATTTGAAAATAAACGAATAGTGGTTAATATACATTTAAAGGCTGTGTTAGATTTTGAAAAAATTACACATGAATCATCTAAAGAATTAAGGCGTTTGTTAGATGTTATAAACAAAAATATCAGGGCTCTAAATAATTTAGGATTTGAGAGAAATAACCTTTCTGACATTTTGTTTACAACTATAATTTTAGAAAAACTAGATAAGGAAACGAGAAAACAATTTGAACTGTCAATAAACACCTCTGAAGTTCCTAGTTTTGACAATTTAATGGACTTTTTAGAAAAAAGAAGCCAATCGCTCGAAAGCATAAATAGAAGCAATTTAGCTAGACCAAAAATTTCTAGTGAAATAAAATCAAAATCCCTTTTAGTAAATACCAGTTCTGAAAAACAGTGTATTATTTGTGACTCATTTCATCCCCTATATAAATGTAATAAATTCTTAAATATGAATTTTGGTGAAAGATTTGCTATTGTTAAAAAAAATAAACTTTGTCTCATATGTTTTAACAGATCACATTTAGCAGCTAACTGTGTTTCGAAACATTTATGTAAACATTGCAAATCCCCTCACAACACTTTATTACATAGAGATAAAGAAATCGGTTCTAGTAATGAAACTCATTTCCAAAAACCAGGTGCTGATCAGACAGTACGTCGCCCAGAATCAAGTCCGACGCCTTCAGTCTCACAAAATCTTTCTAATTGCTTATTCGCTTCAAATAAAACTGTTATCTTGTCAACTGCAGTTATTGACATAAAAACAAATAAAGGTAATTTTATTCAGGCAAGAACTCTCTTAGATTCTTGTAGCCAAATAAATTGTGTGTCGCTTGAATTTGCAAAGAAATTGGGTATAAAGAAATCAAAGGTTTTTGCTCCAATATCGGGTTTGAATAACACAACCACAACATTAAATTATAAAATTAAAACTGTGATTTCAAATAAAAATAGAGATTTCACAAGGGAACTGGAATTTCTTGTAGTGCCAAAAATTACAGAAATAACCCCACTTACACCTATTCGTATAGAAATTGCTGATATTCCTACAAATATCCAATTAGCAGATGCTGAATTTTATATCCCTGGGAGGATAAACCTGTTTCTCGGCGCGCAATGTTTCTTCGATTTATTAAAATCTGGTAAAATTCGCAGCACATCTCAAAATTTGTTATTTCAAGAAACAGTGTTCGGATATGTTGCTAGCGGTGTGGTGAATAACTCCTCAGATGATTCTCAATATTGTGGTTTATTAACCAATGAAAAAATAGACGAATCCTTAAGAAAATTTTGGGAAATCGAAAATATTAATGATTCTAGTTCTCCACTTAGTAATGAAGAGAAATTTTGCGAAAATCATTTTGAAATGACTCATTACCGAACTTCCAAAGGTCAGTATGTTGTTAGCATGCCTATGGAGGATGCTACACTTTTAGGAGAATCCAAAAAACTAGCCGAAAAAAGGCTCGATCAAGTTTGGCGCCGATTAGATAAGGATTCGAATTTGCAACCTCTCTATTCGGAATTTATGGAAGAATACAAAAACTTAAATCATATGGAATTAGTAAAAGAATCAAAACCCGTAAAGAACCTTTATTATATACCACATCATGGGGTCTACAGGCCAAAAAAAAGTACAACACGCTTGCGAGTCGTTTTTAACGCTTCAACGCCAACGACATCTGGTTTGTCATTGAATGATATTCTTTTAAAAGGAAAAATTCCTCAACAAGAATTATTCGTAATTATGATACGTTTCCGAAAACATCGATATGCATTCACAGCGGATGTAGAAAAAATGTATAGAATGGTATTAATTGATTCATCCCAACGAGACTTTCTTAGAATCTTGTGGAAGGACAGTATTAATGCGCCAGTGAATACTTATAAGCTTAATACAGTTACTTATGGGACATCTAATGCTCCTTATTCAGCAACTCGTGCTCTTAAACAATTAGCTCTTGATGAGCAACCAAACTTACCTCTAGCATCGTCAGTCGTTTTAAAAGATTTTTATGTAGACGACCTTCTTTCGGGGGAATCGACTCTCGAAAAGGCGAAAATTTTAAAGTCCCAATTGATTGAACTTTTGAAGCGTGGAAATATGAAATTGCACAAATGGTGTGCAAACCACCGAGAACTACTTGAACCTAATACTATGGCTGCCACCGAATATAATTTCGATGATCAAACAGATTGTAGTTCAGTAAAAACTTTGGGTGTTCTCTGGGAACCTTTAAGTGATTGTTTTCTGTATAAATTAAAGATTCATAACAATAAGGAATTTTATAGTAAACGAGATGTTCTCTCTTTGATTTCAAAAATCTTCGATCCACTCGTTTTAATTGGCCCTGTAGTAACAAGGGCTAAGATCTTCATGCAGAAAACGTGGCTAGCTAAGATAGATTGGAATGAGCCATTACCAGATTCCATAGCGAAAGAATGGAGTGAATTTGTTTCCACTCTTTCAGAATTAGAAAATTTAAAAATTCCTAGATTTGTTATTCGTGAAGAGCGCATAGTCGTACATGGCTTCGCAGATGCCTCTTCTTTGGCATATGGAGCCGCCATATACATCCAGTATATACCAACTGAAGGTTCTCCTGATGCACATTTACTCTGTAGCAAGTCTAGAGTATCCCCCATAAAAACAGTGACAATCCCTCGTCTTGAACTGTGCTCATGTCTTCTCTTAGCAAAATTAATGCATAAAGTTGTACCGTCACTTGACATTCCAATAGAAACTGTTCTTCTCTGGAGTGACTCCACAATATCACTGGCATGGATTAGAAAATCTCCCCACCAATTGAAAACATTCGTGAGTAATAGAGTGGCTGCTATACAAGACCTCACCGACTCTTATCAGTGGCAACACGTATCATCGGAAAATAATCCTGCTGACGTCCTATCTCGAGGTCTAGATGCTAAAGAACTGACTAACTGCAAATTTTGGTTTAGTGGACCAAATTTTCTTCGGGACAAAATTCAATATGCAGAAGATTATCCAGTAAAACTGGAAAACAACACTGACTATGAGTCCGAATTTCGAACTGAAAAAAACACTAACTTTTCACTTAGAACTGAACATTGTTTTTATAATTGTTTATTCTCTTTAACTAATAATTTTTTGAAATTAATTCGTATTACTAGTTATATTTTTAGATTTCTAAATAATTGTCGAAAGGGTAAGGAGAAAAAAAGTGGTGCCTTATCTGCAAGTGAATTGAGATTTGGAGAAATTTTTCTGATTAAACAGGTACAGTATTCAGCCTTCTCTGAAGAGCTTAAGCATATGAAAAACCAGAGGAGCCTTTCAGGTAACAGTAAACTCAAATTTCTAAATCCTTATATAGATTCCGATAATTTAATTAGAGTTGGAGGTCGTTTAGACAATTCCAGTCTGACCTATGAGAGGAAACACCCTATAGTGTTACAACATGATCATAAAATAAGTGAAATGATTTTTGAATATTTTCATTCCAAATTTTTCCATTTAGGGCCACAATCATTGTTACATCATGTCCGGCAAAAATATTGGGTAGTAAATGGGCGATCCTTGGCTCGTAAAATAATTCACAAATGTGTAACGTGCTTTAAAAACAAACCAATAGGGGCAAATCAAATTATGGGAAATTTGCCAGCTGAACGAGTAAATCCTAGCCCGCCATTTCAAAAATGTTCTGTTGACTTTTGTGGACCCTTTATGATTAAGTATAAAAATCAGAGAAAGGGGATATATAATAAAATTTACGTCGCAATTTTGTTTGTCTTGCCACAAAGGCAATCCATTTAGATATAAAAACATCAACAGGTATAGATACGAGGAGTGTTTCTAAAGTTTGCCCACTTCCTTTAGAGAATTGATGAATTCTGTTATTTTGAAAGATTTAAATAATTATATTATAGTTACCATTATTGTATATTTGTATTGAACTGTTTATTATGTATAGCAATTTCATTTGAGATTTAAAATTTGTTTTAATTCTTAGCTGCATAATTTGGTAGCTTAGCTTCATAACATAAGTGTAAATTTACGTATCTTCGTCTGTATATATTCTTGATTAACTATTATTAACTTGTTAAATTTATCAGATTGCTACATATATTGAGTGTTAATTTGATAACTATCTTGCATACTATTCAAGTGTAATTATTGTTTGTATTATAACTTATCTATTTGCATTTGGTAAACTTATATTAAGTAATATATTAACTAATAATATTGAAGAAGTACATTGTATTTTATCGAAAATACTGTATTATTGATTGTAGAATTGAAATTTCTATTATTTGCAATTGTTTGTTGTTACATTTAGTATTATTGTTGAATGTTGGCACATATCAACGGGGGCCGGTATGTTACGGCTTCATCACAGTCTTGTATATCGCGTCTCCATGGCGCATTCTTTTGTAACGGCTTCACCATAACCTCGGATGCCGTGCGTCTCTTTGGCGCATTCTACTGTGCTTTAGTTTTGCCGTTTTGGCAACTCTGGAATATCGTTTGTTTTGTTTTTGTTTTCGGTGATCTTAGCGGACCTATCGTGTGTTTTGCTGGATCTATATTCTTTATTCGAAATGTAAATAATGTGTAAATAGTTTGTATATAAAGAATTTTTAAGTAATTAGTAGTATTAATTGAACCAGCGACCTAATGAGTGCATTAAATGTACTCGCAATATTCGACAGTTCGTTACAGACGGACTGAACGACAACTATAGGTGCTACGTATTTACATAATTGCCAACGCACCTAAAAGCAATTATCTGTTATTTTTTGGGGTGGCCCATTACTGGAACATAGGCGGTCCATTACTGGAACATAGGTGGTCCATTACTGGGCTTTGGGGTGTTTAGACATATTTCTATTATTTAAAATTAAATTTTTATTTCTATTGGGAAATGTAACTATGGGATTAGTTAAATATTGTTGAAAGATTAATATAATATGAAAAAAAAAATGTATACAGTAGTTATAACTATTAATAAAAAATTATTTTTTAGAGAAACTAGGGGGGCGCCGCCCCCCTGCTCGCTATGCTCGCCAACCCCCCGCGTAATCGCTTCGCGATTCCAAATTATTGGCTACCCCTGCTTGCTGCGCTCGCCAATACACTATAGTATGAATAAGCATTTGCAGACCTTGCAACTGATGTGTCACACGACTGGTGTTGTAAAGAAATTAAAAATGTGCCCCCCTGGGGAGCAGAGTGGGAGGCGACACAAAAAACATCCATAATATGAATAAGCAGCTGCAGACCTCTCAAATGATATGTCATACGACTGGTGTTGTAAAAAATTGAAAATGTGCCCCCCCTGGGGGGCAGAGTGGGGGTGACACACAAGACATCCATAAAATGAATAAACAGTTGCAGACCTTTCAAATGATGTGTCACACAACTGGTGTTGTAAAGAAATTAAAAATGTGACCCCCCTGGGGAGAGCAGAGTGTGGGGGTGACACACAAGACATCCATAATATGAATAAGCAGTTGCAGACCTTTCAAATCTTGTGTAACACGACTGGTGTTGTAAAGAAATTAAAAATGTGTTCCCCCTGGGGAGCAGAGTGGGGGGTAACACACAAGACATCCATTATATGAATAAGCAGTTGCAAACCTCTCAAATGATGTATCAAACGACTGGTGTTGTAAAGAAATTAAAAATTTGGCGAAATATTACAGTTATCGCCAAGTTGGCGTCACTTTTGACAACTAATTTTGGTCGCCAAATTTGGCGATATATCGCCAAGTTGGCGACAAACTTGGCGATTGTTGGCGATGGTAGCCTTTCCTGTCTTTATGGTAACCCATACGGCGGTGCATAGACAAAGCCCTTTCCTGATTGGTCTATTCGGCTCTTGGAAGGAGTGGACAACCCGGATTCGTTAGTTCCGGAAATCTTCCACATCAGCATCATTCCAGGAGTCATTCCTTTTAAGGCTAGTTTTTTTTTTACTATAGAAGGATTCCTTAAGGGGGTCCATTACTGGCACATCAACCCTATTAAAATTTTTTGGCTTATTCGGAAATCGCGGCTTTATTAAATAATATTTTACTTTATTTTTACTAAAATTTATTAAAAAAGTGAGGTGATTTAAAATCGTTGTAACTCGAAATATATGTAGAATTTATTTATTTTTTTTCGTTTAAATAAACAGAAATATATAAACTTTAATTTTGATTCAGATTTTTTTTTTAATATTTTTTTTTTATTTAAAATATTTAAAGAATAAAAAAACGTTATTGTAATTTAACAAACTAATATGACTATTTGACAAATGATATTTTCAAAGACTAAAATTGTTAAAACTTATAATTAAATTCTATATTTAAATTAATAATAACAATAAACATCATTTTTAGGATGATCATAACCAGTCCTATATAACGTACGCCATGCATTAAACATTAATATTCCTAGACCAATCATATAAAAAAAAAAGAACAGTAGTTTATAAATGTACTATTTTAAGTACTTAATATGGGCATTTTTATTTGATGGACTTAATCAGACTGACTTCTGAACCCTTCATATTACGTACGACATGGATTAAACATTAATATTCCTGGACCCATCATGATCAAAATTTAAATGAAATTTCAATTTTACAATTCTCCTTACGCTAACAAAATTAAAAGTAGCTATCGAAATCACATAAATTAAGGTTTACTGAAATTTAACGAATGTGTTATTTACCGAAAGCTAACTATGTAACTATATTACATGTTTTTCAGATATTTTTCAGATATTGTTTTTCAGATAATTCAATAGTTTAAAGAATAATTTTTGAAAAAGTTTGGAAAATGTATTACAACTTAATTAAACAAACTCAAAAATTTGCTAGTATTTTATATATTTTTTCACAAATTATTAATTCGGAAAAGGAATTCCTAATTTAAATTTAAAGAGTGGAACATGTTTGAATTAAAAGAAACGCCAACGATTTGGTAACAATTAAGAGAACTTTTATTATTATTCTTATTATTATTACTATATGCTAAAAAATAAGTGAAAACATAATAGTATAACATAGACAATGCTTTACTATTAGGAATTATCAAAAAAAAAAACTTTTAAAATAAATAATATTAGGGCAGCGGTCTCATTTTCGAGGCATCTTTCGCTAAAAAAAATGGTCGTTTCTTGGCACAGAAATGCTTTGATTTGAATATTATACACTGGAAAAATTTTTTAATTGCATTTTTGTCTTTGTTCCATGTTCGAAATAATGATGGGCCATTAAATTCTAGAGAAAAACGCAAAATACATGCTTTCTAGATTTCTCTCAGTTTTAAACGCCCCGTTTTTCGTTCTTCAGACCAAGTTATGTTACATCGTTTTAATACATCGTAAAAACATTTGAAAAAGTAATAATAATAATAATAACAATAATAATAATAACAGTATTATAAAGATTGTAACATTAAAAAATGTTTTGGTTATGATTGAATAGATTATTGCACTCAATGTTTCTTTAGACTCATTTGTTCCAGAGTGGGGAGATACATATTAATTAAATTTAAAGATTGCAGTTCATTAGTTGGCAATGTAGCTTGAAAATTTATCCAGGAGGTTTTCTTATGAACACCCGCCTTCTGGTCTCGCCCTTTATTACCATTATTATTTCCCTCATTACCCACTTTGTTACAAAAACGTTGATAATGACCTCTCAAACCACATTTAAAGCATTTAAGAGCTGAAGCATCACTTGGCTTCTTAAAATCTATTTTCCTATCCGAAAAATAATTAGTTTCATTACTCCCGTTTTGCCTCCAATTACCACTAACTTTGCTATCCTTCCTCGGTCTCACTTTCTCATTGTTTACATACTTATCTTTACCTTTAAAACTTTTATACATAACTGCATACGACTTATGTTTAGCGTCAAAATAATTGTCACATTCTTCAGCAATTTTAGAAGCCTCTAGCCATTTACCCTGGTGAGTTAACCCAATATATGACGCAGTATCCTCATCTAACGTGATTACTAACTTATCAGTAACTATTAACTGGTTGACCTTTTCATAAGAGTCAGCACCTCTAATCTTACAATAATTTTCCCATGTCGCTATTAACCGCGATACAAACAATACATGAGTTTCGTTCTGGTTTCTCCTAGCTTTCTTAAAATTTTCCAAACACGCCTTCGGTGTCGGCTCATGTTCCCTTAGGACTAATTCCTTTAATTCCTCATAATTCTCCATTTGTTCCGTAATCGTATAAATTAACAAATTATCCGCCTTATCTCTTAACATATTTAGTAGAATTTCGGCCTGCTGGTTTTCCGGTACATTTTTAGTTTTGAATGCCCTTTTTAAGCTGTTAAAAAATAAATTCCATCCCTCAGTCCCTTCTGGTACTTTGATAGATAGATTTTTAACACTTTTGATCAATTTTTCTATATTACTTTCATTATTAGATTCCCTAGACCCATTAAAATTATTTGCTGATCCTTGAACTCAGCCTTTCCATTTCTAATTCATGTTCCATTCTTAATTTTTCAATTTCTAACTGTTCCTGTTTTTCAAACTTTTCGCGTTCTAATTTTTCCTGTCTTTCTAATTTTTCGCTTTCTAATTTTTCGCGTTCTAATTTTTCCTGTTTTTCTTCGCGCTCTAACTTTTCCTGTTTTCCTTCGCGCTCTAATCGTTCTGCAACAATAGCTTCAGATAATTCCTTAATAACCCCCTCGTAATACCCATCACTGTCCATTATCTTTGTCCTAAGCTGAATTATGGTATCATCTGCCGTGAATTCAACACCTAATTCTTCGGCTATCACCTAAAGATCCACCTTTTTTAATTTTAATAAGAAAGCCATACCTTCTCCGATTGTTATTACCACCCTACAACAATATTTAAACCTATCAAATTAATATTTCCTAGATTTCTAACTTAGTACAGTTAAATCTCCACTTATTATACTAATTAATATCCTTCAGATAATTGCTGCATTTCATTTCTAATTAATCTACTGATTACTCTATTTTTTTCTTAACCATTGATATCACACAAATTACTTCCCATAAAACAAAAGGTAAAACAGTAATTTGATTCGATATGCAATATAGATTCCAATTTGTACACTTAGATGATAATATACAATTTACATAATAATACTGATACGATGAAATTGAATAAAAGTATTGATGTCAATCAAAAAATCCACATGAAGAAAATTTGTATAACATGCATATATAAATTTCTACAATTATCCTCACTAAATTATTTCCAAATTCATTACTAGTTCTCACACTTAAAACAAATATAATATTTTGATCACAAGATCTTCACTTTTATTTTTCCTCACTATGGCTCTCTTTTGAGCCTTTTTTTTTTCACTATGGCCCTCTTTTGAGCCTTTTTTTTTCTCTCTATGGCCCTCTTTTGAGCCTTTTCTTTTTCTTTCACTACTACTGGCCAATTAAAATTCTAAGCAAATGTTGTTATACACTCTTCAAACTTAAACAATATTGCTTCATTTAAATATTACTTTAACAATAATTTAAATTTCAGTAAATTTAATTATTCCTTCCAAATACTATTAACACAATGCCTTAATTTTGTTTACTATCATTATTAGTAGAAAAAAATATAGAAAGTCAATACTAGCTCAAGTTATTATGACCTTTCCTTAAAACAATAGCAAATATGGTCATTAATACTTTATAGGTAGGAAGTATTGATAAAACACATAAATAATGACAATTTACTTAAATTACTATTAATTATACAACAACAAATTTTGGTTCGAGATGTCAGCAGAACAAAATGATCAAAACACCTTACCTTATACTTTATTTGCTGGGGTACTTTTCTAATCACAGGTAGTTTCACGATGTAGCGGTAATATGGCACAACACTTAGTTCAGTTCTTTCTTATACTGATATGGCACAGGCACAACACTTTAGCACACACTCGACGATACGGTACGACAATTTAGCACACACTCGACGATCCGGCATTACTACGCAAGAATTCCACTGGGTACTCCGGCACTAACACACTGCAACACGGCTCGCTGGTCACTGGTTTCAGGCGATTCTATCCCGACGCTGCCATCAATTTGTCGGACTTCCTCTCAGCTCGCACAACTTTGAAGAAAGTCCGTGGTAGTTATAGCTGCCACCACCGATATTACTAGGTGATATCGGTCACCCACTGTGAGGATTGTGTAAATGAACACTGACGCTGTCAATTAACTGAATTAACCGTTTATTTAGAATATATGTACACACTAAATACGCTATTTACAATTATATACAATTACAACTCGGATATAGGTGATCCGGTTCAACATTAAATTAAATACAGTAAAGGTTGGCTGTGTACTATTCAAATTACACCTTCCACCTCACACTCAATGCACGTTAGATTCACTTTATCAGAGATCAATCTCGAATCTCCCAACACATATATACTCGGCCTGCACTTCTCGGCCCAGAGCACTAAACACCAGGACGTCTGTGTCCTTTGCTCTCCAGATACGCACTGCCTATGCTCTCCAACACAGAGCGCTCTCTACCAGGACCTCTATCCTGCACACCTTCTATGTACGAAATCCAGCTACGAACTGAACTAATCTGAGATAAGACTTGCTCTTCTCAAATCACTGTGTTTCCCCAATGTTAACCCCCTTTGGAGCTCATTCATTGGACACATTCCACATTCCTTTCTTGATTAATGACATGTTGCTTGTTGCTCATCATTCACCTACATCACTGACAGATGAACACGCCTCTCAGCAATCTCCTCTTTCTCTTATTCACCACCTGCACAGGATTACCCGTCCATTCTCCCTTCAACAAAGAAAGAATGTCACCTTGAGAATTCTAGTACACAGCCAGGACAATACAAAATATTAAGATAGAGCAATAGCGGAAATTCCAATCTTTAGCAGAGGTGGTCTCAGAACCTGACAATGTTTATTGAAAATTTTGTCCTGAAAATTTTGTCCAATGCAAACTTCTAGGAAAAATAAAATTGAGACCAGGCTCGGTCTGGAAGAAAAAGAAGTCTGCCCTTCACCCGAATCTACAAAAAAGCAAGATCAGGACACGACCCGATTCAAAATGAGAGAAAACCTTACCCAGTCCAAGTCTCGTGGACCAGGCCGTGACGGACTTGAGCTTCTCTCCAAGTTATATCTCGTGAGGATGCATAATGTCACTTTGTAAACCCTTTATTATCCAAGGGGGGGGGGGTTCCAATTTTCCCCCCGCCTCTTAGAACCGCCACAGCATACGGGCTGTGTCATCCCATATCGAGCGTTTAGCTTTTATACCGGACGGCGCCTGGGCTTGAAAATTTTGGCCCGCGTATATCTATATTAGGAAGGAAATCTACGCCAGACCCGACGTGGAAAAAACAGTGTGGCTCGATTCAGCTATGCAGAAAAAAATAAGACCCGACCCGGTTCTGAAGATGTGAAGACCTGACCCAGCCCCAGTATAACAAATTAAAGTTGGCGCGAGTTAGTTCTATCCAAATATGTTTTATTGGGTTTAAATCCGACGATTGGGGTGGTGTTTTTAGAACTTGTGTACAGAGACAGAGGCGAACGTTGAGAGCCGAGTGCTTAGGATCGTTATCCTGATAAAAACAAAGTTGTTTCTAATACCCAAATTTTAGACTGATAATTTTTAAATTGTCTTTTAAAATATTTAAATAAAGTGCATGATCCATTATGCCATCAATAAATACTAAATTACCTAGTCCTGATGCTGTCATGCACTCCCACACAAGGACACCTCCACCACCATGATTAATTGTTCCAACTAAGCTCTTGGGATTAAGTTCATTTTTTCTTCTTTATACAATTAAACATCCATCGAAGCCAAAAATGTTGAATTTGCTTTCATCTGAAAATAAGACATTATTCCAATACGGTGCCGGTTTATTTATCACGGATTTTGCGAAGGAAAGCCTAAGCTTTCTGTTTTTCAAAAAACTTTCTACGGGCAGAACGCCTATTTAATCCAGCTGATCTCAGAACAAGTCTAACAGTTTTAGGTGAAATTGAAGTAGAATATTTTTCATTAAATCCTGTAGCAACTTTTACTGCGCTTTAACGTGTATTTTTTTTACAATTTTTCTAATTATAAATCTTTATTTACGTTGTGACAACTTTGGCGGACGATCTTTTCTTACCTTGTTTTCGATCCGATTTTCTTCTGTAAAGCGTTTTATCACGTAATGCACAGTACAATTTGATAAATTAACTAATTTAGCAATTAAATATTCCGAATTTATTTACCACTATTATGATGAAATACAATCGATTTTCGAATGCTGTTAGTTGTTCCTTTACGACTGCGAGCCATTTTTTAATATTTAATAGAATATAGTATAACTAGCGGACCCGACAGACGTTGTCCTTCCTGGCACCGACACCAGAAAATCAAATAAATGTACTTAAATATAGTAATACGCATGATAAACACTACGCTCTAAATTTAATTTCTTATTACAATTATGTAAGGAAATTATTTTTCACTCTTCAGTATTTTTTGAAGTCGGTTCAATTTTTGATAGAAAAGTTTATTTTTCTCTTTTTTGTTAAAAGTTAACGATTTTCTGAAGTCAGTTGATCAAAATTATAATACAGGCTATATTACTGTAAAGCATACACGTTTGACAGGAGCGGGGTTCGAACACGCGATCTCTTTCTTCGAGAAGCAAAGCTTATATCTGGCGCCTTAGACCGCTCGGGCATTCCGTCCGCACTCTATTCATCGAACTTATTCAACACTTTTAATTAGCGAAAAATCACTAACTATTAGTTTTTGCCTAGTTACTAAAAAGGTACTGAATCAATTTCGATGAAATGTGAATCTAAACCATTCTCCAATCCACTGGAACACACACACAAAATTCCATTAAAATTGGTGCAGTCGTTTAGGAGGAATTCAGTGATATACACACGCACAGAAGATTTATATAAATAAAAATAAGGATTCAAAATTTCAGGTTTTTGCGCCGAAGACATTGCCAAATTAGGAAAATGTGAATTATCTCACGAACTACTGGATTTAAACGAATTTGCTTAGTACCATTCGATTTAGAATGCAAAATGCACTAAAATATGTTATCAGTTGAAAAATAACTACAAAAGCCGATTTTAAAGGAATTTTTTAAAAGTTCGTTCTTTTTTTTCTACTCATCTTAGAGGTCGAATTTTCGAAAATCCCTTTTTAGCGGCACTCGATGTTATAAGAAGTATTTTTACCCCAATTTTCAAGATTTTTGGTTCGGTAGACTTTTTTGTGCTGTGATTAATAGGAAATCCTGACTTTCTTTTATATATATAGATAAGGATTGAAAATTTCAGATTTTTGCGCCGAAGACATCGCCAAATTAGGAAAATGTGAATTATCTCATGAACTACTGGATTTAAACGAATTTGCTTAGTACCATTCGATTCAGAATGAAAAAGGGCACTAAAATATGTTATCAGTTGAAAAATAACTACAAAAGCCGATTTTAAAGAATTTTTTTAAAAGTTCGTTCTTTTTTCTACTCATCTTAGGGGTGGAATTTTCGAAAATCCCTTTTTAGCGGCACTCGATGTTATAAGAAGAATTTTTACCCCAATTTTCAAGATTTTTGGTTCGGTAGATTTTTTGTGCTGTGATTAATACGAAATGCAGACTTTCTTTAATATATATAGCAGTTTTAATTAGCGAAAAATCACTAACTATTAGTTTTTGCCTAGTTACTAAAAAGTACTGAATCAATTTCGATGAAATGTGAATCTAAACCATTCTCGAATCCACTGGAACGCACACACAAAATTTCATTAAAATCAGTCCAGTCGTTTAGGAGGAGATCAGTTACATACAGGGTCGTACTGGCGTAACATAGAGAGCGGTGGCAAAATGGATAAAAAGGGCGCCAATTGCCTTACAAAAGGGCGCAAATCCTTATATATATATATACAGGGTGTTTCTAAATTCATGGTACAAATTTTAAGGGGTGATACTACACATCAAGACAAACAATATTAAATAGGAAACTTAGGGTCCCAAACGTCTTCCGAAGGAGATAGGCGCCATTAAAGTTTAGGGTCCAAAAATTCAAATGATTATAAAAAACAGAAAAATTGGTCGATTCGTTTGCGGTTTTCACTAAAACTATTCTTTATGTCAGTATTGTCTTGAAAAAAAAATTATAAAGAAAAATTTCAAAAAATGCCAATAGAGGGCGCTTTAGACTTTGGAGTAACAAACAACTATTTTTTACTGTGATTTTTTGCATCTCATTAAATTTTTTTTAGAAGCTTAGAAATGAACTTAAATTTTGAGCTCAAAATCTAAATCGTTGGGAGTGGTTAAGTAGCGCAAACTGAACTGTGGGGGGGAGGTTCAAATTTCAAATGATTCTAAAAAACGGAAAAATTGATCAATTGATTTGCGGTTTTCACTGAAACTATTCTTTATGTCAGTATTATCTTGAAAATAAATTATAAAGATAAAATTCAAAAAATGCCGATAGAGGGCGCTTTAGACTTTGGAGTAACGTACAACTATTTTTTACCGTTATTTTTTGCATCTCATAAAATTTTTTTAGAAGCTTAGACATAAACTTAAATTTTGAGATGAAAATCTGAACCGTTGGGAGTGGTTAGATAGTTCAAACTGAACTGTGTTCAATGGAGGTTGGGAGGTTCAAATTTCAAATGATTATAAAAAACGGAAAAATTGGTCGATTCGTTTGCCGTTTTCGATAAAACTATTCTTTATGTCAATATTTCTTTGAAAATAAATTTTAAAGATTAATTTTTAAAAATACCGTTAGAGGGCGCCTTAAACTTTAGAGTAACCAACAACTATTTTTAACCGTTATTTTTTGTATCTAATTAAATGCTTGCAAATGCTTAGATTTAAATTTTGAGCTCAAATTCTAAATCGATGGGAGGTGTTAAGAAATGCAAACTGAACTGAGTTCAGGAGTTAAAATGTTATCCTCCCCACCCCTCAAACACATTTCAATTTTCCGCTACTTAATTACTCACAACGATGCAGATTTTGAGCTCAAAATTTAAGTTTGAACTTTTACAAGCATTTAATTAGATACAAAAAATAACGGTTGGTTACTCTAAAGCAGGCATGTCAAACAGGTGGCCCGCCAAGCCTTTGACATTTTCGCATGTTTGATTTAGTTCTTAGTCGAAACTACACTTTGCATTGCAAATATTGCAGCGTTGCAAAACTAGTTAATATTATTCAAAATAGCTACCCTACATTTCAAAAGATTAATCTTCATTACATTTAATGACAGACATTGACATACATAAAATGTAATGATCCGCAATTAAATAAAGACAAGATTAAATTTTTAAATTAATGGTTGTTATTTTGGATGAAAATTGTTTACAGTTAGGCATAGGAGATGCAAGCAACACCGATTCCAGAGCACTGTGGCATGAAAGATGTAAACATATTGTTTTGAATATGATCAAATCTAATTCGTTTTAAAATTTTGTTTCCAGACGATAGGGTATGTAAAAGTTATGAATAAGAAAGTTAAGAAAAGCATATCTTAATCTGAAAATTTAAAAATTTATAAAAAGTTTCACATTTTTTTTTCTAATAGTTTATTATGTGTTTTATGTTGAAATGAATACATTATTTTACTGCTCTCTTTGATTCACTATGGCATTACAAAGTAATGCGTGGTATTTGTTAGGTATTAACAATGTATCGAAAATCAATTAAAATACGACGCTAATTTTTAATTAAAAGTTTCTAAAAGATCAAAAGAAAGAAATTGCTTCAAAAGAGAAAATGACACGATTTCTTGTCTTGTAAAATAATAATAATAATAGTAATACTTATAATAATAATAGCAAAAAATTGTTACCATGTTTTCATTATTTGTCTGCATGCCTAGTCGAAAGCGAGCATTTTGGAAATAAACTCATTAATTAATTTCATTCATAAAAGTTAGTAAACGTATCATTGTGAATTATCCCTGTGTGATCTTTATCTTTCTTCGTGATGAAGATATAACATCACAGATTCATAAAAGTCAATTTGAAATATTTTTTATACTCAAAGAAAGACTGAAGAATTGTGTTTGGTATGTAGAAATTCGATGAAGTTTGCTAAGAATTTACTCACAAATTTTTCGAAAACCCCACAAATATCTAGAAATGATTTGGAAAAATATATAAATTTTAAACTGAAACTTTCTTGAAAAAAGTGTGTTCGTGAAACATATTAAAAATAATCCATCTGCTTTTAAAAACAACGATTTGGATTCAATTGCACACAACTCGAAATCGTTCAAGTTAGAATAAAGAAATATATTTATTCCTAAAATAAATATGTCACCCAAAATAATATTATGTATTATAAAAATATACACAGAAATAGCTCTCCGCAAAACTGTGCACTTTAAAAATATCTTGATATTAGGCAAGTGTTGCCAATTTAGAGGGGTTTTTTTCCCACCACACTTTTCTAAAAAATCTACGTCTATTTTCGAATTTTACTCACCTTATCTAATGGTACGTTAAATAAGCCGAATATTACTATTGGAGAATAATGGTGATTTAAGCAAAAATATTTGCAAAATTTAAGCACTGTGTTAGTTTACTTGAACAGCATTACACCAATTAATATATGTGAAGAAAAATTGCATATTAAAAGAATATATATCTGTGATGCCCTAAAAATTATTATATTGTTTTAAAAAATACATAAATGAAATGATTTAAAAGAACCAAACAACAAAAACAATTTCATTGGGTCAAGACTCGAAAGTGCAAAAAAATTATCTTATATAATTCAAGTTTTTTAATACAGTTTCTGAGATACAAATGCTATTTATGGTGAAAAAACTCCAAAAATTTATTTTTCTTATTTGTGGTAGAAGATGTCTATTTTACGGGAGTTATTTTTAAAAAGCTTCTTTTTTATTTTTTCAATAATATATAAATCAGTTTCAAATGAAACATAGACAATAAATACAAGAAACATTTTTTCCCTATCTTGTAAAATGTAATAAAATGATAATGTAACTTTTACTTTCAACCTAAAATCTTTCTTTAAGTTTCTTTTCTAGTTACAATTAAAATTTTAAAAAATCAAATTACTTTATTTCAGAAAAGCCGTATAAGGAAGTTTTTCACTTAACTCAAGAAATAGAATCTTTAAAATTTTCTGCTCAACAAATCTTCTTTCAAACATCTTCCAAGCTGAGATTAAAATATTATGAATACGGAATGGATATTATTTATTAAAAATTATTTAACTAACCAGAACTAAAATTTGATTTTAACTATATGTTATTTCACTTAGTTAATTCAAACGTTATCCCGAATATCAGAGTAAAAATCTCTATACAATTATTTCCAAATTTAAAATAAAATAGTAACTAAAACAAACTAAAACAATTTCATCGATGAAAAATTCGAAAAACTATGTTATACAATTCATTTTATGTTTTATATAATACAATCTTTAGGATACAAATTTTACGTAAATTATTAAAAAAAGGGGTATATATATATATATATATATATAATATATAAATCAATTTCAAACTAAATATAGACTATATATAAGGAAAACAAATTTTTCTCTATTTTCTAAAAAGTTGATAAAATGATAATGTTACTTAAAAAGTTTTTCCTTTTAAAAAGTTGGGAAAAAAAAAATACTTTGCTTCAGAAGCGCTGCGCCCGCCAAATATATATATATATATATATATATATATATATATATATATATATATATATATATATATATATATATATATATATATATATATATATATATATATATTTTTTTTTTTTTTTTTTTTTTTTTTTTTTTTTTTTTACAGCACAAATCTCAAGAAGTAAAATCTTTCATTGAAAATCTTCTGTTCAATAACATCCTCGTTTACTCATCTTTCACAGCTGGCATTAATACAGTTTGAATACCGAATGGATTAATATTTATTAAAATTATTTAACTAATACGAAGTTAAATTTGATTTCAAATATATATATTACATTTACTTATTTAATACAAATTTTATCCCGAATATCTGAATAAAAATGTCCATAAAATTATTTCCAAATAAAAAATTAAAATAAAACGAATTAAAACAATTTAATCAGCGCAAAATTCAAAAGTTCAAAACATTATTTCATGAAATACAATAATATTTTATATAATACATTCTCTAAGATTATTTCACGTGAATTATTATTTTTTAAAAAAAAGGCAGGATATCTAATTTTTTCAATAAAATGTAAATGAGTTTAGAATTAAATATAGACTATAAAAGAATAATAATACTTATAAAATAAAATAAAAACTTTTTTTTCTTTATTATGAAATCAGTTAATAAAAGGATAAACAATTAAAATGGTAAAAGAAATTATTTTGTTTCAGAAGCGCCTTGTAGAAATTTTTCAAAGTACAACTTTCAAGAAATGTGAAATATTATGAACATGGAATGGATTAATATTTGTTCAAAATTATTTAACTAATAGGAAATTAAATTTGATTTCAACTATATATTACATTTACTTATTTAATACAAAGTTTATCCCGAATATCTGAATAAAAATGTCCATAAACTTATTTCCAAATAAAAAAGAAAAAGAATTAAAACAATTTCATCGGCTCAAAACTCAAATAATCAAAAAATTATTTTATACAATTCAATAATATTTTAAATCTGTGACTTCCAGTAATAATCAGGTATGGCACATTTTTGAAAAAAAAATGAGATAATTTGGGAAAATGTAACTTTAAAAGAGTACTCACATCTGCCATAGTATTGAAAAATGAAAATCGAATCTTCCCGTCATACGGCGATTATAAATTTTCCTTTAAAATTTGAAATTTTTTTAATTGGTTCTCAATCAAAATAAAAACCATTTTTATGTAACTATTTTGGCAAAAAAAAAAAAAAAAAAAAAAAAAAAAAAAAAAGTTCTTATATCCCAATTGAATGTAATGAAAATAATTAAGTTCTAATCTAATTTATAAAAGTAATGATAAAAAGACTTTTGAAAACTTTAAACGTCAATTACTCAAAATATTAAAAATGTGCCTTATCTGGTTATTACCGGAAACCACAGATATAATACAATTTCTAGGATACAAATACTAATTATAATGTAAAAATATTCCAAAACATGGAATGAATGGCGTCTATTTTATAAGAATTATTTAAAGGATTTATTTTTTAAATATAATATGTAAATCAATTTCAAATTAGGAAAAAAAAATTCTATATTTTGAAAAAGTTGACAAAATGATAATGTGATTTTTTTTCTTGTAAACAATTAAACTTTTCAAAAATAACAAATACTGACATTAAAATATTACGAATATTGATTGATTATTATTTATAAAAAATATTTAAATAGTAAGAAGAAAATTTGTGTTAACTATATGTAATTTTACTTAGTTAATTCAAATATTATCCCGAATATCCTTATAACAATCTCCATGTCATTGTTTCCAAATCGAAAATAAATATTAAAATAAAACAAATTAAAACAATTTCATTAAATCTAAACTCAAAAGTGCGAAATATTATTTTATGCAATTCAATAAAATTTTATATAATGCATTCTAAACAATACAAATACTAAGTATAGTGTAAAGAATTTTGAAAAGTTATATTAGTTTGGGGTCAATTTATGATGTCAATTTATGTAAATTATTAAAAAAAAGGGGGGGGGATTTTTTTAACTGTAAAATGATGTCACACAGGAGTTTTGATTTGAATCCTGCTTTTTAAATAATTAATCTATCTATATATATATATATATATATATATATAAACACTCATGTGAAAGTGATATAATTGCTATTAATAAAAAAGTTATAAGAAATCCTACTTTATATTGTTTTTCCATGGACAATTCGTAGCTCCTGCTATGCAAGGGGCATGCAACATCAGTATATCTGAGCTGTGGTGATGAACGTTTTAGTACACTATTTTTAAAAATTGTAAAGCCAAAGTTTATTTAAAAAAAAAAAAAAAAAAAAAAAAAAAAAAAAAAAAAAAAAAAAAAACCTTTAAGATTACGACTAAACAGGTAAATAACTGAGGATACAGGCAAGTAGTTTAAAGACGAAGTTGTTCTTTGACACCGGATGAAAATGAAAAGAGAAAAACGAAGCATGTTGCACCCCAAAAGCATACCGTACCGGCTATCGGCTGAAAATTGGAAACACATGTTTTTCCAGTTTCTGTGGAATGGATAGGATAATAGATGACTGATTTCGGTACGCTCTTTTCTCTCGGATTTAATATATTTTGCTAATATTTCAAAGAAGTAGATACATAGTATATTTACAAAGGCTGTGAAGAGCAATACATCTGTTTCTATTTTCTCCAGAAAGATACAGACCCAGAAATCTCAGTATACGGCATAATCAATAAAAAATGTCACATCTCGTATTACTACAGACATCATTGAGTACCTGAAGAAACTTGAAATCCCCCTGAAACGGCAATTTGTCTTCTTGGAAATTCCCACATTATTGACTAACAGCAACAGCTTTGAAAACTGAACAAAAACACATCTGCGCTTCTCTTTAATTATAATCATCCACACTTTTGTAAAATGACGTTAACGATTTTCAGGAGCTTATATATTTATATTAATTACATGTGTATTTTTCATTTTGTAACTTGCGGTGGTGTTTGAAGTTTGTTAAAGCAGATCAGATCCAGTATATATATAAAAAAATTAGGTATTGGCATTTTAAAAAATATTGAATTTTCAAACAGATATAAAAAATTAACCTATTCTTCTTTGAAAGCAAAATTTACATAAGTTTCCATTACAAACTCTTCTGAAAAATTATTCTTCGTAATCTGGCCCATATTATCATTTAAGAAATGAATGATAATATAGGTCATTAAGACCTATATTATCATTAAGAAATTATATAGTGCTTCAGTTTATTAGAACTAAGACCACGAATTTATGTATATGTAAGGGGCAGTGTTACTAAAAAGACAAAATAATTGTTTTTTTTTTTTAAGTTCTTTTTACCATAAAACTGAAAAAAAAAAAAAAAAAAAAAAAAAAAAAAAAAAAAAAAAAAAAAACTTGATCAAGGGCGCCAGCATTACAAAATATGACAATAATATTTTGAAAGTTATTTTTCTGTGGCGCTGAAAAAAAATCTGATCAAGGGCACCATGGTTACAAAAAGACGATATTAGTTTTTTGAAAGTTGTTTTTATATTAACACGGAAAAACATCTGATCAAGAGCGTAGTCATTATAAAAACACACATGATAGTTGTTTTTTTTAAAGTTATTTTTAAAGAAATGCTGAAAAAAATTGACCACGGGGGACATGATTAGAAATACATGATATTAATATTTTGAAAGTTATTTTTACAAGAGGCGCAGAGAAAAGCTGACGAAGGACTCAATGATTAAAAAAAAACGATATTAGTTTCTTAAAAGTTATTTTTGTAGAGGCGCCGATGAAAAAAAAATTGGTCAAGGACGCCACGATACCAAAAACCGATATTAGTTTTTAAAAGTTATTTTTGCACAGCCGCCGAAAAAAATCTGTCCAGGGGCGCCCCGATACCAAAAACCGATATTAGTTTTTTCAAAGTTATTTTTGTAGAGGCGTCGATAAATAATCTGGCCAAGGACGCCACAATACCAAAAACACGATATTAGTGTTTTAAAAGTTATTTTTAAACAGGCGCTGAAAAAGATCTAAACAAGGGCGCTACGATTTCAAAAACATGATATTATTTTTTTTAGGTTATTTTTACAGAGGTGTTGTTGAAAAAGTCTGACCAAGGGCGCCATGTTTCTCAAAACCCGATGTTAGTTTTTTGAGTTATTTTGCAAGAAGCGCTGAGAAAAGTTGACTAAGGGAGCCATACTTACAAAAAACGATATTAGTTTTTTTTAAAGTTATTTTTGTAGAGGCGCCGATAAAAAATCTGGCCAAGGGCGCCACGATACGAAAAACACGATATTAGTTTTTTTTAAGTTATTTTTAAAGAGGCGCTTTAAAAGATCGAAATAAAGGTACCATAATTTCAAAAACATGATATTAGGTTTTTTTTTTTTTTTTTTTTTTTTTTAGGATATTTTTACAGAGTTGTTGAAAAAGTATCACCAAGGGCGCCATGTTTCCCAAAACACGATATTAGTTTTTTGAAAGATATTTTTACAAAAAGCGCTGAAAAAAGCAGACCAAGTGCGCCATAATTACAAAAACCGTTATTAGTTTTTTAAAAGTTATTTTTGTAGAGGCGCTGATAAAAAATCTGGCCAGGGACGCCACGATACCAAAAACACGATATTAGTTTTTTAAAAGTTATTGTTAAACAGGCGCAGAAAAAGATCTAAACAAGGGCGCCATGATTTCAGAAACATGATATTAGTTTTTTTAGGTTATTTTTACAGAGGTGTTGAAAAAGTCTGACCAAGGGCGCTACGTTTCCAAGACACGATATTAGTTTCTTGAATGATATTTTTAAAAGAGGTGCTGAAAAAAGCTGACCAAGGGCGCCATAATTACAAAAACATGATATTAGTTTTTTGAAAGTTATTTTTAAAGAGCACACTGAAAAAGAACTAAGTAAGGGTGCCATGATTACAATACATGATATTAGATTTTTTCAGGTTTTTTTTTTTTTTTTTTTTTTTTTTTTTTTTTTTTTTTTTACAGAGGTGTTGAAAAAAATCTGACTGAGGGCGCCATGTTTCCCAAAATATGATATTAGTTTTTTAAAAGTTATTTTTACAAGAGGTGCTGAAAAAAAAAAACTGAACAAAGGCGCCATTATTACAAAAACACGATATTAGTTATTTTTAACAAGGCGCTGAAAAAATCTGAACAAGGGCGCCTCTGACAATGTGACCAATTAAAATGAAAATCTCTTCTTTTAAGCTGGCATTTCACCTTTTTTTCCCCCATCGTTTGCATTTCCACAAAAAGCAGAATAAATATAAAACTACAGCGCAGCCACCTATGGCTCTAAATGTTTGATAGTAAATATACTAAATATATCATTGCCTTTTATTTGCTAAATGAAAATATTTGAAATTTTATGCCTTTCAGAATGCACAAATTAAAAAAAAAAAAAAAATACTTTCATTTAAAAAAAAAAAAAAAAAAAAAAAAAAAAAAAATCGGCGAGGGGCGCACCGGGCATTTGCCTCGTTGCCCGGTTGGCCAGTACGACCCTGGTTACATACACACGCACAGAAGATTTTTATATATAAAGATGAGCATTGAAAATTTCAGGTTTTTGCGCCGAAGACATTGCCAAATTAGGAAAATGTGAATTATCTCACGAACTACTGGATTTAAACGAATTTGCTTAGTACCATTCGATTCAGAATGAAAAAATGCACTAAAATATGTTATCAGTTGAAAAATAAATACAAAAGCTTATTTTTAAGGAATTTTTTAAAAGTTCGTTCTTTTTTCTTCTCATCTTAGAGGTGGAATTTTCGAAAATCCCTTTTTAGCGGCACTCGATGTTATAAGAAGTATTTTCACCCCAATTTTCAAGATTTTTGGATCGGTAGATTTTTTTGTGCTATGATTAATACGAAATCCTGACTTTCTTTAATATATATAGCACTTTTAATTAGCGAAAAATCACTAACTATTAGATTTTGCCTAATTACTAAAAAAGTACTGAATCAATTTCGACGAAATGTGAATCTAAACCATTCTCGAATCTACTGGAACGCACACACAAAATTTCATCAAAATCGGTCCAGTCGTTTAGGAGGAGTTCAATTACATACACACGCACAGAAGATTTTTAGCTCACAGGCTATCATAGCCTGAGAGCTTATGTGCCCGTCCGTTCTGTATGTATGTTCGTACGTAACGCGATAACTCATGATAGAAATATCCGATCCACTTGAAATTTTGTATGTAGGTATATCCTGACGAGGCGCTTCCCTGATTAGTTTTTGGAGTTCATTCGATATGTATAAGAGGGGGAACGGGGGGCTCATGCCCCCCGTTAGTTGATATAAATGGGATTTTCATGCAGAATAAAGTTTTCAAAATTTAGATTAGGATCATTCTGATGAGGCGATTCCGTGACTGTTATTAGGTGTTCATTGAATAAGTATAAATAGGGGGAACAGGGGTTCTAATGCCCCCCCCCCGTTAGTTGATATAAATGGGATTTTCATGCAGAATTAAGTTTTCAAAATTTAGATTAGGATCATTCTGATGAGGCGATTCCGTGACTGTTATTAGGTGTTCATTGAATAAGTATAAATAGGGGGAACAGGGGTTCTAATGCCCCCCCCCCCGTTAGTTGATATAAATGGGATTTTCATGCAGAATTAAGTTTTCGTTCAAAATTTAGATTAGGTTCATTCTGATGAGGCGATTCCGTGACTGTTATTAGGTGTTCATTGAATAAGTATAAATAGGGGGATAAGGGGTTCTGATGCCCCCCCCCCCCCGTTAGTTGATATAAATGGGATTTTCATGCAGAATTAAGTTTTCGTTCAAAATTTAGATTAGGATCATTCTGATGAGGCGATTCCGTGACTGTTATTAGGTGTTCATTGAATAAGTATAAATAGGGGGAACAGGGGTTCTAATGCCCCACCCCCGTTAGTTGATATAAATGGGATTTTCATGTAGAATTAAGTTTTCGTTCAAAATTTAAATTAGGATCATTCTGATGAGGCGATTCCGTGACTGTTATTAGGTGTTCATTGAATAAGTATAAATAGGGGGAACAGGGGTTCTAATGCCCCACCCCCGTTAGTTGATATAAATGGGATTTTCATGCAGAATTAAGTTTTCGTTCAAAATTTAAATTAGGATCATTCTGATGAGGCGATTCCGTGACTGTTATTAGGTGTTCATTGAATAAGTATAAATAGGGGGAACAGGGGTTCTAATATCCCCCCCCCTTAATTTATATAAATGGGTTTTTCAAGCAGAATTTTCAGATTTCGTTCAAATCTCTGAATAGTTTTGGAAGTTTAATGGTTAAGTATAAAAGAGGGGATAACTCTTTTTAAATTATATAAATGCTAAATGGGTTTTTATTAAGAATTATCTAATTTGCTCTGAATTTTGGATATAGATTTTTTATATGATAAAGCATGTCTTTGATAGTATAGGAGGTTCAATGATTAAGTATAAAAAAAGAGAAAAGGGGAGAGCTGTTTCCCCTTCTTAATTATATATAAAGATGGAACAATCAAGCAAAATGTAAAGCCAAGCAATTTTTTAAATAAATTTTTTTTTAATAAAAATAAACTAACAGACGATAATTTTAATTAAGAGTTTATCCAAAAATGTTTCAGTGTACGAAGACTTTTGTGGCGTGTTCTTTCTCTGCCCTTTTCAATTTTTATTTTACAATAAAAATTAAAAACAGTCAATATTAAAACAAATGTAGTGTGTTATTTGGAATAACAAAGAGATAAAGTAAAAAATTATTGGACTTCATATTCCAAATTTATTTTAGGGAAACTCCTTTTTATTGCAAATTTTTAAAGTGTAGGAACACTTTTGTGAGCCACTATCAGCTTACAGTCAAGCCCGCTTGAATGATTACTCACTTTTAATCAATTGTTATTTTACATAAAGCATCCCATTAAAAAAAAATTCCTTTCTTCCTAACACCGATTAAGATAAATTTTGTATACATAGGTCAATCATCGAAAAAACTCATATTGCATTATTTCCTAACGGCTGCGATAAATATATTTTTAGTATCGAAATTTCGAAAAGTAAAAATACATTTATCGTAGCCGTATATTTCGCAGAGATAAAAGCTGATAAAATCGTCAATTCTAATTTGGTATTATAATCATTTAATTGAGGTAAATTTATGTTGGTGTCCGCGATGAATATTTGAGTAACGAAAATATTTATTATAATTTTGTATGTAAATAAATTTTATTTACCATGCCTTATCTACTTCATAACGAGAATGAAATCTACAGAGGAATAAGAAATAGATGGAATGCTTTGGGAAAGAACACTATTATTTTGAAAAGTAACACGCTTCTTTGTTTGAAAAGAAAAGTATTTAACCAACGTGTTTTGCTTCCACTATTCCCTTATCGAGCGAAAATACAGACGCTAACAAAACGAATGGTACAAAGATTAGAAATAACACAGCGAAGTACGGAAAGATGTATGCTAGATATAATTAGAAGAGACAAAAAATAACCTGTATGAGAAGTCGGCGAAAGTTTTTGACTTTATTGAGAAAATTAAACGATTAAAATCAAAATGGGCTGGACTAGAGATCTGCACCGTCCAGGCCGGCAAAAATAAATAAATAAATAAATAAAAAATAAACGGATTGGCTGAGCCAAGTCGATAAAAAAAAAAAAAAAAAAAAAAAAAAAAAAAAAAAAAAAGCAGGTTTACCGGCCCGATAATGGAAGTTAAATCGTAAACGGTAAAATATGAGCTATTTTCAATAAATTGGCTTTAATGAGAATAGGCATAAATGTGCGTCATGAGCCGATGCTAGTTTGACAGTTTCAATACAGGGATATAACTTGTCCAGTGTAGAGATCGGCAGCTAACAGTACATTGCATGGATGTATTATTGCATGGATTTAATATTACATCCATGGTACATTGTTTCTGACCCGGGTTTAATATTTTTTAGCAGACTTGGGCGGGCCAATTAGATTTGCATTGTTTTTCCACATAGTCGAGCTGGACTGGATTTAATTTTCTCAATATGTGTAGGGCAAACAATATGTTTTGTAATATTATTAATAGTGATAATGAACGCAAATTCCATTAAAGTAATCTTTGTAAATATACAGGGTGATCAGAAAGTCAATATACATTTGATAAATTAATAATTCACTGAATAATGTAGGTAGAGAGGTAAAAATTGACACACATGCTTGGAATAACATGGGGTTTTATTTAAAAAAAATAAATAAAAAGTTCAAAAAATGGCCGACAGATGATGCTGCACAGCAAAACGTCAGTGACGCTGCCTGAGAATCGTGTATAAAAGGCGCTGTAAATGAGACAGAGAATCAGATGCACCAGCAATCGCAGCATGTTGACGTTACCAGAGAAGGCATTGTTAGTGAAGCTCTACTATCAGAAAGGGGAATCTGCTACTGCAGCTTTACGATCCTATCGCCATACGAAGGGTACTCGAACGGGTAAAGGTCCTATGACAATTGCAGCTGTGAAGAGAATTATGTCGAAGTCCGAAGCCACAGGTTGTTTAGACGATGGACCCCGTAGTGGCCGATCGACCACAAGTGCTAATGTTGCTCAGACTGTTCAGGACGAAATGGAGGTTGTAGCGGGTTCGTCTACGCATAGAGAAGTGAGCGCTCGTGATGTTGCACGTCGCACTGGCATTCCATACAGTACTGTTTGGGCAGCACTAAGGCGTACCCTCCGATACTATCCGTTCAAAATCCAGCGGCATCATGAACTGTTACCCGGCGATTTTGAGCAGCGAAGAGCATTTGCGGTGTGGGCGTTTCAAAGGATGGCAGAAGAAGACGATTGGTTGTCTAACGTGCTATGGACCGACGAAGCCCATTTCACACTCCGAGGGTCTGTCAACACCCACAACTGCAGAATTTGGGCTTCCGAAAATCCCAGAACTTTCGTGCGAACTTTCGTGCACGACGAGAAAGTCACTGTGTGGTGTGGATTTACCACATCTACCGTTATCGGGCCTTTTTTCTTCCAGGAAAGTCGTGATTCTGGTTTTGTAACTGTTTCCGTGACGGGTGAGAGGTACGCCGATATGTTACAAAATCACATCATCCCTAGCCTGGCTGATAAACATCTGCTGGAAACTACGATTTTTATGCAGGATGGCGCTCCACCCCATATTTATAGACTTGATGATCGCGTGCTGAGCCGCCATTTTCCTCATGCGTGGCCTCCCAGGTCCCCAGATCTCACTCCGTGTGGTTTTTGGCTCTGGGGTTACATGAAGTCGCAAGTCTACCGCGATCGACCGACATCAATAGGGATGCTAAAAGACAACATCCTACGGCAATTTCGCAACATAACTTCAGATATGCTGTACAGTGCTGTGCACAACATTGTCCCTCGACTACAGCTATTGTTGAGGAATGACGGTGGACATGTTGAGCATTTAGTCTGAAGAACATCGTCTTTGCTTTGTCGTAATTTGTTATGCTAATTAATGATTTTC
This sequence comes from Maratus speculifer, assembly GCA_964019185.1. Taxonomy (NCBI): domain Eukaryota; kingdom Metazoa; phylum Arthropoda; class Arachnida; order Araneae; family Salticidae; genus Maratus; species Maratus speculifer. The sequence continues at coordinate 255,809,964 of OZ025289.1, read as the reverse complement.
TTATCACATGAAGCGCCATCTGTCGGCCATTTTTTGAACTTTTTATTTATTTTTTGTTAAATAAAAAAACATGTCATTCCAAGCATATGTGTCAATATTTACCTCTCTACCTACATTATTCAGTGATTATTAATTTATCAAATGTATACTGACTTTCTGATCACCCTGTACTTTAAGGTAATTCTTAAATTCATTACTCAACAATGCTTTTACATACATATATATATAGGGTCGATGTGCCAGTAATGGACAACTTTCCAGTAATGGGCCATCTCGCACTTTTTTGTTTATAAAAAAATAATAAATAATAGTTTAGTTTTTATTATTTTTTTCTAAACTCCATCTTGCATGCTTTATAAGCTGGATTAATTTTTTACACTTTTCATCAAAACAATTAGGAAGCAGAAAATAAAGTTTCAGAGTTTTTCTGTTTTTCACTGAAAATCTTAATGAACATGCTAAGAGCAGACTTTATTTACTTTGTTTATAACTTTTTTATTTTTCCGTAAAAATGGAATGTTTTTGTTTGATTAGCAATATAAAACATTGAATTTAATGTACCAATGGCCATTAACAAAATTTTATTTATTTTTAAGATTTTAGGAGGGGTAGTCCATTACTGGATTGCTTATTTCGCGATTGCCCAGTAATGGACCACCCAAGTGACCAGTACAAAAAGTGTTATTTCAGTAGAGATAAAATATTTTGATTTAACTGAAAAGTTAAATAATCAAATTTAATACTTAAATTTTACCTATTAGAATTTAATAAAGGCAATTTCTTTATAAATAGTTGTTTTTAAAAAGTCATCCAAAATTGGTATAAAACACAAGCAGAACATTTGACAAAATCTAGATGTGCCGTTACAAAAGAAGTTGGTTCAGAAATGTAAAATCATATTTGGAAGAAGATATTATTAATATTTTCTTCCGAATTCTAAAGCATACAGACTACAGAGAGAATTTTCAATAAGATTAAAACAAGGTTTCTTTTGAGCTCTTAAAACAAGGAAAATTTTGGGACCAAAATCAGTTAAAGATGTGTATTATGTAGTACCAAATAACGAAAAAGAACAAATCACTGTTATGGGATGTTTTTCAGCAAATAATGAGATTGTTCCATTGGTGATAATATATCCATATAAGCATCTCTGAAGGGAAATTGTGGAATCAATCTGTACCAAATTGGTAGGCTATATGATTATCTGAAAATGGTTGGATAGTGCAAGAACATTTATCATTTTAAATGCATTCTAAAATTCCATATTGAGCAGTTTGGACTATCGGAAAGGGAAGATAAAATTGAAGATCTGTTATTTATATTTCACAGTTGCAAAGCACATCACTTAGATTATGATATGAATGAACACTGGAGACTTTTTTTTAATGCCTTATTTTATCTAAACTTGATTTCAGTAAAACATTGTCTTTATCTTGTAAATCCTTTAAATTTAAATATTTTGTTGTATATCTTTACAATATAAATCCTTTAATGTTAGTTAATAATAAACAGTTAATAATATCATTAATATTTTGTTTTATATCCACATTATAAATCCTTGATTATAATAAATTCATAACTTAAATTTAAATATTTTGTTTTATGTTTTTTCATTATAAATCCTTTAATGTAATGAATTTCTAACTTAAGTTTTAATATTTTTTTATTATTATTATGCTTTCATTAAGTTCTAGAGCAAAATACAATTGAAACCAATTGGAAATTGCACGTGAAGTGTAACAAATGAGGTTCGTTCGTACGACAACGAAGTTTTAAAAATATACAGATTTTCCTGATATAGTAGACAATACTTCGGATACAGTACAGTGGTTGAACTCTTTGTGTTCCTATAAACACACAGGAAGTAATTTTCATTACACCTCAGCAACGTATATCATATCCATAAAATGTGGCACAGTTTAATATAATTAAAGCATATCCCAAACAATGTTTCCCCGTATAGCATTATGTAGTGGAATACTTTTGTGTGGCCCTGTAATTTAATAATAAATATTCTTTGCATCTCAGATTGTACAGAATTTATATTTTAGTATATATATACGTCATAGGTTCATGCCAATTTTATTATGTTCGAATGAGTGTAACACCATTAAAATGCATTTGCAACTTTTTTCTCCTTTGACTGTAATGTAACGGAATACTTTTGATAGTCCCTGTAATTGATCTATGCATCTGATTATCATAAGGTCTGAAATGACTCGACAAAATTATGTAATATTTATGTTTTAAATTTCAAACGATTTAAATGCATTTCAAACTTTTTTCCCATTGACCGTAATGTAACGGAATACTTTTGATTTTCCCTGTAATTGATCTATTCATCCGATTTTCATGAAATTTGAAATGACTTGACAAAACTATGTAATAATTATTTATTTTAAATTTTAACCGATTCGGTTGGATAGTTTTTGCGTTGTTATATGCGGACAGACAGATAGACGGACAGACAAACGGACAGATAGTCGGACAGACAAACGGACAGACAGACGGACGGACTGAACGACAACTATAGGTGCTACGTATTTACATAATTACGAACGCACCTAAAAGCAATTATCTGTTATTTTTTGGGGTGGCCCATTAGTGGAACATAGGCGGTCCATTACTGGAACATAGGTGGTCTATTACTGGGCTTTTGGGTGTTTAGACATATTTCTATTATTTAAAATTAAATTTTTATTTCTATTGGGAAATATAACTATGGGATTAATTAAATATTGTTGAAAGATTAATATAATATGAAAAAAATTTGTATACAATAGTTATAACTATTAATAAAAAATTATTTTTTAGAGAAATTCCTTAAGGGGGTCCATTACTGGCACATCTACCCTACAAGATGATTTATAAATATCGAATCTATTAGGCTATTTCCTTAAATATTGCCCCAAAACCCATACTTGCAATTGCAAAATTTCATTGAAAAAAAAGTGTAAAATATTATGACATAAGTTGCAACTCCATTGGGGGGAGGGAGGGGAGGAATCTGCTTGAAAAATACAAAAAAAAATTTTTTTACTACCCCCGTACGGTAAATATTCCAATTAAGAAAACTTTCTTTATCCAGTCATGAAAAAACACAAAAAAATGCATCTTCATATCTGCAAAACTAACAGAATTATCTAGCCGTTTAAATAATTCATCAGGTTTTTAGCTCACAGGCTATCATAGCCTGAGAGCTTATGTGCCCGTCCGTTCTGTATGTACGTGCGTTCGTGCGTAACGCGATAACTCATGATAAAAATATCGGATCCACTTGAAATTTTGTATATAGGTATATCCTGATAAGGCGCTTTCCTGATTAGTTTTTGGAGTTCATTCGATATGTATAAGAGGGGAAACGGGGGGCCCATGCCCCTCCCTTAATTGATATAAACAGGATTTTCATGCAGAATTAACAGTTTTCGTTCAAAATTTAGATATAGGATCATTCTGATGAGGCGAGTCCGTGGCTGTTATTCGGTGTTCATTGAATAAGTATAAACAGGGGGAACGGGGGGCTCATGCCCCTCCCCTTAATTGATATAAACAGGATTTCATGCAGAATTAACAGTTTTCGTTCAAAATTTAGATATAGGATCATTCTGATGAGGCGAGTCCGTGGCTGTTATTAGGTGTTTATTGAATAAGTATAAACAGGGGGAACGGGGGTTCTAATGCCCCTCCCCTTAACTTGTATAAATGGATTTTTCAAGCAGAATTGTCAGATTTCGTTCAAATCTCTGAATAGTTTTGGAAGTTTAATGGTTAAGTATAAAAGATGGGAATAACTCCTCTTAAATTATATGAATGCTAAACGGGTTTTTATTAAGAATTTCCGATTTGCTCTGAATTTTGGATATAGATTTTTTTATATGATAAAGCATGTCCTTGATAGTTTAGGAGGTTCAATGATTAAGTATAAAAAAGGAGAAAGGGGAGAGCTGTTTCCCCTTCTTATTTTTTTTTTTTTTTTCAAACGGAATTAACGAAAATACAAGGCTGCAATGTACAATTAGTATGCGTAGCCTATGAGCTCAATGCCATCAGTTTAACTGGGCAATATTTTTTTTATTAAGGGACTAGCTGTTAGCCGTGACGTTGTTCACGTAACATAAAAAAAGAAGAAATTAATTATGCAAAGCATTTAACTCTCGATGACTAAAAACGTATATAATAAAACATTTTTCATGATATTTTATAAGAGATAATATGAGTATTTTATAATATTTCTTTATTATATAGTCATTGACATAAGTCAGGTTTTTAAGCTGAATCAGAATGTCTGTTTATATCATGAAGTTGTAAGAAAAATGGTACAGATGCTATATACGCATCGGAATACCAATTGGCGCCAAAACAGATTATTTTGCCTGACATAGTAACTTGGCTATTGTTGTTTATTTAATAAATTTTTAATCTATTTTATCATTGAAATTACATAAATTGCTTTGTTTCCTATAGTTCCTAATGAAACTTTCTGACTACTTGGTTTTCCAATTGGCCAATTTCGCCAAATTATACAAATCGCCAAGCTGTTCGCCAAATTACGTAAGTTGACATAATGGCACAGATAACAAACACTTCTCTTATACTTAATGTCAAGTGAATGTAACATTTACAATTAGTCATTGTTTGGCATGTAATCTTATAGTTTGGCGACAGTTTTTTTGGTCGACGGATAACCAAGTACTACCGAAACTTTTTTATGTATTGATATATTTTTTTATTAATAAATAAGAATTTGAAAATATACACGTAACTGGTATTCGAAAATTATGTTTTCACCAAATTTGCGTCAACAAAAGATCGTGCCGAACCGGGTGCGGATATAGCAACAAAGTTATTGGATGATATATTTAATAACCGTTGCCATGAAAGGAGGGCGAAGAAATGGTCATCATGAATATCATTAAGTCTTTTGTCACACAAAAAGCAAACCTGTTTGCAAAATTATATTATTTCTGTCTCTAAGAAAAGCAAATTGACTATGGATATAAGGTACTATTTGGTTATCCCGTCGACCAGAAAACGATCGCCAAACTATAAGATTAAATGCCAATAATGGATGACCATTAATGTCACATTCAATGATATTAAATACAATATGCATGTTTGAAATGTCTGTAAGGGATTTTTATTTCGACTTTTTATTTGTATTTTTATTAATATTCTACTAAATATTTGTTTTTTCGTTATTTAAAATAAAAATTATGCCAATATGTATAATTTGGCTATTAGCTTGGCCGTTTGGTGATTTGTATAATTTGGCGATTGTTTTCTGGTCGACGGGATAACTAAAAAGTACCGGATCCAATTAGAGAGTATAACCTTTCTAACATTTGTTTTGCCTGCATTTATATAAAAAAATCAACTTATAAATTGCACTTTTATATTTATAATTTTAAAAATTTTATCATTATGAGGAAAATAACAAAAAACATAATTTTCTGATACTGAATCGGAGACAATCTGGATCAAATTATCTGAGATTAGAAGCAGTCTGATTTTGATCATATGAAGGTTACTATTGCGCATAAATTTTCATTCAGATGAAAACCACCTTAAATCCTATGCTATAGTATTGTGAGATATTATCAAAATGCGTAAACAAACTTACAGTATTATTACGTAGTAGTAAGATAAGTTACAAAATTTTTTTCTAACAAAGCTTTAATAATATAATAATATGTCAAAACTTGTACATATAAAATAAAATAATAAATTAAAATAATAACCCAGAACTTTTAAAATAAATATGTAGCAATAATAATATTATTAAGAATAATAATAGAAATAATACATGACAGAATAATACAGCAAAAATCAAGCAGACCATTGAAATGAACAGTTTTTTTAATAACACTAGGGGGGCCCCGCCCCCCTGCTCGCTATGCTCGCCAACCCCCCGCGTAATCGCTTCGCGATTCCAAATTATTGGCTACCCCTGCTTGCTGCGCTCGCCAATATCCCATGGTATGAATAAGCAGTTGCAGACCTTTCAAATGATGTGTCACACGACTGGTGTTGTAAAGAAATTAAAAATGTGCCCCCCTGGGGGGCAGAGGGGGAGGCGACACAAAAGACATCCATAATATGAATAAGCAGCTGCAGACCTCTCAAATGATGTCACACAACTGGTGTTGTAAAGAAATTAAAAATGTGCCCCCCTGGGGGGCAGAGTGGGGGTGACACACAAGACATCCATAATATGAATAAGCAGTTGCAGACCTTTCAAATGATGTGTCACACAACTGGTGTTGTAAAGAAATTAAAAATGTGACCCCCCCCCCTGGGGAGAGCAGAGTGTGGGGGTGACACACAAGACATCCATAATATGAATAAGCAGTTGCAGACCTTTCAAATCTTGTGTAACACGACTGGTGTTGTAAAGAAATTAAAAATGTGTCCCCCCCTGGGGAGCAGAATGGGGGATAACACACAAGACATCCTTTAAATGAATAAGCAGTTGCAAACCTCTCAAATGATGTATCAAACGACTGATGTTGTAAAGAAATTAAAAATTTGGCGAAATATTACAGTTATCGCCAAGTTGGCGTCACTTTTGATACTAATTTTGGTCGCCAAATTTGGCGGTTTACCATCGCCAAGTTTGTCGCCAACTTGGCGATTGTTGGCGATGGTAACCTTTCCTCTCTTTATGGTAACCCATATGGCGATGCATAGACGTAGCCCTTTCCTGATTGGTCTATTCGACTCTTGGAAGGAGTGGACAACCCGGATTCGTTAGTTCCGGAAATCTTCCACATCAGCATCATTCCAGGAGTCATTCCTTTTAAGGCTAGTTTTTTTTACTACTAGGGGGGCGCCGCCCCCTGCTCGCTATGCTCGCCAATCCCCCGCGTAATCGCTTCGCGATTCCAAATTATTGGCTACCCCTCTTGCTGCGCTCGCCAATTCCCCATGGTATGAATAAGCAGTTGCAGACCTTTCAACTGATGTGTCACACGACTGGTGTTGTAAAGAAATTAAAAATGTGCCCCCCTGGGGGGCAGAGTGGGAGGCGACACAAAAGACATCCAAAATATGAATAAGCAGCTGCAGACCTCTCAAATGATATGTCACACGACTGGTGCTGTAAAAAATTGAAAATGTGCCCCCCTGGGGGGCAGAGTGGTGGTGACACACAAGACATCCATAAAATGAATAAACAGTTGCAGACCTTTCAAATGATGTGTCACACAACTGGTGTTGTAAAGAAATTAAAAATGTGACCCCCCTGGGGAGAGCAGAGTGTGGGGGTGACACACAAGACATCCATAATATGAATAAGCAGTTGCAGATCTTTCAAATCTTGTGTAACACGACTGGTGTTGTAAAGAAATTAAAAATTTGTCCCCACTGGGGAGCAGAGTGGGGGATAACACACAAGACATCCATTATATGAATAAGCAGTTGCAAACCTCTCAAATGATGTACAAACGACTGGTGTTGTAAAGAAATTAAAAATTTGGCGAAATATTACAGTTATCGCCAAGTTGGCGTCACTTTTGACAACTAATTTTGGTCGCCAAATTTGGCGATATATCGGCAAGTTGGCGACAAACTTGGCGATTGTTGGCGATGGTAACCTTTCCTCTCTTTATGGTAATCCATAGTGGACAACCCGGATTCGTTAGTTCCGGAAATCTTCCACATCATGCGGTTTTTAACCTCGAACCGAAAAACAGAATAGGGTCCATTTATTTAATTCATTTTGTTTTATCACGTGAAAATCTTTCAGTTGAAAATTAATTACAGAAGATAAATAATTATTCCGGTTATTTTATTTTTTGGCAACGAAAAAAGAAAGATGATTAAATATTATGGAAAATTTTTCAATTTATTCTGTATGAAAAATAGTGAAATTTTGAATTATTAAGAAAAATATATGAATAAAATAAATAAAAATTAGTCTATGTTCATTTCAAGCCAATAATCTATCTATATACAAAGATTCAAAGACATTAATCCATCCGTTTTGAGGCCAAGTTCATTCCAATTTTCGGACACACTTTCACATTTATAATATATATAAGGATATAAGGATTAGACACAAATTGGAATGCGCTCAATTCAAGAAACAATGCTACTTTAACAGTCCAAGAAAACATGTAAAAAATATATCTATTGAATTAGAATTTTGATTTCTTTTTATTTTTTTGTGATGGTTAACCATATAATTTGCAAACAAAATCACATTCTAAAATTTCTCTTAAAGTTAAAAAGAAAAAAAAAAAAAAAAAAAAAAACTGATTAATATTTTTTCAAGTGGAGTGACTTTAAATCGTTATAACTCGAAACATTATCCATCGGATATCTTTTTCTTTTTTTTATCTATTTAAAAAGGAAAATATAATTTTAGTAACGTTTCAGGATTTTGGCAAAGTGTGGCAACGACATTTTTACTTAACTATTTTATACAGTAGCGTCTATACCCCGCCCCAAACTTTGGCTCTTATCACAAATGCACCCAAGAAATTCCCCATGCTGGCGAAAATGGGAATTAATAGTTTGATACCTTCGTTAATAACAACAATTTTGCTCATTTTAGAAATTTATTTATTTAGATGGATTTATTTAATTAAATTTATTTATTTATTTAAATTTATTTAATTAATTAATTTTTTTAAATAAATTTAAATTGTTTTATTTAAATTTTATTTATTTAAATGGATTTATTTATTTATTTAAATGGGGGCGTAGCGCTCATACACGCGTTAGTGATTCCGGTGTGATGAGTTTCATACATTTTAGTGATTCCTGCACAGCGAGTTTCGTGGATCCAGTGATGTTTTTTTGGTTTTAATGGGCGCGCAGCGCTCATACACGCGTTAGTGATTGCGGCGTTGACGAGTTTCGTACATTTTAGTGATTCCTGCACAGCGAGTTTCGTGGATCCAGTGATGTTTTTTTTGGTTTGAATGGGCGCGCAGCGCTCATACACACATTAGTGATTGCGGCGCTGGCGAGTTTCGTACATTTTAGTGATTCCTGCACAGCGAGTTTCGTGAATCCAGTGATGTTTTTTTTTTGGTTTTAATGGGCGCGCAGCGCATCATACACACGTTAGTGATTGCGGCGTTGGCGAGTTTCGTGCATTTTAGTGTTTCCTGCACAGCAAGTTTCTGGGATCCAGCGATGTTTGTCTGTCTGTCTGTTGGTTTGTTTGTCTGTCTGTTTGTTTGTTTATTTGCCTGTCTGTCTGTTTGTTTGTTTGACTGTCTGTTTGTTTTTGTTTGTTTGTTTGTTTTTGTATGTCTGTCTGTTTGTTCGTTTGTCGGTTTGTTTGTTCGTCTGTCTGTTTGTTTTTGTCTGTCTGTTTGTTTTTGTCTGTCTGTATGTTTGTTCGTTTGTCGGTTTGTTTGTTTGTCGGTTTAATTGTTTGTCGGTTTATTTGTCGGTTTGTTTGTTTTTACGTCTATTTGTTTGTTTGTCGGTTTATTTGTTTGTCAGTTTGTTTGTTTGTTTGTCTATTTGTTTGTTTTTACAACTGTTTGTTTGTCTGTTTGTCTTTTAGTTTGTCAGTTTTTTATTAGTCTGTTTGTTTGTTTGCCTGTTTGTCGGTTTGTTTGTTTGTTTGTTTGTTTGTTTGTTTGTTTTTCTGTCTGTTTGTTTGTATGTTTGTTAGTCTCTCTGCCTGTTTCTTTGTTTATTTGTAGTATCGTCAAAAAACGAAATCAAGAAACTATATCGTCAAGAGACCATATCTTCCGTTTAAAAAAGGGAAATTATCGGCAGCATGGGGAATTTCTTGGGTGCATTTGTGATAAGAGCCAAAGTTTGGGGCGGGGTATAGACGCTAGTATTTTATACCAGCTGGTTTCGAAATATGAGATAGATCTTAATTAATTACGAAAGCTGCTGCTATTTTCGCGACAGTGATGCACGTGACTTTAGAAAGACAAAAAAAAAAAAAAAAAAAAAAAAAAAATCACACAGTCAACTTGATTACAGAAGACCGCCACTGTTAGTGATAATATAACCCAATCTCTTTTAATCGGTTAATCGTTTTAAAACGGAGCAAAGTGACATAATTTTAGAGCTGTGTGAATGGAAAGTATCACATATTATTTTAATATGTGAACTAAATATCGATTTAACATCATTAGCAGAAAGAGATATACTTTGGAAGAATAATACTTTCATCTTACTAAAAGAACTTATTTAATACGGACACATTATTTACAGCAGACGATCACAGATACACACAATCGGCATAGAACACAATTGCCGCTTACATAAAAACATTCTATTTACATTTTTATCTTAGTTGCGGTTACAGTTAAATACACCACAGAAAGGTTTCCGAGCGCAGCACGAAGCTCATAGGGGCAGAGCATCCCAAGACAAAATATATATAATCCTTTTTATGTTCCATTGTCTGTAGTTGCCAATTTAACTTTTTAAGTACTTCTTAAGAAGTACTTAAAAAGTTAAATCCAATAATCTCAAAATATATTTTTTTAAGATTCATCATCGTTAAATGCGTATAGCAAAATTTTTATGAAGGATAAAGTTATGAAATTATTTGGTACTACTTAATTATACTGTCGACCAAAAAGCTAACGCCAAATTTTAAGATTAAATGCCAATAAAAAGGGTGATCATACATGTCACATTCACTTGATATTAAAAATGTTTCATGTGTTTATCACATCATCAAGGGATTTTTATTTCGACGTTTTATTTGTATTTTCATTAATGTTATATTAATTTATTTGTTCTTTCATTATTTAAAATAAAAATTACGCCAATTTGTATAATTTGCCGAAATTGGTCGACGGTATAATCAAATAGTACCGTTTATTTATTAATTGATTTATTTTTCAATCATTTTCAATAACATAAATTATTTAATTATATAATTAATTGTCTGAGCGTAGCGAAGTCTTATACTCAGAGTACGTAACGGTAATAAAAGTCAAAAAAATTCTTTCGTCAAGCAAATCTCAAAAAGTACTTGTCGGATTTCGATTCTGTTTGTACCAGAAGGTACCTAAGAAGGTAATCTAATGAATGCACCTACTTTTAAAAATTAATTCCAAATAGTTTAAAAGTTATATTAAAAAACTGATAAAAAAGCACAATTTATTTGCATACGTCACAGAAATTTGGTGTGCGTGATTTTCACCGGCTGGATATTTTCGTAGATAACCGAATCAGTACATGAAGTAAATAATAATCATTTACGCACTCAGAAATATTGAATGCAATAAAACATTTTAAAATTTAATCATGCAGGAAAATAAAACAGTTATTTTTTTATATTAAAAAAAATGTTATAAAAACTTTGATTTTGAGATTTTGTGATAATCTCTTAATAGCATTTTTTGATCGCTAAAAGAATGTTTTATATATTTCACGTGTGAAGTTTAGAAACAATTACGTTTTTAAATAAAAAGTTTCTTTTATGACATCATTTTCCCTTTATATTTATTTTTATTGCATGCTTTCTTTTAACTTATATTTTGTTTGTATGTGAAAGTCAATTCTGGTCATTAATTTTTCGGCACGGATACCACAAGCGCATCAGATTTGGCGCAATTTTTTTCAAAGCCCATTTGGCGAAAACCTTGTTTTAAAATAACGCTTACATACACATTTTCAAATTATTTTCTATTTTCAAAAAGAACTTACAGTAAATAAAATATTAATAATAATTAATAACTATAAAAAGAAATATTTTATATAATTAAAAAAAGGAAATGAAAGTAAATAAACATTTTATGAGTAAATAAACAAATAATAAATAAATAAAGCCGGGTTACCATCTCAGGTAAAATAATGCCATTTTGACGCCAATTATGTACCCTGGTGCATATGTGACATGTTTTCCCATTTTTCATCCATTTCCTGTTGGCATACAACTTTGAAATTTGGAATATGTATGCATACCTGGAAGCAATACTGGAATTAGACATTGATTTTTTTTAGCATCCGATGCTATTTCTTTCAGACAAGCTAAAAATGTCGTATCATCAGCCCTGAATTTTCTAGTCAACCGATTTTGATAATTATTTTTTTAAATGAAAGCTATTTATTTGTAGTTGTGCCCATTTTAATTATTTTTTTAATTTATTTCCATTTTTATATTTTATTTTTAATTTTAAAAGCTTTTTCATGACATTTCTTCAAAATGGTGGCAACACAGTTTAGCTTTTCTCTCGATAATAAAAATTTATTTTCTAAAATGATTGCGTATAATTATGCACTAATTGAGTTAAAAAATATATATAGTTACTGAGAAATAATATTAATAATGTAAATAAAATGACAGAAAATAATTTATGATAAAAATTAATGTCTAAATCAAAATAAGAGAAATTTCAAATGAGGAAAATTATGTCATTCAGCAACCAGATAAAAGGGAATTACAATATTATTATGGAGGCCTTTTTCATAAACAGTAACTTTTAAAGAACATTTGAAGAGAAAATGACGTCACTATTTAAAACATTGTATTTTTACTCATAACGATATTAGGTACTACTCAGTTATCCCGTCGACCAATTTCGCCAAATTATACAAATCGCCACATTAATAGCCAAACTATATATATTGATATAATTTTTATTTTAAATAACGAAAAAATAAATAATTAGTAGAATATTAATAAAAATATTAATAAAAATCACTTAATGACATTTTAAACACATGAATCGTATTTAATGTCATTGAATGTGACATTCACGATCATACATTATTGGCATTTAATCTTATAGTTTGGCGATAATTTTTTGGTCGATGGGATAACCTAGTAGTACCCGATATTGTTATTATTATTATTTTTTTTTTTTAATAAAGCTATTTTTCTGTGAGTGCATATAAAATAAAATTTCTCGATTTCGCCGGCACTCATATTACAATTTTAACTGTAGATGTGCGAATATATGAATGCAAAATTGTAACTGGCAAATTTGACATTTACTTTGTAAATATATTTATTATATATTAATTCAATAATGTAATTACTTTTGCTTTTTTTTTTTAACCAAATCGATCGGGTCTTTTAAACATTTCATTCGTCGAATTCGACGGGATTCCATTCGTTTTATTGTTAAATTGCATTTCCTTTTACTCAGAGTCTATAAAAAAGCGTTTAAACTAAAGAAAAAATCCGTTTTTGATGAATCTACTCAATGAAGAAGTAGCACGTCAAATTGTATCTCTTTATTATTCCGCAATTCCAATGTCTCAGAGAGAAATTGCTAATAAACTGGGTATTTCATGCCGTTCTGTTTGCTATTATATTGATAAACACAAGAAAAATGAAGTTAGTTCATTGCAATCTAAACGGGGTCGCCCTTCTAAAAAACTTCTATCGATTTTTTTTCTTCTAATCGGAGGCGAAACTGAATTCTGCAATGGTAGAATCTATATTCATCTTGTTTTTTTTTTTTAAGTCGATCCAAAAAAGGGCAACGGGGGCTATTTTTTAAAGATTTATACAATTTATACTGCATAAAGAAGCCGCTTACCTATTTTTATATACAAGAAGAAGTAAGTGGTTATGTGAAAACAATTATAGTATACATAAATAAAATACTTGAGATAATATACTAGAGATATAAGCACCGGGTTTGGCGAGATTTTTTTATGCCAACTAGGCGAAAACATCGTTTTGATTACCAGATAACATAGAGCATGCTATAATAACACGTTATTTATTTATTTCAAAATGAAAAAAAAAAAAAAAAAAAAAAAAAAAAAAGGAATAAACGATAACATTTTCTGTTATTAAAAAAGAAGAAATAACAATCAATAAATTATAATATTTTTAGAACAAACAATTTATTATAACATTTATATGATAACCAGCATGTTAGGCAACTGAACGCCATTTTGGCACCAATTAGGTATCTCGGTGTGTATAGGGCATATACGTGCCATATTTATTTGTAAAACTGAGCATGAACGTTTACCAAGTGTGTTTTCAATGTCGCTTATATCTTTTTGCAACATAGCGCACCTTTCGAAGCCAAAACTGCACAAAAGAAAAAAATCAATGTTTGCAGTATTTTTTTTCTGTAATGCACACTTCCTAATCAGTAGGCTCGATAATCAGACCTCGTTTTTTTGCTTTAAAAGATGATATTTCATACGACGTCTTTTTTGGATTCGTCGTTTTTCCATATTTGATAGTATGCGTCTACTCGTTTTGTAATTTTTTTTTCTAACTTTCTTCTTTATTAACAGCGACATTTGGATTTCCTATTTAAATAAAAATTCTAAATACAAAGAATTTTGTTAAAATAAATAAATAAATGAAATGCGGACATCTATTGCTCAAAGCACAAAATTTTTCCTATCGAGTTAATAAAAATCAATAAAAACATAATTTTTATGATAATAAAAAGGTGACTTGTGTAATAACAGAGTCATATGTTATGTACGTTATGGATTAAATATGAATATTTCTCCACCATTTATAAATAATAATAATAATAAAATAAAATGCGGACAGACCAAAGTCCATATTTGACTGAAAACAACAATCATTTTCTAAATGCTTTAAAAAAATGGCCAATGAAAAGTGATATTTAAAAAGTATTATGAAATTAGTTAAAAACCATTTATTTTAAACTAAATGGATAAAAGATTTATATTTTTAATGAAATAAATAGGATTTGAAAAATTATTGGAAATTTTTCCTCATGGATGTATCAATATTACAATCAGTACCTTGTATGCAAAATGGAACAATCAGCAATACTTTTTGTACCCGAAAAATGATCGTTGCTTTTTTTAAGGTTAAAAAGTAGATTACGAAATATTCCTATACAGAGATGCCAAGCCCCCGCTTATTGCATAGCAGAATTTTCTTATAGGAAAAGTTATTTTTTAAATCCGCAAAATGTTCCAATTTAATAAAACATTTTCTGTATTAAAATACCGGTATCCAAAATGCCGGAGACTTGATAGCTCTGCCTATGACATTTTAATTAATCACGGTACTTTTTTTAATCGGATTCAAATTTAGTGAAGACAACGTTTTTTGGCCAAAAGCAGCTTTTTTCCACATGTGTAACTACGATACAATTCCTTGATGCTGAAATAAAATGTTTTGACTTATGCTATTATTGCTTCCTCTTATTTCTTTATTTGAATTTTAAATAAGGTGACTCAAAATCGTGTTTTTTAAATGTACGGAAAAAATGCATTTCGAGAGAGGGCGAAAAGAACAATATTTGGCGATTTATTACCTGCGTTTGGCTACGTGTCTTATTACCTTGTATTTAATACTCTTCACAATACTTCGCTGTTACATGGATTTAGGCGCTTTTATAAAAAGTTTGACGTAATTCGGGCTTAAGAAAGTGAGTTTTTTACTGAATAATACAAATAAATGAAAAATGAATACTAAGAAATACTAATAAAAGAAAAATGAAGCATTATATTGATCTATGTATATTTAAAAATGCATCTGCTAGCACTAATTATATAATTTATGTGTATATAATAGGAGATTAATAGCTTTTGATTCGGGTGCGTTAACTTGCCCCCCCCCCCACCACCGATTTTTTTAAATTCAAATACATGAGGAATTAGCTCTCAATTACCTCTAATTTGCTCTCTAATATTAGAATTTGCTCCGGTGATAAAATCGAGATATTTAAATTAGAAAGGTGGGGGGGGGGCTAAGTTAACGCTAGCCCCCCCCCCACTTTTAAATATCGAAATTTCAAAGGTGCCAAAATTTAGCTCTCAATTAGCTCTAATTTGCTCTCTAATATTAGAATTTGCTCTGGTTTTGTTATCGAGATATTCCAGATTCCAGTAGGGAGGAAAGCACTAGCTAGCCCCCCCCCCCCCCACATTCGATTTTCGTAATTTCAGAGGTGCCAAAATTTAGCTCTCAATTAGCTCTAATTTGCTCTCTAATACCAGAATTTGCTCCCGTTTTTTTAACGAGATATTTCAATTTATATAAAGGGGGCACGCGTTAACTTAGCCCCCCCCCCCCCACATTCGATTTTGGAAATTTCAAAGATGCCAAAATTTAGCTCTCAATTAGCTCTAATTTGCTCTCTAATACCAGAATTTGCTCCGGTTTTTTTAACGAGATATTTCAATTTATATAAAGGGGGCAAGCGTTAACTTAGCCCCCCCCCCCCACATTCGATTTTCGAAATTTCAAAGATGCCAAAATTTAGCTCTCAATTAGCTCTAATTTGCTCTCAAATACCAGAATTTGCTCCGGTTTTTTTTTTTCGAGATATTTCAATTTATATGAAGGGGGCAAGCGATAACTTAGCCCCCCCCCCACTTTAGAGTATCAAAATTTCAAAGGTGCCAAAATTTAACTCTCAATTAGCTCTAATTTACTCTCTAATATTAGAATTGGCTCCCATTATAATATCGAGATATTTCAATTTATATGAAGGGGGCAAGCGTTAACTTATCCCCCCCCCCCTTTTCGAGTATCAAAATTTCAAAGGTGCCAAAATTTATCTTTCAAGGAGCTCTAATTTGTTCTCTAATACCAGAATTTGTTCCGGTTTTTTTTTTTCGAGATATTTCAATTTATATGAAGGGGGCAAGCGATAACTTAGCCCCCCCCCCCCACTTTAGAGTATCAAAATTTCAAAGGTGCCAAAATTTAACTCTCAATTAGCTCTAATTTACTCTCTAATATTAGAACTGGCTCCCATTATAATATCGAGATATTTCAATTTATATGAAGGGGGCAAGCGTTAACTTATCCCCCCCCCCCCTTTTCGAGTATCAAAATTTCATCGGTGCCAAAATTTATCTTTCAAGGAGCTCTAATTTGTTCTCTAATACCAGAATTTGTTCCGGATTTTTATGGAGATATTTCAATTTATATGAAAAGGTCAAGCGTTAACTTAGCCCCCGCCCCCCACTTTCGAGTATCAAAATTTCAAAGGTGCCAAAATTTAGAGCTCTAATGTTAGAGCTCCAACATTAGTAGCTCTAATTTGCACTCTAATATTAGAAGTTGCTCATCGAAATTTCAAAGGTGCCAAATTTTAGCTTTCAATTAGCTCTAATTTGCTCTTTATTATTAGAATTTGATCTGGTTTTGTTATCGAGATATACCAGATTCCTCTAGGGGGGGAAAGCACTAGCTACCCCTCCGCCACGTTCGATATTCGAAATTTCAAAGGTACCAATATTTAGCTTTCATTTAGCTCTAATTTGCTCTCGAATACCAGAATTTGCCCCGATTTTTATATCGAGATATTTCAATTTATAAGAATGGGTCAAGCGTTAATTTAGCCCCCCCCCCCAACTTTCGAGTATGAATATTTCAAAGGTGCCAAAATTTAGCTTTCAATTAGCTCTAATTTGTTCTCTAATATTAGAATTCGGTCCCATGATATTATCGAGATATTTCAATTTATATAAAGGGAGCAAGCATTAACTTAGCCCCCCCCCCCCCCCACTTTCCACTATCAAAATTTCAAAGATGGCAAAATTTAGCTTTCAATAAGCTCTAATTTGCTCTCTAATACTAGAATTTGCTCCGTTTTATTTATCGATATACTTCAATTTATATGAAGGGGAAAAGTATTAATTTAACGTCCCCCCCCCCGACACTTTCAAGTATCAAAATTTCAATGTTGCGAAAATTTAGCTCTCAATTAGCTCTAATTTGCTGTCGAATATTAGAATTTGCTCTGATTTTGTTATCGACAGATTGCAATTTCAACTAGGGGAAAGCACTAGCTTGCACCTCCCCCCCCCCCAATCGAATATGAAAATTTCAAGGACGCAAAAAATTTACTCATCTTTAAAATTAAATTTGGTACTTTTTTATTAAATTAAAGATATTGCAGTTTGAATCCCAAGGGTAAGCACTAACTACCCCAATTTGGAATTTCCATGAGTTCCAAAATTTAGTTCTCAGTTAGCTCTGTTTTCATTACCTACATTAGATTTACTCATTTATATGTTATTAGAATAGTGTGTTGCAGTCTAAATTAACAATCAGTATACGCCCTAACTTTCAAAATCTAATATTGACATTTCAAAGTACCTAAATTGGCTCAGAGTTAACTCAGATTTGTTGATTAAAAGCAAAAAGCAAAAAGCAAAATTACTGGGGCACACGTTTTTCAACAACAGAAAAAAAGATGTAATTTTTCAGATTTTACCAAACAGATTTTAATTCAACTATATCTGTTTGCGTAAAAGGTATTTATAAAACATTCAGAATAGGATAAAGCTTTCTCCTCCTAAATAAATTCAATGTACTTATTTTAACCAGAATAACTCCGAGTTTTCCATTGTTTTTAATGCAATTATTTAATTGTCAAATTTCTGTGCTTGTTAAAGCAAAATTTTTCATTCAAATTTAATAATATTCGAAATGTATTTCCATAATGTAAAAAAATGGCAAAAATTAGTAATATAAATTGTTAAATTTGCTTATTAAAAAACTCTTATATGTGTATGAAAATGGTAAAAGGAGATTTTTAAATTATTAAAACTCATAAAATATAACAAAATTTAATTACAAATATCTTTATTAAAAATATAATCAAAAACCTTATCTGATGCATATTGGTAAAAAATATCAAATGCATAGATATTTCAAAATTTTACAAAATTATTTGAACAATTTTACAAAGTTTATTGAAATATTATAAGTTATAAAAAATATATTTATTGTGTTTCAGATGATTTTAAATAAAAAAATCTTTCCTTGTCTGTACAGTTTCATTTCACAAGGACATAACGTTTTCATTTTTAAATTAAGAGGAAAATATACACAAATAAATAGAATAAAAATAATCTACAGAGAAATTAATAGATCTAAATCACTTGATTTACAAAAAGAAATAAACATTCAACTATCCCAAATTTTAAATTAAAGGCAAATTTTAATTTAAATTTATAATTTCTTATACATGTAGAATAATGCATACTAAGAACATTTTTTTAGGAAAAGTATTAAAAGTATGAACTTAATTAAAATTAATTGCTTGTCAAATGTCAAACATATAAAATATAATAAAACGAATACAATAAGCAAAAGAATTTAAAAAAATGAATTCACACTCTCTCATTCTCAAATAGTTTTATTCTTCACAAATATTTAATATATATATATATATATATATATATATATATATATATATATATATATATATATTTGAAACAATAATCAAATCTGAATTAATAATCAAACACCTGTTACAAATCAGGATGTTTTTTTCTAAACTATTACTAAATTATATAAAATAATTTATAACAGGAATACTTTTTGCATCCAATTAATATCATAAAAAATTTAAATGGCTCATAACAGAATTTCTAAAACTGTACCAAAGTACGAACTGCTATTTTTCTGCTTCCATGCTATATTACTGAGCACTGATTTTCAGTTATAGGATTTTATACACTATTCATAAACAAATATTTATATCCTATTTATACTAAATATATACAAGATTCTATAATTTGAAGCAAAGGAGTTTGAAGTTGTGATATAAAATCTTTTAACCCAGTCTTTCATTTCCTTATTATTTTAAATCACTAAGAAAAATAGGATTTTTTTTTAAATGAATGAATAATAATGTATCGAATTAATAGATATTGGAATGAAATTTAATGGATGAAATTTAACAATATCGTAGATGAGTTTTCTTGAATCAAAGAAAGATGAAAGTTTTTTAAAGTTCGTAAAACCCACTGTTTTACTCGTGAAAGACAGAAAATCTATTTCAAAAAATAAAATAATGATGCAACAACTCATGATAAATATCCACATGCATAAAATATTGTGTATTTAGTTTTTCTGTTATGTCTTATAGGATACACCCAAATATTACGCATTATTTAAGCATAATAGATTTAAAGACAAATTATTTACAATTATTTACTTAATTCTGGTTCAATAATTAAAAGAATAATAAACATAATATTACACTTTATACAATAATTTTTATTTCTGTCAACATGAACTAAGATTTTCTGTTTTTCTTGTTTTCAAAAGTTTTAAAAAAATTGTTTGCAATATTTTTAACATGTATTATTTAAGATGTAATATCAGCGTATAAAAAAACTTTGAAAATGCTTACAACCAATTTTAAAAAGTAGAATATTTTCGATTGTGTAAAAAAAAAAGTATACTCCCATATTTACAATACATGTTTTTAAAAAAAAGAAATATTTTTATATACATTTTCTCACATTTTAATAAATAATATACCAGCCTCTTATTCATACATGTGTGTATGTGCTTCAAAATGTTTAAAATAAAATTTAGCATTACTGTTCTAATAATATTGCTTGCAATTCAGAAGTGAAAAAAAAAAAAATGATAAGTAAGATTCATATTTGAAAAATTTTTTAAAAAAGAAATTAATAAATAAACGGTCAAGTCCCAGTATTTCTCGCACGAAGAGAATTCCGTACTATAAATGTAATAATTTATATGTGTATAATTAAAAATAATCGTTTTTAAAAGGATAATAAGAATTTGTGATAAAGCTATGCAATGAAGCGCTGAATATAATTGTATAAACTACAAAAGTATAAATCAGAATACCATGAAAGTTCAAAGAGATATGGATCCTAAGTTATATCAAATATTGCTATTCTGTATAACTCTTTTTTTAATCTTAACCTAAATTGTTTATGATGGGCTTCATTCGATACAAAGAATAAAAATAGTGCATATTTAAACTTCATTTGGTATTTCAAAAAAAATAAATTCAGCGTAGTAAAAATCTTTTTTTCGCAAAATGTCAAAGGAGTTGCAAGTGCAGGCTCCCGTAGTGTTTAGATAATTAATTCTCACATTAACATAATTAACATAGGGAAACATATTTTAAAAACAGTAATTCTATTTTTATTACTCATCCTAATGAAAAAAAATGCATGATATGCATAACAGTATTGAAGCAAACTGTAAACTAATGTTTGATGTGATTAGGAGTAGAATGTTGATACATTTTAAATCAATCGCTTAGTCAAAAGTATCTTAAACAAAGCCAGTCTTTTTAAATCCCGAGTGCGTTATAATTACTATTCCAGTTAAAAAAAAAAAAAAAAAAAAAAAAAATGTAGAAAAAAATGCGTAGAAAAAGAAACTTGCTGTATATAAATCTATATTATTAAATGGGCGTGTGCTGCAATAAAAGAAGATCAGAATTTTAAAAATGATTATTTTGATATCATACGCTTTAAATAAAGTATCTCTCTATTCTAAAAAAAAGTAATTATTGTCACCGCCGCTGACAATGAAAGTTTTGTTATTTAGGATATTTCTTAGCTAAAATTAAGAATAAGAAAACGAAGGCATAGAAAAATATGAAAATTGGTGGTATTACAGAGAAATGTTTGATAAACACACTGATGCAGGCAGCTTGTAAATTGAATAACTATTTTAAGATATATTTTATGTTAAAGTGGGTGTCCCATTAAAAAAGTTTCATAGGAACAAAAACTATCGAAATTTAAATATTTTTAGATCATTTTATATATTAGAAATTCCCGGCATGAAGACTGCAAGTTTTAATTGAGCTCGTTTTTTAAGACTTATTTCAATTTTAAATTCAACTTTTCAGCATTTTGAGAGACATTTTTTGAAAATTTTATAAATATTTATTATTTTAAATTGTTGCCAAATGATCAAATGATTCCTTTAAATAAAAATAAAAAAGTATTTATTTGCAACTATCACACACAGAAAAAAAATCAAATAGGTAATAAATAAGAGTTAAAGGTGGGAAAATACTGAAAATTATGTCAAAAGAATACATTTACATATGACTATTAAAAGAGAAATACAATTTTAAAATAATGAAATCATAAAAATGCATTTATAGACGTAAATAGAAAAAAATATATATCAGATTTAAAACAATCAGAATTTAAAAAATTGCGCTGATTTCTTAAATATCTGGTTCGAGTTTTCTCCAAAATCGATTTGAATAGTTATTTTCAATACAAAAACACGTTTTTTGTAGGTATGTCTACACTCGGTATTTTTTTTAAATAATTTAATTTTTATATTTTAAATTAAAAAGTTTTTTTTGCATGAATCAACATATTTCCCGTTTAAAACAGGATTTTATAGACAAATTCATTTTCAGAGTTCCTTTTGCTGATTTTCATTTTTATTACCTAGAAATATATTTACTATTCACACAATAATAATAATAGTTTTTAATGATAAAATTATAACAATTTAAAAATACATACATTTTTTGGAAAAAGAAATGTTGGGTTGGGGCAGATTATATGGATTTTTCCCATAGGCCGGCCGAGACGGGATGAACCAGTTATTTCCATACGGTTGGATCGGAACCTATACTAATATATTTTGATTAGTAAAACTAGTGCTCTAGGAAGAATGTATGCAGGCCGGTTTGGCAGTAATAAGTCAAACCCGGTCCGAGTTTGCAGAAAAAGTAAAGTCAGGGACCGGAAAAAGTGATGATGAGACCTATCAGAGTCCATCCTTCAAAAATATGTAAATAAATAAATAAACAAAGCCGATACCAGGCCCGGAACGACTGAAGAATAGGTCTGGTCAGGCCCGAGCCGATTGTCGTGGATTAAAATTGGCCAGCCTACTATGTCGGACACGGCCCATGAAAACCTCTAATCTTATACACATTTTTTTTTTTTCTAATTGTTCAATTGTATTTTGTATTTTAAATGTATTTTGAAAATACATGTATTTTGTATTTGGAACTTTTTCAGTTCGAAAAGTATTTTGTATTTTGTATTTCAGGTTCTAAAACTAATGTATTTTGTATCGAAAATGATTTTTCGATGTATTTTGCCCAACTCTGCTCGTGAGTGTCTTCGCGGGCAGGTGCCGTGATTTTAAATACTTTCTAGGGAGAGTTGCACCAAAAGAAGCACTTGGCTTCTTGCTGAATTGGCGATCTTATTCTTATTTCGGGCCTTGGCAATATTACTCAAAGAAAGTACCTATTGTAATAACGCCATCCCTTGAATCCGCCTTCCTTAATCCAGATTCGGTGATTGGTGACACACGGAGTTGTCAAAGATCTACCGTTTGTGTCCACTTGAGTCAATTGATGATTGATGCTGAAAATTATCGAAAGAAGAAACAAGATTTTAGGAATACAGATAGTTTCGCTTAGGACCGAATTAGGGTAATACTTTCAACGAAAATAAGGACTCTCTGAAACTCAGATTTTGACAGTATTGTTTAAAACAATGAATACTATAGTACTGGCATTTAATTTTTTTTCTTCATAGTTTCATTTCATAGTTTAAAAAAAAGTACTCCGAAAAAGTTTTATTATTTTAAATATATATATGTATGTAAACGCTTATTACACTTTTTATTTCTCAAATTGTGAATTATTAATTATTTTACTTTCCAAAGATTTGCCCATTTTTTTTAATATGCCAAAAAATTTAATTTTGTTTGTTAATGAGATAAATTTGAAATTACACAATTGTGGAATACTTTTAAATAATTTCTTTTGAATATTGTTTCTGATTGTTAATGAACTAAATAATTAGAATGTACGAATATACATTAAAATATAAAATACAAAAATAAATACAGAAATATTCAATAAAAATATGTAAACCATAATGTAACTAGGACTTCCCTCAGAGGGATTAGTCTGAGCGATGTTGCTGAGAATACACATTTAATAACTTGCGACAAGTAAAGAAAATGAGATGTTACCTTTAATTAGTCATTCATTGTGATAAAATATGATGAAAATAAGCGTATTGAATCATAGAATTACAAAATCTTACATATAAAGTTGCATATACTATTTTTATAAAAGGGAAAGCAAACCATACATGGATATAAAATTGGAAATATGCAAAATGTTAAAAGTAATACAGAAAATAAGATATCAAATTTTCCTACATTGGAAATATAACTTTTTGAAATGATGTCATGAGCATAAACAGAAGTTCCGCGCCGATTTGAGAAACTATAAATAACATAAACTATTATGTTTGAAGAGAATGGAGTGTATTTTATATGGTGTGAGATCCATCTGAATAGTTTATGTTGTTGAACATCTGTTTTTATGGATGCCATGAGGTTGTCGATAAGAATTAAGGAAGCCTTTTTTAAGAATTTGTCCTAAACGAGCATTTACATCTTATAAGTTACTGTGATGCCAAAGTTCTAGTTTCTAACCCCAACAGTATCCTAGAAATTGCAATATTCTCAAGAAATTGGGTTAAAAACTTTTTCTAGAAAAAAAAATGTTTAATTTGTGAATTTAAATTGTCGAATGTTTTAGATATCGTTCATAACGAGAATATTATATCTTAAAAGTTGCCACTAAAAAAATATAAATTTTTAGTCATATCAACATTAAAGAATTCTCAATTTTAGAACTTTTTTTGCTCGTGCATTGATGGTGATTATTGTTCCTACGCAAAATATAGTATATTTTGCAGCAAACATGGTTACCAATATGTTTTGCCCGCATTATTTTTTAAATCGGCTAGGTACTCCCAATGATAACGAAAAACACACAAACGTTATTGCTTTATAGCATAGAAATATAGAATCAAAAACTATTTATCTTCTATTATATACATAAATTATCTAATTAGTGCTAGCAGATGCATTTTTAAATATACATAGATCAATATAATGCTTCATTTTTCTTTTCTTAGTATTTCTTAATATTCATTTTTCATTTATTTGTATTATTCAATAAAAAACTCACTTTCTTAAGCCCGAATTACGTCAAGCTTTTTATAAATCGCCAAAGTCCATATAACAGCGAAGTATTGTGAAGAGTATTAAATACAAGGTAGTAAGACACTTAGCCAAGCGCAGATAATAAATCGCTAAATATTGTTCTTTTCGCCCTCTCTCGAAATGGATTTTTTCCATACATTTAAAAAGCACGATTTTGAGTCATCTTATTTAAAATTCAAATAAATAAATAAGAGAAAGCAGTAATAGCATAAGTCAAAACATTTTATTTCAGCATCAACGAATTGTATCGTAATTACACATGTGGTAAAAAGCTGCTTTTGGCCAAAAAACGTAGTCTCCACTAAATTTGAATCCGATTAAAAAAAGTACCAAGATTAATTAAAATGTTATAGGCAGAGCTCCAAGTCTCCGGCATTTTGGATACCGGTATTTTAACACAGAAAATGTTTTATTAAATTGGAACATTCTGCAAATTTAAAAAATAACTTTTCCTATAAGAAAATACTGCTATGCAATAAACGGGGACTTGGCATCTCTGTATAGGAATATTTCGTTAATCTACTTGTTAACCTTAAATAAAGCAACGACCATTTTTCGGGTACAAAAAGTATTGCTAATTGTTCCATTTTGCATACAAGGTACCGATTGTAATATTGATACATCTATGGTGATAAATTTCCAATAATTTTTCAAATCCCATTTATTTTATTAAAAATATAAATCTTTTATTCATTTAGTTTAAAGTAAATGTTTTTTAACTAATTTCATAATACTTTTGAAATATCACTTTTCATTGGCCATTTTTTAAAGCATTTAGAAAATGGTTGTTGTTTTCAGTTAAATATAGACTTTGGTCTGTCCGCATTTTATTTTATTATTATTATTATTTATAAATGGAGGAGAAATATTAATACTTAATCCATAACGTACATAATATATGACTCTGTTATTACATAAGTCACCTTTTTATCATCATAAAAATTATGTTTATACTGATTTTTATTAACTCAATAGGAAAAATTTTGTGCTTTGAGCAATAGATGTCCGCATTTCATTTATTTATTTATTTTAACAAAATTCTTTGCAGTTAGAAGAATTTTTATTTAAATAGGAAATCCAAATGTCGCTGTTAATAAAGAAGAAAGTTACAAAAAAAATAGTTACAAAACGAGTAGGCGCATACTATCAAATATGGAAAAACAACGAATCCAAAAAAGACGTCGTATGAAATATCATCTTTTAAAGCAAAAAAACGAGGTCTGATTATCGAACCTACTGATTACTAAATGTGTGTTATATTAAAAAAAAATTAAATTAAATAAAAATACTGCAAATATTAATTTTTTTCTTTTGTGCAGTTTTGGCTTCGAAAGGTGCGCTATGTTGATATAGCTATGTTGATGTGCACTATGTTGATAAAGATATAAGCGGCTATGAAAACACACTTGGTAAACGTTCATGCTCAGTTTTACAAATAAATATGGCTCATATATGCCCTATACACACCAAGATACCTAACTGGTGCCAAATTGGCGTTCAGTTGCCTAACATGGTTATCCTATAAATGTTATAATAAATTGTTTGTTCTAAAAATATTATCATTTATTGGTTGTTTTTTCTTTTTTTTAAATAACAGAAAATGTTTCGTTTATTCCTTTTTTGTTTGTTTTGAAACAAATAAATAACTTGTTATTATAGCATGCTATATGTATCTGGTGATCAGAACGATGTTTTCGCCTAACTGGCATAAAAAATCTCGCCAAACCCGGTGCTTATATCTCTAGTATATTATCTCAAGAATTTTATTTATGTATACTATAATTGTTTTTACATGCCACTTACTTCTTCTTGTATATAAAAATAGGTAAGTGGCTCCTTTATGCAGTATAAATTGTATAAATCTTTAAAAAATAACCCCCGTTGCCCCTTTTTGGATCGAATTAAAAAAAAAAAAAATCAATGTCTAATTCAACTATTGCTCCCAGGTATGCATACATATTCCAAATTTCAAAGTTGTATGCCAACAAGAAATGGATGAAAAATGGGAAAACATGTCACATATGCACCAGGGTACATAATTGGCGTCAAAATGGCATTATTTTACCTGAGATGGTAACCCGGCTTTATTTATTTATTATTTGTTTATTTACTCATAAAATGTTTATTTACTTTCATTTCCTTTTTCTAATTATATAAAATATTTGTTTTTATAGTTATTAATTATTATTATTATTTTATTTACTGTAAGTTCTTTTTGATAATAGAAAATAATTTAAAAATGTGTATGTAAGCGTTATTTGAAAACGCAGTTTTCGCCAAATGGGCTTTGAAAAAAAATGCGCCAATCTGATGCGCGTGTGGCATCCGTGCCGAAAAATTAGTGACCAGAATTGACTTCCACATACAAACAAAATATAAATTAAAAGAAAACATGCAATAAAAATAAATATAAAGGGAAAATGATGTCATAAAAGAAACTTTTTATTTAAAAACGTAATTGTTTCTAATTTTCACGCGCGAAATATATAAAATATTCTTTTAGCTATCACAAAATGCTATTAAGTTTTTATGACATTTTTTTAATATAAAAAAATAACAGTATTATTTTCCTGCATGATTAAATTTTAAAATGTTTTATTGCATTCAATATTTCTGAGTGCGTAAATAATTACTATTTGCTCCATGTACTGATTCGGTTATCTACGAAAATATCCAGCTTGTGAAAATCACGCACACCAAATTTCTGTGACGTATGCAAATAAATTGTGCTTTTTTTATCAGTTTTTTTAATATAACTTTTAAACTATTTGGAATTAATTTTTAAAAGTAGGTGCATTCACCAGATTACCTTCATAGGTACCTTCTGGTACAAACAGAATCGAAATCCGACAAGTACTTTTTGAGATTTGCTTGACGAAAGAATTTTTTTGAATTTTAATATCGTTTCGTATCTCTGAGTATAAAGACTTCGCTTCGCTCAGACAATTATTGAAATATACTGTAGAAAAGTACAAAATTTTTAAAAATAAAATCTTCCTTTCCATATCTTTCAGCATCTAAATTAAAAAATGTAATAATATCTATAAAAATGAGCTAAAGAAAATAAACAAGCAATACTTATATTTCAGAATAAAAAGAAGCGTTATTCCAGAATTCTGGGCCCCACCAGAGGCCGAGAGGTTCCCACCTATCAACTGGTAGACAGTAGCTGCTGGTTTCGAATCCAATAGCGGCCGTCGGCCTAACCGTTGGGAGATTTCGTGGTTTTCTTCAAATCTTGCGTAAAAACGGGTTAGGTTCCCTCAGAAAGACCACCACGATGGGCACTCCTACCCAGGGCCTATGTCCCTAGTATAGAAAATTGTCCGACAAAAAATAAACCAAACAAAACCAAAATTCTAGAGTGTCAGAGTGTTAAAAATAACACCTGCAATAGGTGCATTAACTTGCCCCCCCCCCCCCCCCACCACCACCAACCACCGATTTTTTTAAATTCAAATACATGAGGAATTAGCTCTCAATTAGCTCTAATTTGCTCTCTAATATTAGAATGTTTGTGTGTGTGTGTGTGTGTGTGTGTGTGTGTGTGTGTATGTGTGTGTGGGAGGGCTATCTCGATAACGAAACAAGAGAAAATTCTAATATTAGAGAACAAATTAGAGTTAATTCAGAGCTAAAGTTTGGCACCTTTGAAATTTCGATAAGCTACTTCTAATATTAGAGTGCAAATTAGAGCTACTAATGTTGGAGCTCTAACATTAGAGTTCTAAATTTTGGCACCTTTGAAATTTTGATACTCGAAAGTGGGGGGCGGGGGCTAAGTTAACGCTTGACCTTTTCATATAAATTGAAATATCTCCATAAAAATCCGGAACAAATTCTGGTATTAGAGAACAAATTAGAGCTCCTTGAAAGATAAATTTTGGCACCTTTGAAATTTTGATACTCGAAAGGGGGGGGGCTAAGTTAACGCTTGCCCCCTTGATATAAATTGAAATATCTCGATATTATAATGGGAGCCAATTCTAATATTAGAGAGTAAATTAGAGCTAATTGAGAGTTAAATTTTGGCACCTTTGAAATTTTGATACTCTAAAGTGGGGGGGGGGGGTAAG
Source organism: Maratus speculifer (assembly GCA_964019185.1). Taxonomy (NCBI): domain Eukaryota; kingdom Metazoa; phylum Arthropoda; class Arachnida; order Araneae; family Salticidae; genus Maratus; species Maratus speculifer. The sequence goes on along the minus strand of OZ025289.1, from coordinate 255,781,188 downwards.
TTATCGCTTGCCCCCTTCATATAAATTGAAATATCTCGAAAAAAAAAAACCAGGAGCAAATTCTGGTATTAGAGAGCAAATTAGAGCTAATTGAGAGCTAAATTTTGGCATCTTTGAAATTTCGAAAATCGAATGTGGGGGGGGGGGGGCTAAGTTAATGCTCGCCCCCTTTATATAAATTGAAATATCTCGTTAAAAAAACCGGAGCAAATTCTGGTATTAGAGAGCAAATTAGAGCTAATTGAGAGCTAAATTTTGGCATCTTTGAAATTTCGAAAATCGAATGTGGGGGGGCTAAGTTAACGCTTGCCCCCTTTATATAAATTGAAATATCTCGTTAAAAAAACCGGAGCAAATTCTGGTATTAGAGAGCAAATTAGAGCTAATTGAGAGCTAAATTTTGGCACCTCTGAAATTTCGAAAATCGAATGTGGGGGGGCTAGCTAGTGCTTTCCCCCCTACTGGAATCTGGAATATCTCGATAACAAAACCAGAGCAAATTCTAATATTAGAGAGCAAATTAGAGCTAATTGAGAGCTAAATTTTGGCACCTTTGAAATTTCGATATTTAAAAGTGGGGGGGGGGGCTAGCGTTAACTTAGCCCCCCCCCCACCTTTCTAATTTAAATATCTGGATTTTAACACCGGAGCAAATTCTAATATTAGAGAGCAAATTAGAGCTAATTGAGAGCTAATTCCTCATGTATTTGAATTTAAAAAAATCGGTGGTGGGGGTGCCAAGTTAACGCACCCTTTTGATTCTGTATTTCTATGCTATAAAGCATTAACGTTTGTGTGTTTTTCTTTATCATTGGGAGTACCTAGCCGATTTAAAAAATAATGCGGGCAAAAAATGTTGGTAACCATCTTTGCTGCAAAATATACTACATTTTGCGTAGGAACAATAATCACTATCAATGCACGAGCAAAAAAAGTTCTAAAATTGAGAATTCTTTAATGTTGATATGACTAAAAATTTATTTTTATTTTTATTTTTTTTTTGGGGGGGGGGGCAACTTTTAAGATATAATATTCTCGTTATGAACGATTTCTAAAACATTCGACAATTTAATTTCACAAATTAAACATTTTTTTTCTAGAAAAGTTTTAAACCCAATTTATTGAGAATATTGCAATTTCTAGGATACTGTTGGGGTCAAAAACTATAACTTTGGCATCACAGTAACTTATAAGATGTAAGTGCTCGTTTAGGACAAATTTTTAAAAAATTATTCCTTAACTCTTATCGACAACCTCATTGCATCCGTGGGAAACAGATGTTCAACATTATAAACTATTCGGACGGATTTCACACCATATAAAATGCACTCCATTCTCTTCAAACATAATAGTTTATGTTAGTTATAGTTTCTCAAATCGGTGCGAAGCTTCTGTTTATGCTCATGACATCATTTCAAAGAGTTATATTTCCAATATAGGAAAATTTGGTGTTTTATTTTCTGTATTACTTTTAACATTTTGCATATTTCCAATTTTATATACATGCATGGTTTGCTTTTCTTTTATAAAAATAGTATATGCAACTTTATATATAAGATTTTGTAATTCTACGATTCCATATGCTTATTTTCTTCATATTTTATCACAATGAATGACCATGACCAATTAAAGGTAACATCTCATTTTCTTTACTTATCGCAAGTTATTAAATGTGTATGTGTATTCTTAGCAATATCGCTCAGACTAATCCCTCTGAGGGAAGTCCTAGTTAAAATTATTTCTCTTGATGTAAAAAAAAAAATTATGCAAGACCGTGTTGAAGGAATGATAATTTAAAAGTCGAAACCCGTCAAATTCGACGAATGAAAATGTTTTAAAAAACTCGTTAACCAAATTTTAAAAAATAATAATAACAAAAATAATTACAATAATTAGTCAATGTTATATTGACTTGCCTAACTCTTAAAACAAATATTATTACTTTCTTCTATCTTCAATAGAAGAAAGTATTGTAATCGAAATTTTTTTCGACTTCCGGTTTTTGACGGATTTACACGTTTTAGGGGTCAGAGATTTCAAAAAACATGTTTTTACAAAATGTCTGTCTGTCCGTGTGTCTGTGTGTCAGTATGTCGCCATTCTATCATCAAAAAGTGTATGAAGTTATGCATAGAATTGAACAAACTTTTTGTGAATGTTTTTGGCTGTGGCAAGCAAATCTTCCTTCAGTTTTGAAATATTCCGCCAGAAGGGGGCGCTGCAATCGCGATTTTTGTGCTATTTTCAATATTGTACCGACCAAAAGTATATGAAGTTATGCATCGAATTGAACCAAATTTTTTTGTGTAAGCGTATGACTATGGCTAGTTGGTCCTCCCTGAATTTGAAAAAAAATCTGTCGTAAGGGGGCGCTGCAATCGCGATTTCTATGCCATTTTCAATATTGTACCGACCAAAAGTATATGAAGTTATGCATCGAATTAAACCAATTTTTTTGTGTATGTGTATGACTATGGCTAGTTGGTCCTCCCTGAATTTGAAAAACATCCGTCGTAAGGGGGCACTGCAATCGCGATTTTTGTGCCATTTTCAATATTGTACCGACCAAAAGTGTATGAAGTTATGCATCGAATTGAACGAAATTTTTTGTGTAAGTGTATCGCTATGGCTAGTTGGATCGCCCTGAATTTGAAAAAATCCACCGGAAGGGGGCGCTGCAATCGCGACTTTTATGCCATTTTCAATTTTGCATCACTTAAAAGTGTATGAAGTTAGTTCTAGAACTAAACTAATTTTTTTGTATTATTTGTATTGTATTTTGGATTATTTTTTGGTAAGGCAAGTAAGCCCTCCTTGAATTAGAAAAAATAAATCTGAATAACATTCTATTGTCCACCGGTTCGTACAGAGACTGATATTCGTTTTTACTCTGATTAATTGATTGAAGCAGAAATTTAAGATGAAAATCAAAATTGGTATGGTATTGAACATTAAAATGAGTAACTATTTTTTTTAAATATTAAAATGTACGTATGAGATAGAAGAAAGTTTCGGGATTGGCGCATCCAACTAGTTTTTAGCTTAAATTTATCTTTTCAAATTATTGAAAAATTAAATCTTATTCCTATACTTAATAAGTAACATGCAATTAAGATCATGAAATTATGGAATTAATTGAGGTATTACGTAAAGAAAAATCAACGAAAATTGCGCCACTTTGACACAATTTTTTTCCCCAAGAAAATCTAAAAATATCGCCGTTTTCTTTACCGTTGCAAAATTTACATGCATTTATTTCATATTCATATTCACTACTTTAAAAATATTTTAACGTGCAATAGATTTAATAAATATATTCCCTAGATTGATGTGACATTTATCAGTTACAATTTAGCGTGTAAATATTTTCTCTATTTACTTCAGTATTCTGATCTGAGTACTGGTGAACTCCCGAAATTTACTTTTAGACGTATTCTAACAAAATATTTTATTTCATCAAATAAAATAATCATTTTATTTTTACTATGATAGCATTTTCATCGGCTGTAGTCACTTGCGATCAGCGTCTTCATCTCAGTTATGTATGTAAAAAGCATTTTTTCCCCTTGTATTGTGACATTATTTTCTGTTCAAAAGTTTTTAAAAAGTTATATTTAATTGTAATGCAGAAAATGGCATCCATAATAATATGGCAATTCTCATTGTTCCCCTCAAGTCTCCCTTATCATATATTGTTATTATGATAAGGGTAGGGGTGGGGGGGTTCAGTGTTTAGTTCCCCTTTTCTCTTCAACAATGGAAGTAACCTGTTTGCCACCAATGCGAAAAAAAATCTCGAAGGACTTTTAAAATTAAAATATAAAAACAGGATTTAAAAAAAAAAAAATAGCGAAGGCGGGCACATCTGCAAATAAAGTGTTTTTATTTAAAAAAATAATAATAATAACAATAATATTATCAAAATCGGTTCAGTAGAAAGCTCAGATCAAATGACTGAAAATACAGCTTTGTCTTTTAAATATACGAGGTGGAACCCGTCGAAATTCGACGAACATTTTTTTTTAAGAAGCAACTGGATCATTGATTTATGATAAATTTACAAAATTACTTACAGTACAAAATGCATCTTATATTGATCAGTCTACCTCCCAAACAAATATTATAAAAAATACATCTTATATTGATCAGTCTTACTCTAAAACAAATACTATTTTAAGCTAAGATTAACAAAATACTATAAAACTCAGCTGTCCAAATTTTTAAAAGTAAACTTCAATCGCATACTTTAATCAGTAAAATATAATAAAGATCAGCTATTATGATGAATTTATCGATTGAGAGTCATATGTTTGGTATAAATGCGAATGAAAAAACAAAATTTATTCCAAAGTGACACGATCATAGAATTTCACGCGAAATTAAAACCCGTCATAATTTTCATCTTCTCAAAATTTAAATTGTTTAATTCTCCGGAAAAATATACAGACATATTTTTCCGTATAAGAATACGGATAAAATATGTCTTATATCCGTATTCTTATATCCGTATTCACTAAGTTTAAAAGAATGGTACTTTAATTTGATCATTTTAAAATCACTTTAACTCAAAATTTGAAGTTATTTAACCGATAACTAAAAACGAAATCACGGAAATTTATAACAGGTGATATTTTTTTGCAAAATATACACATTTTAATTTCTGTTTTTTTTTTTTTTTTTTTTTTTTTTTTTTTTTTTTTTTTTTTGCCTCCGATGCTATTTTTTTCAGACAAGCTAAAAAATGACGTGTCATCAGCCCTGAATTTTCTACTCAACCGATTTTGATAATTATTTTTTTTAAATGAAAGCTATTTATTTGTAGTTGTGCCCATTTTAGTTATTTTTTAATTTATTTCCATTTTTATATTTTAAATTTATATTTTAATTTTAAATGCTTTTTTACGATATTTCTTCAAAATGGTGACAATTCAGTTTTCTCTCGATAATAAAAATTTATTTTCCAAAATGATTGCTTATAATTATGCACTAATTGAGGTAAAAAAATATATATATTTACTGTGAAATAATATTAATAATGTAACTAAAATAACAGAAAATAATTTATGATAAAAATTAATGTCTAAAGCAAAATAAGAAAAATTTCAAATGAGGTAAATGATGTCATTCAGCAACAAGATAAATGGGAATTACAATATTATTACGGATGCCTTTTTCATATTACTAATAACAGTAACTTTAAAAAAAACATCTGAAGAGAAAATGACGTCACTAGTTAAAACATCGCATTTTTACTCATAACGATATTATAGGTACTACTCTGTTATCCCGTCGACCAATTTTGCCAAGTTATACAAATCGCCAAACTAATAGCCAAATTATACAAATTTGCTTAATTTTTCGATTAAATAACGAAAAAACAAATAATTAGTAGAATATTAATAAAAATATTAATAAAAAATCGAAATAAAATTCACTTAATGACATTTTAAACACATGAATCGTATTTAATGTCACTGAATGTGACATTCACGATCATCCATTATTGGCATTTAATCTTATAGTTTGGCGATAATTTTTTGGTCGACGGGATAACCTAGTAGTACCTGATATTACATTTCAATATTTCTTTTCATTATGGACACTGAGATTGAGATTTTACTTTCAGATGACTTCAGTTAGTGAAAATAATGTCACAGTAAAAATAAAATTAGTTTTTTTTTTTTTTTTTTTTTTTTTTTTTTTTTAAATAAAACTATTTTTCTGTGAGTGCATATAAAATAAAATTTCTGGATTTCGCCGGCACTCAGATTACAATTTTAACTGAAAAATGTACGAATGTTTGCATTCAAAATTGTAACTGAAAAATTTGACATTTAGTTTATAAATATATTTATTATATATTGATTCAATAATGTAATTACTTTTGCTTTTTTTTAAACCAAATCGATCGGGTCTTTTAAACATTTCATTCGTTGAATTCGACGGGATTCCACTCGTTTTATTGTTAAATTGCATTTCCTTTCACTCAGTGTCTATAAAAAAGCGTTTAAACTAAAGAAAAAATCCGTTTTTTATGAATCTAGTCAATGAAGAAGTAGTACGTCAAGTTGTATCTCTTTATTATTCCGCAATTCCAATGTCTAAAAAAAATTGCTATTCAATTGGGTATTTCACGCCGTTCTGTTTGCTATTATATTGATAAACACAAGAAAAATTAAATTAGTTCATTGGAATCTAAACGGAGTCTCCCTTCTAAAAAACCTCTATCAATTTTTTTTTTTTTTTTTTTTTTTTTTTTTTAAATTTTAAGAGAAAATGAAGTGATTCTGTTGCCACAATTTTAAAATTGGTGCTAAAAACTATAAAAAAATTAATATCTCAAAAACAAATTGAGATACAGTTTTCAAACAAAATTGCATTTAAAAGTACATTTTTTTCTCTATACAACGGTGCAAAAATCGGAAATATACGATGTTTAGAAGTATAAAATTTGCAGTAGCGAAAAATGCAAAGGGAAAGTGTTGCCATTCGCAAAATGACATATGCGTTACGCACAGATACGTTTGGCCTTTATAATATAGATAGATGATTAAATCAGAGAAATGTTCATTATGAAAATGTCAGCAAGTTTTCAGGGTAATGTCAAATAGTTTTTACAAGCTCTTTCTTCAAAACTTTTCATTATCCTTCGTAATTACAATTCCGAATGCTTGAACTGACGCTTAAGTTTCATCTGTTTCTTGAGCAGCAAATAAAGAGAAAATTTGATAAGAGTATTCATTCTCAATCAATTTACGAAACGGCAGAATTAATGAGCAATTTTGCTCCGAATGTTGCTATTCCTACCTCAAAATGATTTAAAACATCCCCCTCTACGGCGCACTTGAAAGCCCGATAGTCTCAAAAGCTTTTCATCCACTATTATAAAATCTTAGACAGAATAAATAATGCTGCGCCAAAAGGCTGGAGAAATCGTAACAACTTGCCCTTATCTGAAAATATGGTCGCCAATTGGCGAACAATCCTGATCGTTCCAGAAATTTCTACTTAAAATCAAAAAAGAAGAAAAGTAATAAAAAATGTAAAATTGAATTCTAGAAAATAGATTCCATGCGCACTGTTATTCTTTTGGCGTATATGATATTTTGAAAAGGAAAGATTGAAACCGATGAAAAGGCGCAAAAACGAAAGCTGGAAAAATATTAAATTCCGCTGTTTCAATTTATGGTAAAAGAGCTTAAAAAAATAAAAAATAACTTATGTTAAATCGATATTCCATTCTGTAATTTCAGATGATAAAGATAATCCCCAAAAGTTTGGGAAAATATATTATTACATAAAAAGACAATTTGTTAGAAAGTAATGCTCACAATTAAAATAAAATAAGTAAAAATAAGATAATTAATGTTGCATTTGTACAATAATTATGAATAATTTCTAGTTTTATACATTTTATATCTCACTCATTTGAATGCATTTATTTATTTTCATAAAATTAAGACTACCATTTGAACGTTCTCCTTTTTTGATTTTTCTTTTTCGATAAAATCATTTTAAAATACATTTTTGAAACCCAAAATAATAATGATATTGATTAGTTAAACTTCCATTTAACGAAGTCTCGTCGTTACCTTTAAACACTTTGTTATGAAGAAAATTCGTTGGATAGAAATGAACTCGAATTCATGAAATCTGTATTATAAAATGCACATCCATAAAATAAACAAGTAAGAAAAATCACGCGTTAAACATAAGATTAAGAAACACTTCCTGAAATTTTTAACAAAACTTCATTATTTAGGGAAGTATAGTTACTGACTATAGCCAAATATGTATTCCGATTAGAGATGGGCATTATTTAACGTATTAGGATAAAAAACACTGTTACTATGCTGGAACCTAATATTGCGTTAATATGTTACCGAAAACTCCCTGTTAATTAAATAACATATGGTTTTAAATGACATTACATCATTCATTTGCCTTAATCAAAAACTCAATTTCGCATATCTAAAATAGAACAATATTCACTAAAAATGTCCTGAAACGTTTCTTTTGAGACGAGCCCACCTAATTGGCCCTATGTTCACTCTCTGGCCATAGACAACTCTGCTAGGCGTGTAGTGCTTAAAAATTGTTTTGCATTTCATCAATCCCTAACGCATGAATAGAAACAATTTGCAGCCCTAATTAAATGCTTTTTCGACTTGGTGGCTGGTGTTAGGTCACCACCATCACATACCTTTTCCGATTCTGATGGCACAAAGTAGAGATAAACGAAACAAATAAATAGTAGATCCGAAAAACATCTGAATATTTGTAAGAAAAAAGATAATGCTTCGCATGATTTGTAACAAAACTATTTTCAACCAAAGACCATGTTATAAGTAAAAAGAGAAAAATTTGATTGGATCAAAAATTATATCAATATCGAAAGACAAACACTTCCTCCCCCTAGACATATCTTACGATATCATGTGCCGTAGTCGTCCCCCGCCTCCCCTAAAATTATAACGTTATATTTGCACAGCCCCAAAGTGAACACGCTAGATTATTTGATCTAAATATTTTCCCTTTGTACACCTACATTACAAATGCATTTTAAATTGAGTTTTATCTTTGAATTTTGCAATATATTTGCCATTTTGGTTGCCTAATTGAGGAAAGCGTTGATTTCTAATTCCCCCCCCCCCCCCACACACACACACACCAAGAAAAAGAAGCGAAACTCGAGCTCAGAATCATTAAATTTATAAAAGTGCGTTTTTGCAATATTTAAGTAAAATGCATTTATTAATAATAATTCTGTGCCTTAAAAATTAATCCTCAATTTTAGATAAAAAATCTGTTAAAAAAACTGTATTATTTTACTACATTCAAATAAAATGCACGAATTTATAATTTTTTAATTGATTAAATCGTCCAAAACGTGTACTTTGGAACTTCAGATAGAGTTCCGCAGTTGAAAACCGACCACAGATAATTTTTTAAATATTCCTAATTCATTCTGAGATATTTACTTGTTGCTGCAGTAAATCTAGTTTTTAGGTGCGTTCGTAATTATGTAAATACGTAGCACCTATAGTTGTCGTTCAGTCCGTCCGTCTGTCTACCCGCATATAACAACGTAAAAACTACCCAACGAAATCGTTTGACATTTAAAATATATAATTATTACATAATTTTGTCGAGTCATTTCAAATTTTATGAAAATCGGATGGATAGATCAATTACAGGGACAATCAAAAGTATTCCGTTACATTACGGTCAATGGGGAAAAAAGTTTCAAATGCATTTTAATCGTTTGAAATTTAAAACATGTAATTATTACATAATTTTGTCGAGTCATTTCAAATTTTATGAAAATCGGCAGCATAGATCAATTACAGGGACAATCAAAAGTATTCCGTTACATTACGGTCAATGGGGAAAAAGTTTCAAATGCATTTTAATGGTGTTACACTCATTCAAACATAATAAAATTAATATGCATCTATGAAATATATACTATAATATACAATTTGCACAATCTGTGTTACAAAGAACATTTATTATTGATTTACAAGGCCGCACAAAAGTATTCCATTACATAAAGTTATAGGAAGAATATTGTTTGGTGAGCGTTTTAATTGTAATTAACTATTTAACATTTTATGAGATTGATATACGTTGCTGAGGGATATTACAAGATATTTCCTTTATAAAATAAAGTAGATAGTATTTACAGGGACACACAAAAGATCTGGGGTACTATAGTGTGTCCGAAGTATTATCTACTATAACAGCAAGATCTGAATATTTTTAAAACTTCGCTATCGTACGAACGCATCTCATTTGCTACGTTTCACGTGCAATTTCCAACTTGTTAAAATAGATAATGATCTTTTATCGTTTGGGTAACTTTGAATAAAAACAGATAATTTTACATCTTTGGAATTATTTATCTGTAAATATTTTTCTGCTGAGACTGTAACATTTGGTACAAAAGTGTTTTAAATTGAAAAAATATGTTTATAATAAATATAACAGAATTAACAATTTTATCTGAGTGAATGACATTTGATTGAAAGTGTGTGTTTATTCTTTATGGTTTTCGGAAGTAATTAAAGAGGAAGTATTAAATGATTTTCAACAGGGAAAGATTCTGTGTTGATATTGCAAGGGTGATGGAAGATACGGAAGGTGTACTCATTTTTTTGAATATTTAAAAGGGTTATTACTACATGCTCATGGCATTTTTTAGGGAGGGGGGGGGGGAGAGATTTTGGCATTATAAATTTTGTTTTCTCGCCAAACATTTTGATTATTTTTGTTTTGCATTTGCATTAAAAGATTTTATTTCTGTGATTTTATTTCGCTGAAAGAAAAAGAAAGACAAGTTTAATGTAGATTCTGCCATTGCAGAATTCAGTTCGCCTCCGATTAGAAAACAAAAATCGATAAAGGTTTTTTAGAAGGGCGACCCAGTTTAGATTGCAATGAACTAACTTCATTTTTCTTGTGTTTATCAATACAATAGCATACAGAACGGCGTGAAATACCCAATTGAATAGCAATTCCTCTCTGAGACATTGAAATTGCGGAATAATAAAGAGATACAATATGACGTACTACTCATCAAAAACGTATTTTTTCTTTAGTCTAAACGCGTTTTTAAAGACTCAGAAAAAGGAAATGCATTTTAACAAGAAAACGAGTGGAATCCGGTCGAATTCGACAAATGAAATGTTTAAAAGACCCGATCGATTTGGTTTTTAAAAAAAGCAAAAGTAATTGCATTATTGAATCAATATATAATAAATATATTTCCAAACTTAATGTCAAGTTTGCCAGTTACAATTTTGCATGCAAATATTCGCACATCTTCAGTTAAAATTGTAATCTGAGTGCCAGCGAAATCCAGAAGTTTTATTTTCTATGCAATGCACTCACAGAAAAATAATTTTATTAAAAAAAAAAAAAAAAAAAAAAAAAAAAAATCATTTTTATTGTGACATTGTTTTTACTAACTGAAGTCATCTGAAAGTAAAATCTCAATCTCAGTGTCCATGATGAAAAGAAATATTGAAATGTAATATCGTTATGAGTAAAAATGCGATGTTTTAAATAGTGACGTTATTTTCTCTTCAAATGTTTTTTAAAAGTTACTGTTATTAAAGTGCTATTACACGTAAAAATTTCAAGCAACAAAAATCGCCTGAGTTTTTTCGTTTTCTAAGCATTTCATTGGCTGTTCGAGAAGAGTCTTTACCATCATTTGGATTTCCAAGCATTTGATTGGCTCTTACTAGCAACTCGCTTCGTTCCAGGCGTCAAAAACGCTCCGACACAAGAGAATCGCGCGCTAACCAAGCGATTCTCCTGGTCCCATAGGATAACATGGAGACGCTTGCGATTTGACGCCTGCAGCACGACACGTGTAATAGCACTTTTAGTAATATGAAAAAGGCATCATAATGTTGTAATTCCTATTTATCTGGTTGCTGAATAACATCATTTTCCTCATTTGAAATTTTTCTTTAGACATTAATTTTTATCAAATTATTTTCTGTTATTTTCTTTACATTATTATTATTATTTCTCAGTAAATATATATTTTTTACCTCAATTAGTGCATAATTATACGCAATCATTTTATTGTGGTTAAATTTTATGAAGACAATTGGCTTTTTTCTTTTAAATGCAAGGACATGTTCACTGATGAAATGAAGCTTCTGACTCGTGGAAAGTGATAATGGAAAATAAATTTTTATTATCAAGAGAAAAGCTAAACTGAGTTGCCACCATATTTAAGAAATATCGTAAAAAGCATTTAAAATTAAAAATAAAATATAAAAAAGGAAATAAATTAAAAAATAGCTAAAATGGGCACAACTACAAATAAATAGCTTTCATTTAAAAAAAATAATAATTATCAAAATCGGTTGATTAGAAAATTCAGGGCTGAAGACACGACATTTTTTAGCTTGTCTCAAAGAAATAGCACCGGAGGCTAAAAGAAAGAAAAAAAAGAAAGAAAACAGTCTTGCATAATTTGTGAAATAACTTAATTTTAGTACAGTTGTAATTAATTTGAAAAGCATATTTGTATGAACGAAATTTGTTTATATGAATTGCATTCGATTAAAAGAATATAAATAATATTTTTGTGGTCTTGTGAAATTAACTTTGAATAGGTGTTGATAGATGTGACCGCTATTAAGTCGCGGATCAATTTTTCTTTTATAATATTTTACAATGGTTGAAAAGTGTTTATGAATTCGGTTTGCCTGTCTTTGCTCTAACTCGTATAAATATAGTCTGATTGCCATGAAATTGATAAATACACTGTTAGAATTTAGTATGGCATGTTCAGTTTTGAGAAAAAAATGTGTAGTTTTTTTGTTTGTTTATTTGCAGGGCCGCTCAGAAAAATTCAATTACTTTACGTTGTATGTTGAAAAATCACTCGCTGTATATATAATGATATTACAGTATTTAAAACATACTAAAATTGATATACATCACAGTCGTGTACTACAAAGTTCTTATTAAAGAATATGGTGTGCGTATAGAACCTACCGCTTATTTATAAAAACATACAAAAGTATTTGTGTATAGAAGAAAATTAAAATTAATTGTATTATTGAAACCTACGAACAAAAATTGCTGGAAGTGTGTTTTCAATAATAGTATGCGTTTTAAAGTTTAACTACTTTTTAAATGTTACTTGGTTTGTACAAATTTTAGATCATATGCGAGGTCGAACAAACGTTCTCAATAACATTCGTCTGTTGGCTGAAATTGCTGAATAGAAATTTTCAATTGTGCTATGCGTTTAACTGAGCTAACTTTTACCATATTATATGAGTAAACACATATGTCTGCAGATCATGTACAGTGCTTAAAAAATCTTATATTTTATGGACTATTCATGATGATAGCAGAAATCGTGTTTTCAAATGCATTATGTTTTTTCCAAATAGTTCAATAAGACGCCATCTTCTATCTTTGTAAATTGTCAAGTTTTGTTATAACATTCTAAATTTGTTGGAAGGTGTTTCATAATCAATACTGTATTTTTTTTTTGTTGTTGTTAGAAATTGTGTTTAAACTCTATTTATTACTATGCAGGGTGTCTCTTATCATTTACCAATAACTAATTTCTAAACCGTTAGTTTTAGCGTTATAGTTTCAATTGTAAAAATGTTTCAAATTTTATTCTCCTCTGCATCACATAATAATCAATTTACATTATTTTTAAATACATAAGAAATTACAAACTTTACCCAATGCGTGAGTTCTATAAGCTTTATTTTTTCATGTTCTAACAAGTAAAACAGTAAAAATTTATTCTTGTATGGTCAAAACTTACTGAATTATGATGCTTAGAGTTTTATGAATTTCTAATGTTTTAATCACCATAACTGGAAAAACCTCTTTAAGTGTCAGAAAATGCCAAAAATGCATGAAATTCAAAGTATCATAATTAATTAAGTTTAGTCTTGTCTTGCAAAAATTAAGTGTTTAATCACAAACTGATTTTGATTAATCTTGTAAAATATAGCATTTATAATTATGTCAAAAAGTTATTTAAAACGTTTGTTTGAAAGACCTAGTTAAAATATCCGTTAGTTACATGTTATAAGAATAATAGGTTGTTGGAACCTGTTATCTGTAAAAGAATGGGACGATGTAACCTGTTAACCAAAAATAACTATATTTCCCATCACTAATTCCAATACTTTTAAACAGCCCTGTATTTGATCTGTCGATTGATATATATACTATACAATGGGGAAATTTTAGATTGGCCAGAAAATGCCTAGCAGGTGGAAATTTCTCTTTTAGCAATTTGTACTAATAGATGGAGACATATTTAAACATTTTTGTTCAGCCCTAGTACTTTTATTACACGTCAGAATTTAGCTAAAATTTATTTTCAACTAAATCCATCAGCTAGTATCGGACACATATACAGTATTTCGGAAAGAATATACTATAAGAAATCTTTTGTGTGTCCCTGTAAATCCTATGCATTTCGTGTTGTGCATGACTGTATCGTATAACTTTTATTAAGCCTCAGCAACGTATAGCAGTTTTATTACTCATAAAATACTTTAATACTAGCTGCCCGCCCGGCGTTGCCCGGGTCCGTTTTAACAATATTAAATGAACTTGAAATATGTATGATTTTATCATTAACTCGAAACATGCAGAAATGCATTATCTGAAATACGTAGCCACTGACTGTGAAAAATCGGTTTAAAAACAGCTAATGTTAAGTTCTAAAAATACTCAAAATGAGCAATGAGAGACGCGGGAGCGAATATGTATCCAACGACTGTGTGATTTTCGTGTTAAAGTGTTGATATTTATCAAATATGACTGTTAAGTCACGTAACTAATTATTATTATTATTTTTTTTTTCACATAGAAATCCCAAGTGAAATACTTTGAATTTCAAACTAATTATATCACTCTTAAATCCGACTATACCATGAATGAAATCGATACTCGCTGGTAGCTAAAATGTTGGTATGTAGTATTATAATTTCAGAGCCATTTAACAAAAGTAAGTGTTATTTTTAATCAAATCATGCATAATGTTCACTCTATGGATAAATTCCTAACCGTAAACTTTTGTACAGTAACCATAACCTGCCTGTAACCTAACTTTGACTTAACAGTACCTTACCTTAAATTAAATATAACATAAATGTAACCTAGCCTTCGCTTTATTGTAACATATCCTTATTCTAACCATAACATGAATGCAATTTAACTTTAACCTAAATTTAACTTAACCGTGACCTAAATGTAACCTAACGGGAAATTAAATCAAAGACTTTACCGTAATGTAATTGCAACCTAAATGTTACCAAATCATATATTGATTTCATGTCCATGGGAATTATTTTGTCTTGTTCGAATCTGGTTATGATTCATTAGAACATTTTTGTCGGGTTCAGATTTCGTTCGGTTCAGATTATAGGTATTTTTTGATATTGAGTTTTAATATTCGGGTCGTATCCTCGTATCCATGTCCATGGAAATTATTTTGCCTTGCTCGGATACAGTTATGGTTCTTTGGAATATTTTTGTTGGGAACAGATTTGTTTCAATTCAGATTTCGGCTTTTTCTCCAAATGGAATTTTTGGGTTGAGGATTTCTTGCGTGTTCCCGGAAATTATTCTGCCTTGTTCGAATAAGAACATGCTTCACAGGAATATTTTTTTCAAGTTAAGATTTGGTTCAGTTCAGATTTCGTGATTTTTTAAAGAAATTTTTTAGGTTCAGATTCGGTTCATGTGAATGGAAATTTTTTGTCTTATTCAGATCCGGTTACGATTCTTTGGAATATTTTTTATCAGGTTCCGATTTGGTTCGATTCAAATTTCAGGTATTTTTTCAAATAGAATTTTTAAGTTCGGATCTCGTTCATGTCCACGGAAATTATTTTGTCATACTCGAATCCAGTTATGATTCTTTCGAATATTTTGGTCGAATTTAGATGTGGTTTGGGTCAAATTTCGGTTTTTATTCAAATCGAATTTTTTAGGTTCTAGTTGGGTTTATGTCCATAGAAATTATTTCGTCTTGCTTGGATTGGATTATAGTTCTTTGGAATATTTTTTCAGGTCCAGATTTGATTCAATTCAGATTTCGGGTTTTTTCTTCAAATACAATTACTGAATTCGCGTCTTATTACATGTTCACGGAAATAATTATGTATTAATGGAATAAGGACATGCTTCACTGGAATATTTTTGCCAAGTTCAGATTTCGTTCAGTTCGCGATTTTTTCAAAAAAAAATTTTTGTGTTCGGATTGTGTTAATGTCCATGGAAATATTTTGTCTTGTTTGGATCCTGTTGCGTTTCTTTGAAATAGTTTTGTCAGATTCAGATTTGGTTAGATTCAAATTTCAGGTATTTTTTTGAATGGGAGTTTTAGGTTCGTATTGGTTTCATGTTCGCGGAAGTTATTTTGTCTTACTCGAATCCGGTTATAGTTCTTTCGAATACTTTGGTCAGATTTAGATGTGGTTTGGGTCAAAGTTCAGAATTTTTCAAACGGAGTTTTTTAGTTTTGAGTCGGGTTTATGACCATGGAAAGTATTTTGTCTTGCTGGGATCGGGTTATAGTCAGTGTTCTCGCTGAGATTTGACCAGCGTTAGTAATTTGGCTAATTAAAAATAAAAAACATTCGCCAATCGAAAAAAGTATTAGCCAAATAGATTCGCAGTGTAGCACAAGAAAAATTATCGTTAATCCTTTAATATACCCACTTTTTTCAATATGTTCTAAAATAACCTTAGTTTTTATAACTGCGACAACGATTGTTATTAATCTAAATTCAACTATCTGCTACAAATATATTAAACTTATGTATATATTCTAAATACCTTGAGTAATCATGGAAAAAAAAAAAAAATCTAAAACCGATTTAACTCATCAAAATATTATGAAATAAAACTTCCTAAGTTTATTCAGAATTTTATCATATTACACACAATGAATCTGAAAAATCAAGTTGTTGCAGATCGTTTTTATAAATGAAGTCGATGGTATGTGCTAAATTCATTGCTCTGCAACGAGTGCCTAAGAAACTTTTAGTTTCCATTCTGACAGTAAGGTGCAATTGAACATGATAAGTGACACACATATACACACACACACACAAAAAAAAAAAAAAAAGAAAAGAAAAGAAAAGAAAAGAAATAAAAGGAAAAAAAGCAAAAATTGAGCACTAGCAATTTGGCGAATCTGATCGTTTGTTTACTCGCCAAATAATGAATTTAGTTGCAATTTGGCGCAAAGGCGAGCGACAGCGAGAACACTGGTTATAGTTCTCTGGAATATTTTTATCGGTTTCAGATTTCGTTCGAGTCATATTTCGTGTTTTTTTTTTTTTTTTTAAGAAAATATTTAGGTTCGGGTCAGGTTTCATGCCCACGAAAATTATTTTTCCTTGTTTGAATCGGGTTATGCTTCACTTGATCATTTTTGCGGGATTCAGATTTGGTTCGGGTCAGTTATCAAATCCATAGTTTTTTCCAAACAGAATTTTTAGGTCAGGGTCGGGTTTATACTCACGGAAATTTTGTGTATCACGGATCGGAGTGTGGTCTGTTTTTTTCTGGTTGGGATCGGGTTATGTTTAAATTAGTCTAAACATTAAGGTTATAATCAGTTTTGCTACTATTCTTTTAATGGCTATTTCTGATGGATAATTTACTTTGCTATTTGATAATTTATTATGGTGATTGAATCGTTTGCGGATACAAACAATTGTACGCCAAACAGCTATTTTATTTTTGTATTAAAAACAAATTAAAGCTATATTACAATTTTAAATTGAATAGAACACATTTAAATTTAATCAATGATTAAAAAAATAAACTCATAGAAAAGTGTTGTGTAATGTTTTTTACTGCAACACAACTAATGACTCATACATTCTAATGTTCGAAATGCCAAAAATATGCGTACAACCATATAGTAAAAAGAAATTAGTAGAGTGGCAGTATAATGTCTTGGGGGGACGTAAAAAATGTAACTCTAAAATCCGCTACATTAAGTCCAAATAAGCACCAACGAAACCATGTGCTTTGAAACTCCGATCAATTCAAACTGGTTTAAATCAGTATTTCTTTGTTTTTGTTTTTTACCTTTTAAACTGTTATTGAATAGATGACTAAAATTTCTTTAAAAAATAACGTTTTGTGACATTATTGCCTGTAATACACGATCAGAATGCATGAAAGGTACAATTAGATCAATCATAGGCAAGAATTATTTGATTATTTTTATCATATGACTTTGAAATATCAATATAGAAGCATCATTTAAGACTTTGCTTGAAAAATCAACATTCTTTCATTAATGTCTTAAAATCGACTGCACTCTGAAATCTAGATTTTAGATTAATATTATTATTTAAGTGTTCATGCATGATTTTAAAAGAATCTTTTTATCACTATATTTTATATTTTGACATGGAATTATTAATATATTGTTAAATTATAAACATTTTTCATCTACGTTATAAAGTATTAAAAATTTCTGAAAAAAAGAGAAAACTTTTAGTAATACAATTTTTTACTTGAAATCATATGTTTTCAATATTTTATTTAATTTTGTTTTGACATTTAATTATTTTTAATTTTCCAATTTCAATTATTTTAAAAGCAAACATTTTTTAATAAATAATGTAACCGAAAAAACTATTTAAAAAAATTACTATTTCTTCGTAAAATATGCTTCAGCTGTATTTCATTTCTTCCAATCCGTCTTATTAATACAAAATTCCTTCCTCATGCTTTATTTTAAGACATTAAAATTTCAGCAATAAATGGTTTCATATTGCAAACCTTTTATTTTATTTTATTTTATTTATTTATTTATTTTTTTTTTTTTCGGTTTACTTCGCCACCACCGATAGTATTCCTCCATGGCGTACAGCAGCTTTGATAAAAAAAAAAAAAAAAAAAAAAAAAAAAAAAATTATTTAAACTGACAGTTTGCCAGTCTATGAATTTTAAAGGTCAGTCCCAGTTTTTTATATTATTTCTGCGAAAATTTTATGCAACCAACCATAAGTGAATATAAGGGAAAAAAGCTACAAAAAAGCGATTTTTTATGAGATTGGGGTTTGGAATTTAATTAATTACTCAGTTACTAAATAGAATTTTGAAATTCTGAGCGTCAGGTGCATCAGGAGAGATATTGGGCAACTCTCAGAAAAATTTTGAGCTTCGTACGTACCGTAGTTTTCGCTAACTATCGCACACACACACACAGAGAGATTTGTTATTTTATTAATATAGATAATTAAAATATATCGCACACAATTTCCCCCTTTACCATTATGTAATGGAATTTTTTATGTGGCCCTGTAAATGAATAACAACTATTTTTTCCATCGCATACTTTGTAAAAATCATATTTTAATGCAATTCGTAAATGCATATAAATTTTAATATGTCTGACAGGGTGTAACATTATTAAAATTCATTTGGAACGATTTTTTCCCATAAGCCGTAATGTAACGATAAACTTTTGACTATCTCTGTAAATAAACTTATCATGCTAGAAACTTTATTTGAAATAGGATATGTGCTAAAGTAAACATCAATAACGTCCAAAAATTTCAGAGCAATCCGAGTATATTTACGGGAGTTAGAGCGCAGACAGACGGACAGTTGGACAAACACGGAAAATGTTAAAAAAGCACATAAAATGGAAATATTGGAAAAATATTTTTTAATTCAGGGAGTAACTTTTTTTTAATGCATTGTTGACATGTGAGAAAAATTTAATTATAATAATATCTAATAAAAAACACGCAATAATTAGAGATGAAGAAAAACTGAAGCTCGGCGAACTTTTTCTCTTTTTCTATACATTCCAAATCCTTGACTTAAAAAAAAAAGTCTGCACTATTACTTTGTATAGGTTTCTTATTAAAAATATGCTCTTCATAAAAAATTTTATACTTTTGTAAGTACCGTATTTACTCTTGTATAACGCGCACTTTTTTTTTTTTTTTTCAAAAAATTAAGCCAAAACTTATAGGTGCGCGTTATACACGGAATAATTTTTTACTGCTTGAAGTATTCACACGATATGTTTATGAATTAAGAAATGTGTTCAAAGAAGGCATTAAAACTAGGAAAATCTTACTTAAAATATGCTGCATCTTTATATCACTACTTGCACTTTTTTATACAAAAACACGAGCGACGTTCTTTAAATGCTAATTAGCAATTCTCATTGCCGTCACTCACTCCTAAACCCCGTCATTCACTCTCTCTACCCCAAGTCTAAAAATGCATTTTCGCCTTGTTTTCAAGCCTAAAGTAATGTTGGTTTCGATTTTCTTTACCTAAATTCTTTTGGCTATTCATTTATATGAATAGCCAAATTACCTAAATTTACCTAAATTCTTTTGGCATTCATGCATATTAAATTTATGGTGCGCGTTATATACGAGATTTTAAAAAATCGTCATTTTTCCTTCTAAAGTTAGGGGTGCGCGTTATACACGTGTGCGGTATACAGGAGTAAATACGGTAATGCGAAAATTCATCTATAACATTTCCGTGAAACTGAAATACCCTTCTTATCGCATCGGAAGCATTAAGCATGTTTTGTTTTGAATGGAAATAATTCGATCAATAATTAATTTCATTTTCATACAATCCGCTAGAATAAATTTTTACATCCATTGCAAACAGCAACTTTCCCTTTGAATGTTGTACACTAGGGTGGGCCGAAAAAAAGTTTTTTTCGATTTTCGATGATGGCGGGTGCGGAAAATGGCCACTGGTGGCACTTAGTTCACACAAAAAATTTTATATTTTTTGGACTATTCCTTACCCTGCCGCAAATGGCTTAAAGTTTTGCAAAAATGCTGATTTTTGAGCTTTTTTAGCAAAAATTTTTAAAATGTTAAATTAAGTTTATTTTGGTCGTATTTAGTTGAAAAGATATATTTAATGTGCCAAATGTTTAAATAACCTTTAATTATGCATTATTTTAGTGCTATGTTCTTTAAAAATGCACAGCTTTTAGCTTCTTTTGCGTTCGGTACCAACGCGAAACATCCCAGGACTCATCACGAGGAGGTAATTGCACGCCGAGTTTTACCCGCCCTCCTGCCCACAGAATGTTTTATTCAAAATGTATACCTTTTTACACTACAACAAAGTACTTCTTAGAAATGAACTTAAGTATATTTTTCCGTGCTTGCATTTTTGCATCTCTTTCTTCACTCCTGCATACCTTTGATGCAGCTTCTGTCACAATTTTAACGACTCTTTCCATAGCCTAGCAGTGACTTGGAAAGCAGACTAATAATTCATCCAACGTGGATCCTGAAATTACGTTTTCTCCAATTTCTTCTAGTGATAAAGTTTTTGTATGGAAGGTTCGCTGATTTCAGCAGCGAACCAGTCGATACACTCATAGTGTTCTTCAGGGGCGTTCCGACCCAGTGTGCGAAGTGTGCGGCACACAGGCGCCGAAGCAGTAAAGGCGCCAAAAGATTTCAGTTGAGAAGCAAATATATTTTTAAAAAAATCCTTAATTTATTCATACTAAAATGTATTATATTTTTTTGGCATCTGAATTATCTTTTGTAGATTTATCTTATACAAATTATTTATAAATATTTATTTCTTTCTTTAAAATTTTATTTTATTCTATTTGTGAATTTTCTAATAAATCATTTAGACAAGACGTGTCCAATCTCTATAAACAGAGGCTCACCTCATATAATTATAAATAATAAAAGGCGCCCTAATACACATAGTTGAAAATATGCAACACTATTATCTCACTGCGGTGGAAAAGCATAATATACAGTTTTATTACCATAGGAGCTAAATTTCACTTGTTTTCTTATTATTATTTATAAGAAACAATTGTCACTTTACTTCAGAATTTATCATAAATAAGAAGAAAATTACTATTCGGAAATACTGGTAAAAGTTTCGCCTACAATATCAGTCCATGAATAGAGGTAGACTTATATGTTAGAAACCAAACGTCTTATATGAAAGGATATATCTCACGCTGATAGCTATAGTTCCCTATGATTCAGAAATTATTTTAAAATAATTTGCAGCAATAATTTAATTCAGAATAAATTTAAAATTAGATTTTCAGAGGGCAATCTTCAAAAGTTTTGTAGATGATGAAGCTATAGAAACCTTAATCACTGAATAACAACTTAATAGCATTAAATAATTAAAACTTATTTAAGGTCATCGATAACTATTACAAGAAAACTATTCAAATATTTTTTATTTTTAAAAATCTATCCTTTAAAATGGATTTTTAATCTT
The DNA here is from genome assembly GCA_964019185.1 of Maratus speculifer. Classification (NCBI taxonomy): domain Eukaryota; kingdom Metazoa; phylum Arthropoda; class Arachnida; order Araneae; family Salticidae; genus Maratus; species Maratus speculifer. Next base: position 255,759,393 of record OZ025289.1, on the reverse strand, counting down.
AAAAATAGTTAGTAAGAGGATACATTCAAATGGGTGCCAAGAAAACCTAAGGGCGCAATCGTGGCGTCCGCGGGGGACGCTTTGGAGAATCCTGAATAGAGAAACAATGTAAAACTAGAACTTGGGGGATATGCACAGGGCCGTAGCTAAGATGGTCTATGGGCGGCTCAGCTTCCTCTAAGACATTTTGAGCCTCCCCGGAAAAGATTTCAAGGTCACTAAATTAATTTCTATTCCAAAAATTCAAATGAAATTCTGTTTAAACTATTTTTATGAAATTACTCATTAATGAAAATTAAAATAATTAAATGACTATAAAATTATTTATTTTCAAAATATTGAATATCTCAGTGTTTGGTATTCCTATGCTTCTGTCTTATGTGTATGCATATATATAATCTGTATGCATATCTGCGTTTAAGAAAACAGATGTAAAGATTGTTTGAAATAATACTTGTGTTTTCCAATAAAGAGAAGAGAATGTTATTGAGGAATGATAACGTATAATATCGTAAGGAGTAGCGGGGGTCCAGAAATTGCCAAAAAGTTGTTAACGTTCATCTGTATATTCAGTGTACAGATTTTTGATTGGGGATACTGGCGTCAGCTATATGGGACAAATTTTAACTGACAAAAATGAAGCATCAGCCGTTTGTGAAGCTGTTGGCATTCCGTGCCGTAGGTTTAACACTACTTTAAGCGACCGAAGCAATAATTTTGTTCAGCACTTCTACTAATGATCATTTCTGTGGAAACTATTATGTATTGAACAAAAGTTTTTTTTTTTTTTTCACACCATAGATTTCTGAGCGAAATAAATACCTTTTATCTATCTTTTACCTATCTAGTACTCTGGAATTACCATGATAGTGAAAAAGGGGGAGAGTTGATGAAGATAGACTAAATTAGGCCCTAGATGACCAAATTTTCTAATTTTTTCAAAGGTTAAAGGGAGAGCCTTTCCCTGCACTCCTGCGTACACTCGTGTCATTCAAATACTGCATAAATTATTGTAAGGATTGTAAGATTTGTACATTTCATTTCTGATCATAAAATTGAATTTTTGAAATATGAGCACTCATTTGCATTACACATAACCGTGACGTTACAGAGACTAAAATGGCAAAAAAAAAAAAAAAAAAAAAAGTTCAATTTACACATAAATAAATTAGAAACTACAAAGATGGCTGTTAATATGAATGGAAAAATATAGATTTATGAAAAAAGTGTTTTAAAATCTCGTGCACTTTATTTTCTACTAACCAATCGCCTTGGATCACCTAGGCCAATTACAATAACCTTAAATATTCTAAAGTCAAATATTGAATGTTATTTTTTCCAAACGAATGTAAAAATGGGGTGTGTGGGGAGGACAATATCTTCAGCAGCATGTTGATTTGACTTTATAATTTTTAATAGAAATATTTTCGAACGAACATTATATTGTTAGCAGTGTATAATCTAGAATTTGTTTGATTTTTCCTTTTTTAAATGAAAATCCATCCAATCGAAGCTGGAGTTGACTTCCCACTGCCTTCAGTAGAGTATACCGGCGGTGTTATTCATGTTCCGGTCTGATTTTCACGCTAACCGTCAATTTGTATTTATTTTCTGACATTTAGGTACAAAACTTTCAATTTTGACAAAAAAAAAAAAAAAAAAAAAAAAAATCTTGATAAAATAAATAATGGAAATGCAGACAATCCCTCATACAGTCGTCCCCGTATAAACGAATATCGACGGTTCCAGAAAAAATATTCGATTAAGCGGGGTATTTGATTAAACGGGAAGGCATATATATAAATGTAATATTTAAGGTGCAATAAAATGCCAAAATTATTAAACATAGTATATTTAGTTACCAGAGTAAGAAAATCGTTAAAAACTTATAGAATAATACAAACTGAAATAAAAACAAAATGACAAGTAAGTACGCAATAGTTCAATGACAGTAAACACATGCATTTTGTTTACATTGCATTTAATGCAGATCATGTGAATTGGATCCAAATTTTGTTACTAGAATTTAATTTACGTAATTTATACAGGTTTAAAATTAGAAAAATAGATGAAAGCGGTTTATGTGAAATTTTAGAGTAAAAAATGGACGAGATTTTTTTCGAATGGTATCATAATTACCATCTTAAACCTCTAAGTGACAACACATTATTATTCAAGGGTTACTTGGAGGATTTGCTCGTTAATGCTAATGCTATAGAAAAATTTATAAAGATATCTCTTTCGCATTTCAATATTTTAAAATTATCTTTTTTGCAATGGATAGCTGAGATCGATCTGTACAAAAGGCGTCGTCGTTTTTAACTTTTTCAATTTTTATCGCGGATATTTTTAATGAGGATGATTTCTGTTTCGGGGTCGGTTTTGAAAATGAAAGTGTCTCCATTAAAAATAATTGTAAAAAAAATCGAAAAAGTGAAAAAGAAGTCTTTTGACAAACGAAAGTAAACAAAATACAAAATTGATCGAAATTCCTGTCTAATTTATGTCACCATTTTTGAAATTAATTCGAAAAAATGAACAAGGAAGGGAACTCCCTTGACCAGTACTAATACACCTGCCAGGCAAAATCCATGCTGGGAGTTCTGGAAATTTGTTTTCTGTGTAACAACAGAAAATAACAAAAAGTGTGGAGGAAATTCCAATTGAAACATGTTTTTCACACCCATTTTTCAAATTGTCTCACACATATGTTATTCGATTAAGCGAGGACATTTCGTGAAAAGTATTCGGTTAAGCGGGAAAAAATAACATTAGCCCAATGGGATTAAATTCGGTTCCGGAGGATTTTATTCGAATAAGCGGGGTATTCGATTATCCGTTACCCGATTAAGTGGGGAGGACTGTAAATATATTTTTTTATTTATTAACGCGAAATGATATTCAAATCACACATTTCTTAATTGGGAAACGATATCTTGAGGTAATTTGCACCGAGAGAAAAAATATGTTTGGCGAATCCTTGATATGACTTGAAAAAAAAATTTTAACAGTAAATATTAATATTTTCACACCAGATATATTATTAGAACCTGAAAAATACTATAAATGTATCAACAGTTTTTTTTTTTTTTTTGTAATTAAAAATACTATTGAAATCGTTTTTCTTTATTTATTTATTGTTATTTATTTATTTATTTCTAATTCTACCGGGATCTCACTATATCCCAATTTGAAAATGCAGAAAAAATCAAACGTTACTCTTATGGTCAGTGGGAAGGACTGCTTGGGGAAGCACACAAGCATGATCTCGTTGAGGAATAAAAGATCGCCACTTTGCAACGATCATTAAGGGTTTTTAATTAATATTTCGGGTAATTAACAAAAAAATAAAAAAATTGAGTGTCAGGTGCACGGTGCATCTACCATCATCGATCCTTATCCAAATTTTGAGATCCAGATGTGCGGTAGATTTTCTTATCCATCGCCAATACATGCAAAGTAAAAACAAACATCTTACTTTTAGATGCAATCTATTGTTATTGCATTCAATTATTTTCTCGGGATAATGAAATTTTACCGTAACGCAGGATTCTGATAGAGAGTGCTTTCATTTATACAGATTTTACTGTGTTACGAATTTTATTTACATAGCTGCCATCCTTCTTTACTTTTCAAGTAATTTCAGCATGATTCGAAACAGAAATTTATTTATTTAATGAAATAAAGTACGAAGTGTAAAGAAACAAGACATATTTTATGAAATAAATTTTCTGGTTCAAAAAACTCCAAAAGAAGAACAACTATAAATTTATAAATATTTACAGTTTTTTTTTAGGGGGGGGGGGGTGGAAGGGATAAAGTTTTATTTTTACAGGCAATTGGATGGGGAGGGGTGTAGGGCGCAAATACAGTTCTGCACACAGGCGCCGAATACTGCTGGTACGTCCCTGGTGTTCTTGTCGCTTTAAAGTTCAGCTTTGGACTTGAAAATCTCGCACTATGTTTTTATCTTTTTTAAATTGTGGCATATTTTTATTCTTTCCTATGCCATTTTTCTAATATGTGGTCTATCATCGGTTGCCATTTGTATCGTAAAATTCTCGGGATGACCATAGTATCGTTCAAAAGACTAAACGCACTGCTTCCTTTAGGTTATCTGGTAAAAACATTGAACGTTTAACTATCTGCCACATATGTGTAGATCCGTCTGCGCAACCAGGCCTTTTTCTTATAAAAAACCACGTGGGCGCATAAACTCCTATCACGGACTGAGCGAGATATATTTTAACGCTTTATCAGGATTTGAACTGCTAACATACAAGCGTAAAATTCTGCAAGCAGCTGTGATCAATCTCGTTTTCATAATTGGTCCTGATGTTCTGTTTTCCATTTCTCGAGGACATACTACAGTTTAAACCGCTGCACAGATATCAAACAAGTACTTATGAAATGATAGGTATTCAGGTCTTCAGTATTTTCCATTTTTGATGCCGCTAAAACAGCAATAGGCTCCAACAAAGGAAACATAGATTTTCACACCCTGTTAGTTTAGCATCGATTGGACCGGCAAAGGTCTTAGGTCTTGTGGTTCCACCATCAAATTTAGAGAGTAGATGTCGGAGTCGGAGTTCATTCGTATGAATAATACATATGAAATATTGCAGCTCTTTTCCTAATTTTTTTATTATTATTATTCAAGACAGGCAATAACACCATTGCGTTTTTCTGTATTAAAAGCGGTGTCATCACACCGAGTGCTGCCAGTTCAGAACAGTCTAACTCGTATTGACTTAGAAGATTTTATAATGATTTTACTATTTCTTTTCCATAAACGGAACGAGGTGCCAAGTGACCAAGTATTCCGAACAGGGTTCAGACAACACGGTGATGTGTTCCTCATCTTTCTCTTGACGGTGCCGCTTGTTCTTTTTTTTTTCTATGAAGATAGTTTTATCCTTTCTACCATCAAAAAATATGCTTTTAATTTTCCTCCCTTCAAAAACTTCTTCGCCTGTATCTTCTTTCCAAATTTCTGTTTCTCGCTTCTGACCTTGTTTCTTATCGATGACGAAATTCTTATCTTCTGTCAGTACTCCTGCATGTTGAAGCAACCAGTAGTAGTGGAGCATGATATCAGCATAAGTTGACAATTGCAATTCTTTCAATATGCTTGGTGCTCAAAAAAGACTACCTTTCACGCTATTGCGTGTAAAGTAATGTTACATTGCCATAGCCCTTTATACTAGCCATTTCTAAGTCGTCATAATAAAACGCACAAAACACTGTAATGGCACGTTAAACGATCCAAAAAGCAATTTATCTCACTAGGAAAAGGTTTCAAGTTCACACTGAACAAATGTCGCATGGAACGGAGCATGCACAAATAATAAGGATCCTGTATATTTTCGTCCGTCTTCTTTTTCGTCCTTCACCCCCTCAACATTACCACGAGTCATTGCGTTCGCTTAGAATCTTCTTCAACACCTTGTCACCTTCCAGATTTGTTTTTAAAGTTTACTGCTGCCCGTTGCTCAAATATATGACCTTTGAAGCATAGAGAAAAAAAAAAAAAAAAAAAAAAAAAAAAGACCAAGGGACATAAATAAGAGAGAAACTAATGAACGATTCAAACAAGTACAACTTTTGCCTGTTATACGCGAAAAAGCTATAAAAATCGACTAATTTAATATACACATAGGAATTAAATAATGCATTATCAGAACTTACTTAAACATTTGGTACATTAATTAGCCTTTGAGGTAAATGCAATCAAAATAAATTTAATTTAATATTTTAAAAGATTTTGCTAAAAAAGTTCAAAAATCAGCATTTTTGCAAAACTTCAAGTCATTTGCGGCAGGGTAAGGAAAAGTCCAAAAAATTTCAATTTTTTTGTGTGAACTGAACAGTAGCCACTTTTCCGCACACGCCATCATCGAAAATCGAAAAAAAGTTTTTTTCGGCCCACCCTATTGTACACGCTCGAATGTTATATAGAATATATTTTCCGTAATATGGAGATTCATTTACATGCAGGGCCGTAAATCCCGGGGGGGGGGGTTTGGGGGGGTGCAACACCCCCCTTAGGAGAAATCAGTCGGAAAATTCCCAGATCTATCGGAAAAAGTATGTTTAGTCGGAAAAAATGGTATTAACCAATAAAATCTTATAAACTGGAAAATCATTCGGAAATTTTCCCGTTCCATCGGAAAAGGCGTGTTTATTTGGAAAAAATAGCATTACGCATTATCCTATAAAAACTTATAAATTGGAAAAACAGAAAAATCAGTCGGAAAAATTCTTGTTTGATCGGAAAAAATGTTCTTAACCTATAAAAACTTATATACTGAAAAATCATTCGGAAATTTTCCTGTTCCATCCGAAAAAGCGTGTTTAGTCGGAAAAAATAGTATTACGTTTTATCCTATAAAAACTTACAAATTGGAAAAAGGAAAAATCAATCGGAAAAATTCTTGTTTGATCGGAGAAAATGTTCTTAACTTATAGAAACTTATAAACTGGAAAATCATTCGGAAATTTTCCCGTTCCATCCGAAAAAGCGTGTTTAGTCGGAAAAAATAGTATTACGTATTATCCTATAAAAACTTACAAATTGGAAAAAGAAAAAAATCAGTCGGAATTCTTTTTTAATCGGAAAAAATGGGTATTAACCTATAAAAACTTATTGGAAAAACGAAAGTATCATTCGGAAAATTTCCCGTTCCATCGGAAAAGGCATGTTTAGTCGGAAAAAATAGTATTATCCTATAAAAATTTATAAATTGGAAAAACGAATAAGTCAATTGGAAAAAGTCTTGTTCGATCGGAAAAAATGGCATTAGCCTATAAAAACTTATAAATTAGAAAAACGAAAATATCATTCGGAAAATTTTCCGTTTCAATCCGGAAAGGCATGTTTAGTCGGAAAAAATAGTATTACGTATTAACCTATAAAAACTTGTAAATTTTTAAATCGGAAAAATTCTTATTCGATCGGAAAAAATGGCATTTACCTATAAAAAAATTATAAATTGGAAAACCGAAAATATCAATCGGAAGTTTTCTGTTCCACCGGTAAAGGCATCTTTAGTCGTAAAAAATAGTATTACGTATTAACCTATAAAGATTTATAAATTGGAAAAACGGAAAAGTCAGTCGGAAAAATTCTTGTTCGATCGGAAAAAAGTAAATTTAGCCGAAAAAAAGGGTATTAATCTATAAATATTTATGAATTGGAGAAATATTTTTGTAGTTTTTAATTAAATAAAAAAAACAAGTTAGATCGAAGAAAACCTATAAAATTTTATTCTCAGTCGGATTTATTTCCGCTTGCAGTTTCTGATAAGAAAAATAAGGAAAAAAAAAAAAAACAATTTAGGATGAAGAAAACAAATTTATTCTTAGCCGGAACTATTATTAATTAATTTAACTAATTGCTAATTTACTATTTACTTTAATTTACTAATTAATTAATATTACTTATTAATATATAGGATTTTATTTTTCTGATAAAACTATTCAGAAAAATTTAGATTTGTCAAATATTGTGTTCTCGGAAACTTCGATATGACGGGAAAAAAATATTCTTGTACATTTTCTAGTAATGTTAAAGTCATACCGTTAATTATAACAGTGATATTTGAGTAAAACCTTAATATTCCGATTTTTTTTTTTTTTTTTTTTTTTTTTTTTTTTTTTCTTGTGTCTTTTGATTTGGATATATCGAAATCTGCTTGTTTTTTTTTTTTACTGTTGGAAAGTTTTTAGTTTAATCTCGAAATTTTAAGATATAGGGGGAACTGGGGTACATTGATACAACTTTTTTCTAAAAAATTTTTTGGTGTCTAGAAAGCAGAAATTTCAAGTTATTTTTCGATGTGATGTCAACAAAACCTGTGTAGTTTGTTATAAAAATGTTCAATCGTTGTTTTATATATTATTTTTGCATGTAATGTTGAAAAAATCAAAAAAAGTAATTTGTATCAATGTGCCCCATCCCCGGGGCAGATTGTTACACTTTGATAAGTCTCGGAAAAATGGAGACAAAATAACAACGATGCATATTTTTCGTAGAAAAATAGTTAGCAAACCATTTTATACTATTTATAAAAATTCAAATCACCCACACTTTATTTGTAAGCAATATTAAAGCAATCAAAATGAAATGTATAATGACCTCATGTTCTGGCTATTCCTTGTCTGATTGTTGGCTGTGGTAACTTTGTCGTATCTGGTACTTCAACCCCAGCATTATCTTCTTTCTTAGGAAAGATGAAAAATTACCAAGTTTTCTGTTTATAAATCGGTTTATAAACAAAAAATAAAGGATAATTATATCAAAAATTCTGTTTTTAATATAATTATCCTGTGCTGTTCTGCAGCTTGTTTCTCTTACGTAACACTTTTCATGTAGAAAATACTTTTTTCTCTGGAGAACTGATAGAAATTTGAGATTTTCCAGGCTGCCGTCCATTTCTCTAATTAGTTCTACTAGCACTATATGTTGGGTGAGTTCGTACGTCTTCTCTTTGCAAAAATACAATAAAATTTTCTAATGTAAAGAAATTAAAGCTATTTCACTTCAATAAAAACTAATATTAGAAATTTTTAGCGAAAAATGGTTGGATTAAGGAGTGCATTGTAAAAAAAATAATAACAGGTAATGAAAAAATGAACTAGAAAAGGATTTAGGTTGTATCAATGTGCCCCGACAAAGACTGTATCAATGTGCCCCATACAACCATTTTGAATAAAATGAGTCTCAAATCCAATACTTCATAATTTATCTAACTAAAAAGAATGAGAAACTGATAAAGAGTAGTTTTACTTGCCAGAGAGAGTATTCTTTTCCTTTGAAAATATTAGAACAGTTTTATAATACCATTTCAATTCTACAACTCAAATTTACTTTTGACCTACAAAAACAAATTATCACCCGTCCCATTTCAACAAACTACTGAATCATTCCAAAACTTTCTGTATATAGTTGAGTGCACTAGTATCACCTTTTGGAGCTGTTGTGAAACTTCCTGTAATGGCCCTGTGTGCTGTACAGGGGGTGTATCAATGTGCCCCATGTATCAATGTCCCCCAGTTCCCCCTACTGATCGAAGTGAAGAAACTTCTATTTTTTTAATCTAAACTTTAAATTTAATTAGAAATATGTATCACGAAATTTAAGTGGTATACGATGAAAATTCATTTATAGAAATACAAATATTTGGTATTTTTTCATATCAAAATCTGGATATTTTCCATTCTGTTCAAATTTTACCTTTAATTGAAAATAATTATAGTCTCATTTTTTCCTACTATCTAAATTTGTATTTTCTTTTTATTTTATTAAAAAATTAATGATAAAAAATGCGAAATTGTTTATACTTACTTTTTTACGTAATTTTTGATTGATTTAAAAGATTGTTTAAGAAATTTATATGATACAGGATGAAAATTGAAAATACCCAAATACTTTGAATTTTCATCTCGAAATAATCTGGATACTTTACAGCCTATACGAGTTTACTTCTCTCAGAAGTAATACTTTCGTTAGCTTTTTCCTCAGTCAATTGTATTAAATTTTTAAAATATTTTTATTATTACTACTACATTTTGTTTAGTCAGAAAAATGAGTTGTAACACCAAATTGTTACGCTGCTTTTAAGTTTGTCGTTAGAAAGAATTAAAACTTATGTTAAGAAATCCCGTATTTTTGACAATTTTTTGTCTCTGAAATATTCCCCAAGCAAACAGATTTCAATTTTACTTAAAAAAAAAAAAAAAAAAAAAAAACGTTAAAGAGATTTTAGCTGAATGCTAAAAAATAGAAAGATAAAACATTGTTTTCTCTTCAACGTAAAGCTTGGGCACCTTAAATGACTGGACGTTGCACCTCCCGCCCTATGTGTCAGTTACAAAACAAACTGCGCCTGCGTTAAATCTTTGTTTAAAGCGTTAGTATTCTGGCTCGTAGTATGAAATCATTCAATTAAAAAGTGTTGATGGGAGAATATTTTGGTATATAGTTACTACTTCAATATTTTTTTTATCAGTTATTCCCCCACCTAAAGAGACAAAAAGGGCAATGTGGGTTATGTAATTATATTTTCGATAGTGATTACAGGAATACACTTAATAAACAAAAGCATGCTGATAAAATTTCAGCCCATATACATATACCGTTTTGCATTGTTGTAGCTCTAAAAAATCCTTTTGAAGTAAGCTAGCTATTTTATTACAGAAAATTTTAGATATGTAAAATGTGTAAATAACTGAATTGTTTTCATATTTAAAAATGAATTATTTTATTTTATTTTATTTATTTATTATTATTATTTTTATTATTTATTTATTTATATTTTTTTGAGGGGGCAGATAAATTATTTAATAACTTGTAAAAATGTACTGTTATTCGATACATATAAAAAATTTTAACAGTTAGTATCGCAATTCCCTAACTATTTGCTAGTTTTGTTACAAACTGGAAATGATAAGCTAGTTGTTATTTAAATTTCATGAAATTATTATAATTTTTAACTACATTTTTTTTCTTTCAATATATTTGCATTCTTTTTTGCCAACTATTTTACAATTTGCTATTGCAAGTCAGTGTATTTCGTATTATACTCGAAGCTAAAATTGTATTTATAGATCTTTTTATATTTTATAAATTTTATTTCATCATTATTTAAGAGTAATGTAGTATTTTAATAAATTTATGCCTACATGGCTTTTCATTTTTATTATCTCAAGGTTCAACAACTAAGAAAGTTCATTTATTTTTTGAAGTTCAAATGTCAATGTATGTAAAATATTCTATATTTTTAAAACTTTGTTATAGTACAAGTATAATAATTTTGTCTCCCTGCATAATAATATTTTGATTATTATTTTATGGATAGATGTTTTTGTGTCTGTATGTGTGTAGATAAGAATCAAAATTTAATCATTTGAAACTTTAAAATAATTTTAGCCTTGGGGGAGGATAAAACAGCGCGACTTTTGACTGTTTAAAGCTAATTGATGATTAAATGGATCTTTAAACCTCTTTTGCAATTTGATATTAAAAAAAAAAACATTTCAACTTTACTGGTACATTTTTTGTGCCTGATGTGCCTGTGTGTCTGGGGGGGGGGGGGGGGTAGATGAAAAAGGAACCAGAATTTTACTTTTGGCTTATGCATTTCGTTTATTTGTTTGGTATTTTGCACATGTTTTCTCAAGGAGTCAGAAAAACTATGTACAATTGCCTTATTTATTAAAAAAAATTGAGTATAATTTGAAAACCCTTTGAATTCGCTCCTGAAAATTTACATACTCTGCTTTAATAATTTATTTGTTATTTATCGATATATTGCATCTAATATATTTATATGATGTATCTAATTATATATTTTATCTAATGCCGGGCAACAACGGGCGGGTCAGCTAGTAGAGATAGCTATAAATATATAAAATAGTTTGTCCTGACAGGCTGATAATCAACGCACACCCCAAACTACTGAATCTAGAACCATGAAAATTGGAGAGAAAGTACTTCTTATGATGTAAGCATGGAAATTTGTATGATGGAAATTTTGAAATTACCCCCCTTAAGAGGGACAAGTAAGGGGAGGTCAAAAATTCTGGAACAAATTGCCATATCTCAGCAAACATTTAAGGTAGGAGCGTAAAATTCCAGAAAATAAATCTACTAAAAAAAAATATTAAACACATAATCCTGTGATTTTAGAAATCTCACCAAAAGGGGGTTAAAAGGGGGGGAGTCGAAAAATTTAGAACATTTGGCACATCTCAATAGTCTTTTCAAATAAGAACGTGAAACAGCAGAAAAAAAAATTTAAAATTAATTATATACGGGTTTCAGCGATATTTTAAAATTTCCACCTCCGAGGAGTTTTAATGGGGGTGGAAAAATTCCATACTTTTTTGGACATATCATAGGAAAGCCCTCAAATCACTCTTTCACATAATAAATCTTTTTCCCTCTCCCCCTGCCCCCTCTTATCCTCTATTGGGGACAATTTTCGATCTTTTTTGAAATTGTAACGTTTTATCATTTAAGACCGGATTTTTTTTTTTTTTTTTTTTTTCTTTTCGGGGTCTTCCGATAAATATTACTTATAATATATGAAAATTTTATAATTAGGGAAGGGTCTATTCTGGGAGGGAGGACAATTTCCTAAATTTGGAATACATCTCTCTTGTGATATATCGTTGGATTCCTATTTTGCCCTCACGGGCAACCACTTTTCTAATTTTAGCCGATACCTTTCATGTGATACATTGCTGGAAAGCCCTTTGACTGCTTATTCGTATTATGCACGACCACCCTCTCGGGTGGAAAGATTATTGTATTCCATCAGGAGATCGCCTAATAATGGGGAAAATATATTATCAACAGATTTTATATAAGACTAATAATAACATAAGATTATTTGACTATCTCGATACACTAAGTCATAAATATCTTGCGAATTATGATATATATATATATATATATATATATATATGTGTGTGTGTATGTATGTATATTAGTCTTCATGTTGGCCATAGTACTCGGGAATTTTCCTTCTTGGAGTCGGAAATTTTTGGGCCGACACCCCCCTACGCGATTAGAGTGGTTTACGCCCCTGTTTACATGTCAATTGTGTTCAAAGTCAATGTTTAGCAGAAAAATTCATTAAATAGAAAACTGCGTTAAATCAGACTTCATTAAATGGAATTTCCATTGTAATTCCTTAATCCTAATCCGACGATTGCAGAGAAAATATCTTTTTTTAAATTTTCAAATTTATTGTTTCATTTTTATTTACCCATCATACGTAGTATAGGGTAAGTCTTGCAATCGTTTTGAAAATCGAAATTTTTTTTTTTTGACGGATTTACACGTTTCAGATACTGGAGATTCCGAAAAACATATTTTTAGAAAAAAAAAATTTGCCGTCCGTCCGTCTGTGTGTCTGTCTGTCTGTCTGTCTGTCTGTAACCGCTCTATCTCCCGAACAAATTGAGATAGAGACTTGAAATTTTGTATGTACTTAGTATGTAAGAATGGGACGAAGCCTATTTAATATCAGTAACCTCGATTATCTAGAATTACTTTTTTCGGACGCTTGAAATATTCGTTCTGATAAAAGGTATATAAAAATTTTCGAAATTTTTTATTTTAAGGACTGTGCGTAGCAGGCAATAAAATAACACAAATTTTGCATAAAAAACGAGGTCGATCGGATTATTAGTTGTCGAGATATGTGTAATCTTGTTTTCCAAATTCTTCGATTTTTCATGACCCTGTATTTCATTCAAATTTCAATTCACAGGTATATTTTTATTGGAAATGAGACGCTTAATCCAACACAGTAAATTTTTAGTTAATATGATTATCATTTTTTGAGTTATAAGGATGTTTCTTTTACGCACTCCGGTACTACTCGAGTATTTTGGCGTTTTATATAATTAGTGGAAAATGGCTCATAATCAATTCATTAATGGAGCATTATTGTATGTTAAAATCATTTATTTATGCGTTTAAATTCTATTTTGTAGTTGCCATAGACACGCTTTTTATTTTCATATTTTATATTATGATGGGTAAGTATTACGGTGGCCCCCCCAACGACTAGTTCTTTTCCCTTCTCAAGAATCTATATAAAAGATAAATTTTCAATTAAAAGTGAAATGATTTTAAGTCAAATGAGTTTTCTATTTTTTGATAAATTAAGGTAAACGCACCAGTAGTGGGTCACTTAAGGACATTTTTAAAATTATTATTAAGGTTTTAGTAAAATCCAAAATATGTACGTGGTTTTGGTTTATTTTTAATCTTAATGTATCAGAATAATTATTTAAAGTTTCAAAATGTATTCATTGAAAAAAAAATAATAATAAATGTTACCTTCTCCTATGCTCCAGTAGTGGGCGAGTAAATATCTGATGTGTGAATCTTTCAGTTTTCGGTTTATCCAACAAATTACTTGCAATGTAATAGAGTATATCAATAGTTGTTAATTTAAAATAAAAATATTGATAGCTATTTTAATGTAAATGGACTTTTATATAAAAAAGAAAAACATTTGAAACGCATTTTCAACTGGATCTATATTTCTAAAACTAACAGATTAGAAATCAGCTATTAGTAAACGATAAGAAGGGGCACCCTGTATAAAAGTAATAATTGACAAGAGTGTGAATCGGACAGAATAATTGTGATTTGATGTATTAAAAATGCAGTTTAAAATACTCGGAGCTTAAATATACGTTTGGTCATAACACAGAGTTTCACGGCTCCATATTTTTAAGAGGCTTTGAAATTCTTGTCCTAATTGTATTTTCCAAATATGGAACTGAGAACATATGAAATTCTCTTTTAATAATACTAATAACACTATACCAGAGGGCTCCGATCTATCTTAATCAAGTCTTATGTAAAATATAAATAATGTACTCTAAGCAAAATAATTTCGACAGAATATTCCGCTTAAAATAACTGAGCTATTTATTATTAAGTTACGTAGATTTCTTGAAGCGTCTCACTATCGAAGCTTGAAAAATCACATTAGGATTTTTCCCCCCATCAAAACTCGGAAGTGCATATAACATTAATTATTCGCTTCACGGGATAAAAGTGTTTTGTGGCTGTAAAATTTGTTGCGCATCTTTACTTTCTTTAAGGCACTTTTTTTAATTTATTTTTTTTTATTTCAGTTGCTTTATCAGCTTTTCTGTCATCTGCTGACATCTCGAAAATATAAATTTTAAAAATAGTAATATTAATTGTTATAATAATAATATGAAAAATAAAACTGCTTTATTGGCAGATTTTATTTATGCGTCAGAGTAGTTATTAAATGCTTTTTAGTCATTGTTCTTTTTTCTTTTAATTACCTTCATGCCAAACACTCCATACTTAGTACAATATCCTCAAACTCAGTGTTGAAGTAAGATATTTTTCTCCGGGAGAGATTTCTGTGTCTCCGGGGGTGAGCGCGTGGGGGTGGGAGGGGATTGTAATTTTTAAACATTGAAGACACAAAAATGCAAAAATTCTGGGGGAACACACCTCATTGCTCCGGGAGGGACTGGCCTCCACCCGTGGCATACGAGAAGTACTTCTCGTATGCCACGCTCCACCCCACCCCGAACCACTCTCCTGAATTCAACATTGCGTCATACTGACATACATCTTTTCCTAACTTTGACTTTGGCCCACTAGCAGCTGAGAGGATCTGACTCGAAGCTGGTAGACAGGTGCTAGATTTCGAACTGTGTACTGATGTGCCGGTGTCCTGATTTATCATTTATGTGGGATGTCCGGTGGTGTAGTCGTAAAAAATAAAAAGGTATATGTTATAGACGGAGGGTATACACCAAGCATAGTGTATGTTATAGATATGGTGAGTTATACGGAACTATCCAAAATGTATACGGCGAATTTCCATGTACATTACGGTGTATGGGAATAAATCGTTTGAAATGAATTTTAAAGGTGTTACACCCTGTCAAACATATTCAAATTTACATCCATTAGCGATGTGCACTAAAATATGCATTCTGTAAATTATGCAATGAAAATAATATTTATTATTCATTTACAGGGTCACACAAAAGAATTCCATAACACAATAATAAAGGAGGGAATTGTTTGCGATATATTTTAACTATGTTAAATGATTTCATGTATAATAAAATTGATATACGCCACTGAGGCTTAATATTTCACGCATAACATGAAATGCATAACATTTACATAGTAACACGCAAAAGATTTCAAATAGTATGTTCTACCTGAAGTGCTGTATATTATCGATGATGGCTCATGGATGGATGAGATGCATTTTTAATTATGATATGCGCTTTTAAGTTTCACTAAATGTATGCATATTATATGGTGTGTATAAATGCTATAGTTGACATCCAGGTTTACACAAAAGAGCTCGTAAAGGTTACTGAATATGCGCGTAATTTACTTAAAGATGGTTTTTTAATAAGTTATGCATTTTTTCGTTGAACTGATTTCAGTTTACTCGGTTTTACGTTCTTCAGTTTTTAGAACATAGATAGAATGATATATAGGGTCATGCAAAGAATTTAATATGTGGTCATATGGATGATAATTTCTGGAAATGTGATTTAAGTAGCTTTAAGAGTGTTTTTGTTTGAACTAAATTTTAACAAAATACTGACGTGTAGTAAAAATACTAGGTAAACTACAGGGCTGAAAAAAAATATTCAAGTATGTTTCCATCTATTAATATAAATTGCTGAAAGAGAAATTTCAACCAGCTTGGCATTTTCTTGTTAAATTAATTTTCCCCATTATAGTATAAATATCAACCGATAGTACAAATATAGGGCTGTTCAAAAATGTTGGAATATATATTTGGCTATGGACAGTAACACCTTATTTCCCTAAATAACGAAGTTTTACTAAAGATTTCAGGAAGTATTGAAAAGTGTTTCATAATATATGCTTAACACATGATTTTTCTTATTTGTTAAATTAATGGTAACTAATAGGGAATCTTTCATAATTCTTATTCAAGTAAATTTATTTATTCCGTTAAGAAATAAACTAAGTTGACTCAAAGATTCGTAGTGTTTAATTTGTATTTGATATAAATATACAGAAATTAATTAAAATTAATTAGTAGAGATTCTTCTCCGCAATTAAGAATACAATCATGAGATTAATGTTTTATCACGAGATTTTATGTTTACTTATATTCAACCTTTCGAATTTAGAGCAGGAGACAGATTTCCTGATATTCACTTGTTGAGATAAGCATATGTTATAGAACGTTACAGAAATCATATGTGGCACAGATACATAATTCCAGAATGAAAACATATTGCTTTTAAAATCTGTATTTTAAAGCAACAAGTAAGAAAAATCATGCGTTAAGCATAGATTATGAAGCACTTTCCAACGCTTCATGAAATCTTAAACTTCGTTATTTAGGTAAAAAAGGATATAAAGCCAAATATAGCCGAATATGTACTCTAGTACTATTGAACAGCCCTGTGTTTGATCTGTCAGCTAATATGCATACTATACAATGGGAAAATTTATTTTAGCAAAAAATGCCTAGAAGCTTGAAATTTCTCTTTCAGCAATTTATACTAATAGATGGAAACATACTTGAATACTTTGTTCAGCCTTGTAATTTGCCTGGTACCTTTATTACACATTAGTGTTAAGATAAAATTTATTTTAAATTAAAACACTCTTAAAACAACTGAAATCACTTTCTCATAAATTATCATTCATAGGTTCCATGTACCCAATTCTTTGCGTGGCCCTGTATATCATTTTATCTATATTCTGAAAACATTTCTTAGTAAATTTAATGCAGTTCAGCGTGAAAATGCATAATTTATTTAAGAATCACCTTTTAGTAATTTATGCTCATATTCAGTAATGTTGGCGAGCTCTTTTGGGTAGCCGTGTATATTAACTATAGCATTTATACACACCACATAATATGCATAAATTTAATGAAACGCATACTCGCATATCATAATTAAAATGCATTTCATCCATCCATCAGCTATCATCGGATACATATACAATACATCGGAAAGAATGTACTATTTGAAATCTTTTGTGTGTCCCTGTAAATACTATGTTCTTTATATTAAGAAAGGCAGAATCGTATAATTTATACTAAGCCTCATTGACATACATCAATTTTATTAGACATGAAACAGTTTAATATATTTAAAATATGTCACACACAATTCTCCCTGTTACCATTATCTAATGGAATTCTTCTGTGTGGCCCTGTAAATGAATAATAGCTACATTTTCACCATATATTTTATAAAATGCATATTTTAATGCACCTCATAAAAGCATATAAATTTTAATATATTTGACAGGGTATAACATCTTTAAAATTCCTTTGAAACGATTTTTCCCCACAGGCCGTAACATAATGGGAAACTTGATTCTCTCTGTAGATAAACTAATCATGGTAGAAACTTCATTTTCAATAGGGTTCGTGCTAGGGTAAACGTCAATAACGTCCAAAAATTTCATGGCAATCCGAATATATTTACGTGAATTAGAGCACGGACAGACAGACAGACAAATCGAATGCATAAGCACTTTTCAACTTCGCTGGAAAGTGCTAAAAACATGTCTGTGAGAAAAGCTGATGTCTTTGTAAAAACATCCTGAGCAATAATTTTTCCTTTTACTGCAATTTTTTTAACTTCGAAACATTGTACAGTTCCAATTTTTTATTTTATTCTATCTTTACAAGAAGAAAGTATTGGATTCGGGAAAATTTTCGAATACTGGTTTTTGACAAATTTACACGTTTTAGTGGTCAGAGATCACGAAAAATATGTTTTTACAAAATGTCTGTCTGTAAGTGACATAAATTTTGTGGACTCTCTATCTCAAAAATTAATGGATTGAATTTGATAAAAAATTATTTTCAGGTAGCCCCTGATATAAATTGATTCTGATTAATTTTTGGTGTAAATCTCTCCACAGGTAGCGCTGCTATGCTGCATTTTTTACGATTTGCGTAACAGATATGTCTCTATAACTAATGAGCGGATTTCTATCAAGTCTCACTTTCATTTAGTGTTTCACATGAATTGATGCTGTTTACATTTTGGTGTAAATCACACAACAAGTGGCGCTGCTTTGCTACATTTTATACGATTTTCGCATTAATTCCGGAATTACAAAAAAAAAAAAAAAAAAAAAAAAGAGAGAGAGAGAGAGAAAGTAAATTTATGTAGTCCCTAATATAGATTAATATGGATAAGTTTTTGATGTAAATCGCTCAACAGATGCGCTGCTTTTACAAATTACGCAACTGTTCTATCTCAATAACTAGTGCACAGATTTTCATCAAATTACAGATTCAGTTAGTCTTTGACATGAATTGATGTTGTTTACATTTTGCTGCAAATCACTCAACAGTTGGCACTGCTATACTGCATTTTTTACGATTCTCTCAATAGCTCTATCTCAAGAATTAATCGATGGATTTTAATCAAACTTCATATTCAGTAAATTCGTTATATGAACTAGCTTTATTTACATTTTGGTGTCAACCATCAACAGGTGGCGCTGCTATACGGAATTTTCCTGATTCCTGCAATAGCTCTATCTCAAGAACTAATTCACGAATTTTCATTAAACTTCGGATTCAGATATAACTTGATAAATGTTATTGCTATTTATGTTTTGGTATAAATCAACCAATAAGGACATTTTTATGTTGCATTTTTTTCGATATCCACAACAGTCCTGTTTCAAGCACTAATGTACAGAATTTCATGCCTTTAGAATCATCATGATGAGCATGAATTGTCATTTAATTTTGGCACTGTAGTAGCGACTTTTGAAGTATTAACATGCATGAGATAGAGCAAAGTTTTACGATTGCCACATCCGACTACTTTCACCATCTAATTGAATCGAAAAAATGTTCTTTCAAATACAAATTGTTTCAATGTTTCAAAACTATATCATATTAAGGATTTCATATGATTTTTAAAATAATTGTAAAGTCTTTTTTATTATTTATTTTTATAATTTATACTTATAGCATGTGGCCCGATTGCAAAAGATGAACCCGTTTGCACTTATAAAAACAATATTAGCAGTTCAGCATTTCTTTCTGCAGCTGATATTTCGTAAAGAATGAAAACGTCACCAATAAATAAACAAAATATTATAAATAAATATATTCAAAATTATTCATTATTATTTCAAATTGGTAAACTATCCTTACTACATTTTAACGTTCAATTAACAGTGAATTCTGAAAGATTTTTTTAAACTGCACATTTAATTAAAAGGAATCCAAAATTATAGTTCATTTTTCCAAATAATTTTTAAGTTTTGCTTAAAAATCTTTCCTCATTCTTGTTTGCAAAACTTAACATACATTTAATATTAACCCCTTAACTGATTCTTTTTTTTTCCGTTCAATAAATTGAAAATAACGGATTCACACCACTATTTTTAAATAGAATATTCGTAACATTTGGTTTAAGCATTTGGTTCATTCCATGTCAAATCAACACACTAATTTTACCTCACCATCTCAGAATTTGATGAAAATTGATAGGGAGTTTGCTTTTATGTAGACTAAGGAAAATATCAACTATTATTGAAATATATCAACCATTTTAGGAATTACAATCTTGTAAAGTTGCCAAAAATTAGTCAAAAATGCTCATACAGGACATTTTAAAATTAAAGTTGCAAGTTTCTCTAATTAAGATACAGAGCTGGGACAAGTGTCATTTGAAAGCATTTTTATGACTTTTCAAAGGAAATGTAACATTATAAAGCTTAAGTTGGAAAAAATATTTTGAAAATGAAATTCAAAATTTTAAATTTGAATATTTCAAAAAATACATTTTTGAGGGGTTTTTTTCTTTCTTTTTTATTTTTTTATTTATTTTTTTATTTATTTTTTTATTTTTTTAAGGCTTCAGATTGTTTTAAACCAATACAGTAAGTATGAAAGTGGGATGGCAATGGGTTAATAGATTTTTAACATTTCAAAAACATGAATCCATTGAAAAATTCCTCTGCTGTAAGTCTAGCAAAATAAGTAGAATGCTATAATTTTACAAAATTTGCCAGGATGTATTGGTTATCATTTACAGTTAAGATTTTAACCTGTTTGGGACAACAGATGCCTATATGTATTTTCAAATTGTGCATACAGAATTTGTTTTTTAAACTCTAAAAAAATAAATAAATAAAAAAGAATAATATTTGCTTTTTTTAATTCAAGCATTTTTGTGATTATTTAAGTAAAGGTAACTTTTTATAAAAAAGAGATGATGCCGACCGAATAAAATTTGTAGTAGAACCACCAGTCTCAAAAAAGTTAAATGTATTTAATATATGAATAAATAGCTGCTATATTTTAAAAAAATTCTGGCTTTATTTTAATATATTTTTTTAAATGCTTATTAAAAGATGGAATTTTTCAATAAATTGATGTTTTTGATTTGTTAAAAATCTATTAACCCATTGGCATCCCACTTTCATACTTATTTTATTGGTTAAAAACAGTCTAAAGCCTGTTTTAATTTTTATTTTTTTTTTTTGAAAATTTTCAAACTTGTACTTTCTGAAATATTCAAATTTAAAATTTTAAATTTGATTCTCAAAATATTTTTTTCATCTTAACCTTTATAAGGTTTTATGTTTTTTGAAAGGTCATACAAAATGCTTTCAAATGACACCTGCCCCAGCTCTGTATCTTAATTAGAGAAACTGCAACTTTAATTTTAAAATGTCCTGTATGAGCATTTTTGACCAATTTTTGGCAACTTTACAAGATTGTAATTCCTAAACTGTTTGATATATTTCAATAATACTTGGTAGTTTTCTTAGTTTACATAATAACAAACTCCTTGCAAAATTTCCTCAAATTCTGAAATGGTGAGGTAAAAAAGTTGTCAATTTTGTGTTGATTTGACATGGAATGACCCATTTTCGCCTTTAAATAATATGAAATTATTATTATTATTTTTTAAATAGAGGTGTCAAAAAGCTTTAAATGATGAATTAAACAAATTCGTCTTGCCTTAACGCCCTACTGGCAAATCAGTTAAGAAATTAAGAGTTCCAAATTTTAAAGCTGTATAATTCCTAAAGTACTCGACCTTGTGTCAGATCGCTTAGTATCCTAAAATAAAATTTATCGAAGATTTTTTGACATAAAGCCATAATTAATTGTTAGTATTGCAATTTTTCACATTTGGTGCACTTCTTATGTGGAGGCCACGCTTAAACAAACTTTAAATATAGCATTAATTAGTAAATGTTATTATTCGATCTGCATCAGTCACAGTTTTATAATTTTTCTCAGAATTGGTGTCGGACGCTCCTCTCAGTCCACCAAACTTAGAAGAATGTCCTAGGTAGTTTAAGCTGCCACCACCGATATTAATGGGTGATATCGGTCACCTGCTGTGAGGATTGGGTAAAATAACACTGACACTGTTAATGAACTGAACTAACAGTTTATTTAAGATATAGATATGTACACAAGAAACAATATTTACAACTATCTACAATTACAACTCGGATATAGATGATCCGGTTCAACATTAAATTAACTACACTAAACGTTGGTTGTGTACCGTTCAGCTTACACTTTCTTCCTCACACTCAACGCACGTTCGATACGCTTTATCAGAGATTACTGCAGAATCTCAATACACAAGGGTACTAGGCCTTACTTCTCGGCCTATAACACCATCCACCGGGACGTCTTGTCCCACGCTCCAAATATACACTATCCAACAGGACCACAAATCCTGAGCGACCTATCGGTCTCAACGCCAAGCGAGAACTGTCTAACCTCTCCGTCCAGAGTTGACCTTGTCAGAGATCTTCCTTCCCCCAGCAGGGCCTCTTAGAGTTCCTCCATTGGTTCAATTCCGCATACCAACCTTGAGTCATGACATCTACTGTTTACACATCACTCCAATAGCTAGATGACAGCTGAGGCACGCCCCGCGGCCATCACTTTCATTTATCAACGAGTGCGTCATCTGCACACCTGTGTCAACATCTGTCATTCGTTATTATAGAAAAGAAAGAAAGGTATTTCGAGCTTCACGGATACACAACCCACAATACATAAAATATTCAGATAAGGAAATGTTATTCCTTTCTAATTCAGGGCAGATGTCTTCTAGGAACCTGACACCCCCCACCTTAGCGGAAAATATGCCTCTTAGGGGCTAATTTTCCCCAAACATATAATAATATTACGGAAGAGTTCAATAGTCTCTTTGCAGATTTCTTCATTCTAAATATTACATAGGCATTTTCAGGTGTCTGAACATTCTCTACTGACATCTCTACTGAACCTTATACTAATACTACTATTGCATAAACAATACACATGCTAATTTACTATCATAAACACAAAACTTAAAAAAAAATATTTACACACACACAAAAAAAAATTAGACCTGTGGTGACATCCTTTAAGGTTGTCTACTATTTTGACATTGATACTGATGGGCTAGTAACTGGTTGTTCTTCCCAGCTCTTTCTCTGTAGCCTCGAAATTGCATCAGCATTCAAATGTTGAACTCCGGGACGATGAGAAATGTTCAGGTTCCAGCGTTGCAAGGCTAGAGCCCACCTAGTGAGTTTGGGCGACCTTGGGGTTGTTTCCGTGAGAAATTTTAATGGATTATGATCGGTAATGACCTCAATTTGAGATCCATAAGTCCACTTTTCAAACTTCCGCAACCCGAAGAGAACACTCCAAGCCTCTTTCTCTATACTCGGCCAAGCACGCTGAGCCCCTGACAATTTCTGACTGGCAAAAGCTATAGGTTTAAACTGACCTTTTTCATCTTTTTGAGTAAGACAACATCCTACTGCAAGGTCGGAAGCATCGGCGTGAAGCTGATATTCCCGGCCTACGATAGGTGTAGCCAAACTCGTCACTTTACACAACTCATCTTTAAGAGTATTAAATGCTTTTTCTGCCCTTTCATCCCATGCTACCGTATTTTTGACATTTCCTTTGGTTAATTCGGTTAAAGGTATAGCTATCTCAGCATAATTTGGAATATAAGATCGGTAGAATCCCATTAATCCCAAAACTGATCTAACTTCCTTTTTAGTCTTTGGTCTCTTTAAGTCCCTTATTGCTCCGATTTTCTCCTCATCAGGTGCATGAGTTCCACCCCCAATAACATGACCTAAAAACTTAGTCAATTTCTCTCCAAATTTGCATTTGTCTAGTCTAATCGTAAAATTTCTATTTTTCAACTCTTCAATGACAGCCCTGACATGCTCACAATGCTCTTCCCAGGTATCGGAGAAAATGATGACATCATCAATATATGCTTCTGCATACCTCCGATGACCTTGGAGAACCTCATTCATGTCTTTTTGAAACGTAGCAGCAGCCCCTGATAATCCAAAAGGCATTGTACGCCACTGATAAGTTCCGTTATGCGTCGTAAAAGCTGTCAGAGGTTTACAATCCTCAGCCATTTTAATTTGCCAATAACCCCTCAATAAATCTATTGAAGATAAATATTTAGCCGCCCCTGCGGTTTACATAATTTCTTGGGAATCTTTCATCGGGAAGGTGGGAACCTGCGTTACAGAATTTAAAGTTCTGTAATCAATACACATTCTGACAGTTGCATCTTTTTTCGCAACGCAAACAATTGGATGGCTAACTTCAGCATTCGACGGTTCGATTAGATTTAATTCTAATAACTCCTGAATCTGCCTATCCACTTCCTCTTTATAAGCTACCGGCACGCTATATAACTTTGGTTTTTTCCTTTCTACACCCGGTTTCAGATCAATACGATGTTCCCCTACTTCCGCCGGTCGTACAGGACCCATAAACACTTCTTTATTTTCCCTCAAAATGGACTTTAAATCTTTGACTTGACTATTAGATAGCCCTTTTATTTCAAACCTCTCAATATCCCGTTCTATCTCTTGATCCCGGTTCAAAATAGGAATTTCCCCAACTTCTCCAAATTCCTCATCACCTTCGAAAACAATATTAACTATATTACATTTAGCGATAAATTCTCTTATCTTATTTTGGTGCACATGCTTCCTACTCCCGTCGGCTAACTCAACAATAAACGAATGCTGGTTTCGTTTTTCTACAATAGTTGCCGGCCCCTGCCACCTAGAATATAACTTATTAGTCGAATCGGGGATTAACAGTATAACTTTATCGCCTACCTCAAACGTTTTTTCTTTTGACCTTAAATTATAATGATACGCCATTCTATTTTGTTGAACCTCAGACGACAATTTTGCCTCATTTGCGGCTCTTTCTAAGCGGTTCTTAAGTTTATCCAAGTACTCATGAATCGGCGTAGTATCTAACTGCGCTCCCTTATTTTCTCCTGCCCATGACGACTTAAGAATCGATAACGGACCCTCCGGCGCTCTACCATATAATAACTGGAAAGGTGCGATTCCCGTCGTAGAATTTGGGACTTCCCTATACGCCCATAATATAAATGGTATTTGTTCATGCCATTTTTTTCCTTCTTCCCTAATCGTATGATGTAGCATACGTTTAAGAGTCTGATTAAATCGTTCCACAAGTCCGTTGGACTGTGGATACTGTGGAGTCGAAAATCTTGGACTAGCATCTAACCTTTTCTCAAATTCTTTCGTTAAGTCGGCAGTAAAATTGGTTCCATTGTCGCAGGCAATTACATTAGGAATTCCTGTTCTCATAAATATTTGAAGTAACGCCTCACACGCGGTTTTAGCAGTTAAACTTTTTAGAGGGATCGCATCCGCCCATCTGGTATGCTGATCAATTAAAGTCAGTATATACCGATGCCCTTGTGAACTTTTAGGATCAATAGGCCCAATTAAATCAACATTAACAACCTGAAATGGAAATTCCGGCCGCGACACTGGGGAAATAGGAGCTCTATCATTTACTTTAACCCCTCTAGTCAATTGGCACTCTAAACATGATTCACAAAACTGTTTAGCTTCTTTTGCCATTCCCTCCCAATAAAAAGAATACCTTATTCTCTGCAGCGTTTTCTTGGCTGCATGATGTCCTCCAAATACCGATGAATGCGCTAATTTTAAGATTTCTTCCCTTCTTACCTTGGGTACTACTAATTGCGCTATAGATTCGCCTAACAATTTCTCTTTATGATACAATAATCCGTTTACAATATAATAATCCCCTTTTTCCTTTTTAGCTAATTCCCAAGCTTTCTCTAATTCTTTACATTCCAACTGGGATTTCTTAAACATATCTGAGTTACTAACAATAGATTCCTTATTTTCCTCCGTTTCAGTTTTTTCTGGATCCTGACTTTGTACATTTTGCGATCTCGCGTCTATTACGTAAACATTACAGCTATCGTTACTTACATCTTCCTTTTCATTCGAGTTATCAATAATAATTTCGGAACTTTTTAATTCTTCGGACTCTATCAATGGCTCCTCAAGATTGACACCTGACAACTCATTAATCACCTCGGGATGTAAAATTACTTGCTCATTAATATTATCAGTTACTGCGCAAAGTACTTCCTGATGAATAATATTAGTTTGCCCGAATTGCGGAATAGCTAGCGGTAGTTTTACTAACGGTGATTTAACAGCTTCACCAAATAACCCTTGTAAATAAATACTACCCGCTCCCTTTAATTTCTCTTCCGGTACTAAATCTTTATGAACAACACTAATCTCACATCCAGAATCAACCAATCCCTTTGCTTTTTGCCCATTAACACTGACTTCAATTTTCTCAAGTTTATTTAATTTCTCACCAATAACATTAGTTTTCTGCTCGGCCTTTGCCGATATTCTAGCCACAATAGCCCCATTAGGTAACTCTTGATTTTCTTTCACCATAATCTTATGAACACCTGCTTTCTGGTCTCGCCCTTTATTGCCATTCTTAGTTCCCTCATTACCCACTTTATTACAAAAGCGTTGGTAATGACCTCTCAAACCATACTTAAAACATTTAGGCCCTGAAGCATCATTCGTCTTCTTAAACTCTGTTTTCCTATCCGGAAAAGAATTACACTCATTACTACCATTTTGCCTCCAACTACCACTAAGTTTATTATCCTCCCTCGGTCTCATTTTTTCATTGTTTACGTACTTATCTTTATCTTTAAAGCTTTTATGCGTAACCGCATAAGACTTATGTTTAGCATCAAAATAATTATCACACTCTTTAGCAATTTTAGGAGCTTCTAACCATTTACCCTGGTGAGTTAAACTAATATATGCTGCAGTATCCTCATCTAGCGTACTCATTAGCTTATCAGTAACTATTAACTGGTTGACCTTTTCATAAGTGTCCGCACCTCTAATTTTACAATAATTTTCCCACGTAGCTATTAAACGCGATACAAATAATACATGGGTTTCGTTCGGATTTCTCCTAGCTTTCCGGAAATTTTCTAAACATGCCTTCGGGGTTGGCTCATGTTCCCTTAGGACTAACTCCTTTAATTCCTCATAATTCTCCTTTTGTTCCTTAGTGGTATAAATTAACAAATTATCCGCCTTATCTCCTAACATATTTAGTAGAATTTCGGCCTGCTGGTTTTCCGGTACATCTTTAGTTTGGAATGCCCTTTCTAAACTGTTGAAAAATAAATTCCATCCCTCAGTCCCTTCTGGTACTTTGATAGATAGAGTTTTAACACTTTTGATCAATTTTTCAATGTTACTTTCATTACTAGATTCCCTAGATCCATTAGAGTTATTTGCTGAACCTTGAACTCTGAGCCTTTCCATTTCTAATTCATGTCCCATCCTCAATTTTTCTATCCTCTCTTCTCTTTCTAACCTTTCGTGTTTTTCTTCGCGCTCTAACTTTTCCTGTTTTTCTAACCTTTCGCGCTCTAATTTTTCTTGTTCTAATCGTTCTGCAACAATAGCGTCAGATAATTCCTTAATAACCCCCTCGTCATACTCATCACTGTCCATTATCTTTTTCTTAAGCTGAATTCTGGTATCATCTTCCGCGAATTCAACACCCAATTCTTCAGCTATCACCTGAAGATCAACCTTTTTTAGTTTCAATAAGAAAGCCATACCTTCACCGATTGTTATAACCACCCCACAAGAATAGTTAAACCTACCAAATTAATATTTCCTAAATTTCTAACTTAGTACAGATATTTCTCCACTTATTATACTAATTAATACCATTTCAGATAATCCATGCATTTCATTTCTAATTAACCTACTGAATACTCTAATTTTTCTCAACCATTGATATCACACAATATACTTCCAATAAAACAAAAAAGTAAAACAATAATTCGATTTGACTGCTATGCAATATAGATTCCAATATATACACTTAGATAACAACATACAATTTATATAATAATACTGATACGTTGAAATTGAATAGAAGTATTGATGTCAATCAAAAAATCCACATAAAGAAAAATTGAAACACATGCATACATAAATTTCTACAATTATCCTCATAAAATATTTCCGAACTCAATACTGGTTCTTACACTTAAAACAAATATACTGAAAATTTTTACTTTTATTTTTACTCACTATGGCTCTCTTTTGAGCCTTTTTTTTTTTTTCACTATGGCTCTCGTTTGGGCCTTTTTTTTTCTTCACTATGGCTCTCTTTTGGGCCTTTTTTTCACTATGGCTCTCTTTTGAGCCTTTTTTTTTTCTCACTAGTATTGGCCAATTAAAATCTTCATTTGCTTAGAATTTTGATAATGTAACTCTTAAAATTTAAACAGTATTGCTTCATTTAACAATTACTTTAACAATAATTTAGATTTAATGCATTAATTTAGTTCACTAATATCATTATAAATAGCATATCATTATCATCTCAAATTATTATGACCTTTCTTTAAAACAATAGCAATATGGTTACTAATTCTTTACACCTATCTGAACACAATTATTTCATTGCACATAAATTACGTAGACAATTTACTTAAATTACTATTAATTATACAACAATACAATTTGGTTCGAGATGTCAGAAGAAATGAATGATCAAAACACCTTACCTTATACTTTATTTGGTGGGGTACTCTTCTATTCACAGATAGCTCCACGATGTAGCGGTAATATGGCACAACAGTTCAGTTTAGTTCTTTCTAATAAAGATACGCACAACACTTTAGTCCACACTAGACGATATGGCACGATACTTTATCACACACTCGACGATCCGGCACGATACTTTAGCACATACTCGACGATACGGCACAACACTTTACACACATTCGACGCTACGGCACGACACTTTACACACATTCGACGATACGGCACGACACTTTAGCATACAATCGACGATCCGACACGATGCTTTAGCACATACTCGACGATATGGCACGACCACACAAGAATTCCACTGGATACTCTGGCATTAACAGACTGCAACACGGCTCGCTGGTCACTGGTTTCAGGCGATTCTATCCCACCGCTGCCACCAATTTGTCGGACGCTCCTCTCAGTCCACCAAACTTAGAAGAATGTCCTAGGTAGTTTAAGCTGCCACCACCGATATTAATGGGTGATATCGGTCACCTGCTGTGAGGATTGGGTAAAATAACACTGACACTGTTAATGAACTGAACTAACAGTTTATTTAAGATATAGATATGTACACAAGAAACAATATTTACAACTATCTACAATTACAACTCGGATATAGATGATCCGGTTCAACATTAAATTAACTACACTAAACGTTGGTTGTGTACCGTTCAGCTTACACTTTCTTCCTCACACTCAACGCACGTTCGATACGCTTTATCAGAGATTACTGCAGAATCTCAATACACAAGGGTACTAGGCCTCACTTCTCGGCCTATAACACTATCCACCGGGACGTCTTGTCCCACGCTCCAAATATACACTATCCAACAGGACCACAAATCCTGAGCGACCTATCGGTCTCAACGCCAAGCGAGAACTGTCTAACCTCTCCGTCCAGAGTTGACCTTGTCAGAGATCTTCCTTCCCCCAGCAGGGCCTCTTAGAGTTCCTCCATTGGTTCAATTCCGCATACCAACCTTGAGTCATGACATCTACTGTTTACACATCACTCCAATAGCTAGATGACAGCTGAGGCACGCCCCGCGGCCATCACTTTCATTCATCAACGAGTGCGTCATCTGCACACCTGTGTCAACATCTGTCATTCGTTATTATAGAAAAGAAAGAAAGGTATTTCGAGCTTCACGGATACACAACCCACAATACATAAAATATTCAGATAAGGAAATGTTATTCCTTTCTAATTCAGGGCAGATGTCTTCTAGGAACCTGACAATTGGTATCACATTTTTTAGGTGCGTTCGTAATTATATAATACGTAGCACCTATAGTGGTCGTTCAGTCCGTCCGTCCGTCTGTCCGTCCGTCCGTCCGTCTGTCCGTCCGTCTGTCTGTCCGTCCGTCTGTCTGTCCGCATATAACACCGCAAAAACTACCCAACCGAATCGTTTGAAATTTAAAATACATAATTATTACATAATTTTGTCGAGTCATTTCAAATTTTATAAGAATCGGATGGATAGATCAATTACAAGTACGATCAAAAGTATTCCATTACATTACGATCAATGGGGAAAAAAGTTTCAAATGCATTTTAATCGTTTGAAATTTAAAATACGCAATTATTACATAATTCTGTCGAGTTATTTCAAATTTTTTGATAATCGTGCGCATAGATCAATTACAGGGGCAATCAAAAGTATTCAATTACATTATGGTCAATGAGGAAAAAGTTTCAAATATATTCTATACGTTTGAAATTTAAAATACATAATTATTATATAATTTTTTCGAGTTATTTCAAATTTTATGAAACTCGGATGCATAGATCAATTACAGGGGCAATCAAAAGTATTCCATTACATTACGGTCAATGGGAAAAAATGTTTCAAATGCATTTTAATCGTTTGAAATTTAAAATACGCAATTATTACATAATTCTGTCGAATTATTTCAAATTTTTTGATAATTGTGTGCATAGATCAATTACAGGGGCAATCAAAAGTATTCAATTACATTATGGCCAATGGGGAAAAAATTTCAAATATATTCTATACGTTTGAAATTTAAAATACATAATTATTACATAATTTTTTCGAGTTATTTCAAATTTTATGAAACTCGGATGCATAGATCAATTACAGGGGCAATCAAAAGTATTTATTCCATTACATTACGGTCAATGGGGAAAAAAGTTTCAAATGCATTTTAATCGTTTGAAATTTAAAATACGCAATTATTACATAATTCTGTCGAGTTATTTCAAACTTTTTGATAATCGTGTGCATAGATCAATTACAGGGGCAATCAAAAGTATTCAATTACATTATGGTCAATGGGGAAAAAGTTTCAAGTATATTCTATACGTTTGAAATTTAAAATACATAATTATTACATAATTTTTTCGCGTTATTTCAAATTTTATGAAAATCGGATGCATAGATCAATTACAGGGACAATCAAAAGTATTCCATTACATTACGGTCAATGGGAAAAAATGTTTCAAATGCATTTTAATCGTGTTACACTCATGCGAACTTAATAAAATTTATATGCAACTATAAAGTACATATTATAATATACATCTTACATAATTTGTGGTGCAAAGAACATTTGTTATTGATTTACAAGGCCACACAAAAGTATTCCATTACATAATGGTATAGGGAGAACATTGTTTGATGAGCGTTTTAATTGTAATTCACTATTTACAACGCTTCACGTGCAATTTCCAACTTTTTTCTTTTCTTTTCAGTACTGTACATTTATTTACTATACCAAATATTAAACTTGGAAAAAACACTCAAAAAAAAAGGAAAAAAAAACTCTTTTTTTAATAAAATGTAGTTTTAACGACAAACATTCATTATGCTCTTTATGCGTTGATTGATATTCTTTTCACTGTTAGTTTTATTCTAATATTTTGTATGCGATTTTGACTAAAGTGATATTTATTAACTAAAGTCTAATACTAATTAATAAAAGAAAGGTTATAGTATTGTGTTCGATTAAAAAGTAGTTCTGCAAATTTGTACAATCCTAGATGCTTAGAGTTTGAAATGCATTAATATTTTTGAATTATTTTATCAGCATATTGTTATTTTTTTTCCTATATATTTTTTCTAAATGTTGTTTCTATCCTTTTTGCTTAGAAAAATACTTCTAAAATATATACTTAATTTTATATTTGAAGTTTCAAATCGTAGGAAACTGTCGTGCCTTGAATATTTCATGTGACCATGAATCGAACCTCAAATAATTCATGGAATGCCATTCGTTTGTTGTGTATATTCCTCATTATTTAATTAAACTTTTTTAAAATACTTTTATATTTAAAGAAAAATATTTCTTTTCGTTACACTTCATAAAATACTTGTAAAACAATACTTAATTTTGTGTTTCAGTCTAAAATTATAATGAAGCTGTCCATACTTGTATAAGATTTCAATGCTTAAAATAAAAGTAAGAAATATTTTGTCAAGTGAAAAGCAAAAAAACATTCTTTAAACCTGCTAAGTTATTCGAGTCTATTTCAAAACAAAAGACATATCCAGGGTTTTTGAGTCTGCAGCTTTTTTGCACACCACTATTATTATAGAAAAATTGTTGTTCGTTTAAATCGCCCAGTTGTTAAAATCAAATAAAAGATCATTTTCTAAATTAAAACATTAGTAGGAAATTTGGAGGCTCTGCATATTTGAAATAAATACGTGCGAAATGAACATCAGATGAAGGTAAAGAAGAATATAGAGAAAAATAAATTATTATTGTTATTATTTTCTGGTGAGAAATTAGAACAATACGAATGCATTCCAAGCCCATAGAATTAACATTGAAGATAGAAATTTCACATCTGATCGAATCTGTCGCCTTAAAGAAGAAACAAAAATTTTAAAGATGTACTTCATTCAATGTAAAAAAAAAATAGAAGCTTATAATTTTATTTTATTTTCCCTTTCTTCTTTCTTCCTAGATTCAGCTACACTCAGCAGATTGGAAATTTTCAGCTTCACATAATTTATTATTTCGTTTACCAAGCAGATAGAGTTTTGAAGAAAGGAAAAAAGAAAATTTGAATCAAAGAAAAAGAAGAACTCCTGACTAGAAAAACTAGTTTTTTGACGTCATTTTTTAGATTCTGAAGAAAACAAAAAAATCAACTTAGCATTTTCAATGATATTCTTAGAAACATTTTGACAATAACTGGTTCTCGGAATGATTTGATTTTCAAAGCACGCCAACAGAGAAAATTTTTATTTCCGGATGACCTGATAAATTTGCAAACGCATTTGGAAATTTCAGTTCAATTTTTAAGTTTTAATTAAAATTTACCTCAAATAACATGTGCCACCAAGGGCAAAAAGAGATGTAGGGTCCTAGCACCACTCTGGATTTTGAAATCAACTTGAATTAACTTAAAAAAATTGTTTTCGCTGCCTTTGAAGAAGAAGAAGAAAAAAAAAGTATGTGACTCACATGCGACTTAAAATAATTAACAGGAACTAAAATCTTTTCGTTGGGACTTGGGAGGAAATAATCTGCCTCTCAATTTCTGGTAGAAGTCGATTTTTAATTCTGTTTTACTTTTTAGCTCACAGGCTATCAAAGTCTGAGAGCTAATGTGCTCGAATATTCTGTATTTATATACCTATGTATGTACATGCGTTACGTATATCCGTACATAACGCGATAACTCATGATAAAAATATCCAATTTGCCTCAAATTTTAATATTTTGGATATAGGTTTATTTTGACAAGGCACTGCACTGATTAATTTTGAGAGTTCATTAGATAAGTATAGGGGGGACTATACCCCCTCTTAATTTGGATAAATGAGTTTTTCATACAGAATTATCAGATTTCATTCAAATTTTAAATATAGGATCATTTATATAAGGCACCTCCATAATTAATTTTCGGTGTTCATTGGATAATTATAAAGTGGGGGTTTGGGAAGTAACCCCCTTAATTTAAGTAAATGGGTTTTTCATACAAAATTTGCCAATTTGCTACGAATCTTGGGTGTAGTTTCATTCTAATAAGGCGATTCCCTGATTTGTTTTGAGGATCCATTGGTTAAATATAAAAGGAGAGCAAAGGGATACCCCTTTTGTTAAGATAAATGGGTTTTATGTAGAATTATCCGATTTGCTTCAATTTTTGGATATAGGTTCTTTTTTATAAGAAAAATCCCTGAATAGGCTTACACGTTTAATGGTTAAATATAACGAGGGAATGGGGGAAACTAATCCCTCTTAATTTGTTTTTCGAGGGGCATTATTTTTTTGAAAAATAAGGCTCTGATATACAATTAGCGTGAATAGCCTGTGAGCTCAATGTCATCTGTTTAACTGGGCAATACTCTTTTTATTCCGTTCATGTGTTGAAAATTTTTTGGCAGATTGCTTATAGGTCAAAATAGTCAAGATTTATAAAAATGCTTTTTTAATTATATTTTAAAAATGATATTGTTTTATATAGTGCGTAAATAAATTTTCCAGATAATAAGGTTTTTTTTAAATGATTTCAATGGTTAATTAAAAAAATCTCTAATCGAATTCTTTCTTTTATTTTATGTAATCTTCACCTCAAGCAGACGCTCTAAAAAAATCAAGTCAGTTGAGAAATTATGTATTGGTATTTTATAGCATTTTGAACATAGGCTTTTTGCAGATTGTTTTATTAAAAATTATTTAGCAGGTGAAAATGAAAATATGTAGTTACAGTTGATGAGACTTGGATGCATTTATCTGATTGCTATGGAAAAAGATCAATTTACTACCGAAAACGGCAAGAAAAATATCTAATAGGTTGGTTCAGGGGAAATGAGGAAAATTTTGCTACAGGTTTTATGTTTATTGCGTGACTCTCTTATAACATTGCGTGAATCTATTAAAATAAGAAAAATAGAAAAAAAATGCCAAAATTAATTCTGATTACAATCATAAATATATTTTAACACTTGCTTTCAAAGAATATTATCCATCACTTTATCCACATTGTGTACAAGTGTAACAATGTGTACTAGAAAAAAACAAGTTGGAAATTGCACGTGAAGCGTAGCAAATGAGGTGCGTTCGTACGATAACGAAGTTTTAAAAATATTACTCTCATATATCAATCTCATAAAATTGTAAATAGTGAATTACAATTAAAACGCTCATCAAACAATGTTCCCCCTATACCATTATGTAATGGAATACTTTTGTGTGGCCTTGTAAATCAATAAAAAATGTTCTTTGCATCACAAATTATGTAAAATGTATATTATAATATGTACATTATAGTTGCATATAAATTTTATTAAGTTCGTATGAGTGCAACACCATTAAAATGCATTTGAAACATTTTCCCCCATTGACCGTAATGTAACGGAATACTTTTGATTGTCCCTGTAATTGATCTATGCACCCGATTTTCATAAAATTTGAAATAACTCGACAAAATTATGTAATAACTATGTATTTTAAATTTCAAACGTATAAAATACATTTGAAACTTTTTCCCAATTGACTATAATGTAATTGAATACTTTTGATTGCCCCTGTAATTGATCTATGCACCCGATTGTCAAAAAATTTGAAATAACTCGACAAAATTATGTAATAACTATGTATTTTAAATTTCAAACGATTAAAATGCATTTGAAACTTTTTTCCTCATTGACCGTAATGTAACGGAATACTTTTGATTGCCTCTGTAATTGATCTATGCATCCGATTTTCATAAAATTTGAAATGACTCGACAAAATTATGTAATAATTATGTATTTTAAATTTCAAACGATTCGGTTGGGTAGTTTTTGCGTTGTTATATGCGGACAGACAGACAGACGGACAGACAGACAGACAGACGGACGGACTGAGCGACAACAATAGGTGCTACGTATTTATATAATTACGAACGCACCTAAAAAGACACACGATATTATACTTTTTTTTATTATAAAGTAACATGTTTTGCGGCACTGTGTACTTTTTCACCATATACGAAATTCGAGAGAATGGTCATTTTATTCCTAAAATTATACTAAAAAAAATTAAAAAGTTAAAAAAAAAAAAAAAATACAAAAAAGAAAGAAAAGAGACAGAAATGAAAGGAGATGGAAAACAAACGTAATATTTTTAAATATTAAGAAATTTATAATAGAGCCACATTGGAAACAAAAATAAACTAGTCGTTGGGGGCCACCGTAATACTTACCCATCATGGATACGTATATGGGTCATTCGAAAAATAAAGGTCCCTTTTGAGAAATTTTTTTTCAAAAATTTTTTCATTTAAAATGAAATAAAAACATCATTGAGAGGGTTGTATATATATTCAAGAGTAGAAATTGAATATCAACAGCACACTTTTTTAAAAATATTTAAATATCTAAAAATAACAACATATCAACCAATATCATGGTAACACAGGAAACTAGTAACACAGGAGACAAAATGAATTAAATTATCACCTATGTATTACTATTTTCATAGAAACAATATAAAGTTAGATGGAATATTTTCTTTTAACTAAGACTTACAATTTAAATGCCAATAAACTAGAAAATTAATAATTAATCGAAATAAATCAATAGTAACACAGGGGACATACAAAAAACACACCCACCTTCAAAAATCACCTTTACTTTGGTAATATTCTTCAAAATTTACCAATGAGGAAAATGACTACCTAGGATGAATTCTAACTATAAAAGTACATGAATGACTGCTGTTAACAACATTTAGCTTGTAAATTCTTATTTTAATAGGAAGAAAAAAGTGGCGGTAACACAGGGGACAAAAATTAAGGGACACAGGAATTTTTCTTATAAAATGAAGAAAAATATTTACAAAAAATATTTAAAGTATATAGGGATAATATAAAGACTACAAAGATATAAAAAATATCCTGAAAGATAACTTAAATGATACATATAGTAAAAAAAATAAGGTTTAAAAAGTAAAAATTGTTCTTGGGACATGGCTTTTTACAGGACACAATTATTATGAAAGTAATTGAATAACAATAAATGGAATTTATCTGAAATTTAAAAATTGAATTAAAGAAAAATATCTTTAAAATATATTTTCCAATATTTAAATTTAATTTTGAAACGAAATTTTAGAAAATATAGCAATTCAAAGTGTCGGGACACCAAAGGGTGCTTTATTTTTGGAATGACCCACATGAAAATAAAACATGTGAAACTATTTATCAATGCATTGCAATTCATAAACAAAATTTAAATATTGTTAATATACATAGTAATGCTATATATTAAAGAACTGCTGATGTACCAATTTCGACAAATTATATAAAACGCCAAACTACTCAAGTAGTACCGCACTGCGTAAAAGAAACATCCTTATAACTCCAAAAATAATAATTCTATTAACTAACAATTAACTGCGTCGGATTAAGCGTCTCATTTCCAATTAAAATATACTTTTGAATTGAAATTTTAATGAAATACAGGGTCATGAAAAATCGAAGAATGTGGAAAACAAGATTACAAATATCTCGGCAACTAATAATCCGATTGACTTCGTTCTATATGCAAAATGTGTTTTATTTTATTGCCTTTTACGTCCATTTCTTAGAACAAAAAAATTCGAAAATTTTTATATACCTTTCACCAGAACGAAATTTTCGAGAGTCCGAAAAAAATAGTTCCGGATAATCGAGGTTGCTGATATTAAATAGGGTTCGTCCCATTCATACATACTAACTACATACAAAATTTCAAGTCTCTATCTCAATTTGTTCGGGAGATAGAGCGTTTACAGACAGACAGACTGACAGACAGACAGACAGACAGACGGACGGCAAAATTTTTTTTCTAAAAATATGTTTTTCAGAATCTCCACTATCTAAAACGAGTAAATCCGTCAAAAAATTTTTTTCGATTTTCAAAACGATTGCAAGACTTACCCTATACTACGTATGATGGGTAAGTAAAAAATTAAGAAAAAAGAAAGGAATAATAAAAATATCGTAACATCCTTTCAAAATTGTCCCTTATCAATAATAATTTAAAAAAAGGCTGTGAAAAATTATCAAATTTTTTGCATTTACGTCATTGTATTTCATCATTTGCATTTCATATCACAAAACTTTGAAAACTGCCAATCAAATATTATACATCCTGTCCCAAAAGTTTAGATAATCAATAAAATTTGCATTGATAAAAAAAATAATTAGGTACAAATAAAATTCATAAAATACAGTGTCTCACATAAGTGATGGAACACTTGTGCTTTACAAAAAGAAACTAATCAAATAAATTAAAAAAACATGTACACATTTTTTTGTGGGTGTGTTTCATACTTAAATTTAGTAAAGATTATTACATAACATACATTTTGTCAAAATATTAAAATATTAATTTAATAAAAATGCAAATGTTTAGAACGGAGCAAAAAATAGCTCACATAAGTGATGGGACACCATTATATATGCAACAAAAATCGTCTGAAATAAGCAATAAAAATATTTTTGGGGGTTTTATTTTTACTTAAAAGCAATTGGCAATAATTTATAAAATCGTCTGCAGTTTTTCTCTCCAGTTTGTTTTGGAATTTTTGTGTTTTTTAGCTCTGTATAGCCATGAATGCTAAACGAAAAGAAACTTCGCCTGAAATTCGAAAATTAGTTATTAATTTGCATATTGAACGTGGAAAATCTATTAGAAAAACTGCTGAAACAGTTAACTTGAGTCGTTCAACAGTTTTCAATATCATTAAACGATATAAAAAGAATCATATGATTCAGGATAAAAGAAGACCTGGCCGACCATCAAAGCTATCCAATGGAATAAAGCGAATTATCGTTCTAAATATTAAAAAAAATCCAAGAAATAGTGCTTCAAAAGTTGCTGCTGATTTACAAGCATTATATGGAATACAGTGAAACCTCCAAATAAGGGACACTCCGAATAAGGGACACCTCTATTTAAGGGACAAAACTTCCGGTCCCAGTCCCTTGGTATAGGACGTGTAATGTATTTACCTCTGAATAAGGGACACTCGATTTAAGGGACACTTGAAAATGAGATTAAAGGGACTGTTTTTTGCTTTTCAGATAATAAAGTAGTCTGTGATGAAAATGAAAATACAGATTTTTGTGAACTTATCAAACAGACAGACAGTCATGTTGATACACGAGCATATGACACAATTAACAAGCATTTATTTACCCACAATTCTGATTTGACATCAGTGAGTTTATCCACATTGAAAGTAATGCATGCTCATTCTGGAAGTGGAGAATAACGAAAATTGTGAAATAAAGAACTTTACAGAAACTCTTAGGCTGTTCTCATATAAAAAAAGGCAACTTTTAGGACAAAAGTTTTAATTAAATTTTATTTGAAAATGCCTGGAAACTATCAGGCGTTGTTGTTCAGAAAATATATAATCGAACTGTTTCTTCTTCTTCTTCTTCTTCTTTTTTTTTTTTTTTTTTTTTTTTTTAAGTAAATGAAATATATTTTTTAGAAAGTATTATCAAAATGGATGTTTTAAAGAGAATTTTCACACGAAAGAAGAATAACTACCTAAGAAAGGGTAAAAAATACCTTTGTCACGTTATAAAAAATCGCTTATAACTCAATAGGTAATTTATTTATAAAAAAATTAAAATCATAGTTCAATTACAAATCACTTCCGTAGTCAAGCATTTCAATGTTATACCTTTCTATTAAAAAATGAATTTGTAAATGTGTCAAAAAGTTTTCGGCTTGCTGAGCAGATCAGTTAAGAGATTTGCTGCCTTAAAATTTGCAAAGCAATTGAATATCTATTTCTTTCTTTGTAAATACTGCTGGTAATGAAGAGCTAAAATTTATAAGTAAGGTAAAGGAACACTTGAAAGGTTTATAGTGAAAAATTGAAATTTGCAAAACAATCCCTTTTGACTGATTACTTTAAGTAAAATTCTTTTAAGTGTTTTTATACTTTTTGCATGTATGCAATTTGCATAAAAATACAAATCAACAATTCTACAAATCATTTAATGATTTAGTAATCAACTGAAAATTTTAATTAATTAATTAACTTTTTTTCTTTTGTGTCTGATTAACGTAATTTATGCACTTCAGATGC
Organism: Maratus speculifer; assembly: GCA_964019185.1. Lineage (NCBI taxonomy): Eukaryota > Metazoa > Arthropoda > Arachnida > Araneae > Salticidae > Maratus > Maratus speculifer. The sequence goes on along the minus strand of OZ025289.1, from coordinate 255,719,801 downwards.
ATTTAAATTTCACCTTTTATGCTTTGTATATTTTTATATCCTTCTGAACGATTAATTAAACATAATATAAAAAACTCCGAATAAGGGACACCTCTATTTAAGGGACAAAAGTTCCGGTCCCATAGGTGTCCCTTATTTGGAGGTTTCACTGTAATTGTTAATCCTGAGACTGTTAGAAGGGTAATTCGATCTGCTGAATATCACGGTGGAATAGCCAGGAAAAAAATTCTTCGTAAGTGAAAAGAATAGAAAACTCAGACTAGCTTTCGCAAAATCCAACATAAATAAGAATTCTGATTACTGGAATAAAGTTATACTTGCTGATGAGAGTAAATTTAATATATTTGGTTCTATGACGGTAGAATCTTGGTGTGGAGAAAACCCAGGGAAGAATTTCGCAAACAGAACTTGGTACCCACAGTAAAACATGGTGGAGGAGGAGTTATGTTATGGGGGTGTATGTCGTCCGCTGGAGTTGGTAATCTTGTTTTTATCGACAGTATTGGATCAGTACCAGGGTTGCAAAAAAGCCGGCTAAAATTAGAAAAAGCCAGGCCGGTTGGCTTTTATTAATTTTAGCCGGCTTTTTTTGGCCAAAATTGGCCTTTTTTGGCCATAATTGGCTTTTATACAGTGAAGCCTTTTTATTATAAGCAACACATTTTTAAGTGTTTTTTAACTAATTTCAATGATGTTTAATTTACTTTGAGTTTAATAAATTTATTTATTAATATGAAAATTTGGGATTTTAATTATGATTCATTATGAGAAATTGGGTTATAGCCCAAATTTTCAATAATGAAGACATTAATACTAGAATAACACATTGATGGAGTTGCTAGTGGTTTATAGTCAGAATTGCAAATATGTCAGCTAAATTATGAAATGGCCATACCAAGTGCTTTTTCTGATTTACATTGACCTTTAATCTTTAATCCTACCTTTGTTTTTCCATTTTTTACTGCTTTATAAAATTAAAGGTTACTTAGTTACATGTTTTATTACTTAACTAATTTTAAGAGTTATTAAAATGTCATGTTTTATTCGCTATAAACATTTAAAATCATACATATAAAAAAAAAACATTTCTCACTATTGAAAATAGTATTTCGAATTATGCAGATTTCATAATATATTATATTTCACAATTTATTTCAGTATTCTCAATTAGCATATGCATGAATATATTCATTCACGCAAGTGGGCATATATGCACTTTTAAATAACAAAGAGCTATTCAAAATTTTAATTCAACAAATTTTATTAGAACATTTTTTGTTGTTTAATTTTATGTAATTATGTATTAAACTTTCCTCAAATATGGAATCCTTCCTAATTTCTCTTTCAACATTTTTCATTTTATGACTTAATCTTTACATATTGACCTGTAACAATGTTTCCATGAATGCTTTGATGTGTTTCATTTTGTTAGTGTTCATTCTAAGCAGGCCATTTTTGAAGGGTACAGCATCCTGCCCTTTTTAAAAGTAGTAAAATGCACCTCTGATTTTACCCAGAGATTTTTGATAAATATTTTTTTTATTCTGTAGTATTTCTAAATTTGTGTGCCCAAAAATGATAGAATTTTTTCATTTCTTTAAGAAAAAGAACATGAAACTATTCAATCATGTTTTAATTTAATTGTATTTCTAATTTTTATATCATAAAATCATTCGAAATTAATGTTACTTGATTTATCATATTTAAAAATTATGTATTTTGCTGCTTTCTTTTTTCCCTTTCTAAAGGCAATAACATTTTTTTTTTTTTTTTCTTGCAAAAGTGCCCTTTTTAGTGAATAGCACCGTGCCCTTTTTATATCTATTGGGAATACTAATTTTGTCATAATTCCATTAAATATAATTCTTAAGAATGTTTAATATAAGTAGAACTATGAAATGTAGAAGTTTAAAACACATTTTTTGAGTATATTTTCTTTTTTCCAAGATTTATATTTTTCAGACATTATGCCTTCACAGTTGACTCCTAGCAGTTATAAAGACTTATTTATTTGAAAAATTAAATAGAAATTTATAACTTTTTTAGTAGTAAATTATTAAAAATGTATTAAAAATACAGTCAATCCAAATTTAATATGGATTCAATACAAATTAACACTTTAAAAATAAAAGCCGGCTTTTTTTAAGTGGATAAAACCAAAAAATGCCGGCCGGCTCTTTTTGGCCTGGCTAAGAGCCGGCAACCCTGATCAGTACAAGTATATTGATATTTTAAAGCAAAATTTGAAATCTTCAGCACGAAAATTGAACCTTCATAACGATTTTAAATTCTACCAGGACAATGACCCCAAGCACACTGCTCTGAAAGTTAGACTCTGGCTGCTATATAACTGTCCTGAAATAATAAAAACACCACCACAATCTCCAGACTTAAATCCCATAGAGAATAATTGGCAAGAATTGGAATCAAGAATTCGCAAACACACCATTTCTTCAAAACAACAACTAAAATCGGTGCTTCAAGAAGAATGGGGTAAAATCACTCCAGAAATCACAAAAAAATTAGTCGAATCCATCCCAAAAAGATTAAATCATGTTTTAAAAGTAAAAGGAAATCCAACAAAATATTAAAACCTTTTAAAAAGTAAAATTTTTGGATAAATATTTGATGGAAAAGTAAGTGTCCCATCACTTGTGTGAGCCATTTTTTGCTCCGTTCTGAACAATTGTATTTTTACTAAATTAATATTTTAATATTTTGACAAAATGTATGTTATGTAATAATTGTTACTAACTTTAAATATGAAACACACCCAAAATATTTTTGCACATGTTTGTTTATTTATTTTATTGCAGTTTCTTTTTATAAAGCACAAGTGTCCCATCACTTTTGTGAGACACTGTAGGTAATAAATATGAGCAGTTTTGCTGATAAACACATATAAATTAGGATCAAAGATTTGAAATTATAAAATATACTACAAATTATATGACAATGCGTTGTCCCCAAAAGTATAAACATTTGTAATTGTTTCTTTAGTTTTACATTTATAAAAGCAACTAAAAACTTACTTTTAATACTGAGTTGTATTGCCAAGCCACTTTATAATATCAAATACACGTTGCTCCACAGAATTAACTATAAGCATTGCATTTCAGAAGGATATATTTCATACCCCGTTTTGTCAATTGCTGTTTTTGACACAGGTATATTGCTTTCCATTTTCATATATTTTGCGAGATATGATCTCCCATATGTTCTCTATGGGATTCAAATCTGGACTAAGTGTTAACCATTCTAATAGTGTGTGATATTGTTTTACCTAAACCATGGTTTCGATGTGGAGGTATGGATGGATGCCCCATCTTGTTGGAAAACAGTCCGGTCTTGCTAGCGAATTCATAATTGGCAGTAAATTGGTACGTAAAATATCCTAATAAACCTCTGATTTCATTTTCCTGTCCGTAAATCCTAAAAATGTTACAACGAAAAAAAAAAAATCCTTTATAGGGTTTTATGGGTCCTCCGCCTTGTTGCCTGATGATGCAGTTCTTTTCTTAAATCGTGCCAGTAAAATTTATGAACATCATGGCCGTCTAAATTCCATTTCTTTATATCACTGAAGATGACAGAAATCTTTTTTTCATCGCATGCCATATGCTTTCTAGCATATGGCATCCACTTTAGACTGAATCTTTATGTCTATCTGCATTAAGCAAGGTTTTTCCTTCAATCTCTTGTAAACAATATTTATTGAAGCTTTAGTTTTTCTGTGCACAGTACTTTTTGAAATTTTGGAAATTGATGCAATTTCACGCACAGATAAATTATTAACTGAAGCAATTTTTTATAACAATCCATCATCACGCAACATTTTTTTTTTTTTTTTTTTTTTTTTTTTTTTTTTTTTTAAGAATATTTAATTTTTTTTTTTTTTTTTTTTAAGAATTCCGACTTATTTTCTAGTATTCCATGTTCCAACTGATCTCAAAACTCTATAAATACTGCTCAAAGATCTCTTTTTTTTTTTTTCGATATTTGTGCAGGATTTTGTTCTTGCACTTTTAAATGTAAAATCTTAATCTTTTTATCTTTAGAAATTTCTTTAGAACGTGGTATTTTTATCAGAATGCGCAGGAAATGTCTTTTCCCATGGAGGAAGAAGATAGGTGGAGGTGAACTAAGCCTTAAAAAAGGTTTGCAATGTGAATCCATTTATCGCTCAAATTTTAGCGTACCAAACAACAGCACGTGCAAAATTGGAAAGCTTCCAAAAAAAGGAAGGGATTTTATATTAATAAGACGAATTGAAAGAAATGAATTACAGCTGGAGCATTTTTTAAGAAGAAATAGGAAATTTTTAAAATGGTCTTTGTTCTATTATTATTTATTAAAAGAAATGTTTACTTTTAAAATAATTGAAATAGGGAAATTATTATTATTATTAAATGTCATTATTATTATTATTAAATTTCAAATTAAAATTAAATAAGAAATTGAAAATGTTTGATACGAACTAAAAATTGTATTATTAAAAGTTTTCTTTTTACAGTAATTTTTATTAACACTTTTTCAACAAAATTGAAAATTGTTTATGCATTCGTTTTGTCTGTCCGTCTGTCCGCGCTCTAACTCTCGTAAATATACTCGGAATGCAAAGAAATTTTACCATGTTATTGAAGTTTACACAAGCACAAACCCTATTAAAAATGAGGTTTTTACCACGATTAGTTCATTTACAGAGACAGGCAAAAGTTTTCGATTATATTAGGGCCAATGGGGAAAAATCGTTTCAAATTAATTTTAAAGATGTTGCGGCCGGACAAACGTATTCACATTTATTTGCATCTACGAAAAGCACACTAAAATATGCAGCTAAAAGAATAGATATTCATTTACAGGGCCACACAAAATAATTCTAATACACGATAATAAAGGAGGAAATTGTTTGCGACATATTTTAACGATCGTAAACGGTATCATGTGTAATCAAATTGATATACGTCGCTGAGACTTAATACGAGTTATTTCACGCATAATACGAAGTGCATAGCATTTACAGAGACACACAAAAGACTTCAAAAAGCATATTCTATTCGAAGTACTGTATATTACGCATGGTAACTGTTCCATGGATGAAAGACATTTTTAATTATGATATGCGCTTTTAAGTGTCACTAAATGTATTCACATTATATGGTGTGCATAAATGCTATAATAGTTACACAATTAAGATATACAGGGTTACTCAAAAGAACTCGGAAAAGTTACTGAATGTGAGTGTAATTTACTTAAAGGTTTGTTTTTAAAAAAGTTTTGCATTTTTACGTCGATTCGCATTTAGTTTATCGTGAAATGTTTGTAGAATATTGATTAAATGATATACAGGGTCACGCAAAGAACTGGATACAGATTTGTTTAAGGATGATAACTTCTGAAAATATGATTTAAATAGTTTAAAGAATATTGTTGTTTGATTAACATTTTTTATTTTTTTTTATAAAATTAATTTTAGCAAAATACTTTCGTGTAATAAAGGTACTAGGTAAACTGCAAGGCTGAACAAAAGTATTGAAGTATGTTTTACATCTATTCGTATAAACTGCCAAAAGAAAAATTTCATCCAGCTAGGTATTTTTTTTTTTTTTTTTTTTTTTTTTTTTGGCTAAACTAAATTTCTCCATGATATAGTATATATGTCAACCGACAAATCAAATACAGAGCCATTCAGAAGTATTGGAATACATATTTGGTTATGGGCAGTAACATCTATTTCCCTGAATAACGAAGTTTTGTTAAAGAATTAAGGAAATTTGGATAGTGTTTTATAATCTATGCTTAACGCGGGATTTTTTTTTTACTGGTTAATACTTTGTAAGTAGATGAAAAATGTTTATGACTCCGGTTTGTGTGGCCGAGTTCTAACTCTTGTAAATAAACACTGATGCTCGTAGTATTTTTTATATGTTATTGACGTGTACTACACCGTGATCGCTATTGAAAAGGAAATGTGTAGAATTTATAGTTCATTTGCATAGACAGTCTAAAGTATTCTGTTACATTATGGTCAATGGGAAAAATCGTTTCAAGTTCATTTCAATGACGTTAGACCATTTAAAACATAAAGAAATTGATATGCATTTCTTTATGTTTTAAATAAAGGAACGGCAGTATAACAAGCATTTTGTAGAATATGGGGTTTGTTAAACATTTATTATTTATTTAAAGAACCACACAAAAGAATTCCGTTTATGGGGATAATGATATATGGTTGGGAGCTTTTAGCGGCCAAAATATGTTACTAAATTATAGTGAAATAGACATAAATTATTCACTGATTCTCCTCAACGCTACATTTCCGCACCCACATTCCTTTACAAATCTACTCATAAATGTTCCCTCTAATTGCCTTTACATTTCTGATGCATAACTTTGAAACACCCTGTATAGGCATATTCAAAATGTGAAGAGTGTAGCTCAATATAGTTAAAAAACCGGGCTTTTTCAATATTTTTCGTGATGATATAAAATTTCACGCAAAGGAAAGTAAGAGTGTTTAAAATGATATAATGTTGCTTAAACTGTAATGTTGAAAAATTATAATATTGCAACATTATAAAAAAAGTGATATTATAATTTTGCTTATTTGCTCAACGTTTAAAGCTGCACAAATAAAAATGTATGTTAAATTTGCAGCGAGTTCTTGAATGGGTCGGGTTGTGTATTTTACCTGAACGCGAAAATTCTATTCAAATCGGAATCCAACATAAATGTTTTTTTATCGATCTGAACCGCTAATATTTGAATTCGAATCCGACACATAAAAAGTATTCCGCCTGAAACAGAGCTAATTTTAATATTTACAACGTTATTAAAAAATTCCAAAACATGTTTTAAAACAAATATTGTTAGCATATAGTCATGCTTTACATTAATAAGAACAATTTTTGACAAATATAAAAATTTTACTTCTTCAAAATAACAGCATTATCAATAAAAAATTTTGAGAAACAATTAATAAACAAGTTGGAAATTACACGTGAAGCGTAACAAATGAGGTGCGTTCGTACGATAACGAAGTTTTTAAAATATTCAGATCTTGCTGATATATAGTAGACAGTACTTCGGTTACATTATAGTAGTAGAAATCTTTGTGTTCCTGTAAATATACAGGAAGTAATTTTTATTACACCTCAGCAACGTATATCATATTCATAAAATGCTAAATAGTTTAATGTAATTAAAACACGCCCCACAAACAATGTTTCTCCGTATAGCTTTATGTAATGAAATACTTTTGTGTGCTCCTGTAATTTAAAAACAAATATTCTTTGCATCACAGATTGTACAGAATGTATATTTTAGTATATATATACTTCATAGGTTCATGTCAGTTTTATTATGTTTGAATTAGTTTAACACCATTAAAATGCATTTGAAACTTTTTTTTCCATTGACCGTAATGTCATGAAATATTTTTTATTGTTCCTGTAATTGATTTATGCATCCAATTTCTATAAAATTTAAAATGACACGACAAAATTATGTAATAATTATTTGTTTTAAATTTCAAATGATTAAAATGCATTTGAAACCCCCCTTGACCGTAATGTAACGGGATACTTTTGATTGTCCCTGTAATTCATCTATGCATAATTGATCTATCTTAAATTTGAAATAACTTGACAAAATTATGTATTAATTATGTTTTTTAAACTTCAAACGATTCGGTTGGGTAGTTTTTGCGTTGTTAAATGCGAATGGACAGACAGACGGATGGACTGAACGACAACTATAGGTGCTACGTATTTACATAATTACGAAAGCACCTAAAAACTAGTTGGATATGTCAATCCCAAAACTTTCTTCTATCTCATAAGTACATTTTAATATTTAAAAAAAACGTGGTGACCCCAAAGTTACCCATTATCGAATTTCCTCGAACATTTGACCTAGCCTATTGAGATTCTGGTATTCGAAAAGCCTAAAACGCAAAATTTTATTAATATTCTGAGAAAATGAGCTTAGTAGTGCCTCATGTTGGGTAATTTATACTAAAACCTAATAAGCATCTATTTATGTCAAAACCTAACAGAATCTGAAATTTGATGGAATTTCGTTCATTAGTACTTGAGATATAGTTATAACAAAAAATTTGCAAAACGTAGCAAAGCAACACCATATCTCGGACAATTTGTGCCAAAACGTAAAAAAACGTCTAATTATATTATGGTGTAAAAGAATCTGAAGTTTGATGAAATTCTGTGCATTAGTTCTTGAGATATAGCTAGTTAAAAAAAAACGTGTAAAATATAGCACAGTTGCACCATCAATTGAAGGATTTATAACAAAACGTAATCATGGTGTAATTATGTTATATGTCATTTTGTAACAAAATCTGAAGTTTGATGAAATTCTGTGCGTTGGTTGTTGAGATATAGCTATCGGAAAAATCGTGCAAAATGCAGCATAGCTGCACCACCTGTTGCAAGGTTAATACCAAAATGTAATCAACGTCTAATTATGTTATATATTCTAGCGTAACAGAATCTAAAATTTGATAAAGTTCTCTGCATTAGTTCTTGAGATATAGCTATGGCAAAAATCGTGCAAAATGTAGCATAGTAGCGCCACCTATAGGGCAGTTCACACCAAAACCTTATCAGCGGCTATGTATCTGAAGGTATCGCAGAATCTGAAGTTTGGTGAAATTCTGTGCATTAGTTCTTGATATATAGCTATCATGAAAATCATGAAAAACGTGGCACAGCAGCGCCACCTGCTGGCCAATTTACACCAAAACGTAATCAGCGTCTATTTATATCAAGGGGTCACAGAATCTGAAGTTTGGTGAAATTCTGTGCATTAGTTCTTGAGATATACCAATCTTGAAAATCATGAAAAACGTAGTATAGCAGCGCCACCTGCAGGCCAATTTTCATCAAAAACCAATAGGCACTAATTCATATCAAGGTCTAACTGAATATAAAATTTTATTAAATTTCGAGCATTAGTTCTTAAGATAGAGCACCCACAAATTTTTTGTCACATACAGACAGACAGACAGACAGACGGACAGACTCACAGACAGACATTTTCTAAAAATAGTCAAAACGTATTAGTCAAACTTCTAAAACGTATAAATCCGTCGAAAACCGGAAGTCGAAAATTTTCATGAATCCAATACTTTCTTCTTGTAAAGATAGAAGAAAGTAACAACAGATATAAAGCATAATAAAATTTGAGAGCTGTAAAATAAATGAGCTGATTTTCACGCGGTAAAAATTTCGATTCTTATCATGTTTTTTAAAATTATTAGAAAATAAATTACACATATTTTAAGATTAATCGCATTTAAATGCGAAAAATGAAGCATAAATACAGGGTTTCAATATTACAAATAGATTTATTCTAAATAAATAATTCAGGGATAAAAAAAAATCAAGATGAATATATAAAAAGAAATTTGTTTTGTTACATATTAATAATTGCATTTAAATAATATTTAAAATATAATAATGAAAACATTCTTTTAAAATCATGTATGAAAACATAAGTAATAAATATTAATCTAAAATACAGATTTCTGATTGCAAACGATTTTCAGATATTAGCAAAATAATATTATCTTTTCAAGAAAAATGTTAAAAGATTTTCTATTTTGATATTTAAAACACATATAATTAAATAATCAAAGAAAATTTTACCTGTGAAGCGCTGTCTAATAAAAAATTCGACGATAAAAAACAAGAGCAATCAAATACGAGTTTTAACCGGTTTGAATTCATAGGCGAATCAAAGCACGTGGTTTTGTTTGGACTTAATGTGACTTAATGTAGGGTTACATTTTTGGCATCACCCAAATCATTATAGTTCACCTCCAGTATATTCTTCCTCCATGGTCTTTTCCGAATCACAAATAAAACAATATATAAAACTCATTTGATTCCAAAAAAATTCTATAAATTATTGTGCTAAAAATACAGCAGACGATATTTCAATTAAAGGAAAAATTCATTCTGCATTTACAGAAGCAGATAAAATAATTTTTTTTTTTCTGAACAAAAATGTAAATGAAAGCATGTAATGCTATATTGTTTCTATACTTTTGGGATAGCCATTCTTATGCAGCTCAGGCTCGGACTGGCCCGCCGGCCCATCGGCCCAAGGGCCGGTGCGCCCTCGTCCAGGGAGAACTTTGCGCCCCTAAGTGACACAGCCGCTCGAATATTTTTTCACTCTTTGTACACATACATTCTGATTAGTGTAATGTATTCTAAGAATCATTTGCGAATTATCATCTATCAACAGACAGACAGCAAAGAAGAAATAAAAGATAATAAGATATTTTTTGATAAAAAAGAGCATTTTTTTTTATCACAGTAAAATTAAAGATGTATCGTTACAATTTCAGGATTGGAAAACAAAAGGGACATGTTTGAATGCAATTGCAAGGGAAAACATGCGCCCAACGAAAACTTTAGAAGCCATGACGTCCGTGAAGATTTTTTTTCATCGCTTTATTGAGTGATATCTTTTAGATTTTAACTAAATGTTTTGCATATTTTCAGTCTTTTTACAAGCTCCCTCCTCCTTCTTCCGTTATAGCCGTTCCTAAATGCACATATAATCGTACTTTTTAAAAAGCAGCTGGAGAAAAAACTAGTTGCATGTGCCAATCCCAAAACTTTCTTATATCTCATACATTTTATAATTTCAAAAAGTAGTTACAAATGTTAATGCTTTAATATTATTAATCCATCACTATACCAACTTTGATTTTCATTTTAAATTCCTCTTTCAGTCAGTTAATCGGAGTAAAAACGAAATAATCTAGATCGTGATATTTATTAAAACGAATAGTTTTTCCTTATTTTGTTGTCATCAGTTGTTTGCGAACAGCCCGCTTAGCAGGGTGCGACTTCCCATCCTGCACGAGCCGCCAATAGACAATAGAACAACGAAAAATCAAGGAAAATTATACAAAATTTGCTATCACAGAGTGCCTCTTTCCCGCAGAATGATTTTCAAATTCAAGGAAGACCTGCTGGCCATAGCCAAAAACATGCACAAAAAATTTGTTTCTATTCTATGCATAACTTTATACAGTTTTCAGTGGTCAATAACGAAAATCAAACAAACATCGCTGTTAAAGTGCTCCTTCCAGCAGATTTTTTTTTCCTAATTCAAGGAAGACTTTCTCGCCATAATCAAAAAGGTATACAAAAATTGGTTCAGTTCTATGTATAACTTCATAATGCACTTTTCGATCACTCAATAAGGAAAATGGCACAGGCATAGCTATTACATCGCCCCCTTCCGGCCGAAATCAAACCAATAACATGTACAAAAAATTCTATTATTACTAACATATACTACAATTCTATGCAGCGCCTTTCGAAAGGGGGGGAGAGAAAGGGGTCGGTCGCCCTGGACGCAGAAATTCATATCGTCGGTGTGTCATATTTATACTATCAACGTCATTTTTGGCCGTTACAAGAAAAAATTAAGGGGAAGGGGCGCGAAATTGAAACTTTGTCCCGGGCGTAGTTTTCTCTTCGAACGCCTCTGATTCTCTGGTCACAGTCAAAAGCATACACAAAAAAATTTCTTCAGGACTGTACATAACTTCATACACTTTTTGATGGTACAATAATGTAAATAGCTCAGACATCGCAATTATGCGCACTTTTCCAGTGATTTTTTTTTTTTTTAATTGACGGAGGACCTACTAGCTTAGCCAAAAATATGTACAAAAAATTTGGTTCAACTCTATGCATAAGTTCATACACTTTTTGATGGTACAATATTGAAAATAGCGCAAAAATCTCTATTATAACACCCCTTTCTCTCAAAACACCAACTTTGACATTACTTTCTGAAAGATCTTTTACATTTACCATAAAATGGAAAACGTCTTCAGATCACATAATTTTTGAATGACGACACCTGTCATTTTCGACCAAAAAAGAGTAAAACTTGTGTCATAAAGTTGCACCTTTTGATTTGATAACAGCCTTAAAATTGTGTAAATCCGGAAAAATGCGTCCTAGCAGCTCCACTTGTTGGGAGATTGACACGAAAATCTAATCAACATTATGTCAAAGAACTATAATTGAATCTGAAGTTTTTTAACAATCTGTGCATTTGTTCTTGAGATAGAGTTATTGTGAAAATCGTAAAAAAATTCAGTATAGCAGCGCCACGTGCTCTATGATTTACACAGAAGACGTCTGCATCTATTTATAGCAGGGATCCGAATAGACTGAAATTCATTCCAGACTATTTTTTCTATTCAAAAAAAATTTTAATCATGAAACCTATTAACAAAGTCACATTAAGAAATATAATATGAACAAAACACAATTGCTGAAAACATTAACATTTACAACTCATTTAAATAATTAGTTTTAGAGATAAAGAAAATATTTCCATTCCATAAACTAAGGGGTTGTAAGATCTTCGATTTTTTCCCGAAATTTAAGGATTAACTGTTAACGCATTTTGTTTTTGTTTTTAAAATCTATTAAGATTTAATAAAAGTATATAAACTATATGTGTTTCCTGGCTATCAAGGAATTAAATAGGATGTCAAAAGTAGATGTTACTATTTGAAAAATCAACGGATGTGTTTTGCTTTAATATGCAGGTATCTTCAGAAGCAAAATTTATAAAAAGCATTTAATAGTCAATATTTTTCCAAATCAACTTGTACCTACATCTTTTATATACACTCATTTTCAGGAACGAAAGAAATGCCTACACTCAACTACAATAAGGTAATCCTATGTAACGTGTTGATATTATATGACTTGCTTTAAAAAACAAAGCATACTATTGTGTAGGTTTGATGGAATTTTTAAACATACACGGAGAATACAGCAAAGTCTTCAATCTAGAATTAGATGTCATACTATTACTTCGTGCTATGAGAGTATTATAGCATAGCACGGTAGTGCTATGCTATATTTATTTCCAATGCGACTCCGTAATGTTATTTTAATAGGGAATTTAACATTGAACGAGTTATTTACTAGACATTTTCCCACCTTTTGTACGCGCTGCCACAGATTTTCTTCGAAGCACCTAATTGAGTAAAAAAAATTCCTCCAATCAAAAAAAAAAAAAAAAGAAGAAAAAAAAGAAAAAAAAAAAAAGAAAATGAAAATCTTAGTGATCAATGGACATATTTCCTGTAGCATTTAATAATTTTTACGTGATTTAAAAAGAATTTTTTTTTTTTTTTTTTTTTTGTAAGAATTAAAAACGGCATATTTAAGACTTCATATTGGAAGTGAAACGGAGATTTTTAAACATTTGGTACCAGGAAAAAGAATTATTTTCAGAAAATAATAAATATGAAGCATGATTTTTGTAATAAAGAGATATTTTCTAATATTAATTGATGGATCAAGGCGATTTTTAATTGAAGAAATATAGAAAATTAGTAAATTAAGCTTTTTTCTATTTATTGTTTTTTCAAAATAATAGAAAATAACTTAAAAATATATATGTAAATAATGGTATTTGAAAGTGGGGTTTCTGACACATTGGCATCTGAAAAAATCGCGCCAAAGCCAGTATATGATATTTGTGCTGGAATTTTGTACCTATACCACAATTTTTATAATGTCTTCGCCTTATACGTTCGAAGAAAATCAAAATAAATTAAGGTAAATAAAAGTCTCCAAAAATAATAGTATTAAAAAATAATAGTAAAAAATAATAGTATATCATCCTTGGTACGTAATGAAATTAGTAAATCTGCAGAACTAGGCCTTCAAACTCAATTCCTGGCAATTTTTTTAAGGCTAAACCGCAGAATTAACGACTAATTGGCGTAAGACTTTTCGGCACTGCAATAAATTAGCCAATTCTATCAACCTAATCATTCAAATATTTTTTTTAATTTCCAATTTGGCGATTTTTTAAAATCGCTCCTCAACTTGTAACATTACAAATAATTAATCATTGAATAAAATTTAATTTTGAATTAATTTGTATTAAATTTATTATTCCTATGACTGTCAAAATGATAAGAAACTTACACGATTTAATTTTTAAAACATCACAAAGAGTTTCTGTTGAAAAGTAGCTGTTTTTTTTATATTTCAAGTTAATATTTTTTATAAAACTCTTTTGATGCATTATTTGTATGAAATTATAAAATGTAAACTCATTTGAAATATTCATAACGCTCTGTCCTTTGGCACAGATGTCTAATACTTATCACGTTGGCGCAATTTTTGCGAAAATTGATGGTGAAAATTTCGTTTTCAATAGAACAAAACAATTTATATCATTTTAAGGTACTTCTAGGTTATCCCGTCGACCAATTTCGCCAAATTATACAAATCACCAAACTATAATAATCAAATTATATATGTTGACATAATTTTTATTTTAAATAACGAAAAAATAAATAATTAGTAGAATATTAATAAAAATATTAATAAAAAGCCGAAATAAAAATCACTTAATGACATTTTAAACACGTGAATCGCATTAATGTCATTGAATGTGACATTCACGATCATCCATTATTGGCATTTAATCTTATAGTTTGGCGATAATTTTTTGATCGACGGGATAACCTAGAAGTACCCATTTTAAAAAAGAAAGTACAAGAAAATAATTTATTAATAAGTATACAATGATAGCCGGGTTAGTATGTGAGACACATAATCGCCATTTTGTTCCAATCATGCCAACGTGTTGCATGCACAGTGTATGCCGCTGAATGTCCCTTAGGCATTCTCTTGAGCTCACCCAGCCCTCCACCCCCATAGTTCACTTCTAGCTATGGCCCTGGGTGAATTACATCAGTAATTGTGACACGATACCGCATAAAGAAGTCCTGAAGATGATACCCTCAGTTAATTTTGAAATGAGTTCACCTGAATGCAATAGTTATTAAAAAACTTGAGATATTAAACAAAAACATAATTTGCAGAACAAATAAAAAAAACCAAGATTTATTTCCTACACTCTTTAAGCCCGAGAAGGGACAGATATTAAGATAATTGATTTATTCATTTCGACATTTAATATTAAATTTTGGTAACAAATAAGTTAAACAAAGTGAACATGAAAAAATAAAAATGCAATTCAAACAATATGATACTTAACCAAAACTGCATATATATTCAAGCGTTCCAACTCCTATGGAAGAGCTGTCCGCAAGATTAAAGGCGGGGTCAAGGCATATGCCATCTAGTGGCAGGGGTGCATAACTAGAGGATTATTAAGTAGAGGATTATGGCAGTTTCTTTTGTGTGAATGGCAACAAAACTTTTTTGTTTCTATAAAATGTTACTTCAAAATATTTCGTAGAATAAGTTTTAGGTTTGAAATATTGTAAATAAAAATAGAATAAATAAGTGTAGTACGACTAAATATTAACATAAAATATACTAAGATGAAATATCATTTAACTATGCGATACAAATATCGCTGATTAAAATATGTTCGATTTTAATTACGCTTTTAATGTATTGAAAGATGACTCATTAAATTTTGTAAGTACTTATTATATAAACGCAGAATTTTGAAATAGTGTCACATTTTAGTAATTTTTTGATGAGCTAAATTATACAAAATGATATACACCGTAGTATTTCATATGATAATATAATATTTATCAATATTTAAAAATGTATAGAATTTAATACTAAATAAAATATTCAACTTTTATTTACAACAAGCTGCATTTTTTATTTACCAATTTCAGACGATAAAAATCCAATGTTTTCTTGGTCGTATCGACTTTTATTATTTAACTTGCAAACTTTTCATTCTTTTAATTTAAAAACCTATTTTATTATACGTATATTCGGAATAACTTTAATTTTAAATGTATGTATTAAATGTTGTTTTGTTAAACAAAGAAATATTGTTAATTTATTTGTTTAAATATTTAACGTTCTAGACAATAATTTTCCACTCTTTTTTTTTTTTTTTTTTTTTTTTTTTTTTAGCCTCCGAGGCTATTTCTTTCAGACAAGCTAAAAATGTCGTGTCATCAGCCCTGAATTTTCTAGTCAACCGATTTTGATAATTATTTTTTTAAATGAAAGCTATTTATTTGTAGTTGTGCCCATTTTAATTATTTTTTAATTTATTTCCATTTTTAAATTTTATTTTTAATTTTAAAAGCTTTTTCATGACATTTCTTCAAAATGGTGGCAACAGAGTTTAGCTTTTCTCTCGATAATAAAAATTTATTTTCTAAAATGATTGCGTATAATTATGCACTAATTGAGTTAAAAAAATATATTTACTGAGAAATAATATTAATAATGTAAATAAAATGACAGAAAATAATTTATAATAAAAATTAATGTCTAAATCAAAATAAGAGAAATTTCAAATGAGGAAAATTATGTCATTCAGCAACCAGATAAAAGGGAATTACAATATTATTATGGATGCCTTTTTCATAAACAGTAACTTTTAAAGAACATTTGAAGAGAAAATGACGTCACTATTTAAAAAATCGTATTTTTACTCATAACGATATTAGGTACTACTCTGTTATCCCGTCGACCAATTTCGCCAAATTAATAGCCAAATTATACATATTGACATAATTTTTATTTTAAATAACGAAAAAATAAATAATTAGTAGAATATTAATAAAAATATTAATAAAAAGTCGAAATAAAAATCACTTAATGACATTTTAAACACATGAATCGTATTTAATGTCATTGAATGTGACATTCACGATCATCCATTATTGGCATTTAATCTTATAGTTTGGCGATAATTTTTTGGTCGATGAGAAAATCTAGTAGTACCCGATAATCCTTTTTTTTTTTTTTTTTTTTTTTTTTTTTTTTTTAATAAAGCTGTTTTTCTGTGAGTGCATATAAAATAAAATTTCTGGATTTCGCCGGCACTCATATTACAATTTAATACAACTGCACTCATATTACGGCATGCAAAATTGTAACTGGCAAATTTGACATTTACTTTGTAAATATATTTATTATATATTGATTCAATAATGTAATTACTTTTGCTTTTTTTTAAACCAAATCGATCGGGTCTTTTAAACATTTCATTCGTCGAATTCGACGGGATTCCATTCGTTTTATTGTTAAATTGCATTTCCTTTTACTCAGAGTCTATAAAAAAGGCGTTTAAACTAAAGAAAAAATCCGTTTTTGATGAATCTAGTCAATGAAGAAGTAGCACGTCAAATTGTATCTCTTTATTATTCCGCAATTCCAATGTCTCAGAGAGAAATTGCTATTCAATTGGGTATTTCACGCCGTTCTGTTTGCTATTATATTGATAAACACAAGAAAAATGAAATTAGTTCATTGCAATCTAAACGGGGTCGCCCTTCTAAAAAACTTCTATCGATTTTTTTTTTCTAATCGGAGGCGAAACTGAATTCTGCAATGGCAGAATCTACATTCATCTTGTTTTTTTTTTTTTTTTTTTTTTTTTTTTTAACAGACAAAGCCATTTTGAGATTTCATATTAAAAATTCATAAATTTCAAGCTATTCTCTCAATCATGACAGATTAATGTAGTCTACGAGGTTTATTGCAAAATATTTTTGCTATAGTTTGTTTCGGTAAAGTCATGTACATTTAAAAAAATAGTCACAATATCATTTTAATTTTATTTTGGGAGAAAAAATACTAATTAGTACTCATAAGTACCATATCATACTACGAAAAATATTGACTTTTACCCTAAAATTAAAATGACAATGAGACTTTTTTTAAAAACACAGATCTTTTTAATTAAAAATATGTGTATTTAAAAAAAGTCTCATTATTATTTTAATTTTAGGGTAAAAGTCAATATTTTTCGTAGCATGATATGGTACTTATGAGTACTAATTAGTACTTTTTCTCCCAAAATAAAATTAAAATGATATTGTGACTATTTTTTTAAATGTACATGACTTTATCGAAACAAACTATAACAAAAATGTTTTGCAATAAACCTCGTAGACTTGATTAATTTGTCATGACTGAGAGAAAATTCAGAAAATATGCGCAAAAGATATGGAGATAATAAACATCTGCGCATATATGACGTCAAGCCCACGTCATCCTCTAGTTATGCACCCCTGCCGCTAGATGGCATATGCCTTGACCCCGCCTTTTGCTTACGACAGATTCCAGCATTAAGTTGGTACGCTCTAGCAGCTCTGTACTTAACCACCCTAAATCTTAGATTCCGTTCAAATGAAATCGAAATAAATCTAAGACTTTTTTTCCAAACTCAACTTGCAAATTTGTATTGCAGATTTTGTATTATGTTTACGGTAAGTGTAAACAAAATGAATAGGCAATCAAAAAAGCAAATGTTCAGAAAAAGTCGGAGATTTATTTCGATTTCATTTGAACGGAATCTAAGATTTAGGGTGGTTAAGTATCATATTGTTTGAATTGCATTTTTATTTTTTCATGTTCACTTGGTTTAACTTATTTGTTACCAAAATTTAATATTAAATGTCGAAATGAATAAATCAATTATCTTAATATCTGTCCCTTCTTGGGCTTAAAGAGTGTAGGAAATAAATCTTGGTTTTTTTAATTTGTTCTGCAAATTATGTTTTTGTTTAATGTAAATATTTGCCAAGCCATATACAGCGCGAGGAAATAAAACTGACTTGTCCTTCTATAGTAAAAAAAAACTAGCCTTAAAAGGAATGACTCCTGAGATGATGCTGATGTGGAAGATTTCCGGAACTAACGGATCCGGGTAGACCACTCCTTAAATGAGTCGAAGAAATCCGTCTATGCATCGCGAAACGATTCCGACCGATATTGCAAAGCAATACCGAACGGAATCGCGAAGCGATTACGCGGCAATACGATTTACGCGAAAATTTGAAAAATTTGAAAATTTGAAATACGATTCACGCGAGCAGGGAGGCGGAGCCCCCTATAGTATAAAAAAACTGTAATTACTCATTCCAATTATGCATGTTTGGGAGGCCGCACCCCACTTTACCCCCCCCAAAGGGGAGCTTTTTAAATTTTTATCCACAGCACTTGTGTTGCATATCTTTAGAACGGTCTGAAACTGCCTTCTTTACAACACCAGTCGTGTGACACATCATTTGAAATGTCTGCAACTGCTTATTCATATTATGGATGTCTTGTTTGTCACCCCCCACTCTGCCCCCCCAGGGGGGCACATTTTTAATTTCTTTACAACACCAGTCGAGTGACACATTACTTGAAAGATCTGCAACTGCTTATTCATATTATGGATGTCTTGTGTGTCATCCCCAGCTCTGCCCCCCAAGGGGGGCACATTTTTAATTTTTTTACAACACCAGTCGTGTGACACATCATTTGAAAGGTTTGCAACTGCTTATTCATATTATGGATGTCTTGTGTGTCATCCCCAGCTCTGCCCCCCAAGGAGGGCACATTTTTAATTTTTTTACAACACCAGTCGTGTGACACATCATTTGAAAGGTTTGCAACTGCTTATTCATATTATAGATGTCTTTTGTGTCACCCCCATTTTGCCCCCCAGGGGGGCACATTTTTAATTTTTTTACTACACCAATCGTGTGACACATCATTTGAAAGGTCTGCAACTTCTTATTCATATTATGGATGTCTTGTGTGTCACCCCCCACTCTGCCCCCCCAGGGGGGCACATTTTTAATTTCTTCACAACACCAGTCGAGTGACACATTACTTGAAAGATCTGCAACTGCTTATTCATATTATGGATGTCTTGTGTGTCATCCCCAGCTCTGCCCCCCAAGGGGGGCACATTTTTAATTTTTTTTAAACACCAGTCGTGTGACACATCATTTGAAAGGTTTGCAACTGCTTATTCATATTATAGATGTCTTTTGTGTCACCCCCATTTTGCCCCCCAGGGGGGCACATTTTTAATTTTTTTACAACACCAGTCGTGTGACACATCATTTGAAAAGTTTGCAACTGCTTATTCATATTATAGATGTCTTTTGTGTCACCCCCATTTTGCCCCCCAGGGGGGCACATTTTTAATTTTTTTACTACACCAATCGTGTGACACATCATTTGAAAGGTCTTAGTGTTAAAATAATTAGTCTAATGTGATAAGAAAAGAAATAATATGTGTATATATAACACTGGCTTATATATGTATATATGCTACACATACGTATTGTTCCTATATAAAACCGTGCCAATTTGGCGATTTTTGAAAATCGCTCCTTGGAGCGATCCTTGGAGAAATGGGTTTTTCTGCTATCACTCCTAAAACAATCTATATGATTTCATAAAAGAAAAGAAAGGTAAAGAAACAGTTTATTAATGATAAAAAATTTGTAATTTGATAAATTACAACAACTTTTGAAAAATCATATTTTCAAAGACTAAAATTTTAGATTTACAAATAAATTCTATATTTAACTTAATAATAATAATAATAAACATCATTTTTAGAATGATCAAAACGTGGTTTACGTAATAAAAGTTCTCTATTATGTACGCCATGGTTTAAAAAATAACACAATGAAATTAATTAAATTAATTAATAAAAATTAATTAATAAAATGTTTGTTTTACAATTTTCGGTACTGTAAATTTTTAAACTTCTAAACATTACACATTTTCAATTTTTACGCCGTCGTATAGAAAAAAATGTACTTTGATAGTTGTATCTCAAATTTTTTTTAAGTCATTAAATTTTTTGTAGTTTTTTTATTACTTTTTATTTTCTGTCATCGTGGCAACAGAAGTATTCCATTTTTGGTCATTAAACATGGACGAATCTGAAAACGAATAAAATAAAAAATAGAAGTATTCCATTTTTGGACATTAAACATGGACCAACCATAAAACGAGTAAAATAAAAAATAGAAGTATTCCATTTTTGGATATTAAATTTGGGCTAATCAGAAATCGAATAAAATAAAATAAATAGCGTAATTGAACCCATAAAAAGATTCAGATATACTTCAGATTTCTCAATTCTCTACCGAGGACAACAACTATTTTCCAAATAGTTATTAAGAAGTAGAATTTTTCATCGGTGTAGATCTGCTCTCTCAAACCACTCGTGAAAAACTTTTTTTTTTTTTTTTTTTTTTTTTTTTTTAATCATTGTGCGCGCGGCAGCGCGCTACAATAATATGATTGAGCGATGGTGCACACGGATTTTTCAATTTTTCTTTTTGCAATAACTAACTAAATACTTATCCAATTTTGATGATTTTTTTTTTAAATGTTCGTCTGACCAAGACGCACAACATAGCACAAAAATTATTTTTTTTTTTATGGCATACTGTAGGTGTACTGTAGAGTATTCTGAAAATATGACAAAAATTTTGTGTCCCAGCACTTTTCTCGAAAACTACTAAAGATAAAAACTTAATTTTTTTTTAAAACAAAAGACAAACTTTTTATCCCGAGGTAGTCATCGAGAAATCGTTATTTCGCTGGGCGGTTTTTCTGAAATTGCGTATTTTCCCAACTTGGTCATAAATGGGTATATCTAATGTTCTATTGCAGATAGAATGTTGCGGTAAAGTTTATTTTAAAGATTTTGCGATGCTAATTAATCCTGCAAAAATTCATAGCTTTACGTTAAACAGTTTTTTTACAAGATGAAATAAAAGAATGGCAGTCATCAATCTAAGGTACTTGTGATCATCGGAGAGAAAAACCAGTTACACCATTCGATTAAGCATAAAAAAATACAGAATGCTTTTTTTTCTCTTATTTTTAACTTAATTTTTTAACGAATTATGAATTTTTTTGAAATTTTTGAACACTAGAACGCCCGGATGGAGTCGATTCGACTCCAATCATCCTTATATATTAGGGTGGGCCGAAAAAAACTTTTTTCCGATTTTCGATTATGGCGGGTGCGGAAAAGTGGCCACTGGTGGCACTCAGTTCATACAAAAAATTTGAGATTTTTTGGACATTACCTTACCCTGCCGCAAACGGCTTGAAGTTTTGCAAAAATGTTCATTTTTGAACTTTTTCGAAAAAAAATTAAAAATGTTAAATTAAATTTATTTTGGTTGTATTTACTTGAAAAGGCATATTTAATGTACCAAATGTTTAAATAATATCTGATCATGCATTATTTAATATCTATGTGTATTATAACTTAGGCTATTTTTATAGCTTTTTCGCGTATAATAGGCAAAAGTTGTATTTGTTTGAATCGATCGTTAGTTTCTATATTATTTATGTCCCTTGGTCTTCTTAATATTTTTTCTATGTATCAAACGTCATATATTTGGGGAAAAGACAGCAGTATACTTCAAAAACAAATCTGGAAGGTGAGAAAGTGGTGAAGCAGGACTCTAAGAGAGCGCAATGACTCGGCGTAATACTCAGGGAGTGAAGGACGAAATAGCTAAGAGCCAAAATGCGATAAAGGATTCTTATTATTTATCCTTGCTCAGTAACCTGCGACATTTGTTCAGTGTTAACGTGAAACATTTTTGTAGTAATTATACAGTGCTTTTTGGGTCGTTTAATGTGCCATTATAGTGTTTTGTGCGTTTTATTACAACGAAATTAGAAATGGCTAGTATAAAGGGCCATGACAATGCAAAGACACGCAATAGCGTGAAAAGTAACTTTTGGGGGGCGTCATGCATATTGAAAGAATTGCAATTGCCAACTTATGCTGATAATCATGCGCCACTACTACTGGTTGCTTCACCATGTAGAAGTTGTGACTGCAGAGGATACGAATCTCTTCATCGATAAAAACAAAGTCAGAAGAGAGAAATAGAAACTTGGAAAGAAGATACAGGCAGAAGAAGTTATTGAAAGAAGGAAAATTAAAAGCATAGTTTTTGATGGTAGAAAGGATAAAAGTATATTAAGAGGAAGAAAAATAACAAGCGGCACCGTCGAGAGAAAGGCGAGGAACACATCACCGCGTTCCGGTCACCGAAAAGAAATAGCAAAATCATTATGCAATCTTCCAAGTCACCACAAGTTAGACTTTTCTGAACTGACGAGGTATCAAGATAACGGAACGAGGTATCAAGTGACCCGAGTATTCCTAACCAGGTTCAAACAACACGGTGATGTGTTACTAGCCTTTCTCTCGACGGTGCCGATTGTTATTTTTCTTCCTCTTAATATACTTTTATACTTTCTACCATCAAAAAGTATGCTTTTAATTTTCCTTCTTTCAATAACTTCTGCCTGTATCTTCTTTCCAAGTTTCTATTTCTCTCTTCTGACTTTGTTTTTATCGATGACGAGATTCGTATCCTCTGCTGTCACAACTTCTACATGGTGAAGCAACCAGTAGTAGTGGCGCATGATTATCAGCATAAGTTGGCAATTGCAATTCTTTCAATATGCATGATGCCCCCAAAAGTTACTTTTCACGGCATCGCGTGTCTTTGCATTGTCATGGCCCTTTATACTAGGCATTTCTAAGCTCGTCGTAATAAAACGCACAAAACACTATAATGGCACATTAAACGACCCAAAAAGCACTTTATAATCACTACAAAAGGGTTTCACGTTAACACTGAACAAATGTCGCAGGTAACTGAGCAAGGATAAATAATAAGAATCCTTTATCGCATTTTGGCTCTCAACTATTTCGTCCTTCACTCCCTGAGTATTACGACGAGACATTGCTCTCGCTTAGAGTCCTGCTTCACCACTTTCCCGTTTTCCAGATTTGTTTTTGAAGTATACTGCTGCCTTTTCCCCAAATATATGACGTTTGAAACATAGAAAAAATATAAAGAAGACCAAGGGACATAAATAATATAGAAACTAATGATCGATTCAAACAAATACAACTTTTGCCTGTTATACGCGAAAAAGCTATAAAAATAGCCTAAGTTATAATACACATAGATATTAAATAATGCATGATCAGATATTATTTAAACATTTGGTACATTAAATATGCCTTTTCAAGTAAATACAATCAAAATAAATTTAATTTAACATTTTTTAATTTTTTTCGAAAAAAGTTCAAAAATGAACATTTTTGCAAAATTTCAAGCCGTTTGCGGCAGGGTAAGGAAATGTCCAAAAAATCTCAAATTTTTTGTATGAACTGAGTGCCACCAGTGGCCACTTTTCCGCACCTGCCATAATCGAAAATCGAAAAAAAGTTTTTTTCGGCCCACCCTATTATATATATTATAAATGTGAAAGTGTGTCCGAAAATTGGAATGAACTTGGCTTCAAAACGGATGGATTAATGTCTTTGAATTTTTGTATATAGTTAGATTATTGGTCTGAAATGAACATAGGCTAATTTTTATTTATTTTATTCAAATATTTTTCTTAATAATTCAACATTTCACTATTTTTCATACAGAATAAATTGAAAAAAATTTCATAATATTTAATCATCTTTCTTTTTTCGTTGCCAAAAAATAAAAAAACCGGAATAATTATTTCTCTTCTGTAATTAATTTTCAACTGAAAGATTTTCACGTGATAAAAGAAAATGAAATAAATAAATGGATCCTATTCTGTTTTCGGTTCGAGGTTAAAAACCGCGATTTTAGCAATTGTGACGCCAGAAGAATACTGTTTTTCGTCTTATATCACGCAGACGATTATATAAAATTTCTTTTACACTTTGAAGACTTCACAAGAATATAACTTCACACTTTACAAGAATATGAATATTTTAGTAGTTTTTCCAGATATTAATCCGTAATAAAAATGAACCTTTTTCTTTCTTTCGGTTCGAGGCTATAAAATTCAACTTTTTACCAATTGTGACGTCACAGGAATACTTTCCATTAAGAATTTTAAAAATATCAATGTAACGTCATATCTGAAACTAAGTATAAGTTTTTAAATTTTCAAAAATTCTGTTTTTTTTTTTTTTTCGTTTTACGGAAACTACCCCCTTTTTGACACTTTTCTAACATGGTCTAAAAGTGTTTACGACTTCAACCTGTCTGTATACCAGATGCCGAGTGCCTGGGGTCTGCCGTCTGTTTGTCCGTGTTTCAACTTGAGTAAATATAGTGGGATTCATACGAAAATAAAATACGTTATTGAAATTTGCTATAGCATGTGCGGCATTGAAAATGAACCAGGTAGCAATTATAGCTGAATCACATGAGCTCTCAAAAGGAGACTTTACATTATAATATACGGCGAAAAAATCATTTGTGGTGTATTTTGATAATGTTACATAATTTTAAATATAATGAAATTTACATGCATTTTTAAGGTTCACAAGAACATGGTTACTATCGAATATGTTAAGTATAGTACTTATAGTGTGCATACAGTGAGCTCAAAAGTATTTCAATATATCATAGTCTGTGAAGTAAAACCATTTGCAGCATATTTTAATAATGTTATTTTATTAAGGTTATTTTAATAATATTGAAATTGATATCAGTTTCTGAAGTGCACTAAAACAGGATTTCTGTAGAAAATGGGGTGAAAAGGTTTAACATTCTTTTACAAGATAACAGAAAAAATGTTCGGTAATATAATAGTCTACGGGGGAAAAATATTCCCAGCGTATTTTAATTGCGTTGCACTATTTCAAACATGATGAAATTAATATACTGAGATAATCAATACAATGATAAATACTGAAATTTACTAATATGCTTGCAGTAAAGTATGATTTGCATCACATTTGTTGTTCATTTACAGAGACGCATAAAAGATTTTGGACCTGTGTCCAGATCTCAGATATTGTATCCAAAGTATGGTCTATTAGAAAAGATTGCTGAAGAGCTTTTTCAATTGTAGTATGTATTTTAAGGAAAACTAATGCATCCTGAAGTTCAGCTACATTTGGTATAATAAGAGATGTTTGTAGAATTTAAATAAATCATGTATCGGACTATACAATAAACTGGATATATGGTCACCTGTGCAATAGCGATTTCCGGAAATATGAATTCAATAATTTGAATCGGGTTTTTTGCTTGAATAATTTAAGCTAAATATGCGGTCGTATAAATATTTGCACGTGATATACAGGACTGTACAAAAGAATTCAAGTACGTTTCTGTCTATTATTAGAAATTGCTAAAGGTGAATTTTAATCTTCGTTATACTTTTTCTAACTAAGCAAAATTTTAACATTGTATTTAGAATATTTACAAGCACATAGATCACATACACAGATGCAGAAAAGAATGGGCCGGCGAAGTTATGTATTATGGAAATGTTGGATATTTTTTTAATTACCTATAGGTTTAACACTTGATTTTTCTTTCTTTGATATGGAATTCTGAAATGCACTACAACATGATTTCTGTTACATTGGGGTGCGTTACAGGTGTTCTATAGTATAAATGGTTGCAATTTCATTTTCGCGATCGTTAATATTATCTAACATATTTTCCATTTATTTGACTGAGTTCTTTAAGTCCCCTATAAAAAAAAAAAATAATAATAATAATAAAAATAAACTACTCCATAGCCTGGTATAAGATATGTGTTATATATATTTTAAATTATTGTTAATGAAATGTTTTGCTTAATTAAAGCGTTTATCTTTTTTTTTATGCTACGTGAACGACGTCACGGGTAACAGCTAGTGTAACTAAATTTCAATTCGAACCAGAAAAATTTTCTTGAAATAATTTAAATCTAATCCACGCAAATTTACGTTAAATAAATCAATTAAATAATTTTGAATAAAAATTCTGGTGAGAAATATTATTTTCAAACTTGAGTAGAATTTCCGGACGTTCTAGTGTTAATGAATCATTTACTGAATAATTATGCACGGTGTCTAGCCCTGGTGGCTGTCAAATTTGATTTTAAATTTTAAATTAGGCAATTTTTTGCACCATGCCAAATTTATATTTTATCCATTTTTTTCATTTATTTATATTTTGTTTTTAGCACAATGGCATCAATGGCAAAAATGCCTGGCATACCTGTCAAATATTGGGGCCCTGTACTTTAAAAAAGTGTATTTATTATAAGTATATACCGTATTTATTCTAATAGAATACGCCCTCTAATAGAGCGCGTCTTCTAATAAAGTGCGCACCTTGGTGCTGATTGAAAAAATAAATATACGGAAACGATATAGTAGATAAGTAGAAAACGATTACTTAAATGCATTATCGAGGATTCTCATCGATCAAAATAGAGATATTCTATCAAAGCGATGGAGTGGCGATGCAGCAAAAGTTTCAAATTTTGAACAATGTACCACTCCTGTAAACTATAGCGCCAAGGATATGCCACTGTTAAAAATTTGACCCATTTGTTGCAGAGTCACTCCACAGCTTTTATAGAATGTCTCTTTATGGCCAATGAGAATGCTCCATAACACAGTAAAGCAATAGTTTCCTATAAAAGCGGTGGAGTACGTTTTTAATAAGTCCGTAATAAATACGGATTAAGAAAAAAAAGAAGCATGGTTTTTGTATCAAACTTTACTCTTGCATAAAAAAGTTCCTGTTTTTGGCAAAAATAATGGATATTTGAATGAAAAATCTATTCTTTGAAAGGATTTATTATTTTATTCACTTTAGTAAAAAACTGATTTTTTTTTTTTTTTTTTTTTTTTTTTGAAAACCACCGTAGAATTTTGGTATAGAAAAACCTGTTTAAAAATTTTTTTTAATTTGTAATACCAGAGTATTAGAGTATGTAGCATTTTTTAATTTCAATACAAATAAGATTTTGTTTTCCATATATAAAATACAAAACATGTTGTGCAGTATCCCTATGGAATATGGAAAAATAGAAGGACTAGTGAAAAATGCTCCAAGGAGCAGTGCAAAAGCAGAATATGATTTTAATTGAGCATTAAAAAGTAATGGACAAGTGCTTCTGTTAATTACTGAGCATGAGGAAGGATAAGGGATCCCTTCTTGGCTACAACTCACTTCAATGCCAACTTTGAAAAAATCATATTTGCGCTTTTTCCGTGAAAACAAATCAGTCGCAGTTACTATAAAAATGTATAGTGTAAAGACGTAACCAGTAAAGATGCAGCTTAATTAGACAAAAATGTAAAGGAAGGCGACATAATGCCAGATACCTAGTTCCTGCAGGTATCACATTCATGTACTGCCACCAAGCATACCCTAAGTGTATAATTGCACAGAAAATTGATTTGTAGTATAGTGCAGAGTGAACAGTGCAGTTAACATCAGAGATGTAGTACAGGCTATACGCCGTACACCTTCTGGACTTTTTAATAGAACACCATATACCCTCTGTTTTTCAAGAAAGCTTATAGTATACACATTCTAGAATATCCCTCTGCTTAGAGCATATATCTTATGTTATTTTTATGACTACACCCCTGGTTAACATCTAAAGCACGGTGGAAAATTCTACTAAAGAACCGCAAATTTCTTTTGTATGGAAAACGCGCAAATATGATTTTTTCAAAGTTGGCATTGAAGTGAGTTGTAGCCAAGAAGGGATCCCTTATCCTTCCTCATGCTCAGTAATTAACAGAAGCACTTGTCCATTACTTTTTAATGCTCAATTAAAATCATATTCTGCTTTTGCACTGCTCCTTGGAGCATTTTTCACTAGTTATTATTACTCTTATAACAGAAAAAAAAAGATTCGATTATTTCCTACTGATATTATCAATGCGAAAAATACCACGCCGGTAGAAACATATTTGTAAATCTATACTAATATTATAAAGAAGAAAGATTTGATTGTTTGTTTGTTTGAACCGAATAGGCTCCGAAACGACTTGACGGATTTGAATTCTTTCACCGTTGGGAAGCTACACTATTTCCGGTGAACATAGGCACCGCTTAAAAGGATCAAAATAAAACACCGGATAAACAATCAAAAGCAATTCAAGAAATTAAAAGTTACCTGACACCCTAGACACACGACAATCACTGAAATACATATGAAAATCGTAGCCATGCAACCAAAAAAAAAAAAAAAAATAAATAAATAAATAAATAAATAAATAAATTTTTTAGTCCGTCTTGATATAAAAGCATGTGTTTTGATTTTTAAAACTATTTAGCAATTATTGAAAAAGGAGAATAAATGCTGAAACGCGAATTAATTAAAATTAAAAAAAAAATCACAAAACTATTGTTTTGGAGTTTTCAAAAACGTTATAACAGATAGTAAATATTTTAAAGAGTAGTGAGCATCAAATACGGGACGGTGGGATTTTTTTTTAGGGGGAGCGGTCAAATATTTAAAATTGTAACGTTTTCTACCATTTCAAATGCAAACTTTTCACTAAGCCCAGGGATACATATTATTTATTTAATATAAAACTTTCAGATAGATTGTAACACTAATATAGATTTTAAAGAGTAGGGGACGTCCAATTATGGATAGGAGTGGCAATGATTATTTTTGGAAGAACGTGATCAAATATTTGAAACAGTACCGTTTTAGATGCAAATTTTTTAGAGCCCAGAGACAAATACTTATTTGATATAAAATTTTAAAAGTACTTATCCCTATTTTAGAATAATAATCTCATTAAATATCTTTCTTATGTCCAGAAACAGTTTTGTTGAGTTCTCCCCCTAGTGGTGAAATGTGGAACTAAAAAGCTCCAAAATCCCCACCCCCACTTTTTTTTTTTTTTTTTTTTTTTTTTTTTTTTTTTTTCCGTGCGCAGCACTTTCGCTAAACGGTACCGTAGGCAGCGGGGATTCGGTACGAGATTGGGTCTTTCTATGACATTTTGCAACAAAAATTTCAGGTTTGTTTTAGAATATAATTACGGGCCCGGGCAATGCCAGGCGGTTAAACTAGTATTTCATATTTATTAATGATCAAATTTCTAATTTGTTTTTTTATATTAATATGTTTAAATATTGTTTTACACGAAATGCTCTGACAAAAAATTTCTTTGTTGACCCTACTTAAAGGTGCTAGTCACTCAGCGGCCAAATTCCCCTGGGTAATGTCAAATCTGTGAGTTTTGAATACTTCCTCAAATATTCAATCACGATGACTTCGGTAAATTCTGTTTAAAATGCTCTTTTTGGCAACCTTTTTTGAAATATATTCTGTCTTTATCAAAAAACTGGCCAATGCGTCACATTATATAGTTCCTAAATAAGAGGATCTGTAAATTGGATGCATTTGAGAGCAAAAATGGGTTTAAAAACGAGTCAGAAAAAAACGCAATTTCTTATTTGAATACTTCCTTAAATTTTCAGTCACGATGACTTCGGGAATTTCTGTTCAAAATACCCTTTTTGGTAGCCTTTTTTGAAATATATTCTGTCTTTATCAAAAAACTGACCAATGCGCAACTTTATAGTTTCCAAATAAGAGGATCTACCATTTGGATGCATTTAAAATCAAACCTTAATTTAAAAATGAGTCAGAATATAAGCAGTTTGGATTTGAGGTTTTTTCTCCAACTCCTATTTTTGTTTAATTTATTTTTGCTATATGAATTGGTCCTATGAAAAACTTGTCAGTATAAAAGTTGTAGATATTATTAAGAAGATGTAAAATAAATTTAATTAGATTTGATAGCTTAAGAATTGACGGAGTTATGGGTTTTTTTTCTTTTTCACCCACCTTTTTCTTTTCGTTTTTAGTTTTTTTCATCGGTAAAAGCTGGTCCTATCAAAAACTTGTAAATACAAATGTTTTTAGATAATTTTGAGAACATTTATAAAAAATTTAATTGGATTTAATAGCTTGAGAATTGACAAAGTTATGAATATTTTTCTCCCAAAAACCCTGTTTTTTTCGCCCCTTGAGCCCATTTCTAAATTTATCAAAACTCTGTCTCGCATAAACTTTTTGCCTATTTTTAAGAAGTAATATAAACTTTAAACCGATTCGATATCTATTTTAATTAAGAAGTTATGACGTTTTTTTCAGTTTTCACAAAAATCCTCCCTATTTCCACCCCCTTGGTCCGATTTTGCCCATTAACGAACTCGACCGAGATTTTATGCCCCTTGATTTTATGTAAAAGTTTGAAGAAGATCTGAGCATAGTTATGGAAGTTATCGTGTCCAGAAGAAAATGATATACATCGATAGATAGATAGATAGATAGATAAAACTTTTTTACTGATGGTTATTTTGGGGTCTAGGAGTCATGATCGGTGTAGATCTGCAAAAATTTTTCAAAAATTCCAACATGGGAGAGAATGCAATAGGTAGTATTTCATACGAAATCTACCTAAAATGGCATCTTTGATGGTATGATAATTCCCATTGTTTCCCTTCTTTGTTTAACAGTGAAACTAACTCGATTGCCATCAGTGTGAAGAAATTTCGTTCAATCTATTTAGATGCAGCAATAATTGTCAGTGAATATGATGTTATCACTCGCTCAGTTATAACAATATATTAGTTTCATTGGAGCAAATTTATCTGATTTCCAAACGACATCATTTTCCTGATTGGAAAGATTTCGTTTTAGATATTTTTTTTTTCATTTTCTGTTATTTTACTTACATAGACTACTTTATCTAATAAATATTTAAACAGTATCAATGAATAATATTAATAATATTTATCAGTCAATAATATGTGTTCTACCGCAATTAGTACATAATTATACACAATAATTTTATTATGGTTAAACTTTACGAAAACCATTATTCTTTTTTTCTTTTAAATGCGATGACACATTCACTGATGAAATAAAGCTTTATTATAGAAAGAAAAACTTAATCTGTTGCCACCAATTTAAAGAAATATAAAAAAGGCTTTAAAAATTAAAATTAAAATATAAAAATGAAAATAATAATAATAATAATAATAATAATAATAATAGCTAGAATGGGCACATCAAATAATAAATAGTTTTCATTTAAAACTAGTCGTTGGGGGCCACCGTAATACTTACCCATCATGGATATGTATATGAAAATAAAAACATGTGAAACTATTTATACAATGCATTGCAATTTATAAACAAAATTTAAATATTGTTAATACACATAGTAATGCTATATAAAAGAACTGCTGATGTACCAATTTCGACAAATTATATAAAACGCCAAACTACTCAAGTAGTACCGAACTGCGTAAAAGAAACATCCTTATAACTCCAAAAATAATAATTCTATTAACTAACAATTAACTGCGTCGGATTAAGCGTCTCATTTCCAATTAAAATATACTTCTGAATTGAAATTTGAATGAAATACAGGGTCATGAAAAATCGAAGAATGTGGAAAACAAGATTACATATATCTCGGCAACTAATAATCCGATCGACTTCGTTTTATATGCAAAATGTGTGTTATTTTATTGCCTTTTACGTCCATTCCTTAGAACAAAAAAATTCGAAAATTTTTATATACCTTTCATCAGAACGAATTTTTCGAGAGTCCGAAAAAAATAGTTCCGGATAATCGAGGTTGCTGATATTAAATAGGGTTCGTCCCATTCTTACATACTAACTACATACAAAATTTCAAATCTTTATCTCAATTTGTTCGGGAGATAGAGCGTTTACAGACAGACAGACAGACGGCAAATTTTTTTTTTTTTTTTTTTTTTTGGTAAAAATATGTTTTTCGGAATCTCCACTATCTAAAACGTGTAAATCCGTCAAAAAAATGTTTCGATTTTCAAAACGATTGCAAGACTTACCCTATACTACGTATGATGGGTAAGTAAAAAGTAATTATCAAAATCGTTTCAGAAGAAAGCTCAAGGCCGATGACTAAAAAACAGCTTGGTCTTTTAAATATACGAGGTGGAACCCGTCGAAATTCGTCGAAAGAAAATATTTTAAAAAGAACGCTTTCATTTATTTATAATAAATCTACAAAATTAGTTACAGTAAAAAGTATATCTTATATTAGTCAGTCTAACTCTCAAGCGAATATTATTTTAAGCTAAAATTAACAAAATACCATAAAACTCAATTATCAAAATTATTAAACGAAATAAAACCGAAATTTAAAAATGTACGATGTTTAGAAAAGTAAAATTTGCAATACCGAAAATTTCAAAACCGAAATTGCATAGGAAAGTGTTGCGACTTTAAATTATTATTATTATTAATATTATTATTATTATTATTATTATTATTATTATTATTATTATTATTATTATTATTATTATTATTATTATTATTTTCAATTGTAAGAGAAAATGGAGTGATTCTGTTGCCACAATTACAAAATTGGTACTAAAAACTATTAAAAAAAAATTAGTATCTCAAAAATAAATTGAGATACAGCTTTCAAACAAATTGCATTTAAAAGAACATTTTCTTCTCTTATACAATGGTGTAAAAATTTTAAATGTGCGATGTTTAGAAGCGTAAAATTTGATGTAGCAAATGCAAAACCGAAATTGCAAAGGAAAGTTTTGCCATTCACAAAGAAACATATGCGTTACGCACAGATACGTTTGGCCTTTATAGATAGATAGATGAGGAAATATACGTTAAATAGAAGTTTTTTTCATGTTGCATAATATTAACAAGTACAATCACCATTTAGCATTTCTGCTACTAGTGAGTTAGCAACATTCATAAACATTGTTTTATCATAATATTGAATACATATTTTTTTTACTTTTTTTCTATAAAATGAAAATTATATTTTGTTTTATTATAATTTTTCTATAGAAAAATGAATTATTGAAATAAAATAAATAAGTGAATAAAATAAAATATTCATTTTTTATTGTAATTATAATCCATAAAAAAAGAAACGTTTTCATTAAACCATTACTTTTAAAATTTAGGTAACATGCTAACATGGAATACCAGTACTGCATATTAAATTTACATGAAAGAAGACTACAAAAAAAATATAAAATAAGTCTGATGTGTATAAAATGTTCAGAAAAATATTTTAAAGGTATTTTTAAAATTATTAAAATACAAAACATTGAGCGTCAAGAAATAACAAAAAAGTTGCCAAAGTTATTTAAAAAACCAAAAGAAAAAAAAAAAAAAAAAAAAAAAAAAAAAAAACAAGTTCAATGTAGATTCTGCCATTGCAGAATTCAGTTTCGCCTCCGATTAGAAAAAAAAAATAAATATATATATATATATATATATATATATATATATATATATATATATATATGTCCATATGTCCCATCAAAATTACTATGATATAAAAATTTCGTTTGATTTAAAATTTCTTTAAAAAAACACTGACCAGCGTAAGCAGGCGCAGGCTGCTAGTTTAAATATAAAACTAATTTATATGTCGTTGAAATTTTAGTCTTTGAAAATATCATTTTCCAAATAGTCGCTGTAATTTGTTAAATTACATTTTTTTTTTTTTTTAACAAGAAATTCATCAAGGGTTATCATATTTAAATTAATATATCTGAATTTCTATGAAAAACAAAGTTATGAAATGTTGTACAGCGCTTTTCAGTAATATATTTTTACTTTCTTCTATCTTTACAAGAAGAAAGTATTGGATTCATGAAAATTTTCGACTTCCGGTTTTCGACGGATTTATACGTTTTAGAAGGTCCTGAACACGTTTTGACTATTTTTAGAAAATGTCTGTCTATGAGTCTGTCCGTCTGTCTGTGAGTCTGTGTGTCTGTCTGTGAGTCTGTCTGTCTGTATGTGACAAAAAATTTGTGGGCGCTCTATCTCAAGAACTAATGCTCGAAATTTAATAAAATTTTATATTCAGTTAGACCTTGATATGAATTAGCGCCTATTGGTTTTTGGTGAAAATTGGCCTGCAGGTGGCGCTGCTATACTACGTTTTTCATGATTTTCAAGATTGCTATATCTCAAGAACTAATGCACAGAATTTCACCAAACTTCAGATTCTGTGACCCCTTGATGTACATAGACGTTGATTAAGTTTTGGTGTAAATTGGCCAGCAGGTGGCGCTGCTATGCCACGTTTTTCATGTTTTTCATGATAGCTATATTTCAAAAACTAATGCACAGAATTTCACCAAACTTCAGATTCCGCGATACCTTGAGATACATAGCCGCTGATAAGGTTTTGGTGTGAACTACCCTATAGGTGGCGCTGCTATGCTACATTTTGCACGATTTTTGCGATTGCTATATCTCAAGAAGTAATGCAGAGAACTTCATCAAATTTTAGATTCTGTTACACTAGAATATATAACATAATTAGACGCTGATTACATTTTGGTATTAACCTTGCAACAGGTGGTGCAGCTATGCTGCATTTTGCACGATTTTTCCGATAGCTATATCTCAACAACCAAAGCACAGAATTTCATAAAACTTCAGATTTTGTTACAAAATGATGTATAACATAATTACACGAAGATTATGTTTTGTTATAAATCCTTCAACTGATCGTGCTGCTGTGCTATAATTTACACGTTTTTTTTAAAAAAAAAAAAAACTAGCTATATCTCAAGAACTAATGCACAGAATTTCATCAAACTTCAGATTCTTTTACACCATAACATAATTAGACTTTTTTTTTACATTTTGGCATAAATTGTCCAAGATATGGTGTTGCTGTGCTACGTTTTGCAAATTTTTTCTTATAATTATATCTCAAGAACTAATGTACGAAATTCCATCAAATTTCAGATTCTGTTAGGTCTTGACATCAATAGATGCTTATTAGGTTTTAGTACAAATTACCCAAGATGAGGCACAACTAAGCTCCTTTTCTCAGAATATTAATTAAGGCTAGGTCAAATGTTCGAGGAAATTCGATAGTGGGTAACTTTGGGGTCACCACGTTTTTTTTTTTTTTTTTATTAAAATGTACTTATGAGATAGAAGAAAGTTTCGGGATTGACACATCCAACTAGTTTGATATGTTTTCAAGATCTTTGTTGTAATTTTTTCGTAATTATAACATAATTTTTGCGTAAAAATTATGAAATTATTATTATTTGTATTAAAAAGTACTGTTTAATAAAGCTTTTATTTTCTTTCGTCTTATTTTTAAAATAAAATAAATACTGTTGCCGGTCATAAAGAGAAATTAATATTTATTCTTCTCTATACCCTAGAATATGTTAAAGGTATATTTAATATTCTTCAAAATTCTTCCTGATTTGGGACCTACGTCATAAAATATACTTAAGCTACAAACTTAACAGTTTGTAGGATCAGTGATTGAGCCTCGGCCTTGATACGTTTATGTATCATCTACCATTGTCAGTTGTTGATTTTCTAGATTTACAATAAATACCGCTATAAATCATTTTATAAGGCATCATTATAATTATATATATTCTATAACTATGGGTACCGGCAATGGCGGTCATCTCTTGCTTCCGCTCTTTTCGAATTTTGAAGATTATTGAACCAAATTTTCTTTATAAAAGTTTTGTAAAAATACTAAAATTTAATCGTCTTAGTGTTAAAATAATTAGTCTAATGTGATAAGAAAAGAAATAATATGTGTATATATAACACTGGCTTATATATGTATATATGCTACACATACGTATTGTTCCTATATAAAACCGTGCCAATTTGGCGATTTTTGAAAATCGCTCCTTGGAGCGATCCTTGGAGAAATGGGTTTTTCTGCTATCACTCCTAAAACAATCTATATGATTTCATAAAAGAAAAGAAAGGTAAAGAAACAGTTTATTAATGATAAAAAATTTGTAATTTGATAAATTACAACAACTTTTGAAAAATCATATTTTCAAAGACTAAAATTTTAGATTTACAAATAAATTCTATATTTAACTTAATAATAATAATAATAAACATCATTTTTAGAATGATCAAAACGTGGTTTACGTAATAAAAGTTCTCTATTATGTACGCCATGGTTTAAAAAATAACACAATGAAATTAATTAAATTAATTAATAAAAATTAATTAATAAAATGTTTGTTTTACAATTTTCGGTACTGTAAATTTTTAAACTTCTAAACATTACACATTTTCAATTTTTACGCCGTCGTATAGAAAAAAATGTACTTTGATAGTTGTATCTCAAATTTTTTTTAAGTCATTAAATTTTTTGTAGTTTTTTTATTACTTTTTATTTTCTGTCATCGTGGCAACAGAAGTATTCCATTTTTGGTCATTAAACATGGACGAATCTGAAAACGAATAAAATAAAAAATAGAAGTATTCCATTTTTGGACATTAAACATGGACCAACCATAAAACGAGTAAAATAAAAAATAGAAGTATTCCATTTTTGGATATTAAATTTGGGCTAATCAGAAATCGAATAAAATAAAATAAATAGCGTAATTGAACCCATAAAAAGATTCAGATATACTTCAGATTTCTCAATTCTCTACCGAGGACAACAACTATTTTCCAAATAGTTATTAAGAAGTAGAATTTTTCATCGGTGTAGATCTGCTCTCTCAAACCACTCGTGAAAAACTTTTTTTTTTTTTTTTTTTTTTTTTTAATTATTATTACTCTTATAACAGAAAAAAAAAGATTCGATTATTTCCTACTGATATTATCAATGCGAAAAATACCACGCCGGTAGAAACATATTTGTAAATCTATACTAATATTATAAAGAAGAAAGATTTGATTGTTTGTTTGTTTGAACCGAATAGGCTCCGAAACGACTTGACGGATTTGAATTCTTTCACCGTTGGGAAGCTACACTATTTCCGGTGAACATAGGCACCGCTTAAAAGGATCAAAATAAAACACCGGATAAACAATCAAAAGCAATTCAAGAAATTAAAAGTTACCTGACACCCTAGACACACGACAATCACTGAAATACATATGAAAATCGTAGCCATGCAACCAAAAAAAAAAAAAAAAAATAAATAAATAAATAAATAAATAAATAAATTTTTTAGTCCGTCTTGATATAAAAGCATGTGTTTTGATTTTTAAAACTATTTAGCAATTATTGAAAAAGGAGAATAAATGCTGAAACGCGAATTAATTAAAATTAAAAAAAAAATCACAAAACTATTGTTTTGGAGTTTTCAAAAACGTTATAACAGATAGTAAATATTTTAAAGAGTAGTGAGCATCAAATACGGGACGGTGGGATTTTTTTTTAGGGGGAGCGGTCAAATATTTAAAATTGTAACGTTTTCTACCATTTCAAATGCAAACTTTTCACTAAGCCCAGGGATACATATTATTTATTTAATATAAAACTTTCAGATAGATTGTAACACTAATATAGATTTTAAAGAGTAGGGGACGTCCAATTATGGATAGGAGTGGCAATGATTATTTTTGGAAGAACGTGATCAAATATTTGAAACAGTACCGTTTTAGATGCAAATTTTTTAGAGCCCAGAGACAAATACTTATTTGATATAAAATTTTAAAAGTACTTATCCCTATTTTAGAATAATAATCTCATTAAATATCTTTCTTATGTCCAGAAACAGTTTTGTTGAGTTCTCCCCCTAGTGGTGAAATGTGGAACTAAAAAGCTCCAAAATCCCCACCCCCACTTTTTTTTTTTTTTTTTTTTTTTTTTTTTTTTTTTTTTTTGCCGTGCGCAGCACTTTCGCTAAACGGTACCGTAGGCAGCGGGGATTCGGTACGAGATTGGGTCTTTCTATGACATTTTGCAACAAAAATTTCAGGTTTGTTTTAGAATATAATTACGGGCCCGGGCAATGCCAGGCGGTTAAACTAGTATTTCATATTTATTAATGATCAAATTTCTAATTTGTTTTTTTATATTAATATGTTTAAATATTGTTTTACACGAAATGCTCTGACAAAAAATTTCTTTGTTGACCCTACTTAAAGGTGCTAGTCACTCAGCGGCCAAATTCCCCTGGGTAATGTCAAATCTGTGAGTTTTGAATACTTCCTCAAATATTCAATCACGATGACTTCGGTAAATTCTGTTTAAAATGCTCTTTTTGGCAACCTTTTTTGAAATATATTCTGTCTTTATCAAAAAACTGGCCAATGCGTCACATTATATAGTTCCTAAATAAGAGGATCTGTAAATTGGATGCATTTGAGAGCAAAAATGGGTTTAAAAACGAGTCAGAAAAAAACGCAATTTCTTATTTGAATACTTCCTTAAATTTTCAGTCACGATGACTTCGGGAATTTCTGTTCAAAATACCCTTTTTGGTAGCCTTTTTTGAAATATATTCTGTCTTTATCAAAAAACTGACCAATGCGCAACTTTATAGTTTCCAAATAAGAGGATCTACCATTTGGATGCATTTAAAATCAAACCTTAATTTAAAAATGAGTCAGAATATAAGCAGTTTGGATTTGAGGTTTTTTCTCCAACTCCTATTTTTGTTTAATTTATTTTTGCTATATGAATTGGTCCTATGAAAAACTTGTCAGTATAAAAGTTGTAGATATTATTAAGAAGATGTAAAATAAATTTAATTAGATTTGATAGCTTAAGAATTGACGGAGTTATGGGTTTTTTTTCTTTTTCACCCACCTTTTTCTTTTCGTTTTTAGTTTTTTTCATCGGTAAAAGTTGGTCCTATCAAAAACTTGTAAATACAAATGTTTTTAGATAATTTTGAGAACATTTATAAAAAATTTAATTGGATTTAATAGCTTGAGAATTGACAAAGTTATGAATATTTTTCTCCCAAAAACCCTGTTTTTTTCGCCCCTTGAGCCCATTTCTAAATTTATCAAAACTCTGTCTCGCATAAACTTTTTGCCTATTTTTAAGAAGTAATATAAACTTTAAACCGATTCGATATCTATTTTAATTAAGAAGTTATGACGTTTTTTTCAGTTTTCACAAAAATCCTCCCTATTTCCACCCCCTTGGTCCGATTTTGCCCATTAACGAACTCGACCGAGATTTTATGCCCCTTGATTTTATGTAAAAGTTTGAAGAAGATCTGAGCATAGTTATGGAAGTTATCGTGTCCAGAAGAAAATGATATACATCGATAGATAGATAGATAGATAGATAAAACTTTTTTACTGATGGTTATTTTGGGGTCTAGGAGTCATGATCGGTGTAGATCTGCAAAAATTTTTCAAAAATTCCAACATGGGAGAGAATGCAATAGGTAGTATTTCATACGAAATCTACCTAAAATGGCATCTTTGATGGTATGATAATTCCCATTGTTTCCCTTCTTTGTTTAACAGTGAAACTAACTCGATTGCCATCAGTGTGAAGAAATTTCGTTCAATCTATTTAGATGCAGCAATAATTGTCAGTGAATATGATGTTATCACTCGCTCAGTTATAACAATATATTAGTTTCATTGGAGCAAATTTATCTGATTTCCAAACGACATCATTTTCCTGATTGGAAAGATTTCGTTTTAGATATTTTTTTTTCATTTTCTGTTATTTTACTTACATAGACTACTTTATCTAATAAATATTTAAACAGTATCAATGAATAATATTAATAATATTTATCAGTCAATAATATGTGTTCTACCGCAATTAGTACATAATTATACACAATAATTTTATTATGGTTAAACTTTACGAAAACCATTATTCTTTTTTTCTTTTAAATGCGATGACACATTCACTGATGAAATAAAGCTTTATTATAGAAAGAAAAACTTAATCTGTTGCCACCAATTTAAAGAAATATAAAAAAGGCTTTAAAAATTAAAATTAAAATATAAAAATGAAAATAATAATAATAATAATAATAATAATAGCTAGAATGGGCACATCAAATAATAAATAGTTTTCATTTAAAACTAGTCGTTGGGGGCCACCGTAATACTTACCCATCATGGATATGTATATGAAAATAAAAACATGTGAAACTATTTATACAATGCATTGCAATTTATAAACAAAATTTAAATATTGTTAATACACATAGTAATGCTATATAAAAGAACTGCTGATGTACCAATTTCGACAAATTATATAAAACGCCAAACTACTCAAGTAGTACCGAACTGCGTAAAAGAAACATCCTTATAACTCCAAAAATAATAATTCTATTAACTAACAATTAACTGCGTCGGATTAAGCGTCTCATTTCCAATTAAAATATACTTCTGAATTGAAATTTGAATGAAATACAGGGTCATGAAAAATCGAAGAATGTGGAAAACAAGATTACAAATATCTCGGCAACTAATAATCCGATCGACTTCGTTTTATATGCAAAATGTGTGTTATTTTATTGCCTTTTACGTCCATTCCTTAGAACAAAAAAATTCGAAAATTTTTATATACCTTTCATCAGAACGAATTTTTCGAGAGTCCGAAAAAAATAGTTCCGGATAATCGAGGTTGCTGATATTAAATAGGGTTCGTCCCATTCTTACATACTAACTACATACAAAATTTCAAATCTTTATCTCAATTTGTTCGGGAGATAGAGCGTTTACAGACAGACAGACAGACGGCAATTTTTTTTTTTTTTTTTTTTTTTGGTAAAAATATGTTTTTCGGAATCTCCACTATCTAAAACGTGTAAATCCGTCAAAAAAATGTTTCGATTTTCAAAACGATTGCAAGACTTACCCTATACTACGTATGATGGGTAAGTAAAAAGTAATTATCAAAATCGTTTCAGAAGAAAGCTCAAGGCCGATGACTAAAAAACAGCTTGGTCTTTTAAATATACGAGGTGGAACCCGTCGAAATTCGTCGAAAGAAAATATTTTAAAAAGAACGCTTTCATTTATTTATAATAAATCTACAAAATTAGTTACAGTAAAAAGTATATCTTATATTAGTCAGTCTAACTCTCAAGCGAATATTATTTTAAGCTAAAATTAACAAAATACCATAAAACTCAATTATCAAAATTATTAAACGAAATAAAACCGAAATTTAAAAATGTACGATGTTTAGAAAAGTAAAATTTGCAATACCGAAAATTTCAAAACCGAAATTGCATAGGAAAGTGTTGCGACTTTAAATTATTATTATTATTATTATTATTATTATTATTATTATTATTATTATTATTATTATTATTATTATTATTTTCAATTGTAAGAGAAAATGGAGTGATTCTGTTGCCACAATTACAAAATTGGTACTAAAAACTATTAAAAAAAATTAGTATCTCAAAAATAAATTGAGATACAGCTTTCAAACAAATTGCATTTAAAAGAACATTTTCTTCTCTTATACAATGGTGTAAAAATTTTAAATGTGCGATGTTTAGAAGCGTAAAATTTGATGTAGCAAATGCAAAACCGAAATTGCAAAGGAAAGTTTTGCCATTCACAAAGAAACATATGCGTTACGCACAGATACGTTTGGCCTTTATAGATAGATAGATGAGGAAATATACGTTAAATAGAAGTTTTTTTCATGTTGCATAATATTAACAAGTACAATCACCATTTAGCATTTCTGCTACTAGTGAGTTAGCAACATTCATAAACATTGTTTTATCATAATATTGAATACATATTTTTTTTTACTTTTTTCCTATAAAATGAAAATTATATTTTGTTTTATTATAATTTTTCTATAGAAAAATGAATTATTGAAATAAAATAAATAAGTGAATAAAATAAAATATTCATTTTTTATTGTAATTATAATCCATAAAAAAAGAAACGTTTTCATTAAACCATTACTTTTAAAATTTAGGTAACATGCTAACATGGAATACCAGTACTGCATATTAAATTTACATGAAAGAAGACTACAAAAAAAATATAAAATAAGTCTGATGTGTATAAAATGTTCAGAAAAATATTTTAAAGGTATTTTTAAAATTATTAAAATACAAAACATTGAGCGTCAAGAAATAACAAAAAAGTTGCCAAAGTTATTTAAAAAACCAAAAGAAAAAAAAAAAAAAAAAAAAAACAAGTTCAATGTAGATTCTGCCATTGCAGAATTCAGTTTCGCCTCCGATTAGAAAAAAAAATAAATAAATATATATATATATATATATATATATATATATATATATATATATATATCGATAGAGGTTTTTTAGAAGGGCGACCCCGTTTAGATTGCAATGAACTAACTTCATTTTTCTTGTGTTTATCAATATAATCGCAAACAGAACGGCGTGAAATACCCAATTGAATAGTAATTTCTCTCTGAGACATTGGAATTGCGGAATAATAAAGAGATACAATTTGACGTGCTACTTCTTCATTGACTAGATTCATCAAAAACCGATTCTTTCTTTAGTTTAAACACTTTTTTTTTTTATAGACTCTTAGTAAAAGGAAGTGCAATTTAACAATAAAACGAGTGGAATTCCATCGAATTCGACGAATGAAATGTTTAAAAGCCCGATCGATTTGGTTTTTAAAAAAGCAAAAGTAATTACATTATTGAATCAATATATAATAAATATATTTACAAACTAAATGTGAAGTTTGCCAGTTACAATTTTGCATGCAAATATTCGCATATCTTTAGTTAAAATTGTAATCTGAGTGCTGGCGAAATCCAGAAATTTTATTTTGTATGCACTCACAGAAAAATAGTTTTATTTAAAAAAAAAAAAAAAAAAAAAAAAAATCATTTTTACTGTTTAAAAATGTTGTAAAACTGTTTAAAATTATTTTCACTAACTGAAGTCATCTGAATCTCAATCTCAGTGTCCATAATGAAAAGAAATCCTATCAAAAACATGAATGTGAAAGAATGCCAAGTTCGTTAAAGGTTTCGCTAATAAAAGAAGTGAGATCTAACTGCAATCCAAGTTCTTTCGGAGCTCCTTAAATCATAACTCCTGTCATGCATAATATTATTCAATTGCTTAAAATGATTTGTCATGTTACTTGTTATTCAATAGAGCGACTTAGCAAGTTTTCTCTTATTCAATTTTTTCTATTTAGTTGATCAGAAATTAAAGTTGATCCCTTCCTTAACTTATCAGTACCTTAACTTCAATATACTTATTCGAACACTCGATTGACTAGATCTTTGCCAATCAGATTCTAGATTAAATTATACTCCGACTCAAAGGTTAAAGTTGGTAGCTGAAAACTTGCCAAGTCGCTCTATTGAATAACAAGTAACATGAAAAATCATTTTAAGCAATTGAATAATATTATGCATGACAGGAGTTATGATTTAAGGAGCTCCGAAAGAACTTGGTTTGCAGTTAGATCTCACTTCTTTTATTAGCGAAACCTTTAACGAACTTGGTATTCTTTCACATTCATGTTTTTGATAGGATATTGTTTTTTGTCATATCTCTTCTTTTATGAGCGAAACCTTTAACGAACGTGGCATTTTTTCACATTCATGTTTTTGATAGGATATCATTATTTTTTGTCAAATAAGTAGGTATTTGTTTCCTTTTTGAAATAAATGGTTAAATTAGTTAAATTAGTTTTATTTAATAGTAATTAATCTTTCAGCATTTTCCTGCATTTATTCACTGTTTTTTTCAGTCAAATTTAAAAATTTAACATTAGGATTGCTTATGTTTCTTTAAATTCCACTAATAAGGATGTTTCTTTTACGTGATTGAGTACTACTTGATTATTTCGTCGACCAAAAACGTTTGTAGCCAACTTGGCGAAATATCGCTATATTGACGACAAAAATTACGCACCAAAAGTCATGCTAACATGGCGCTATTTCTGGTATTTTGCCGAATTCCTATAGATTCCCATTGTAATCTGGTAATTTATCCAATAATTTTGTTAGAGCAAGGACTGTCGCCATCATTTTAGCATCTTTTTTTTCTTTAAATCGCTTCGGTAATTACCCAAGATTGCTTAAATATTGCTATTTAGAAAGATTTTAGAACGCTTTTCGCGCATTTTTACCCCTTTTAAATTTTGTATTTGTTAACAAATGTTCTTAGTGATCATTTATATCTTATAATTAATGAACATGCCAAATTTTTATGTTTTTAGGCCCTTAACATACAGACATCGCCTTTTTAGAACGCTTTTTGCTCTCTTACCCCCTTTGGATTAGTGGAATCGACATAAGATATAGCTTATATTGGAGTAAGGACTATCACCATCATTTTGATATCATTACTTTTAAGATCTGTTTGTTGTTTGCTGAAATTGCTTAAAAATCCCAATTTAGAACATTTTTAGAACGCTTTTGGCACATTTTCATACCTTTTGAATTCCGTATTTTTTAACAAATGACCTTAGAGATCATTTATATCTTATAAATAATTAACATGCCGAATCTTATAGTTCTAGGTCCTTCAGTAACACAAAAGTTGCATTTTTAGAATGTTTTTTGCTTCTTCATCCTTTTTTGGTTAATGCTATAAGTATAAAATATAGCCTATGTTTGAACCGGGGCGAATACCATCATTTGGGTATCATTTATTTTGAAAT
Organism: Maratus speculifer; assembly: GCA_964019185.1. Lineage (NCBI taxonomy): Eukaryota > Metazoa > Arthropoda > Arachnida > Araneae > Salticidae > Maratus > Maratus speculifer. The sequence goes on along the minus strand of OZ025289.1, from coordinate 255,674,811 downwards.
CGGTTCGGTGGTTTTAGAGATTAGCCCCGATACTCGCCAAAAGTGTCGCCAACTTGGCACTATTTCTGATATTTCGCGAAATTCCCATAAACTCTAAAATGCCAAACTTTATGTTTCCAGTCCAGTCCCTTAATATATAGATATCGCATTTTTAGAATGTTTTTTGCTCTTTTACCTCTTTTGGGTTAGTGTAATCGACATAAGCTATATCCTATATAGGAGCAAAGACTGTCATCATCATTTTGATATCATTACTTTTAAGATTGGTTTTTTGTTTGCTGAGATTGTTTTTAAATTGGTATTTCGAACTTTTTTAGAACGCCCTTTGCGGATTTTCACCCATTTAAATTTGCTATTTTTTAGCAAATGTCATTAGTGATCATTTATATCTTATAAATAATTAACATGCCAAATTTAGTGCTTCTAGGCCCTTCAGTAAAACAAAAATCACATTTTTAGAATGTTTTTCGCTTCTGAACCCTCTTTTGGTTAGTGGCACAGACATAAGATATAGTCTATGTTTGAACCGGGGCGGATACCATCATTTTGGTACCATTACTCTTGAAATCGATTCGGTAGTTTCAGAGATTAGCCCTGATACTCGCCAAAAGTGACGCCAACTTGGCACTATTTTTGATATTTTGTGAAATTCTTATGAACTTCCATTGTAATCCAATAATTTATCCTCTAACCAACCATTAATGTTTAATTAATGGTGATTTCTGATTTTTTCCTAGTTATAGATCCAATAACCTACCTCTACACCAAATTTCAACTTCCTAAGTCACCTGGAAGTAGTCAAACATTTCTATGAGTGAGTCAGTGAGTCAGTGGTAAAAACAGTGGTTTTAAGACGTCAATTTCTCGTGAACGGTAAAAGATTTTTTAAAAAAAATTTAGGATTCGGAAATTAGAAGATGGTCTTACACGACACAAAAAATTGCAAGTGTGTAGGTCAAATAGAATTTAAGTTATTGAGGGGTCAAAAGTGGCTCGAAATGGTTCGGGTAATATAACCCACGGCCGGTGTGTCGCCTTTTACTTTGTGAACTTGGCTGACACACTGCCGTGTGTCTAGATATTGAAACGTAATATCGAGTACTACCAGGTTATCTCATCGACCAAAAAATTATCGCCAAACTATAAGATTAAATGCCGATAATGTATGATCGTGAATGTCACATTCAATGACATTAAATACGATTCATGTGTTTAAAATGACATTAAGTGATTTTTTAACCATTTGAAAAATGGTTGTTGTTTTCGGGAGAATGGACCCGATGATGTTACCACTTTTGAATGATGTTACCACTTTTGAATGATGTTACCACTTTTGAATTTAAATTAAATTCTTTATTTTTAGAAGAATTTTTATTTGAATTTAAATTAAATTCTTTACTTTTAGAAGAATTTTTATTTGAATAGTAAATTAAAATGGTTAAAATCATTGTAATAAAGGAGAAAACTAACAAATTTAAAAATGGGTAGACGGAAATTAACAGATACGGAAAAAGCCGAAGCCAAAGAAATGAATGAACGTGAATATCGCATTCAATGATATTAAACACAGTCAACATGTATAAGTTGCTTATTAGTTTGGCGATTCGTATCATTTGGCGAAATTGGTCGACGGGATAACTGAGTAATACTGTATTTGGTTTGGCGCAAAAACGTCTTTCAATGCAGAAAATGATAAAATCAAAAGATTATTGAGCCGCTGAAAACCAATTACGTGTTGAAAGGCGATCACGAAAAAGGAAGCAATTTAATGCCGAACCGATTAATTGTAAAACATCATGTCGCCAGGGCGACCAATCCACTAGCCATGGCGTTTTACTATCGGTCGGTTCTAACCAGGAAAATTTGAGTGCCAATAGTGATTCTAACAAGCCGGAAAATGTTATAGCTATTACTCTTGATTTTCCACCACCTAAAAAGAAAACTAAAAAGCAATCGGCTTGGGAAAAACTGGGAAAAAACTTTTTTGATTCGATGTCTGATGGACCCATTCACAGATGCATGTGCTGCGATCGATTTTGGTTTAAAACCTCCATCACCAAAATTCTGCTCTGTAAAATCAAACAATATATGCCAAAGTCTTACAAGTATAACAGTATATGCCAAAGCTGTATTTTAATAATGATTACTTTTGCACCAACAATGTTAAATAGTTTGAAATGTTTCTTTCGTCGCCAACTTTTATGCTTGGCGACAATAGAGTGATATAACTTAAACGAACCGTACCTTCAAATTGCAGCATGTATAAAGTCATTTATAGCAGTGGCACGGATAATACACAATAAAACAACTGGTATTTAGCTTAAAATGATAGATGAATGTATCGAGTGAAACATTTTTCAAATGGTTGGGGTAATTTCTTAAATTACAATTATATTTCGACTTTTTATTAATATGTTTACTAATATTCTACTAATTATTTATTTTTTCGTTATTTAAAATAAAAATTATGTCAATATGTATAATTTGGCTATCAGTTTGGCGATTTGTATAATTTGGCGAAATTGGTCGACGGGATAACAGAGTAGTACCTAATATCGTTATAAGTAAAAATGCGATGTTTTAAATAGTGACGTCATTTTCTCTTCAAATGTTTTTTAAAAGTTATTGTTATTAGTAATATGAAAAAGGCATCTGTAATAATATTGTAATTCGCATTTATCTGATTGCTGAATGACATCATTTTCCTCATTTGAAATTTTTCTTAGACATTAATTTTTATTGTAAACTAGCGGCCTTCGCCCGCTACGCTGGTCGGTTTATCTAAAGAAATCTTGAAGAAGTAGTTAGATAAGGTTCAGACATACATTAAAAAAAAAAAAAAGCAAGTCGATCATTCAAAAAACGTTGGGAAATATCAAATATTTACTGTAATTTTTTAAGAAAAACAAAGTTTCGAAAAAAAAAATTAAATAGAAAAAAAAATTACACTGACATATTAATGCAAGGAAATTTTCCCAGAGAGAAAATTCGCCTTGAATACAATATTTCAAATTCTTTTAATTGCTTATAGGCGTTAATGCCAACATAGTGAAAAAAAATTCCATGCTGGGAATCGAACCCGGGCCATCAGTATGGCGCACTGACGTTCTACCGACTAAACCACATGGAACGACAGCCAGCTTGAAACTTTCTCATACTTAAGTAGACTGGCGAAAACATAACGATAGCGCGTTTTAAAATCGCACAGTGACATCTATTGGATTTTATATGTACTAAAAAACGTTATGTACTAAAAAACGTGAGCAGCGCACCTAATAGTTTCTTTTGTTTCTTTTTGTTACTTTTTTGTCTGTTGTCCGATTTTGATGAAACAAAGCCTATACACTGCCCGGGAGTGTGCATTCTTCATTAGTGAAAACCGCATAAAAATCCATTCAGTAGTTACGAAGATAACCTCGAACAAACAGACAGACAGACAGACAGACAGACAAAAAATTCAAAAAAAATTTTTTTGTGTTTCATTGGTTTTCTTTTATCGCCCTGACTCCATTTTTGTCAATTATCTTCAATGTACAGACACACCGGGTCCTACTGTTTTATTATATGTATAGATTATTTTCTGTTATTTTATTTACATTATTAATATTATTTCTCAGTAAATATGTATATATTTTTTTAACCTCAATTAGTGCATAATTATACGCAATCATTTTAGGAAAAAAAAATTTATTATCGAGAGAAAAGCTAAACTGTGTTGCCACCATTTTGAAGAAATATCGTAAAAAGCTTTTAAAATTAAAAATAAAATATAAAAATGGAAATAAATTAAAAAATAACTAAAATGGGCACAACTACAAATAAATAGCTTTCATTAAAAAAAATAATTGTAAATTATTTTCTGTTATTTTATTTACATTATTAATATTATTTCTCAGTAAATATGTATATATTTTTTTAACCTCAATTAGTGCATAATTATACGCAATCATTTTAGGAAAAAAAAAATTTATTATCGAGAGAAAAGCTAAACTGTGTTGCCACCATTTTGAAGAAATATCGTAAAAAGCTTTTAAAATTAAAAATAAAATATAAAAATGGAAATAAATTAAAAAATAACTAAAATGGGCACAACTACAAATAAATAGCTTTCATTAAAAAAAATAATTATCAAAATCGGTTGAGTAGTTAATCCAGGGCTGATGACACGATATTTTTTAGCTTGTCTGAAAGAAATAGCATCGGAGGCTTGAAAAAAAAAAAAAAAAAAAAAAAGGAATGTTGAAATTGCATCAGTAGCTCCCGAGAAATGGATAAAACAGTGCTATCTCTTTTTAATGTGTCGCTATTATTACCACCCCTTAAACGAGAGAAAATGGTAGATAAGAAATATTTATAAAATATGCTGTACGTCTCTAATGTAATTACACGTCATAATAATTTTATTACTATTAATTACATATGTTATGTCATAATCCTAGGCCTCATATAAAAATATACAATATATTCCCCTGCTTAAGGCCCCTGTCCTCGCTTGAGGAAACGCTCGCGAGCTAATGATATTCCTATGGGGAAGCATTTTTCTAATATCTCATTCGTATTTTGACATTTTTGAATAATTTTTTTTGCATTGGATAGCTGAGGTGCATGCCGACAGCGCTCCTTTTTTACTTTTTTGATTTTAGTTGCAGACATTTTTTTAAAAAGCACTTTCAGTTTCGAAACCAGTTTTGAAAGTGAAACAAACTTTTTAAAAATTATCTGCAACCAAAATCGAAAAAGTAAAAAAGGAGCGCTGTCGGCATGCACCTCAGCTATCCAATGCAAAAAAAAATCATTCAAAAATGTCAAAATGCGAAAGAGTTATTAGAAAAATGCTTCCCCATAGGAATAGCATTAGCTCGCGAGCGTTTCCTCAAGCGAGGACAGGGGCCTTAAACAGTTAACGTAGCTAGACGATAAGACACGGATACAATTCGTGAAGGCCGATTTCAGTAGAAAAATTAGTTTGTCATTTTATAATCCTTGATTTCAAAATTTGAAAGAAACTTTTATTGCGATATTCACATTTATAAAGGAATACAATCATTAAAATATTGTCTCAAATTTCAAAGATTATATTTGAATCATAAATATCTCCCTCAAAAAGTGCAGTAAACATTTATATGCACACGAAAATGCGTAGGTTTAGCCGCGGGTATCGCAATATCATTGGAAAAAATAATCGATTGCAAATATCGATCTGCCATGCTATTTTTTTAAGTGCGGACCCCACTCAAAAATGCATCATGCGTGAAAACACGCCGAGAGAGGAGAATTTCAAATTAAATTTCAGAAAGAGCCTTTTTTTTAATCATTGCTAAATAGAAAAATATTGAAGTACCAGTTTTAAGTACCAATTAATGCAGATTTTCGTTAAAGAAAATTGATCATTTGTTGTATGCGTCATTTTTTTTTTTTTCATTTTACGTTATAAACCGACTTTTATTACACCATCACAGGCAGACAAGCATTTCATGCGATTTAAAAAGAACTCCCTTTTAATTTATTCTACTATTTTGTGACCTTCAAATAAACAGGGGGAATATAATAAATGCATCACAAATTTAACCCCTTCGGCTGCGCAATTAATTACGGTTTTAAAAAAAAAAATTTCAGATTTATTATTGCCACCACTTTTTTGTAAAAGAAATACTAATTTCACTTAATGACAAGCAAAATGATACAAGAATAAAACCAATTTCGCTATTTTATAAAACTGGTGGGAATCAAACAATTCAGAATAAGTATTGTGAAGCTCGCAGCCCGTGAATATTACGTCAAGGGAGCGAAAATTAAGAGATTTAAAAAAAGGTAAAGTATATGAAACTATTTCGAAACCACATAGACATATTATAATTTCGGGGATCTTATACAGCTCATATTCAAAATATTAGAATAATTGAGAAAAAGTAATAAGAAAAAATTATTTGTCATTTATTTATTTTTTATACTAAGTAAATGCAATTAAATTTCTTATAAATTAAATCTGGAATGTTTAGATAAGATTTTAACATTTATAAAATATAAAATACAGCACAATAAATTAGGTATACAGCTTCCTTAAACACACCAGAATATTAAAATAAAATTTAGATTGGTTCAAAATATTAGAATATTTTATTTTACGCAACAATATCACCTTATGAATATGAAGTAAATGGTAGTTAATATTTTGTAGCATCCGCTTTAGCTTTCATAACAGCGTACAATCGATCTTGCATACTATATACAAGCAGAGCCTGATTACTAACGGGGCACTCTCTCCCCAGTAAATTTATATAGAAATTTTCGCCTTGTTTAAACACCCTTTTCAGTCAAAATTACTATCATGAGTAAGGAAAAATTTTCTATTTACTTTTTCTGGTGGGAGAGTGCCCCGTTGATAATCAGGCCCTGTATACAAGGTGTTTACAAACATTTCTATAAATATTAGCCCAAATAGACTTTATACGTGCCACTAACTCAGTTTTACTTGAAGGAGGATTTTCTTGAAGTTTTTTCTTCATTATACACCATAAGTTTTCGATGGGATTAAGATCTGGTGAATTTGGTGGCCAAGGAAGTACCTTAATGTTGCGTTGGCGGAACCAATTCTTAGTTGACACCGAGGTATGCGGGGACGCTAAATCTTGTTGAAAGATGAAATCATCTTCAAATAAATCTTCTGATGATGGAATCATGTAATATTCTAAAATTTCTTGATATATCAGAGAGTTAACCTTTTCGTAGACGATGCATAACTTTCCAGGTCCTTCTGCACTCATACAACCCCAAACCATGACACTAGCAGCAAATTTTACGGAACGTTTAAGGCATTCTTTATCAAATGCTTCTTGCTTCATTCTCCAAACTCGAATACCTTGATCACCATATGAAACACAAAACATACTTTCATCACTAAATAATATATTTTTCCAATCTTCATTGCTCCATAAACGTCTTGATTTACACCAATTCAATCTTATACGCTTTTGTCTTGCAGTCATGAGAGGTTTTGTTTTCGGTACACGAGATTCAAATTTAAATTTATGGAGACGTCTTAATGTTGTCGATGTAGAAACTTCAACTCCTTCTTCTTTCTATTTTCGGTGCAAGAATCGCACACTTTTAAAACGGTTTTTCTTAACTATACGCTTCAGTTTCCTGTCATCTCTAGCAGATGTTTTTGGTTTTCGGCCACCATTTCGGCGATTATTTTGAAATTTTCCAATTTTTGAATATTGTGTTAGTATTTTACTAACGCTCGATTGCGAACAATCTAAATAATTCGCTATAAAACATTGATTTTTACCGTGCCGATACAAATCAACCATACGAAGTTTAGTAGATTCAGGAATATCACTCACACGGCCCATTTTAAGACGAAAAAGAAACAAACTGCAAAAAAGAATACTGATTTTAAATAAAATAGTCTGAATTTAATCAATGACGCCACCAGTTAAGAATTGGTAATAATTAAAGGAGAATTAATGTGAAATATTCTAATATTTTGAACCACTTGAATAAATATTCTAATATTTTGACTTTTGAAAATAATTTTTTTTGCAATTAATCTTTTCAAAAATGATATTAAATTTAAAATAACAAGTAAGTTTAATCAACAATAAGTTCTTAATAAAAATATCGTTTGCATATTTTCATTAAAAGACATTAAATTACCAAACGATATTTTCAATTTCTAAAAAAAAGGTAATTATTCTAATATTTTGAATATGAGCTGTAAGTAAGTTCAGCTCAATATATTTTTGCCTCCCTTCTTGCTTATCTTATATGTCTTCTTTTGACAAAGTGTAAAAAAAAAAAAAAAAAAAAAAAAAAAAAAAAAAAAAAAAAAAAATGAAGCATTTTATAATTCAGTGTCCAAGTTTTAAAACTGCAGTTTTGAGTAAAAAGCAAATACAATATACATTTATGTTAATTCTACAGTATACTGTCTAAATATTTCCACTCATATTCACTAATGATTTTTAAATAGGATTATACAAAGTACCCCTTCTTATTTTGACCAATAGTTAAATTCCCGAATCGATAGTTTTAATCTCTTCGGAAAACTAAAATGTCCGATTTTTTTTACATTTTCACATCACTTCTTAATAGTTGAATGTTTTTTTATTTTATTTCGGTGAAAGTAAATTAATAAATAGCAGCATCTAAGTTGAATTCCTCCTAAAATAAATGTTATTTTCATCAAAGTTTGCAAAATGCCAAAAAATGCCCAAAAAACAGTGTGACCAAGAAAGCGATAAATGTTCATATAAGCATTTAACTTAAATCTTTTTCAATAAAAATTTGTGCGGTTTCGTAGACTATTTACTTGTTTAAAGCTCTTAAATTTGTGATTGCGTTAATTTAGGTTAACCAGAGCCTGATTACTAACGGGGCACTCTCTCCCCAGTAAAATTATATAGAAATTTTCGCCTTGTTTAAACACCCTTTTCAGTCAAAATTACTATCATGAGTAAGGAAAAATTTTCTATTTACTTTTTCTGGTGGGAGAGTGCCCCGTTGATAATCAGGCCCTGAGGTTAACAGAAGGAGGGTTGTAGTTTTAAATCTATATTTTTCAATCTAATTTACTAGGCGCTATAAGGATCAATTTCAGAAAATGTATTTTTTCTGTCATTTATGATATTATTTTGTTTACAAAAAAACAATGAATAAGTGTTTGCGTTATTATTTTAGTTTCGGAATTGAAGAGGTCAGGGACCGTTCAAGTATTACGTAAGCACTAAAGGGGGAGAGGGGGGGGATCCAGAGTCTGCTTATTTTTTCTGACAAGGGCGAGGGGGGGGGGTCGCGACAATTCTTACGTAAGCATTAAACAAACAAGCAACTGCAGTTCAAATTCAACAAGTAAACAAAGTATGATGGGAACAACAAGGACCGGAAACCTGCAATACCCAAGGCCACTGTTCCAGTGAAAACTTTATAATAAACAATGTTGAAACATGGCTTCAAGGATCCCGGACATCAGATTAAAATATGAAAACCAAATTGAACTCCAACATTTATATGATTCATGTCAAAAATTTTAGCTATGATGCCTAAATAAGTTAAGACTTCTTGTATATCTTGTTTTATTGTTCAATGTGATAAATAACAATATATTTAAACTATTTTGTATTCTGTGGTTTGTTTAATGCAATAAGCAACATATCATTTTATATATTTTGATATCACAATCCCTATATGCCTATATAAATTTGTAGGATTAATAATGTAATTGATTGATAACTTTTTATAAGTCAAGAAGTATTGATGTATAAACTGTCATAAAATCTTACGTAAGCAAAAGGGGGGGGGGTCTAGCATTTGCTTATATTTTCTTACAAGGGGGGGGGGGGTACAAAATGACTAAAAATATGCTTACGTAATACTTGAACGGTCCCTCAAAGTGGCGGTTCATAACCTTGACCACGAACCAACAAACCTCTTGGCAGAATCGCGGTGACACGCTTGCAATTTAACAGAATGGGAAAGGTTTATAGCAGAAAAATAATTTAATTTGGGGAATAATTTTGGGGAATAATTTAAGAGGAGTTATCCCCCTCTTTTATATACTTAACCATTAAACTTCCAAAACTATTCGGAGATTTGAACGAAATCTGACAATTCTGCATGAAAAACCCATTTATATAAATTAAGGGGAGGAGCATTAGACCCCCCCATTTCTCCTGTTTATAATTTATCCAATGAACACCTAATACCAATCACGGAAGTGCTTCATCAGAAAGATCCTATGTGTAAATTTTGAACAAATACTATTATTTCTGCATGAAAACCCATTTATATCAATTAAGGGGAGGGGCATGAGCCCCCCGTTCCCCTTCTTATACATATCGAATGAACTCCAAAAACTAATCAGGGAAGCGCCTTATCAGGATATACCCATATACAAAATTTCAAGTGAATGAGATATTTTTATCATGAGTTATTGCGTTATGCACGAACGTACATACAGAACGGACGGGCGCATAAGCTCTCAGGCTATGATAGCCTGTGAGCTAAAAAAATAATTAAGTGCCTAAATACTTCCAGAACCTTTCAATACAATTATTCCGTTTATTGATGTATTTTGAACTTTTAAATGATATTTATAAAAAATTGACTGAAAAACATCTTTTGGAATTTTATTGTTAAACTTCGGATGTATATAATTTTTAGCTCACAGGCTATCATAGCCTGAGAGCTTATGTGCCCGTCCGTTCTGTATGTACGTGCGTTCGTGCGTAACGCGATAACTCATGATAAAAATATCGGATCCACTTGAAATTTTGTATATAGGTATATCCTGATAAGGCGCTTCCCTGATTAGTTTTTGGAGTTCATTCGATATGTATAAGAGGGGGAACGGGGGGCTCATGCCCCTCCCCATAATGGATATAAATGGGTTTTTCATGCTGAATTAACAGTTTTTGTCCAAAATTTAGATATAGGATGATTCTGATGAGGCGATTCCGTGACTGTTATTATGTGTTCATTGAATAAGTATAAACAGGGGGAACGGGGGGCTCATGCCCCCCCCCCTTAATTGATATAAACGGGATTTTTATGCAGAATTAACAGTTTTCGTTCAAAATTTAGATATGGGATCATTCGGATGAGGCGATACCGTGGCTGTTATTAGGTGCTCATTGAATAAGTATAAACAGGGGGAACGGGGGGCTCATGCCCCTCCCCTTAATTGATATAAACGGGATTTTCATGCAGAATTAACAGTTTTCGTTCAAAATTTAGATATAGGATCATTCTGATGAGGCGAGTCCGTGGCTGTTATTAGGTGTTCATTGAATAAGTATAAACAGGGGGAACGGGGGTTCTAATGCCCCTCCCCTTAACTTGCATAAATGGATTTTTCAATCAGAATTGTCAGATTTCGTTCAAATCTCTGAATAGTTTTGGAAGTTTAATGGTTAAGTATAAAAGAGGGGAATAACTCCTTTTAAATTATATAAATGCTAAATGGGTTTTTATTAAGAATTATCCGATTTGCTCTGAATTTTGGATATAGATTTTTTAATATGATAAAGCATGTACTTGATAGTTTAGGAAGTTCAATGATTAAGTATAAAAAAGGAGAAAGGGGAAAGCTGTTTCCCCTTCTTAATTTTTTTTTTCATTCGAACGGATTTAACGAAAATACAAGGCTGTAATGTACAATTAGTATGCGTAGCCTGTGAGCTCAATGCCATCAGTTTAACTGGGCAATATCCTTTTTATTTCTTTTGGCTTCTACAACATTACTTTTCCAAAAGAAAAAGAAAATTTTCAATTTACGAGTATTACTCACGTTTAAACGGTTCCGTAGAATAAATATTTGAATTACTAACTGTATTATTAAAAAAATCTTTGCTAAAAGAATAATAAGACTTTCTGAAAAACTATGTAACGTAGGGTTGATTTTAGCTGTGCAAGATTACAGTTAAATACTGTGACGTGTTTACAAAATGTTAATTTAGTTTGTTATTTTTCGCAGGTTTGAATTATATTACTATTTTATTCATGTTCCTCGTACTTTTCCTAAGTTGCTATTTCTGCATATATTCGTTGCCTAATTGCTATTTCTGCTGGTATTGATTCACTGTTTTGTAAGAAAGCATAGTGTGGAAAAATTAATGCCGCATTTTTCCACCAACCTTTCTCCCGCCCAAAACAAATTTCGCTGTTTGGGAGATCCTGAAGCAAAAAACCTGTGAAATCAAGCACAAGTCCCTGAATTCACTGGAACATGCTCTGGGAAAAGTCTGGGCCGGGATCATGTTGGAAATTGTCTGTCGCGGCCATCTTGAAGAATTTCTTAAAGCGTTTCGAAGACCACTACATTGCCGCAGGCGAAAGCCATTACAAGAGATTTTTGATTACTTCTTGAACAAAATTTTCTTCTTTATCAAGTAGTGAATAAAATGGTTGTTTTTCTCCTTCAGTTAAAAACTATTATCTTTTATTTTCTTCACTGGATTTATGTGTCACCTTGTATATTTAAAAAATATATGAATGGGCGTACCATAAAATTTCAAAGAGAATGATGCCTAAATAATATTAAATATTTCTTATCTGTGTATTTTTTTTTTTTTTTTACTTTATCCTAATCCGTATTTTTTTTATGAGTTTAATTGTTTATTGACAATAAAAATAATGCAGGTTCAAACATCATTTGTCATTTCCTAAAACTAAATTCAGTATAGCATTCGTCTTTTCTTTTCACAGTGTTGCTAAAAAATACTCCTTGTTCAAAGTTTAAACTTGGCATTGTTCAAAACGTGCTTCGAAAGGATGTCACAAAATTGCGACGTTGCGTTTGTCCGTGCCGCATTTTTCCAGAAGGTCTTTAATTAACTCTTAAAACATGGGGGAAATATTGAGAGATCCACTCAATGCAAACTATAGTAAGTCCTATAGTAATTATGTGAGTAATTTTTAGCCTCCGATGGCTATTTCTTTCAGACAAGCTAAAAATGTCGTGTCATCAGCCCTGAATTCTCTACTCAACCGATTTTGATAATTATTTTTTTAAATGAAAGCTATTTATTTGTAGTTGTGCCCATTTTAGTTATTTTTTAATTTATTACCATTTTTATATTTTATTTTTAATTTTAAAGGCTTTTTCATGACATTTCTTCAAAATGGTGGCAACACAGTTTAGCTTTTCTCTCGATAATAAAAATTTATTTTTCAAAATGATTGTGTATAATTATGCACTAATTGAGGTAAAAAAAATATATTTACTGAGAAATAATATTAATAATGTAAATAAAATAACAGAAAATAATTTATGATAAAAATTAATGTCTAAATCAAAATAAGAAAAATTTCAAATGAGGAAAATGGTGTCATTCAGCAACCAGATAAATGGGAATTACAATATTATTACGGATGCCTTTTTCATATTACTAATAACAGTAACTTTTAAAAAACATTTGAAGAGAAAATGACGTCACTATTTAAAACATCGCATTTTTACTCATAACGATATTAGGTACTACTCTGTTATCCCGTCGACCAATTTCGCTAAATTATACAAATCGCCAAACTAATAGCCAAATTATACGTATTGACATAATTGTTATTTTAAATAACGAAAAAACAAATAATTAATAGAATATTAATAAAAATATTAATAAAAAGTCGAAATAAAAATCCCTTAATGACATTTTAAACACATGAATCGTATTTAATGTCATTGAATGCGACATTCACGATCATCCATTATTGGCATTTAATCTTATAGTTTGGCGATAATTTTTTGGTCGACGGGATAGCCTAGTAGTACCCGATTACATTTCAATATTTCTTTTCATTATGGACACTGAGATTGAGATTTTACTTTCAGATAACTTCAGTTAGTAAAAAAAAAATGTCACAGTAAAAATGATTTTTTTTTTCTTTTAAATAAAACTATTTTTCGGTAAGTGCATATAAAATAAAATTTCAGATTACAATTTTAACTGAAGATGTGCGAATATTTGCATGCAAAATTGTAACTGGCAAACTTGACATTTACTTTGTAAATATATTTATTATATATAGACTCAATAATGTAATTACTTTTGCTTTTTTTTAAAAAAAACAAATCGATCGGGTCTTTTAAACATTTCATTCGTCGAATTCGACGTGATTCCACTCGTTTTATTGTTAAATTGCATTTCCTTTTTCTCAGAGTCTATAAAAAAGAGTTTAAACTAAAGAAAAAAACCGTTTTTGATGAATCTAGTCAATGAAGAAGTAGCACGTCAAAGTGTATCTCTTTATTATTCCGCAATTCCAATGTTTCAGAGAGAAATTGCTATTCACTTGGGAATTTCACGTCGTTCTGTTTGCTATTATATTGATAAACACAAGAAAAATGAAGTTAGTTCATTGCAATCTAAACGGGGTCGCCCTTCTAAAAAACCTCTATCGATATATATGTATATATATATATTTTTTTTTTTCTAATCGGAGGCGAAACTGAATTCTGCAATGGCAGAATCTACATTCAACTTGTAATTAAATTAATCTGTTTTTAACAATTAGACATTTGTTGCTTTTATATTATTACTAGGAATTAGCACTGCACAAATATATCGTTAAAAATTGCTATATAGGCTTTAAAAATTACCGAGGATTTTTTTCGAAACTCACTATCAATAATGCTTTACTAAGATAGGAATTTCTAGTGTTTCCCATCATTTTTGCTGAATGCAAGTAAATCGAAATTTGTGTGTAACGGCAAAATGCGCTTTTCTAAAAAGCTATGTGGCCTAGGGTAATCGTTATAATTTCCCTATAAATTAACATCGACTACCTCTAATTTTTTTTCATAATTTTAGCTTCAGTAGATTCGAAAATAAAGCGTGGGGAGAAACATATATATATATATATATATACAATCGAGCCCCTATATAACGAAATCCATCGTTCCAGTAAAAAATTCGTTATATAGAGAAATTCGATGTATAGAGTATGATGTTAAAAATAGTATTTAATGTGTAAATTTTGAACAAATATTATTTTTGATCTTTTTAATTAAGAATTTGAAATGTTTAAAAGTATATATTAACCTAACATTTTATTTCTTACTTATTTAAGCAGCTTCAAAAAAGAGAAAAGACATTTATTTGAAAGCTTAATGAAAATCAAATGAGGAAGACTTACATAAATTTCAGAGGAAGAAATCTGTAATTTTTTGTTGTTTTGATTTTAAAATTACAATTGTTACACTCTCAAAAAAAATTCTCAAACTTTAGCAAGGAATGAAAAATTGTAGTTGATATTTTCCTCCATTTCAAGGTCTCTCTTATGTGCTCTCATTGATTCCTCTCTTATATGTGTAACAATTCAATTGACTGTGTTTTGAGAAGGATGTTGAAAGGTGTGTGGGAGGTGGAATGAACTTGTTATATTTAAAGAATAAGGAGAGAAGTAATATTTATATTAAAAAAAACCTCTCCACTGAACGATAAATCAAAAATAAGTGATGGAAAATTGATTCCATATGATTTCGAAGCTTTTTTAAAATTGAATAAATTAAGATCAATTTATGAAAAAATTCGTTATATGGAGATAGATATTTCGCTATATAGAGTCTGTTTGTAATGTAATCATGCGAAAAGGGGACCGTTCTTACTAAAAATTCGTTATATGGAGAAATTCGATGTATGGAGTTTCGTTATATAGAGGTTCGACTGTATATATATATATATATTTAATCTGGGGGAGACCTACATCCAGCAGTGGATCGAAAACGGTTGATGATGATGATGATGATATATAAAGTAAAGATTTGGAAATGGGCCAATGAAAATCGGCGTAGATAACCGTTGGACCAATCCAAATCTGCATAGATAGTGCAAGGGGCCGGGCCTGGTTCTGTCGCCAAGTATTTCCAAGTTTGTAGCCAACTTGACGATATATCGAAAAATTTGGCGACCAAAATTAGTCGCCAAAAGTTACGCCAAATCGACGATATCTCTAATATTTTGCCAAGTTCCCATAGACATCCAGTGAAAATCAATAGGTTTCCTTGCTTACAAAAATAAACAAATTGAGACTTTTTAGAGCAACAAAAACTAATATTAGCTTATAAATAGAGCTATATAAGACTATCTACATTATTTTTTAGCACAAATACTATTTACAAAGTCTGTAACAATATATTTATGTGAAATATATTTATGTTAACTTCTCAGACAAATAAACCCATATGCTAAAAAATATAGAATGTTTTATGAATTAACTAAAATTAGGTAGATAAGAATATGTTTTAAATTTTATAACATACATTTCACAACATGCAGATCCCATGACATTTCCAATTATATTTCCTCATGGTGATCTAGGATGGACATACAATTTGTGCCGAAAAAAAAGGCAAGAAGATTTCACCTTTACAGTACTTTGGACATCGTTTAGCACTGCGGAAAAATTGTTTTAACCCTTTACTTAACTATGTTTACTTAATTCATTTTACATTAGCTTATTTAAAAAAATATCTTTTTTATTTTTCTAATCAAGGACAAAAACAAACATTGTATCTCTTGACAGTGGCTGATTCGGTCTTAAAAATCTCCAATCAAAGGATAGTGAATAGAAATTCGTTTATAGGGAGATCACTACCTTTCTTTTTCTTTTCCACTTCTTTTTTCTCCACTTTATCTTTTTTCTTTATAATTCTATCTTTTTAAAGCCGATGAAATTAGCCCGCTTTTAGAATCTGAAGTGTCTGAACGGGGGTTGGCGAGCATAGCTCGTAGAGGCCAGAGCCTCCTAGTGCCTAAAGTGGAAACAAATGTATTTTGAGTTCAGCTTTACAAAAGATTTCGCACGATATACAAAGAAAAGATATTTTGCAAGTAACTTAATTAGCTCCTCTGCATTTTTCTTAAATATAGTTGTGAATGTTTAAAAATCTGTAAATATGTGGGTCAATAGTCTTAGTATTTCCCCCCAATTTGAACTTTCCATGTTCCATAGTTTATGCGTAAAATGGCGGTGATAGACAGGCATACACAGGAGAAATTTTATAATGATTTCGTTTTTACTTTTTAAGTATGGAACTCTAAACAACATAAACGAAAATTAATAAGATATGGTTTAATAAAAAATATAACTGTTTTAGAGGTGTAAATCTCAGCATAGGTTAGCTGAGGTCGATCCTTAATATGACTATTTTTTACTTTTTCGATTTTAGTTGCAGATTTTTTTAAAGGTACTTTCAGTTTCGAAACTGGTTTTGAAAGTGAAAGTACCTTTATTTAAAAAAATCTGTCACTGAAATAAAAAAAAGTAAAAAAAAAAAAAAAAAAAAAAAAAAAAAGGTTATATTAAAGATTGACTCAGCTATCCTATTTAAAAAAATAAAAAAATAAATAAAAATATTCAAATTTAAACGAGAAATCCGAAAATAATATCCTTATTAGTCTAACATTACGGAGCGTAACGCTTAGCAACGCATTTCGTAGCTGATAAAAAATAAATCATTTAAATAATCTCTATAAATAAAAGGAATTCTGAGGATAATTAAATAATTAATTAATTGAGGCACAGAAAAATCGTCTGCTAAGAAAATCTTTTTTCATTTTGAACTTCTATAAATAAAAGGACAGATAGGCTCTCAAACAGTGAATCGTCGAATATAATTGAAGAACAAATGGAAGAACAAATGGAAGAACAAATGGAAGAACAAATGGAAGAACAGATGGAAGAACAGAAAGAAGAACAGATGGAAGAACAAATGGAAGACCTCTTCATTAACAATAAAAAAAGATATGCAAACGAAACCCCAGAACACCGAGAAGAAATCTAATTAATAAATAATTTTCAAACATATCTGCCGGAAACTGACGAGACATGGCACAGAAACGTGAATGTGTGGGGTTGTAGAACTGGCATTCAGATAGTCTTCGGGCTACTGAGGGCGGGCAACCGTCTAGTTCCAATTAAGAAAATTTAAGCAGAAAATCTGCTAGGGAGAAATAAAGGGTTAGTTAATTTTTAATAATGTGGTGTGCAAATTAGATTTGCGTCAAATATAATCTGTGTTAATAACATTACATTTACAACACTGTCCATCATAGTAACAGTGCTTATAAATTCAGTTTGTCTCTTCGTAAGTCTGCCTATTCGTGCTCTACCTCGCGTTAAATATAACCCGATTGCTATAATTATTGATACATATTATTGTGGTTTACTGTAGCATATTCGGTATTGAAAATGAAGTGTGAATCATTACCAGTTCATTTACCGGGCCACTCAAAAGAATTCCTTGCATTAAGATCTATGAGGGAAAATCGTTTGCTGTGTATTTTAATGATATTTTAAATATACCGAAATTGATGTACATTACTAAAGTTTACAATAAGATATAATGTGGTGCGCAAGAAACATAACATTTATTTACAGGGACACATATAAGATAAAAGAAGCCTATAGAAGAAAATAAGCAATAATTGGACTAATGAATAATAACTGCCGGCAGTGCGTTTTCATTTGAGTTATGAGTCCTTGAACATAAAAACTGTTTTCCGAAACAAAATTTATAAAAACACTATTATAAATTAGATATAATTTAACCGACAAAAGATTGAGTTAAATATTACTATTTGATATTTTCTTCTATCACTTATTTCTATTGAAAACCTCTAAGAGTTTTATATACTTATAAATATTTATGTGTTAAAAAAATGCAGATTGTTGGAGGTTCAATATTATATAAAATGAGATTAAAGTATAAAAAAAATTGCAGAGCTGACGTTGAGGCTCCTTATCTGCAGATTTACTAGTATTTATTAGAGATGGGAAATATAGTTATTTTTGGTTAACAGGTTACATCGTTCCACACATTCACAGGTAACAGGTTTCAACAACCTGTTATTTTTGTAACGTATAACTAATTGATGAGACTATGCTGTCAACAGACATTTTAATTAGAGGGCCGTTAATTAAGGTATCTTGAATAATTTTGATACATAAGTATAGACGCTGTTTTAGTTCAGATAAACCTGCGCCTTTAAAATCAACATAGAGTTAAAATTTTAATTTTTGCAAGACAAAAACTTAGTTAGTTGTGATACTTTACATTTCACGTATTATTATCGTTTCTTGCACTAAAAATAAATTTTTCCTCGTTGAAAATTTATACGTATCATAACTCAGTAAATTTTGCCCGTAGAACTTTTTTTTGTTGTTGTTGATTTACTTGTTAAAACACATAGAAACTTTTTCTAAATAAAAGTTATAGGAAACTTACTGAACACTGTATAAAATATGTAGTTTCTTAGCAATTTAAAAAATAATTATTTTAATGTAAATTAATATTTATATGATGCAGAAGAAAGTTTAAAGCATTTTTGAAATTGTTACAATGACTCCAAAACTGACGGTTTAGAAATTATTTTTTTTCTAAACGATCAGAAATATCCTCCATAAAAACAACATCGTTTTAACGATGCAATTTGTTAAAAAAAAAAAAAAAAAAAAAAAAAAAAAAAAAAATGATCTTTATTCGTTAGCACATTGATTTGTAGTTCGAATTTCGACATCCCCGAATCAATATCTGTCAACGCATATTCAAAGCTTATCCCACAATAGCAAGAAACATTACTTGTATATTTTTAATCAAATGTCATTCATCCCACAAATTTCGTATGTGCAAGTACGTATTTAAAATCCCCTCCCCAAAACTTGTGACAGGCCAAAAAATGACGTTGGTAGTATAAAATTGGCGCCCTATAAATTTCCGCGTCCGTCGGGTCGGGACCGCCCCCCCCCCCTCCCATCCCTTTTCGAATGGCTGTGTCCTCACTTTCGAATGGCTGTGTCCAGGCTATTTTTCTTCTTTTTTTCAGGAAAATACAATTACAAAAGTATTGTTTTCCAGTTCGTATTTTCTAACGACGCAATATTGACAAAATAATAATGATAAAAAAAAACAGTAATAAACATTTTATTAAATAAAAATCATAGCTCCAGAATACCCTCCCTCCCCTTCCCCAAATACCATGAGTACATAGTAATATCTCTTTTAAATATTCAAACTCAAAGATTGCCACCGTTTTACCCATCTAACTACATCAACGAAAGATTATCGCCCGTGCCCGAGCTAGAGGTCTGCACGGGCCGGAATTTCCAGGCCCGGCCCGGCCCGTTGTAAAACTCAAAAGTTCGGCCCGGGCCCGGCCCGGCCCGTTTAAATTTTTATATTTTAGGCCCGGCCCGGCCCGTACAAAAATCAGCGAAAACAGGCCCGGCCCGTTTTGGCCCGTTACAAATTCTACGATTTCTAAAAAATTCAGATTTTTATAATATAACTAAGATTCCTTTAAAGAATACTGCATACATATCTATGGAATGATTTTACAGTATATTTTACAGCAAATACACATTAACAACATTAATGATTACTTAGATTCTTAGGCTTTCAACATTCGAATGAAGATTCATAAAAAAATTAATATGGCTTAGAATAAAAAAAAAAGAAAGAAAGCTAAAAATATGGTTAATTTTGAAGCTGTTTAATAAAAGAAGATTTATAAATATATTTCTATATCATTTTATTATAGATTTCAAATCTAAATTCATTCTTAAATTCAAAGAAGCTCCTTTCTGATACATTTCTAAATTCTTTTTTTTTTTTTTTTTCTCAGAAACGCATAAGATTAGCAGATATCTTTATTCAGAAACTATATAATCGAATGGCGTTGTCCATTTTTTGATACAAGCAATTTAAGAATACTGCAAACAAATAAAATACTGTGATAATTAGCGTTTTGAATAGAATTTCCGGAAGCAATAGCAAGGGAAGGGAGAAAAACCTGCAATCATTTGAGAAACTATTATAACTCAACAAGGTTATACAAGTATTTTATTTACCAAAAATGAAAAACGCTATTCGATTCCAAATCCCTTCAATAGTTAGGCTTATCCACTTTTATACTTTTACAATTTAAAATTAATCAGAAAATGTGTCAAACTTTCGCATTATTGAGAAATTAATTTAAAAATCATCAAGAAGTATATATCCGAAGACTAAGCTAACATAAAATCTTTATCGCTGTTAATAATTTTACAAATAATGTTTTCTGCCAATAATTAAGTCTAGTACCTGTCCGGCCAGTCTATATGTAGAAAAATAGTGCAAGCGTGATCTCGGATCGGCATGAGTTAGTTAAAAAAATATTAAAACGGGTTACACATAATGTAATTCTCCGATGCCGATACACTGTGCATTTTTATATTGATGCTGTCAAACTAGTGGCTGGCCACATTTATACTTATTCTCGTTAAAACCATTTTCGTTGAAAATACCTCATATTTTATCGTTTCTGCTCAAATCTTCAGAACGGGCCGGCAGGCCCGAAAATTTTTTTTATCAGCCCGGCCCGGCCCGTCTGGTCCGTTCAATTTTTTTGCCGGCCCGGCCCGGCCCTTTTATGTTGTTTGTCGGCCCGGCCCGTTGAAAAAAACTATTCTAAATCTGCCGGCCCGCGGGCAGGGCCGGGTACGGGCCACGGGCCAGACCCGGGCCCGTGCAGACCTCTAGCCCGAGCGATAAAACATCTTTCTATCAACAATTAAATCCGTAAATCTCTTTAATTCCATTTTTCAAACAGAGATTCCTTCCCATTAAAAATATGACCAAAGATGGCCGACATTATCTCCTTGCTTTTTAATAATCTGCAAGCGTCACTAACTTCACGTACTCTAGAATAAAAACACATTTTTCCCCCCATTTCATTTTCAGTATTCTAACCAGTTTTCATTATTCCAGCTGTTTTTTCAATAAATGTTGTTTTCGTTATTCTAAAAACTGATTCTATTGCTTTAATCTTTGTAACTGTGAGCGTTATAAAAAATTCAAACGATAAAATATATTCTGTGAAGAATCGAAGCCAGGTGTTTTTAAATATTCATAGAATAATCAACAACAAATAGCTTTTGAGAGATTTTATCACGTGAACTTTTGAGATAGCAAAAGGACAAGGTTTCCTATGATTGGCTTTCTTGATTAGACCAAAAAGATTTTTAATGTCTTGGACAATGCAAAAGGAAAATGGTTCCTATGATTGACTTCCTTGATTAACCAAAAGGATTTTTAAAGTGCTATTACACATAAAAATTGCAAGCGACAAAAATCGCCTGCGTTTTTTCGTTTTCTTAGCATTTCATTGGCTGTTAGAAAAGAGTCTTTATCATCATTTGGATTTCCAAGCATTTGATTGGCTGTTGCCGGCGAGTCGCTTCGTTGCAGGCGTCAAAGACGCTCCGACATAAGGGAATCGCGTCCGACATAAGGAAATAACCAAGCGACTCTTCTGGTCCCATAGGATAACATGGAGACGCCTGAGATTTGACGCCTGCAGCAGCGCACGTGTAATAGCACCTTTAATGTCTTGGAATCGTAGATCGATAGTGACGCGTCAAAAAAAAAAGTTTCATAGGTTTTTTTTTTTTTTTTTTTTTTTTTTTTTGTGCGTCGGAATTTTTTTTCTCTCTGTCTGAAAAGCGTTTTAATGCAGTTGTCAGGCACGTAGCCAGGGAGGGGGCTAAGGGGGCTGAAGCCCCTCCCGAAACTTTGAAAATACAAAATTATCCATATGATAAAAAAATAAGTTTTGTTTGTTTTTATCTTCCATTACATTAAAATCAATTACATTTTTAGCTGTAAAAATATCCATTTATTGAATTACAGTTACAGTAATCCTTCATTATGTCGGTTATTTGGATATATTGTATTTTTAATAGGTATATGTACCACTAAAAATATAAATTCTTTTTAAAAAGTAACTTTTAATGTTTTTATGCGCAGTAAAAATCGATCAAGTGTAATTTCTTATCATTAATTTGACTAAGAAAAACTAAGTATAATACGCATACGGCATAAGAAAGATCACGAAAAATTAGGAAGGTTATTTTCTACATGTTTCAGTCATTGGAAAAAAGCTTTTTTTTTTTTTTTTTTTTTTTTTTTTTTTTTTTTAACATATACAATTAGATTATCACAAACCTTATGCTATTTTAACAAACAAACTTCAGATTTTTTCAGGAAAATAGAAATAGAATTATTTCATTGTTGAATTTTCAAAGAGCTCCAGGAAAAGAAGAAATTAGAGAAGATCTTGAACTAATACTTGAAACAATCTTATTTTGTGCAAAATAAAATAGCCACTGACCACGATGACGATCCTCTAACTTTAGAGAAATTGGTATAAAAAAGACTAGTTAAGAGTTCTTTTAAGTTTTGTGCTAAGTCTGGAACGAATGAATTGAAACGAGGCATTATAAATATCCTTAGAAATGCTATTTATTTCACCCCAGAAACTCAGAATGAAATCAAATATTCTGGGATACAGTTACCGAAGTATTAATTATCAAAATATATATAATGCGATCTTAATTGCTGTTGAAACTATGGACATTTCAAGCACAGAACAGCTTGCCATTTGTCTTAGATATGTGAACTATTAAAAAATTAACAAAATCCAATAATTCACGTTTTTTCGCGTGTTACCCCAATAAATGTCTCAAAAATTCAAGAAAAGTAATTTTACAACATTGTGATGAACTATGTTTTGGCATGTATAAATGTGTCGCATAGGCGTATGACAAAGTAGCCAATAAGTTTGGTCATGTTAGCGGGGTTCATTCTAGAATTCTTCAGAATATCTAAAAAATAGATACGTCTTCTGTGAAAGCCATTGGTTAAATCTTGCCTTGTCCAACAACATGCTGAATCCCTTCATTCGAAAGTATCATGCATGGACTTGTTAAAGCAGCGACAAAAGTTTTTAAAAATCACCCGAAGGCAAATTTAGCGCTTCAAGAAGCAATTGCATCATATATCCTAGAAAATAAAAGAATATAACTTTTCCGCATTTGTGATACAAATTTTATCGAGAGGCAGGAAAGCATATTGACTTTTGTTGAGCTACTTAAATACATTTGTATTAGCTCAGAAAATATTTCGAAAAACACAAGGAAGAGTTTTTTTGGCAGCCAGGGAGAAGAATCATTTTCTCATAAGCCTGTCTGTTTATGACTGGTTTTCTGTTTGTCAATCATAGTAAGTTCCTAAAAAAACTCGTGATATAATATTGATTGTAACCCATGTTAAAGGTGCCTACTTGTTTTACATAAATATGCAGAAAAATGAAGTAGAAATCTTTTGTGAGATTTTAATGTTTATAAAAACTTCGGGAAGACGTTTTCCAAACTGAAATAAAGATCCCAAGACTGACATTTAGACAGGCAACAGATACAAACCCTCAAATTACATCCACTGACAAGTATTACAATATCACAGTCTTATTTCCGAATGTAGAAACTCTTATTCAAAACTTAAATTATCGATTCATTTCGAATGATGACATTCTAAGAGATTCCCAGTTACATCTTCCAGGGTGTGCTTCACTGGAAAAGGCAAGCAAATTAGAGAATTCGCTGCAATATTTACAGGATAAAGTGTCAATGTAGCAAGTGAAAGCTGGATATGAATTAGGGTGCAAACAAATTGCTAATGTTGACACCAACACAGAACTTTTAAAAGTTTTAGTACTGTAATGTGACGTAATTACTATAAAATCAAACACTTGCCGACAGTTTTGGTTGAGACGAGTAACAAAAGTCAGTGCTGAAATATATTTTACGGCAAAGAAAATAATTAAATCTGACTCGAAGCGTTATGGTCGATGACAGACTGAGTAGTTTTTCCATGATTTCCATTCTTTGGGAAATTACAGAAACTCTTGATAAGTCAATCAGCATCATGGCTAAGAAGAAAATATGACGATTGCTTCTGTTGCACTAGTAAACAGTGTTGAATTCCGGGGGTCGCCCGAGAGGGGGATATTCCCCCTCCCCTGGAGAAATGAGATGTCCCATCCCAGAAAATTAGTGATTTTGTGTTTTCAATCGTCAAAAAGTACACCCCCCCCACTCGGAACGCTATAATGTCCCCCCCCGGAACCCCAATAATCCCTCCCGGAGAAAAGTGTCTTAATTCAACACTGCTAGTAAATTTATTTTACCCCGATTGTCATTTATAATTATTATACTCAGAGAATGTGAAATACAAACATAATTTTTATGATTACATATGGCTATAGTAATTAATTTTTTTTCAAAAAAAAATAATGCATGTAATTTATTTCATTTCTGGATCAATAGTTTCAAGACCTCGCACTCGTAATGTCAGATTCTCGCACGTTAACATTAATCCTGTGTTTTAAATCAATTACATATTATTTGTTTGCATTTCAATATTTTACAACGTTTTTCTTCATAGGATAGGGGAGCACATTTGAACAATTTTTTTTTTTTTTTAATTAGTATATTTCTTATTTGAATTATATTTTTTGCGTTTTAAGTATTACATGATAAAAACAGTGCATTTCTTCATCATATGAACCAGAAATTAAAAGTTTTCCATATAAATTAAAAAAATTGTGAGGATTTAAAAAGCTGAAATATTTCTGTTCAAACCTGTCCCATGTAGGGGTATTTTTGAAGAAGTAAGGAGCACCTTTGAACAAATGAGTAAAATATGGAAATATTGAGAGTTTTCATAAAACGCTGCATATGTTTCAGGAATATAAATTAATACGGATAAAATTTAATAACTATATTTTATTGAAACTAATAATTTTTCTATTATTTAGCCAAACTTAAATCCATCAAAGTTGATGTCAAAAATCATTGTTGAAACAACACGAATGGCTCTCCAATTATGTTTGTTTGAGAAAACTTTTTAAAAATATCCTTGTAATACACCAATATGATATCTGATGCTTCTGGAAAATTAAAATTCTTCATTCACACTTTTTATGAAAAAACTTGACTTAATTCCGTTTTATCTAATACGAAAGTACTTGTAATTCCGTAATTTTAGAAAGAGTATAGGCTTTGATAGACAAATCTTACTAAACCAGCATGAATCATTATTGTGTATCCAGATTTTGCAATAATCAAATAAATGAATGCCATCATCAAACATCAATTTAGGTTTGAAATTTCCAATCGCTATGTATCCAGAGATTGTAATACATGTTTGCAGTAAAGAAGGATTGTTAACAGTATAAGTTCATGTTCTTTGATATTCTTAATTAACCTCTTTTCACATAGAAAAAATTCCAAAAGTAATAACATTTAGGTACATCAAGAACTCTTTACTTCATAGTTTTAGATGTTCAATGGTGTCCCATCACATGGAGTTCAACATTACAACGATTTACTCAATTCGGCTGATGATTTTGAATAAAACAAAACTTATAAACTAAAGATTACATCTTCATTTAAGTGTTGTACAATAAATCAAAATTTTAGGGATACAAAATTTTGAAATCTTGCTTAGACAATATTGTGCATACAAAATGGAAGAGCTTTGTATACTTATTGCACTGAAGCAATAGTAATGTATTGCCATAGACATTTTTACAAAATAATTTATTTGAAGGAAACTATTTAGTGTTCAAAGGTGCCCCCCTCTCCCCTACTTGAGACACATCTCAAACATTGTTAGTTTGTGCTTTTTAAGTTTCACAGAATTTTTTTCCTTAAAAGCTCTCCGGTTCCCAAATCGGTTTGGAAACTGGAAGTGCTCTTAAAAATTAAAAATTGCAACAGAAATTGAAAAAATTAAATATGAAGTAACAATATTTGACATAGTTAACAAGTATCCTATGTAGAAACACACATTAGGATAAGCCTACATTATTTTTAAATTTTTTACTGAATATAATTCAAATTACTTTTGTAAGAATAGAAAAAATTCCAAAATTGAGCCCCTCCCGAAAGAAAATCCTAGCTACGGGCCTGGCAGTTGTGGATTTTTGTTTTCTGCAGTAATAGAAATTCTTTGCCTCAGAATTCAAATAGATTTATAAGTTGGAATTTATTTTATATAACTAAACTTTTATTAATTTATAAATATGTATTCCTAAAATGATTTTCAGCCTTTCTATTTATTTCTTCTTTTTAAAATGCTTATCACACGAGCCGTTCCAAAATTAACAGGGATTTTTTGGTAATCTGTTATTGAATATTAAGTTTTTGGTTAATATTACGAAT
The DNA here is from genome assembly GCA_964019185.1 of Maratus speculifer. NCBI lineage: Eukaryota > Metazoa > Arthropoda > Arachnida > Araneae > Salticidae > Maratus > Maratus speculifer. The sequence continues at coordinate 255,648,270 of OZ025289.1, read as the reverse complement.
ATTTATCCTGTTATGTTAAATAATGCCCGTCTCTAGTATTTATACAATTAAAATATGCATCTGATAATGTCCTTCAGATTTTGATGATTTTCTGACATTAGTCTGGCAACCATTTAGATTTCTGCAGATGGCTTAAAATGCTTGGTGGTTCAAAGGTTAAAGCGATGCGTTTGGGTCTAGATAGCATCAATTTAAATAAATAACACATCTTATTTTAGCTCTCAACCTTCCTTCTAGATCTTTAATTTAAATTATTTTATCGGTTTAAATGTTCTATTTCAAAATTCTTTTAACATTTTGTTTAAACATTTATATAAATTTTTATCAGTGAAATATTCTGTTTCAGTTTTATTTTTATTTAGAATTCAACTTTTTTATTTAAAAATATTTCATCGGTTGTTTTATATTTTTCATGATAAATGAAATATTAATTTTCACTGTTATTAACATCAAAATTTAATATTTTAAAATAAATTTTGATGTTAATAACAATGAAATATTTATTTATTTATTTAAATAATGATTAAAGATTCATTTTAAAAATACAATACTTGAATTATTCTACTTAATTTTAAAGTATTTTATACTTCTGTTTTGGAATTTGTTTTCTACTTTTTGATTTTTAAATGCATGGAATATTTATATTATAAAGGCAAAACTTATCTGTGGGTAACGCCATAGCCTACTATAATACTAGTAAAAGCCTGTTTATTTGAGATTAATGTATGAAGCCTCCCGCCAGAGGACGCTGATACCTTGCCCAAGTTAATCAGACCAATCATGTAAACCCTGAACCAAAACAATGACACGTGTGCAAACATGTGCACAGAACAGAAAGCAGCTTATTCAATGCTAATTTGGGCAGGGTTTGCGTCACGTGGACTTACACGTGGTTCAATGAAATGGTTCAGGGTTTGAAACTGTTGCCAGCTTCACTTTTTCGGCGGTTTTTCGCGAAATGGCTCGGCTGGTAGTATTATAGTAGGCTATGGTAACGCATACGTTGCGAATTGCAACACTTTTCCCCTGCAATTTTGGTTTTGCAATTGTTGGTTATTATAAATTTTACACTTCTAAATATCGCAAATTTGAAATTTTTACACGGTCGAATGGAGAAAAAATGCACTTTCAAATGCAATTTGTTTGAAAGCTGTATCACAATTTATTTTTGAGATATTAATTTTTTTTACAGTGTTTAGTACTAATTTTGTAATTGTGGCAACAAAATCACTCCATTTTTTTAGTAAAATTGTGGGGGGGGGGGAATAGAAATTAAAATCCGCAACACTTTTCCATGCAATTTCCTTTTTTAGGTGCGTTCGTAATTATGTAAATACGTAGCACCTATTGTTGTCGCTCAGTCCGTCCGTCTGTCCGTCCGTCTGTCTGTCTGTCCGTCTGTCCGCTTATAACAACGCAAAAACTACCCAACCGAATCGTTTGAAATTTAAAATACATAATTATAACATAATTTTGTCGAGTCATTTCAAATTTTATGAAAATCGGATGGATAGATCAATTACAGGGACAATCAAAAGGATTCCGTTGCATTACGGTCAACAGGGAAAAAAGTTTCAAATGCATTTTAATCGTTTGAAATTTAAAATACATAATTATAACATAATTTTGTCAAGTCATTTCAAATTTTATGAAAATCGGATGGATAGATCAATTACAGGGACAATCAAAAGGATTCCGTTACATTACGGTCAATGGGGAAAAAGTTTCAAATGCATTTTAATGATGTTACACTCATTCGATCATAATAGAATTGGCATGAATCTATGAAAAATATACTAAAATATGCATTCTGTACAATCTGTGATGCAAAGAATTTTTATTATTAAATTACAGGGCCACACAAAAGTATTCCACTACATAATGCTATACGGGGAAACATTGTTTGGGACGTAGTTTAATTATATTCAACTATTTCACATTTTATGAATAAGATATTACGTTGCTGAGGTGTAATAAAAATTACTTCCTGCATATTTACAGAAACGTAAAGATTTCGACTACTATACTGTATCCGGAGTACGCTCTACTGTATCAGCAAGATCTGAATATTTTTAAAACTTCGTTATCGTACGAACGCACCTCATTTGCTATGTTCACGTGCAATTTCCAACTTGTTTAATTTTCGTTACTGAAAATTTTACACTTTTAAACATCGTAAACTTTAAAATTTTTACACCGTCGTACAGAAAGAAAAATGTACTTTCATATGCAATTTGTTTCAAAAAGCTGTGTCTCAATTTATTTTTGAAATATTAATTTTTTAATAATTTTTAGTAACAATTTTATAATTGTGGGAACAGAATCGCTCCATTTTTTCTTAAAAACTTAACAATAAAAATAGACATTAAAATGCGTACATTATCATATCTATTTTATAAAGGCCAAACGTATCTGTGCGTAACGCATACGTCATTTTGTGAATGGCAACACTTTCGCATGCAATTCAGTTTTGCAATTTTCAGTACTACAAATTTTATACTTCTAAATATCGCACACTCAATTAATTTTTATACCGTCGTATATAGAAAAAAATGTACTTTTAAATACAATTTGTTTGAAAGCTGTATCTCAATTTGTTTATGAGTTATTAATTTTTTTTATAGTTTTAAGTACGAATTTTGTAATTGTGGCAACATAAATACGCCATTTTCTCTTAAAATTGATAAAAACTGAAATAAAATATCATGTCTGAGATAAAATCCGATGAAATTTGGAAATTTCAATTAAATGGTTTTTTAAGTTTACTGAAAACCTTATTTACAGAGGATACAACAATTTCTCTTCACAAAAATGTATTTTAAATAATATGCGAGTGACTTCACCGCATTTACTCAGTTCGTATCAGAAAGTACGATTTTATTTAATCCGCATACATGCAATATTTTCCAAATTTGAAAAAATATGCAAATGAATGATTTCTGATAAAACATGGAGCTATAAATAAAGAAATGAAGATTTGTGAATCATCACATTTCCGATTTGTTTTTCCGAGTGCCTTGAATATTGTTTTTGCTGCGTTTGTGTAATATTCCGTCCTAATGACGTCATATGCAAACTTTTCTATAGATGTGGTTTAAGACTTAATGCTTTTAGCGGATGCAAATAATGTCTTTTTATATAAAAAAAGCAAATGATTTTAAAATGATCAAATTAAAATACTATGAAAAGTGCGTATGTAAATTTTGACAGTATGAAAATTATGACGGGTTTAGATTTCAGATGGGAATTCTATGATCATGTCAATTTGGAATCTTTTTTTTTTTTTTTTTTTTTTCATTTGCTTTATACCAAACATAAGATCCTCAATTGATAATTTCGTCATAATAACTTATCTTTGTTATACTTTACTGATTACATATGCGATTTAAGTTTAATTTTAATAATTTGGACAACTAAGTTTTATAGAAATGGTTTTTTTTCTCTTTTTAGCTTAAAATAATATTTGTTTGGGAGTTAGTCTGACCAATCTAAGATGTATTTTTTACTGTAGCTAATTTTGTGGGCTTATTATAAATCAATGAAACAGTTCCTTCCTAAACATTTTCTTTTGTCGAAATTCGACGGGTTCCACCTCGTATATTATAAAGCAGAAATTCTGAAACTTCCAAACGAGTGTTTTCAAAAACTACCAATTGGATTTTTTTGCCGATTGTATCATTCGATAGGAAATATTTTTCCGAAGGTTTATGATTCAAATGTACAGGGATAACTCTGATTTTTCGTAGAAAATTTCGTATTTTTCGGTTATTTTTGACAAAAGGGTTGCCAGTAGCTGTTTTTGGCGAAAATTATAATTGCTAAAAGAATTAAAATGGCTATATCTATTAGAAATATTACAAATATTTTGCAAATAATGGCAGAAAATAACTACTGATAATATTAATAATAATAAAAAAAAAAGACCGCTTAAATGAGGCATAATATTATAAAAATGTATTTATCTTGAAAATGAAAAAAATATTTGTAATGCTTAAAAAATAAATTAACGCGAAATATAACAATTGGTTCAACTTTTGGCGACTTATCCCTGGCGTTAGAATAAAAACATGAATTTTAAATGAATTTTGAATGATAGTTATTTCCCTTTTTATTATTTTCTTTCTCTTTTTTATCGAATTTCCGTATAATATAACTTACAGCAGAAAAAAGCAGATCTGATTGTAAAAGACACTGTAAGTTGTGAGTTACTATTCGTTTCTATACCATTTTCATCTTGCTTTTGTCGCCAAAGAATGTGTTTTTAAGCCGAAAATGCACTACTGACTTAATGCCCGACAGGTTCTTAATGATCGCAATCATGTTTTTTTTTTTTTTTTTTTTTTTTTTTTTTTTTCTTTTTAAGTGAAGATAATTTTTAGAGTATATTTTAATATTCAATCGTAAATTATATAGATATGAGTATAACGCTTTTATTTCTTTTTGCAAATGTTTTTATTGCTAATTTAATTTTTCTTGCGCCATTTCGTCAATTTCACTTACAGGAAAAATTTCAGTTTTAAAATTTAAAAACTGAAGAAGGAAAGATTACCCCATCGATTAAAAATCTACCCCCAAATTCCAAGATTAAATGTCAATAATGGATGATCGTAAATGTCACATTCACTTGACATTAAGCATAATATAAATACTAATTATGTCATCAAGTGATTTTTAATTCGACATTTTATTTCTACTTTTATATATGTTCGTTAATTTGTTTTTCGTTATTTAAATGAAAATTTATGCTAATCTATATAATCTGGTTAATAGTTTGGCGATTTGTATAATTTGGCGAAATTGGTCGACGGTATAACCAAGTAGTACTGAAGGAAAAATTTTGCAATTCAAAGTAAATGTATGCAATTATGCGTTATTACTATAGATAAATTCAACATTTTGAAATGAAAAATTCCCGCTGAATAAAATGTACAAGTCTTTTTTAATTGACCATTTCCTCTTCAATATTTCTTCAATCAAACTTTCGCTATTCTCTTTCGCGCAGGCTAACAAAAATGTATTTTAAATATTTTTTAGATAAAACGTAAATAAAATTTTTCTATTTTTTAAAAAAAATATTTTTAAAATCTAATTCTATCATTATGTGTCTTACAAGAGAAAATAGCAGAATTACTTTTAAAATTGGTTTTATCTGTTAATTGTATGTTATTTGTTTATTTGGGTGTTTGAATTTACTTTTCTCATCAAACAATGCGATTTTATACCAAGAAGGCATAAGCCGGAGGGATGTTCACAATTACTAAATTCTCTCACTCTCTTTTTGTGAGAGCATTTTTAGGATATTCTTTTTATGTTTAATTGTAAATATATAAATAGAAAGTATAGCAAAAATGCGTAGAATGTTTAAATTTTAGTATAAATGTCTTCCTCATCCAAACTGTAAAATAATTTAATTGCAACTTTTTTAAGTTTTGGCGCAGATGTCATATACGCACCACATTCGCACGATTGCAACAAAATGGCGATTTTATGCCACACATGGTCAACCGACTATGGTTGTTTATTTATTAATAAACTATTTATTAACTTTCATTTTGTTTCTTAAAGTAATATAAATCATTTTGTTCTATAGCTGTTAATTAAACTTTTTTATTTATTATTTTTTTTCAAATAATACAAAATAATTAAAAAATATTTATGAAATTGGTAATTAAAAACCAAGTTCACCAAATTGGCGCCAGAAAAAAATTGCGTCAATGTGGTGCATACATGACATCTGTGTTAAAGTTTTTTCTTATACATAAGTAGGGAAAATGCAGTATAAATACCGATTAAATTTTTTTCCAAATGGAAATTTTGTCACGGATTTGGTCATATACTCATCGAGGTATCTCACTTGCGCCAAAATGGCATTATTTGCCTCACATGGTAACCCAACTATAGTTGTTTATCTGATGATAAGTTGTTTATTTACTTTCATTTTTTTCTTTTTTGAAATGATATTTGTTGTTTTGTTTTACAGTTACTTTTTATTTATTGTTAATTTCTGTTTAACCCTTTCCGGCGCGGAGTAAGTTTAATTGAAATAATTATCTGCCACCAGAATTTATAAACGAATTTATTAGAGAATATGAACTTGCTTATTTTCAGGCATTTTATCAAAGGAAAATTTTAATTAAATATTCTTGGTGCCAGTAAAATTAAAATTAGGTGTCCTTTTTAAGGGACACCGCGCCGGAAAGGGTTAAAATGATAGAAAATAATAAAATATACATAAATTTCTTTGGTATTCTAAAACGAGGATTTTGCCACATTGTAGTAGCAAGATAATCGTGCTAAACCTATTGCGTATATGATGTCTGTGTAGGAATCTTTTGTGAAATATGAAAAGTGTAAATTGGCTACTACTTGATTATCACGTCAACCAATTTCGCCAAATCGTTCGCCAAATTATACAAATTTACGTAATTTTATCTTAAATAACTAAAGAGAAAATGCTTAAATACAAAAGAGCAAATAATTTTGTTTTCATTTTTCAGGAGGAAATTTTGCGATAATAAAGTAATTGTTGTAGTGAGAATTTTAATGTGTGTGTTTTTTTTTTTTTTTTTTTTTTTTTTTTTTTTTATCGTTGGCAACTTGCTGTAACGAAAAATGTTTATTTTTTTTTCCTGCTATTGTTTTGAAAGAGCTGGTTTTGTGAAAGCCATGTTAAGATGGTATTCAAATTTTTGAACCCTTCCCAATTACCACCCCTTGGGCCGATTTTGCTCATTTGCAATTCCGACTGAGATATTAACCACCTCAATGTACTTGACGAGTTTGAAGATGATTCTTGCATAATTGTGCCTTTTACCGCGCGGACAAAATTTAATATATATATAAACTTTTTAGGTGGGAGTAGCTTTGGGTTCCTGCCTTCACATAATGAAAAGTTGTGAAGAAATTTTCCAGAAGTTGTACCATGGTAACGACTGTAATAATTAATATTTCTTCAGATAAGGGAAAATTTTAAATCCTGTTGCCATAATGGTCTCATTTCGCTTCGAAATGTGCACTGTTAGTAATAAACTAAAATAGTTACTTCTAAATAGCTAGTTTTAGTATAAAATCCGGTGAATTTCGGTTTTATTTAGTTTAATAATTTAAATAATTGAGTTTTATGGTATTTGTTAATTTTAGCTTAAAATAATATTTGTTTGAGAGTTAGATTGACCAATATAAGATGCATTTTATTCTGTAACTAATTTTGTAGATTTATTATAAATCAATAAATCAGTTCTTTCTTAAAGATTTTTTTCCGTCGAATTTCGACGGGTTCCGCCTCGTTTTAATAAAAGTTAATTTTGATATTAATAAAAAGTGGATTTATTTCTTTTAATAACGATAAAATGTGCTTAAAATTGTACATTAAAATGTTTTCTAATATTTTAAATTTCCAGTTTCCTTTCTAAAACCTGCTAAAAATTTGAATCCCTGAAATATGCAATGATGCTAAAACTGAAAGAGTGGATCGTTACGACATCTGCAGGCATCGTATCAACAGGCCCGGACTGGCTCCGTTGGGGGCCCTCGGCTAGGGACTGAAAAGGGGCCCCTTACTGAGAAAGTTATTGTGAATAGAATGGTAGAATATATAACATTTGAAAATTAGGCTTAAATGCTTTTAAAAACCGTTTTCTGGTGTAGCTTTTTCTGGTGTAGACAGAGGCGGATTACCCATTAGGCTGAGTAGGCTGAAGCTTAGGGGCCCAGAAGAAAAGGGGGCCTGGTACTAAAATTTTCCTTATATAAAGAACAACAAAATATTCTTTTACACTGGTCGGACATTAATACAAAAGATGTGCGAAACTCTTTGTCGTAATCTTTTATATTTCAATCATCAATGATTTATGAGTTAATTAAGCAAGCATGTGTTTTAATTTTTCCAGTATATACCACTTTGAAGAAGTGAAAGGGGGCCCTCAGACGGTCAAGCCTAGGGGCCCGGGTGGTAGTTAATCCGTTTCTGGGTGTAGACTACTTATTTTCACATTAAATATTAATGCTATTTTATATACGGTACCTAAACTAGTTCCAAGCTAGAAAAAGTATATACTAATTAATTACAAGTGGTGTATTACTCAAAAAGAGAGGGGTATATATTTTTACTTTCTTCTATCTTTACAAGAAGAAAGTATTGGATTCATGAAAATTTTCGACTTCCGGTTTTCGACGGATTTATACGTTTTAGAAGGTCCTGAACACGTTTTGACTATTTTTAGAAAATGTCTGTCTGTGAGTCTGTCAGTTTGTCTGTGAGTCTGTGTGTCTGTGAGCCTGTGTGTCAGTCTGTGAGTCTGTCTGTATGTGACAAAAAATTTGTGGGTGCTCTATCTCAAGAACTAATGCTCAAAATTTAAAAAAATTTTATATTCAGTTAGACCTTGATATGAATTAGTGCCTATTGGTTTTTGGTGAAAATTGGCCTGCAGGTGGCGCTGCTATATTACGTTTTTCATGATTTTCAAGATTGCTATATCTCAAGAACTAATGCACAGAATTTCACCAAACTTCAGATTCTGTGACCCCTTGATATACATAGACGTTGACTAAGTTTTGGTGTAAATTGCTCAGCAGGTGGCGCTGCTATGCCACGTTTTTCATGATAGCTATATCTCAAGAACTAATGCACAGAATTTCACCAAACTTCAGATTCCGCGATACCTTGAGATACATAGCCGCTGATAAGGTTTTGGTGTGAACTGCCCTATAGGTGGCGCTGCTATGCTACATTTTGCACGATTTTTGCGATAGCTATATCTCAACAACCAACGCACAAAATTTCATCAAACTTCAGATTTCGTTACAAAATGACATATAACATAATTACACGATGATTACGTTTTGTTATAAACGACTGATGGTGCTGCTGTGCTATATTTTACACGTTTTTTTTTTAAACTAGCTATATCTCAAGAACTAATGCACAGAATTTCATCAAACTTCAGATTCTTTTACACCATAACATAATTAGACGCTTTTTTACGTTTTGACATAAATTGTCCAAGATATGGTGTTGCTGTGCTACGTTTTGCAAATTTTTTGTTATAACTATATCTCAAGAACTAATGGATGAAATTCCATCAAATTTCAGATTCTGTTAGGTCTTGACATCAATAGATGCTTATTAGATTTTAGTATAAATTACCCAACAAGAGGCACTACTAAGCTCATTTTCTCAGAATATTAATTAAATTTTGCGTGTAAGGCTTTTCGGATACCAGAATCTCATTGGGCTTGGTCAAATGTTCGTGGAAATTCGATAGTGGGTAACTTTGGGGTCACCAAGTTTTTTGTTTAAATCTTAAAATGTACTTATGAGATAGAAGAAAGTTTCGGGATTGACACATCCAACTAGTTAGATTTAAGCATCAGAATTACTTCGTTGAAGCCATAATATCTTAAGTGCTACTGTAATACTTAAGTAGACATTAAAAAGGGACACAATAATAATAGAAAATCAAGCATACTGAAAAAGCAATACTATCTTTAATTTTGATTTTATGGGTATATTATTTTAAATACAGGGCCTGACTAAGACAGGGGCAAGCGGGGCAATTGCCCCGGGCCCCCCGGCTTAAGGGGGGCCCCCCCAAGGACAGATATAAATTTTTCGTTAAAGGATAAAAAATGGTCAAAGTGACCAAAATTCTTTTTTCTTTCAATTTTAAGGGTCTTTCTTCTCCTACACCCACTGTTTCCGTACCCAATGCCTCCTTAAAGTCTCACATTTATCCTCATATTCCTGTAATCGAAAATAAAACTATATTCTATAATTTTTTTAAGTTTTCTTTCTTCTGCTACTATGTATATAGTAGATGTGAATAGAACTTGGTATGAAATTTATGTACACATACAATAGGTATGAATTTCAGTTTTAATAACTTCAGTATAATTTATGAAAATTTTTAAGATAGAAGGGGCCCCCCTAATAATGTTTGCCCAAGGGCCGCCCACTGTCTAAGTCAGGCCCTGTTTAAATAGATTTTATAAGATTTACAACAGTTAAGAAATACAGGGTGTTTATAAAGTCTCGGACCCATCTTGATGGTTATTATAATAAAATAATAATGATAGATTAAAATTAATAACATAAACGGTTAGATAGACTCAAAAGGTTTCATGACATTTCTCAATGAACTTCCACGTGTGCCCCCTTCGTCGCACGGAGAATATAAAGTCGATAGTGAATTTCACGCCAGATAGCGGCAAGCATGTCGGCATCCACAGAGGCTATTGCGGTTGTAATTCTGGCTTTTAAGTCATCAATGTTCGTCACTCTCCTCCTGTAAACATTGTCCTTTACAAATCCCTAAAGGAAAAGGTCCAACGGCGTTATATCTGGTGATCTGGGTGGCCAAGGAATTGGACCTCCTGGAAAATGGTCATTCAAAGAAGTACGAACGATGGTACCCGAATGAGGTGGTGTACCATCTTGTTGCAAAAAAGACATGTGGCTGAAACTCTTCTAGTTGTGGAAATACGAAAGAAATAGTCATTGAAGACTTAAAAGCCAGAATTACAACCGCAACGGTTTGATACGGTATCAAACTAAAATTGTATTTAAACTACAGAAGCTGCTGTAAAGCACTGAAAGTTCGCAGCAGAATTACACCTGTATCCGACTTAAGAATTGCGAACTATTTTGTATATGAACCTCGCAGCTTCTAATTTTTATTTTAGCTGCAACCGCATCCGTTCACCTCCATTTTGCGCTGAGTTGTCGGGAATCGGGATTTATTTGTAAATTCAATTTTATTTTGTATATTTGTAAATCCAAAAAACAATGGTACGTAAATTGCTGAGCTTTATTAATCTCCAATCATTTCTTATTTTTTATTACTTTATTGTATTTGTATATCATGTTATCGCCATGTAAATGTATTTGAGTATAGTACGCTTCTTTGAGTCTACACACGTGGTAAATAGTGAAATTTACCATCCATTATTATTTCTGCTACAGGTCTATTGATTTGTATTATTATTAATATTTAAAAATTATAAATTTACAGGAACTAAATCTATGTAAGTGTTTTGTATGATACTTTTGCCATATTAATTTAACAACACTGCAGTTTACTAAACTGCACCTGTCTGTTGTCCCATTGTCTATATTCTATTAAAAAATTGAAGTCAAATAGTTGGATTTAATGTCAATAATACAATAACTTTACATCCTGCTTTTGATTTAAAATCCAACTCTAATCATCGATGCACGTATCCATATTTATTTATTATTGATATGCTAGTTCAATTTTTTTAATATTTATATAATTTAATTGCTTTTTTTTCACATTTTGAAAGAAGGAAAAAGAAAAGTTCTGCTATCAAAACTAGTGTGCATCCTGGCCAAAGATATGACACTCAATTTTTAAACGAATGGTGATCTAATTCTGAAAAGACTAATATTTGTTTAAAAAAAAGAATAAAATAAATAAATGGCTAGATGGTTTCACAATCATTTGTAATTCATTTTATGTTTAATTTAATATTGGGTCAAATGAGTAAGAAAAAATCTTAGAATTAAGAAAAAAAGCAGTGATTGATTAGCGCTGTTATTTCAGAGAAGTTTGTACAGCTAACTTCTAGACATACATCAGCAGAAAATTGAATAGTCTGAAGTAATGTAGAAATTGATGAAATCTTTTACAAAACAACAGTATTTTTTAAATATTTGGTAGGGACTTATCTCCACGACAGGCTTTTGCAATTTGTTTTATATAACAAGCCTTAAATCATGTCAAAGATCTGTTTATGAAGAAATTGGTTCCATTTATAAAACTTCACTGAATTCTTTGTCTAAGAATTCATTTTTTTTTTCTTCAAAATTTGTTTCTCTATTAACTGAACTTTTCACAAGTTGTTTATAAGGAAAACCTGACTTGTCACTTTTCCATTATAAAAAAAATTTTAAATAAGAACCTGAATATAATTTCAAATTCACAAAATTATGACAAAAATAGGACTTGAGGTAGGTGGTGGAGAGCCTGGACAGATTCCTGCAAGTTTATTGGCCAAAAATCAGGGATGCCACTTTTCCGCCAAATGGCAGATTTCCTTTTTTTTTTTAATCTTTAAAAATCCGCGATTTTCATGGAGCGATCACAAAATAAAATAACTATTTTCGACGAACGATTGTGGTATAAAACGACAATTTTCGTCAAATAGTTGCGAAATAAAACGTCAATTTTCGTCAAACGATCGCTGTATAAAATGGCGATTTTTCTCAAACGATCACAAAGTAAAACGGCGAATTTTGTCGAACTATTGAGGTGTAAAGGACTACTTTTGTCAAACGATCGCGATGTAAAATGGCAATTTTTGTCAAATGATCATGATGTAAAACGGCGATTTTCGTCAAACGATCGTGATGTAAAACGGCGATTCTTGTCAAACGATTGCAAAAAAAAAAAAAAAAAAAAAAAACTGCAAATTTTTGGTATTTATTCATGAAAAATCATATAATCTATAGCTTAGTTATCTAAATTAATTTAAAATGTTGCAATACATAAGACTCCTCACTAAATCTGTTGCTGGGTTACCTTAATTGATGTAAAGTATTATGAACTAAAGAAAATACCAGTACTCTTATAAGTTTTCATGCACAATGAATTAACAGCATATTTCAAACTTTTTGACAAATTCACATTTAGAAAGACATTTGTCAAAGGTTTATAAGAGGAAAAAACAATAAAAGATGATTTCTTTCTTTTTTTAAAAATAGTTTGTAATAAATTTCTTTATTTAGTTTGCTATAAACAATAAAATTTGCAAAATTCCTGCATAAATGTTGTGAAAAATGTTGTAAACTTTACTTTACGCATAATTTCCTCTTTTTTTAATAATTTCTGAGTGGCATCCCTGAAAAATAACAAATGCGACATAACAAGTATTATATTTCTTAGCATTAAAACTGTTTGGCGAAAGTGTTGATAGAATAACAGGCAGATACCAAATGAATCTCGTAACCTTTTATCTAATTATATTATAGAAGTAAAGCCTTAACCAGAGCATAGAGTCTGGGCAGATCCCTGCAAAGTTATTGACTGAAAATCATCAATCTGTAATGAGTATGATGTGACAATTACACATTTTTAGCATTAAATCTGTTTGGCGAGAGTTAGTGTCTATGGAATAATAGGCAAGTATCAGTTGAATGTTGTAACTTTTTATCTAATTGTACAAGTAAAACCTTAACCTTAAGCATGAAAAGAAAGATTAAAAAAAAAAAGCTTAAGAGATAAAAAAAAAAAAAAAAAAAAAAAAAAAAAAAAAAATCTTTAAATATTTATGAAGTAGGGGTGTTGTTTTCTACTGCAGGTTAGTGTTAGTCTGTTTCAACTAGTCAAATTCATCTGCTTGATCTTTGCACATAAGCCAATTAGAATTTTCATTGTATGTGACACTTTATGCCCACTTGTTCATGATCTGCTTCTACCTATCATTTCCTTGATAACTGATCCAGTAAATATTTTCCTCTAGTGGAGTTTTTTGTTCATAGTTCTATGTCAATTACCACATTTGTTCAAAATGTTTAGCTCTTTTATTATTATTATTTTAAATTTTAATCTTTTTACTTTATGTGCATTCCCTTAAATCTAATTTCTTGATTTGGTATTCAGGAATGTATGAGTTAATTCTGTTATTTAAGAATTAACTTTTTATTTTAAATAGAATTCTGGGGTTAAATGTAGTTTACTCTCCTTCGCCAAGGCGACCTTTTTTTTTTTTTTTTTTTAGCGATAAATGTTTCGATATGGCAACCCTGCATTTTCATTTTCTCCTCTCGGATCTTCAATATGGCAATCCTAAGGAGTGCTCCGGATTACGTATTCTACCGATTTCTAAGCCGTTTCTGATTGGACGCTACTTTTTGTTAAATGTTTTCTGATTGGACAAAAGAGGAGAACTTGAATGAGAGCTATTTCTAAGCTGTTTCTGATTGGACGCTCCTTTTTGTCTTGAGAGCTTTTAAATTTTCGAATATCGTTATTCCCGCTTAGAAATTGCTTCCTGTAGCATTGTCAATCCGGGTCAAAACAGGGATATCTGGAGCAATTTAATCCGGAGCAAAACAGCGGCTCCGGGTAAGTAAAAATTTTCCTTTTTTTTTTTTTTTTTTTTGTCTTTAGATTTGTATTTTATGTGCTTTTTGTTTATTTTGATTGCCGCCATCTTGGAAAGTGCGTTTTTGCGTAGTGTCTCTTGGGCCCGCCACACACTACTGAAACATTGAACGAAAAAGCGTGCAACGCGAGACAAATTCACCCTGATATCAAAGAAAAAACCGGTTTGATTGTGTCATGTTGCACGATTTTTGACGCATGTCTCTGTGGTGTGTGGCGGGCCTTGGAGCAAGAAGCTCCGGGAGACAAGACGCAAAAAAGCGCCAATTTGGCAATTTTTGAAAATCGCGCCTAGGAGAGTAAACTGCATTCGCACCAAATTCTGGATAAATTCCAAAATAGTAAATTAAATTCAAGTACTATCCTATGTAATGTAAGGAATATACTTTGATTTAATTTTAGAACCTGCAACTTAAACTGCTTGTTTTAAAAGCACTTTCAATGCTAATGTGTGCTATAAAAGCTCTAGTTTGTCAATTTCTAATTTTCATACCATTAATTTTTTTTTATTTGAATCGTGTAGCAGATCATAGATATTTAATTTACATATAATGAATAATATACTGTCTACAGGGTTGCAGAAAATATCTTTACTCCGAACATTTCCCTCGTTTCATATGAAAATTTCAACAAAATGTTACAGGCTTACATATATAAGTTATGTATTACGTAGGCATAGAATTTTTTTCCCCAAAATTTCTCAACCTATGTTTGAGTATGTACAGTACATTTTATTCTGAAATCGATTTGCAAAGATTGCCTTATGGATCCTTCTGTTTGTAAAGAAATTTTTTCTATCTTGGGAAATTATGTAATTCATTCTTAAAATCTAACATTTTTTTCTGCAAAATTTCCTTCTGATCCTAGATTGCCGGATCAGATATATTCTGCACCCCTGTATTTCTAAATATAAAATATTTTACCAAATATTACAGGGCTTGAATTTCATGGCGGGATTCGCGTCCAAATTTCTGGGCTAATAACTGATTTTTCATAGCTTTTGAGCCGAGCTGAATTGCATAGTTTCACAATCAATTTCATCAATCGTTCACAGAAAATTTCCTTAGATTATCGCGATAGAAATGTCAATTTTCTCAAAAAATTGCAAAAAAAAAAAACCCCGATTTTCCTTATGATCGCGATAAAACAAATTTCTTAAATCGTGAAAAAAAAAAAGGCTATTTTCGTCAAAATATTGCGGACTAAAAATCCAATTTTCGTCGGAAGGTCGAAAAAAAATCACTATTTTTGCCGATAGATCGGAAAAAATGGTATTTTCCTCAAAATACCGTAAGAGAAACGCAATTTTCGTCAAAAATGGCAAAGACATCGTGAGAAAAACGTGGATTCTGTCAAAATATCGCGAGAAAAACGCGGATTGCATCAAGAAATTGCGGGGGGAAAAAACGATTTTCGTCAAAATATCGCAGAATCAAAATGCAATTTTCAACAAAAGATCGCTCGAAAAAAGCCATTTTCGTTGAAAGATCGCTGAAAAAAGGCATTTTCGTTGAAAGATCACGAGAAAAAGGCAGTTTTCGATAAAACATCGCGAGAAAAACGCGTATTCCGTGAAAAAATATCACAAGAAAAACGCAGATTTTGTCATAAGATCACAAGAAAACCGTGACTTTCGGCAAGTGAATCGTTAAAACATCGTGAGAAGATTGCGTATTCCGTCAAAATATTACAAGAAAAACGCAGATTTCGTCATACGATTGCGAGAAAACCGTGATTTTCGGCAAAAGACAGCGAGAAAACCGTGATTTTCGGCAAAAGACAGCGAGAAAACACGATTTTCGGCAAAATATCGCGGAAGAAATACAAATTTTGTGATAGAATTGCAGAAAATTTGCTGTAATATTGTTTTCAACAACTCTTTTGCAATTGAGTGGCAAATTAAACATTAGCTTGCCATGTTTGTTAATTGATGTTATAAGTGAAAACATGTTAAAATTTAAATGGACAACTAGCTAAGATTGCTGTGTAAAACATTGCGTCAGAAGTATGAACTTAAAATAGAAACTAATTTCAGAACTACTTTATAATATTTGCATAAATAAATTCACACTGACCTCTTTTCCCCCTCCCCTTCATTCCTCCCCCAAAAATAATATAAATAAAATAAATCAGGATTTAAACAAAGAAATTGACAATTTTTTTGTGAATAAAATAAGCTTCTTAATTGTCTTACATACGTGCTATTTAAAATAGTTTCTCATTTCTGATTCACATGCTTTTCTTCTTTTTTTAACTTTTGCAGTCTCATGTCTGTTATTCTGAGTTATTGATAAAAATCGCTTCAGTGGTATTTTGTCATGTCTGTATTCGTGTAATTTTTTGAATAGCACATAAAATAACAGTAAGTTTTAAAGATTTTTTTCCTCCCTCCCAAACAGGTAAACTCCCTTCCATTTATAAATGTTGGGGGGGAGACTCCCCTCTTCTGGAAAATTGAATTTCAAGCCCTGTGTTACCATTGATAAATTTTAACTATAAAAATTGTATCTTTAAGGAAAAACATGGTAATATTTGTTACCGAATTTAGAAAAATATTTTGAAATTAAATTTTGTCATTTTTTTTTTAAAATAGGCAAAACGCACCAAGAAGGTAGGAGTTGTCGGTAAATATGGTACTCGATATGGTGCTTCTTTAAGAAAAATGGTTAAGAAGATGGAAATAACACAGCATGCAAAATACACATGTGTCTTCTGTGGAAAGGTAAGTACTTGTAAATCCCAGTAATACAATTTACTGTGAATCTACGGCAAACCAAAATTTATCTGATTCAACCAACAATGATGGACTAAGTTTTAGAAAATAAAATACAGTAGATCCTCACAGCTTAGTGTGGGTTTTAGAAATTTGAGGATTTCTGGTCATTGCTTTGTTTACATTTTTAAAACAGTTATTTGAATGCAATTAAACATGCAATCAAAACTATAATGATTGCTTATAATATAATAAGTAATAAACTAAAATAATAAAAATTTAAATTTTTTTTTAATATTAAAAGCAAAGGTAAAATTAATAATGTATGACTAAATATTCATTATAAAGTTGAAATCCATTTTTCATAAATTATTCAATGAAAGTCTCACAAAGGTATATTATTAATTCACACCGAAATCATAAAATAAGGAAGTTTTATTTCAGATTTAACTAGACTTAATAATCAAAAACACTTGATTAATTACATAAATAAATATATTTGGTAAGAAGATTGTGATTACGAATGATATCAGCAATATCTTAATTTTTTTTTCAGAAATAAATTTATTCTTTCATGAAAAAGCATAAATTCACTGTTATTAACAAAAAGTGCAAATTAAAATATATATGGAATTGATATAAAACTAAAAAAGTCAAATTTTGTCTATATATGAATTGAATGCTTCATTGTTTACTTCTGTAAATTATGTGCAGATTTGAGGAAATCTACTGTATATAGTAATCCGTAAACAGAGTTGTAATACAGGCACATGCCATGCTTTTTTTTAACTTCGCAGAAAATTTTTGGAAAGAAAATGTTTTTATTTTTGCAACTTTTTTTTTAGTGCCGTATTTTCCTGTGTATAATCCGCACCGGCGTTAAATTTGAGCCTTTAAAAAAAATTTCTGCAGATTATATGATGCTCATTGTTTTCAACATTCCAAAATACAGTCAACTCTCGTTAATTAGAAATCGGATAATTCAAATCTTTGCTTAATTTGAACTAAACATGAAGTCCCGAAATTTTCAATGGCTGAATAATGTTAAAATTTTTCATTAATTCAAACTCGTTTTCTCTTGACTTCGCTTAATTCGAACTAATGAGAATTCCGATTTTTCCCTTTTCTTTCCTTTCTCTCTAATTTCAGATCATTTGAATGACTTTCTTTGATTTTTCTAAAAATTGTACGGAACGAGTATAAATATAATCCCATGCAATTGATATCCACTTTCTTATTGCCCTGTCTGTCCATCACTGACGCTTCTACCATTGAGCTTGTTTCTAATTTTATTAATTTATATATTTATACATTCTAATTTAATAATAAATCATATTCTAATGATAACAGACAAAACAAATTTAAAAATCTCTATAACATTCATTCCCTTGCAATAGTATCATGCTAAGCATGTTTTAATTTCATACTTTCCTTTATTCAGGGATGAGATTCTTCTGTGGATCCGCGGTTTTCAGCTTTATTGTCATTTTTTAATTTCCGCTTTTTTCAAATTATCAGATTTTTTTGAAATTTTCGCTTTTTTACTTTTTTTTTTTTTTTTTTTTTTACTTTCTGAGTTTTTAAAAATTTATTTCGTGCAGATTAACATTTTTTATTCGTTTAAATAAAAAAAAGAATTGTAAAATAATTTTAATCCACATCAAAATATGCCTCTATTTCAACACTTCAAATACGAGAGATCCTTTATCGCATGCGGTGGTTATCTTATTTCATCGCGATCGCCGAATGCTTATTGAAAAACATAACGGCCATCGTCTTAAAACAGAAGACTTCAACTTCATCATGGGCGATTGTGTTCCGTGTATACCTCGGATTTCCGGATTTTTCGATCGACTTTTCCGATTTTATGAGATTATTATATTTAGTGGAAAATTTGAATTTTAAAATATCACAAATTTCGACACATGGTCGCCGAAAAAAATCAGTTTGTCGATTGTTCGCAGAAAGAAATTGACAATTTCGTCAAACGATTGTGGAAAAAAAAAAAGGCAGAAATTTCACAAAGGATCGTGGAAAAAAAAAAATTTCGTTGAATGTGTTTTTTGTCCAAAAATCGCCAGACAACTGATATTTTGACACAAGATCACGGGTAAAACGGAAATATCGTCAAAGAGTCATGGAAAAACATAAATTTGTTAATAGGTCACGCAAAAAAAAAAAAAAAAAAAAAAAAAAAAAAAATCCCACGAATTTAATTAAGGAATCGCGCAAAAAACTAATTTCGTTATAGAATCGCGGGGTAAAAATGCAAATTTCGTAATAAAAAGATTTAAATTTCCTCAAAAAATTGTGAAAAACGATGAATTTCGTCGAAAAACGTTCAAATTAGTAAAAAAATTGCTGAAAAACGATTAATTTCGTCACAAAAATCTCGGAAAAATGATTTATTTCGTCTAAAAATATCGCGAAAAAACGATCAATTTTGCCTTAAAAAATTGTGAAAAATGATAAATTTTGTCAAAAAAACGCTCTATTTCGTCAAAAAATCATGAAAAAGCTATCTATTTCATCAAAAAATCGCGATAAAACGACCAATTTCATCAAGTAAATGCGAATAAACTGCAAATTTCGTCATAAAAGCACGGAAAAACGGCAAATTTCATGAAAAAACGATAAATTTCATTTTTAAAAAATCGCGGAAAAACGACCGATTTCCTCAAAAGATCGCGGAAAAGCTGCAAATTCCGCCAAAGGATTGCAAAAAAAAGGGTTAATGCTGGACTGGAATTTTCTGTTCCAAAAATTTTTTTGCTGCTTTAAAAACTAATTTTGTTGTCACATTTTTTTTTCTGCTCCAAATCTTTTTGATTGAATGGGACCTTTGAAATTGGTATATTTTGCATTTTATAATTTTCAGGGTTTTCTACTTTGTATCACTTAATTATCAGGATTTTTCATTCTGAGTCACAATCACCCCTGATATTAGTAAAATAAGTTTTCATTGTTATCAAATACTTTCTGCCTATTTCATGTTAATAATTCCTTTTTTATTTATGCAAAGCTAAATTGTATGTAATTTATATTTATTAATAGCAATTGTATTTGTTGCGATTGAAATTCCTGTCATTGCTCAAACGTCGTTCACGCAGTTTTCAGCTTTTTTGCTTTTTAGTCAATCTCATCCCTATTTATTTGAACTTCGGATAATTCGAACATTTCTTGTGGTCCCGATGAATTCGAATTAACGAGAGTCGACTGTACTAATAAATAAAGTTTCTATTGATTTAATTGTCCTATTTAAATGATAATTGTAAATAAAATAGATAATTATAGGATAACTGGAAGTTAAAATAATTATAGATAGTATCAATAATATTTGACAATAGTTTAATAATTTTTTTTGTTCCTCTGCTATAATGGGAATTTGATTATAGTGATCGATTATATTCGATCTATTACCAACATGGGTGCAAGTTTTCCATCCACAGGACGAATTTCCGTCTTTTAAAAATTCCCGAGGACGGAAGCGGGACGGAAAATTCTCCGACGATTGAAAACGATCGCGAAAATGACGCGTTTTTTGCCAAAAGATCGCTAAAAAAGACACGATTTTTCGTCAAAACATAATGAATATAACGTGATTTTTGTCAAATGATCGCGGAAAAGGGCGCTATTTCTATCAAAAGATCACAGATAAAAGCGCTATTTCATTCAAAAGATTTCAAAAGGACGTGTTTTTTGTCAAAAAATTGCGGAATAAACGTGATTACTGTCGACGGATCTCAAGAAAAATGTTATTTCGGTCAAAGAATCGCAGAAAAGACGCGATTTTTCTTAAATGATCGTGGAAAAAACGCCATTTCTGTCAGAAATGCAGAGAAACTGCGATTTTTGTCAAAAGATCGAGGAAAATCTGTTTTTCGTCAAAAAGATCGTGAAAAAAGACACGATTTTTTTCAAAAGATTGCTGACAATACGTGATTTTTGTCAAAAGATCGCGGAAAAAGCACTTTTTCTGACAAAAGATCGCAAGAAAGACGTGTTTTTTGTCAAAGAATAGCTAAAAAAAGCGATTCCTGTCGAAGGATCGCGGTAATGACGCAGTCTCTTTCAAAGAATCGCGAAAAAGATGCGATTTTCGTCAAATGATAGCAGAAAAAACGCTATTTTTTCAGAATTGCGGAATAAACGATTTTTTGTCAAAGAATCGTGAATTTTTGTCAAAGGATCGCGAAAAAGTCACGAATTTTTGTCAAAGGATCGCAAAAAACGCAATTTTTGGTCTAAGGATCGTGATAGAGACGCGATTTCTGTCAAGGGATTGCTAAAGAGATGCAATTTCTGTCAAAAGATCATGGGAAAAAGCGAATTTCGTCAAACAGCCATGAACAGTCATGAAAAAAACTTAAGTCATGCACGTGTATATTTGTTCACTTGGTGGTGGTGGGGGAGGGATTCAAAATATTTTCAGTCCTGGCAAAATTTCAAACTTGCACCCATGATTACCAATAATATTTGACAATTGTTTAATAAAAGCAGGCAAAAAATATTATTTGATAATGATAATTTTTAGTATTTAATGATAAGTAAGACTCCTATTCCGTGAATAATTTTCTTTTCCTTTTTCTTTTGCCATAATCGAACATTCGATTATGGCAATCATTTATATTTCGATCTATTACAACTTCTGCCTTTTCTATTACATCCAGCTAAATTCAGCTGTGTAACTTGCACATTTTCTTTTTCCGTGTGACAAATAAAAGAAGATTAAGCTAACAAATGATTGGATTGCAATTTTTGATGGAGATGTGCTGAGAAACTCTGTATTCTTCATAGAAGCATGTTGCTAAAAGACTAGACAAATATTCTTTAAAAATCGGAGGCCACTCCCACTAGAACATACACGTCTTTTGTGTACCAATCACAAGCAGCTCCCAAACAGACAATCATCATTTGATATGTTTACATTTTATAATTGCCAGCAGAAATGGGAAATCGGTTCTGCTTGAAAAGAATTTCATCAGATTATCCGCACCGGCACATAATCCTCACTTGAAATTTTCGGGGTTTTTTAACAGATAATCTGCGGATTATACGCAGGAAAATACTGTACCAAAACATTTGAAATATTTTCCTATTTTTATGTATGAATTATTTACTAATAGCGTGCAATTAAAAGAGGTTCTGATTTTAAAATTTTCCAAAAATTTAAGCCATTTGATGCTGAAAACTTTAAAAATTCATCAGTCTGAAATTTCAGCTACCAAAAATTTACAATTTTGTCAAACGGTTGTCGAAAAAAATCAACTTCGTCAATCATTCACAGTAAAAGATTTCCAATTTTTTCACATTATTATGGATAAAACACTAATTTAACCAAAGTTTTGCGAAAGTGCGAAATATCATTGAAGGATCCAGAGTTTCCCCTAGGTTTAAAAAGGGGCAGGATGCTACTTTTCTGAAAAGGGCACTTTTATAGAGTTGAATCTAGAATGTAGCGGCCCAAAAAATCATGGAAATACTGAAATTTTGTCAAAGAATCCAGAAAAAAATCCCAAAATTTCATCAAAAATTGAAAAAAAGGTAAATTTTGTTAAAAGATTACGAAAACACAGCAAATATTGTTAAAAGATCGTAAAAAAAGGTAAGTTTTATTAAAAAATCTCTAAAAAATGGCAAAATTTGTTTAAAAAAATCACAAAAAAAACCGACAAATTTTGTGAAAAAAGGCAAATTTTGTTAAAAGATGACAAAAAATAGCAAATTTCTTCAGAATATCTCGACTTATTGCCATTTTTGGACGAAAATCGCCGGTTTTTTTGCTAATCTTTGGACTAAATCTGTCATTTTATCGAGACTTTCTGACAAAAGTTGCCATTCATGATTTTTTGAAATTTTACATTTTTTGCGAATTATTTGACAAAATTTTCCATTTTATTGCGATTTTTGGATGAAATTTATCGTTTCTTCATGATCTTTTGAGAAAATCTGCAACTTTTTTGGGATTTCATGACAAAATTAGCCATTTTTTTTGCAATGCCGATTTTTTACATAATTTACGCACTATAGTGGGTCCGCATCATCGCTGAAGGGATTTTTTTTTTTTTTTTTTTTCAAATGTGGGGCAAGAAGGGTGCTATTTTTTTGTATGAGTGACAAGAGGGGTGCTAGTTTTTGGATTAGGGGCAAGAGGGGTGCTATTTTTTAAACTAAAGGGCAGTAGGGGCAGAGCGCTCCCCTGAAACCCTCCAGGGGTGATTCTCGTCCGAAATTTCCGAAAAATTTAAGGCATCCTCTTCCGAAAATTTGAAATTAGGTTATCAGTTCCGCATAGTTGCCAACTTGTACGGTTTTGCACGCAGAAAAAACAATTGCATAGAAATGCAAATTTCGTGATAGGATCGCTGAAATAGCATAATTTCGTCAATATTTCGTGGAAAAACGACAATTTCGTCAATGTTTTTGTAAACGACGTCAATGTTTTTGTAAACGAACTTTGTCAAAAGATCGATGAAAAACGCGAATTTCCTGTGCGGATCGCGAAAAAAACGGCAATTTCACCAAATATCGCAGATAAAACGTTGATTTCTTCTGAAGACGGCGGGAAAACGCCGATTTCGTCTAAAGATTTCGGATATAACGCCGATTTCGTTAAAAGATACGGTAAAAAAACACCGTTTTCGATAAAAGATAGCTTAAAAATATTTTGTCAAAAGAATATTTGAAAAAATTCCCAGATTTCATCAAAAGATCACGGAAAAAACGCCGTTTTCGAGAAAAAATCGCGTAAAAAAGTAAATTTTGTCTAAAGATCGTCGAAAAAACGCAGATTTCGTTAAAAGATAGCGGAAAAAATGTAGTTTTCATTAAAAGATCGCGGGAAAAAAAAACACCGTTTTCGATAAAAGATCGCTTAAAAATATTTTGTCAAAAGAATATTTGAAAAAATACGCAGATTTCATCAAAAGATCACGGAAAAAAACGCTGAGTTCGTCAAAAGATCGCGGGAATAAAACGCCATTTTCGATAAAAAATCACGGAAAAAAGCAAATTTTGTCTAAAGATCGCCGATTTCACTTAAAAAACATGGGAAAACGCCGATTTCGTCAAAAGATCGCGGAAAAAACGCCGATTTCGTCAAAAGATCGCGGGAATAAAACGCCGATTTCGTCAAAAGATCGCGGAAAACCGCCGATTTTGGCAAAAGATCGCAATAAATCGCTGATTTTGTTAAAATATTGCTGATTTCGTCTGAAGATAACGGGAAAATGTCGATTTTGTCCGAAGATCGCTGGAGGGGGGGACTCACGACTCCCCCCCCCCTCCGCCGATTTCCGAAAATGCGATGCGAATTTCCGAAAAAAAAATTTCATCTAGAATCACCCCTGAAACCCTCTGGGGGAAACTCTGAAGGATCACTTTATTAAAATTATCATTTATTTGCAGAAAGGTTTGACAACCAATCAGTTTTCTTCAGGGCTGTTAAGTTTCTACCGAGGTGGTAAAAACCAGTGGTTATAACTGGCATGGCAGAAACTACTTTCTGCCAGTAAGTGGCAAAAACTGGTAGAAACTAAGAAATATTAATAAGAACTGTAACTTGCAATGATTCATAATTCACACATGTATTTAATATATAAAGAATTTAGTTAAAAATTAAAATAAAGATTATGAAGGTTTTTCAAAGTAGCAAAAAGTTTCAAAATTATCATATAAATATACTTTGTTTATATAATAATTTTCTGTCTCTTAAGAAATAGAAAATTTCATAACAGTAATCTGATGTGGTACAAGCTTATTTGAATATCTTTATTTTGAGTTTTTTAATGTGCATTCAAAACTTTTAGGAAACTATGAAAAGAACATGTGTTGGAATTTGGAAATGCAAAGCTTGTCAAAAAACTGTTGCAGGTGGTGCATATGTCTACAGGTAAGATTTATTTTTTTATTTTATTTTTTTTTTTCCTGTTCTGTTACATTATTTTTTTTTTAAATTTAAGTATTTAAACCTCCCCCCACCCTTTTTTTTTCTTTTTTTTTATCTGTACATTGCTTTTTTTGGGGGGGAAAGAAATGTGTTATTTCTTATATAGCAAGTTAAGCATAAAATTCATTCAGATCAAGGCTCAAAATATACCTGAGTAAATCTGAATAATATTCTGGCTCATAAAATTAGGGTAAGTATTAAAACATTTGTTTTTGCAAGAATAAAAACTTTTTTACAGTGATATTATTTGTTGTGCTCACTATGACTTTTTTGGAATCTTAATCCATTTTTTTAGTTTTTGTATGGTTAGATATAAATTTGTCTATACTTTCATAAATAGTTTGAAACAAAAAACTTTTGAATTAGTATTCCAATTCATGGATTTTTCAATTTCTAGCTCTGATTCAGGCATAAAATCATTTAGATTTCATTAGTTTCATCATTCTGTTGCATATATTTTTCCTCCCATAAATAAGGTTGTTAAAATATAGTAACCTCTTAATTCTAAAAGCACCTGTATTTTTTTAAGTTCTAAAAAAAGACATAAAATAACTTGTTAATTATTGCAGATAGTGAGTGCTAAGTAAAGGATAGAAAATTATCTCCCTTTCTTTTAAAAAAAATCAAAGAGGAGAGAGTTCTGTAACATTATTTTACATTTTGCATTCTTTATAGTATAGAATGTAGGGTAGATGTGCCAGTAATGGACTACCTTCCAGTAATGTGCCGCCTTGCAGTTTTTAGCTTATAAAAAAAATAATATAGTTTTTTTTTTTTTTTTAAGCTTCCCTTTTCATGCTCTATAATCTGGAATATTTTTTTACACTTTTTATCAAAGCAATTAGAAAGTAGAAAATAAAGTTTCACAGTTTTATTGAAAATATTGATGAACATGCTAAGAGCTGACTTTACTTAATTTATATCTTCTTTATTTTCTTGTAAAAATTGAATGTTTTTGTTTGAATAGTGATATAAAACTCTGAAGTTCATTACTAATCGTCATTTACAAAATTTTATTTATTTTTAAGATTTTAGGAGAGGTGGTCCATTACTGGATTGCTTATTTCATGATTTTCCAGTAATGGAGACCACACAAGTGACCAATACTACAAGTGTAATTTCAGTAGAGTTAAAATATTTTGATTTAATTGAAAAGCTAAATAATCAAATTTAATACCTAAATTCCTTTATAAATAGTGTTGTTTTTAAGAAGACATCCAAAATTAGTACAAAAAACAAGCAGAACATATGACAAAATCTTGATGTGTCATTACAAAAGTTGTTTAAGTTGGTTCAGAAATGTAGAATCATATTTGGAAGTATATTACTAATATCTTCCAAATTCTTAAGCATACAGAGAGAATTTTCAATGCAATTAAAACTGGTTTTCTTTTGTGCTCTTCACACTTTACCGACCGGCAGCGGTTCGAACATACTGTGCACATTTCACCGCTCAGTCAGCCACATATCGTCTGAGACACTGGCTTGGTTTCGGCTTAGACTGATGCGCAGGAATATATGCACTTTTCTTAAACTCTGATAAAATTGTGCATTTCGTGTTATTCTAGGATAACGAAATTTAATGAATGAATTTGATGAGCTATATGATTGTCTGAAAATGGTTGGATAGTGCAAGAACATTTATCATTTTAAATGCATTCTAAAATTCCGTATTGAATAATTTGAACTATTGGAAAGTGATGATAAAATTGAAGATTTGTTATTTGTATTTCATATTTCACAGCATATCCTTTAGAAAATGATATGAATGAAGATTGGAGACTTTTTTTTATTGCCTTACTTAATCTAATTTGATTTCAGCAAAACATCGTCTTTATCTTATAAATCCTTTAAATTTAAATATTTTATGTCTTTACAATATAAGTCATTTAATATAATAAACTTTTAATAACTTTTCAACCATCATTAATATTTTGTTTTATACCCATATTATAAATCCTTGATTATAATAAATTCATAACTTAAATATTTTGTTTTTACATTATAAATCCTTTAATGTAATAAATTTCTAACTTAAGTTTTATTATTTTGTTTTATTATTATGCTTTCATTAAGTTTTGGAACAAAATACAATTGAAAAAAAAATTTTTGTTATTTTTTGTAGGGTGGCCCATTACTGGGCTTTTGGATGTTTAGACGATTTCTTTTATTTAAAATTAAATTTTTATTTCTATTGGGAAATGTAACTATGAGATTAGTTAAATATTGTTGAAAGATTAATATAATATGAAAAAAAATTGGAATATAATAATTATAACTATTAATAAAAAATTATTTTTTAAAGAAATTCCTTAAGGGTAGCACATCTACCCTATGCCTGAAACTGTTTCTGAATCAGGGTTGTTAAAGATCATGATTTAAAAAAAAAAAAAAAAAAAAAAAAGTTTTTTTTTTATTTTATTTTATTTTTTTTTTAAATATTATAGCGTATTATTTCTGTATTGTGTATGTTTCTATTTATTTTTTCTGTATATATTTATTTTATATATATTTCTATTAATTTCATTTTAATTTCTAGATAAAAGCTCAAAATGATTGAAATTTAAATTTGTTGAAAAAAAAAATAAATGAATCTTTTAAAATTTAAAACATATTCTAATATTAAATAGGTAGACATATACTTATGTGTCTTGTATATAAATTTCTGTTAAAGTTATTAAAATTTTACTTCATGTGTTACTCTAAATAACACATTTGGAACTCAAATTATTTACAGAGTAGCTTCGAATGGAACCATGAATCTACTGAATATTCATAGAGTAAAACTTTTAAACTCATTTGAATTAAAACCACATTTTTCAACATGTGGTGCAGGGTTAATCAGGTTTGATGGATAAACATTTTCAGTTACTATAAACTATAAGCCTATTTGATGTTAAAACATTAACTGTTAAATGTATTTTTGACGATACTATGAGGCACAATCTGTTACCATACTAAATCATGCATTAATACGGATATTTAGTATTTATTACACCATTAGTTTTTGTATTTTTTTATACTAAATTTGTCAAATTAGATTAAAAAAATACACATTTAATATTAATTATACATGTCCAGATTTGAAGTATTATTGATCCTTTGAGAATAAAATTGTTAAACACATACCTTTTGATCTTAAAATTTGAAATATACTCTTAAATATGTAAATTAAAATACATTAGATTTGTGAGAAAAATAACTGGAACATGTCAACTTCATGATACCATAGATAAATTCACAGCCAGTAATTCTTATTAATATTTAAAAGAATATAAATCTCAACCTTTTATATAAAGTGTTGGTGAAGTTGTAAAATTTATCTTTTTTATATCTATGTTCACTATGATCTTAAAAACTTGTGTATTTTTATATATGATCATCAGTAATAATATTGAATGGAACTATTGAAAGTCTAGTTACTGCATTTAATTCTAAAGAACCATTATAAGTAACATTGTAATGTTTTTCACAAGTGATCTAATTGCCAATAAGTATTCCAGTTACATAATTTTATTATACTTAATGATCTTTTGTATCATGCTGGGTTCTAAAGTTTTAAGCTGTTACAATTTCATGAGCATTATAGAATGCTAATATAGCAGTAATCTGAAGGACTCATTAAGCTTAAATGACAAAATCAAGTTTAAGTTGAACTTGCAAGAAATCAAAACGAATATATAAAATGAACAAAATACTTACTTTTCTAGGTAGTATATCGTTAGGTAAACTTATTTATTAACAGCAGAATCTCTGTTTTGTGTAATACAATGAAGTGAATTCTTATTAATTCATATTGCCATTTTACATTTACAGAACAAAAAAAAAATCCGTAAAATGATCATAGCACATCAGGGGCAATTCTCGTCCGAAATTTCCGAAAATTTAAGGCATCCTCTTCCGAAAATTTGAAATTAAGTTATCAGTTCCGCATAGTTGCCAACTTGTACGGTTTTGCGCGCGGAAAAAACAGCTACGTAGAAATGCAAATTTCGTGAAAAGATCGCCGAAATAGCATATATTTCGTCAGTATTTCATGGAAAAACGACGATTTTGTGAATGTTTATGTAAACGAACTTTGTCAAAAGATCGATAAAAAACACGAATTTCCTGTGCGGATCACGGGAAAAAACGGCAATTTCACCAAATATCGCAGATAAAACGTCGATTTCTTCTTGAAGACCGTGGGAAAACACCGATTTCGTCTAAAGATTGCAGATATAACGCCGATTTTGTTAAAAGATCACGGAATAAAACGCCGTTTTCGAGAAAAAATCGCGTAAAAAATGTAAATTTTGACTAAAGATCGTCGAAAAAACGATGATTTCACTTAAAAAACATGGGAAAACGCCGAATTTGTCAAAAGATCGCAATAAATCGCCGATTTTGCTAAAATATTGCTGATTTCGTCTGAAGATAGCGGGATCCCCCCCTCCCCTCCCCCCGTGCCGATTTCCGAAAATGTGATGCGGATTTCCGAAAAAAAAATTTCATCCAGAATCACCCCTGTAGCACATGCATTCACCAAACTCTTTAAGGGTTTTTCATAGATGCTTGATCAGTCACTTCTTAAATATTATAACAATTCTAGATTTGTCCTATTAGCCTGGGTCTTGGAAAACAATTTCTTTAACATTCGTCCAAAAAATTTTACATTTTCAAACTGTGATAAACTCCCACGATCATTTTGCGAAGTTTGTGATATTTTTGTACGACTGATCGACACATTTTGCTAGCTTTTTACTGCGAAAAATCATTGAAAATCACGATTTTATCTGCGACCGATCAATAAATTTTTTTTCCTGGAATCGATTGACGAGTTTCGTTCTATTTTCTGCGGCATAAAAAGGGCGATTCTGTTCAGAATTTTCAATAAATAAATAAATAAATAAAAAATTTAAATTGAAAAAAAAATAAACTTAACGCATTTAATTAAAAAAATTATGAAACAGTGATCCCACAGATGTGCTATAGCACGTAAATTATGCAAAAAATCGGAGATGGGACATAAAAAAACAGCTATTATGCGTCCCACAGGATGCGTGATTTCGTACAGGTTTGGGAAAAACAGCAACTATTGTTAAAAAAAATTGCGAAAAAACGCCTAATTTCCCGCAAATTTCGTCAACAGATTCGCGAAAGAGCGACAGTTTTCGTCAAAAAAGTCGATGAAAAACGTCTAATTTCGTCCAAAAATCACTAGAAACAACAAATTTCGACAAAAGAATCACTATAAACGACAAATTTCTCCAAAAGATCGCGAAAAATGGCAGTCGTTAAATGGTAGTTTTCGTCAAAAAAGTCGATGAAAAACATCAAATTTCGTCCAAAAATCGCGAAACACAACAAATTTCTGCTAAAAATGGCAAGTTTTGTCAAAAAATCCCGATAAAACGGCAGATTTCATCAAAAGATCGCGAAAAAACAGCACATTTCCTCAGAAGATTCGCGAAAAAACGGCAGATTTTCCTGAAATGATCGTAAAAAAAAAAGAAATTTCTTTAAAAGATAGCTAAAATATGCAAATTCCGACAAAGGGAACCTCCTACCCCGGCCTCCCCCAAAAAATATTGCCGGGAGTGCATTTTTCTGTTAAATAAGTTAATTTTCTTGTTTAATTTTTTTTTTTTTTTTTAATATATTTCTTTGCTGCTCTAAAATCAGTTTCTGGCAGCTCCAAATCTTTCTGAGTTAATGCAATTCCTGTAAATTTGACTTGCCCCATTTTAAAAGAAATGCGAACAATAGTGATACTTATCTTCTACACTCAAATAAGCATTATTTTATAATTAAATTTGTATCTTGTACATTTCATATACAGAAAATATTTGTTTCAATTATAACAATTATAAATTTATCAAATTAGAAGTTTTAATTATTTTTGAAACAATAATTAGCATTATTGTTAAAACAATTAGACCTGCAACAAAAATAATTAGCACCGGGAAAAGATTTACCACTGGGGGGGGGGGGGGTAAAAACTAGACAGTAGAAAAGTTTTTTTTTTTTTTAAAAACACATTTTGCATAATTATTCTGAATTGTTGATAAAAATTGCTTCAGTCATGTCTGTGTTCTGGTAATTCTTTAAATAGAACATAAAATAATAGTGGGTTTTAAACATTTTCTTTTCTCCCTCCCAAACAGCTAAACTCCCCTCCGTTTGTAAATGTTGGTAGGGAGACTCCCCTCCTTCGAAAAATTGAATTTCAAGCCCTGTAGTACTCTAAACATTTTTTTAAATCATGCAGAAGTGTTAATTAAAAGAAAAAAAATAAACATAAAAATTGCACTTTACATTTTATGCGTTGGTAACCAATAAAAATAATTAGGTGCCATTGAACATCTATTTCTAATTTTCTATCCCTGCTTTTGATGTAAATTAAATAAATAAAAAGTTAAAATTTTCAATATTGGTGAAAAATTTTAGTATTTTGTTTACTAGTTCAAAATAGTGTTGAATTTTTATTTAACTAATCTGTGATTCTTCTAAAACAATTCATAATTTGGATCTCTGTTTTATATAAATATTACATTTTCAAATGGTAACTTTTGCTGCATCTAATTTTTTAATATATATATATATATATATATATATATATTTTTTTTTTTTTTTTAAGGGGTTAATGCTTTTGTAGTTTTCTGTTGATATTCTAACTGTTCCTTTAAACTTTTTATTTTGGCAGGCTCTATTTAATATTAAACTTTTGTTCAAATAAACTTTTTTTATTGGTAAAAAGTAGTATAACAAGATAATAGTGCATTCTACAATACAAATATAATTAAGGGGGGGAAAAAATCTCAGTATATTTAATGATCTTCATTATTGGCTATGGACTAAAAAAACAACCTTCTGATGAACCATTGAATAATGATATGTATATCCCAGCAGCAGATTTTTTTCTACAGTCTGCAACACAAGTAAAAACTTAAAAAACAGTCTGCAGACCAATCCCTCAAATTACATTATATGCACTCCATGAAGATATAGTAGAAGGAGAACAAAGACGGTGCTTTCACTTTTGCCCCTAGAGTCTGGTTTCCGGCGGTTTGGGAGAAGATAAAATCTGGCGCCCCCTACGTCCCCGCTAGCAGACTGGCCGAGAGACTACTCAAACAGGTCATGTGATCGAAAGTCAGTCCAGCACTACTAGCGCCACGCCATGTACCGGGCAATACTTTGGGGCTAAGTTCTGTTGGGAAAAGCCTATCTTCTCTGTTCTCCTTTTACTATTCTATCTCCATGATGCACTCAAACCTCCCAAGTATTTGTGATAGACACAAAAGAAAAGTATACTTTTAAAAAGAAAGACTTTGTTCTCAGAAATTTTTAACACTATACATTGTCCGAAAGAGAAGAAGGATCACCTTTGACAAAATTTGCGAATTTTTTTTTTTTTTTTTGTGTTTTTTTTTTGACAAGTGGTGTTTTTCCCGATCTTTTAACAAAATTTGCCGATTTATCATGAGCTTTTGATGAAAGCTGCCTTTTTTTCGCCATCTTTTGAAAGAAACTGATGTTTTTTCCTATCTCTTGAAGTTGTTTTTTCACGACTTTTTGAAGAAATTTGCCATTTTGTGATTTTTTGAAGAAATTTGCAGTTTTTCATGATTTTTTAGCAAAAATTAGTTTTTTCACGATCTTTTGAAGAAAGTTTTTTTTTTTTCATAATTTATTGAAGAAATTTGCTGGTTTTTGTGATCTTTTGAAGAAATCTGTCGGCGGGTTTTGGGAGGGAGGGGGGTGAAAACTCGTTTTATCGTGATCTTTTGAAGAAATTTGTCGTTTTTTCACGACATTTTGAAGAAATTTGCCATTTTTGTGATTTTTTGAAGAAGTTTGCAGTTTTTCGTTATTTTTTAGCAAAGTTTTTCCGCGATCTTTTAAAGAAAGTTTTTTTTTTTTTTTTTTTTTTTCATAATTTCTTGAAGAAATTTGCCGGTTTGATTTTTTGACTAAAACTGCCGTTCTATTGTAATCTTTTGAAGAAATTTGCCTTTTTGCGATGTTTTGAAGAAACTTATTATTTTTCTCGCAATCCTCCAAAGAAATTTGCTGATTTTTTGCAATCTATGACGAATTTTATTTATTTATTTATTTTTTTTTTTTTTTTTTTTTTTTTGAAGACCATTAGTCGTAATTCGTGATACAAATTATGTCCGAATTTTTGGATTTAGAAACAAAATTTTTTAATTTTTGCTAAATTTTTAAGTTGAAAAATAGCCTGCAGACCTTCCCAAGAGTCTGCAACATGCGTCGCAGCATTGCGCCGATTCTGCTCCTGGGATGTATATATATATATTTGTATAGAATTCTTTATATAAAATGTTATGTAATCTCTTTAATATATTTGTATAAAATTCTTTATTTAAATGTTATGTAATCTGTTTAAAACTTTTCTTTTTTTTATAGTACTACTGCAGCTGCCACTGTGAGAAGTGCTGTTAGACGATTGAGAGAAATGAAAGAACAGTAATATGTAAATAAATTAAAAAAAAAAAAAAAAAAAAGTCTGTTCTGTTTTCTTTGTGCAATATTCTTAAAATGAAAGGATTAGTATTTTTACAACAACCTTAATTTGAAAGAAAGTTATCCATATGAAACATTTTTTTTTAATTTGGTAATACAGTAGACTCTCAAATCCGCACAGCTTGGAACCAGAGGTTTTGCGGATTTCTGGTCATTGCTTTGCTTACATTTTTTAAACAGTAATTTGAATGTAATTGATAAAGCAATCAAAATTATAATGAATGCTTACTATATAATAAAATATTAAAATAAGTAATAATAAAAATTTAAATAATTGTGAAAATAATTGAAATATTAAACAGTGATCAAGTTAATAATCAATTGTGTATTTTTAAATAGTCATTATAAATATGAAATGTACTTTACCTACATTATCTAATGAAACTTGCCTCATAAAGGTATATTACTAATTCGCATCAAAATAAGGAAGTTTCATTTAAAATTTAGCCTGACGTATTAACAAATAAAGCTTGATTAATACATAAATATAGTTGGTAAGCAGGGTTCAGCACAGGTCACTATTTTCACTAAAAGTCACTATTTTTCACATTGGTCACTTTTTGTTACTATTTTTGATCTCAAGTCACTTTTTCCACTATTTTTGGAGAAAACTTCGAAAATCTCCGACCAATGAAAAAAATTTCACAACAAAATAGCAGCGAATTAACCCTTGCAACAGATTCGCCATTTTTGCACATCCATTTTATTGCGAAATGTTCTTCTGTCTCCTGCTAAAAGGAGGAACCAATGCTTCTGTCTACTTTCCACCCCTTTCTCCCTAAATGAGACTGTCCCCATATGGGATTGCACGTGATTTGTTACTTATCAAGTGTGTATCAAGAAATTGTATTTGAAAAAATACTCAAGGCATTGGATGAAATGAAACTTCCATGAAAATATTTATTGATGTTGGGGAGTGACGGACCTTACATCAATAAAAAAGTTCATAAACTAATGAATGAAGAAATTAAAGTTGTTGTGGAACGAAATCTTGTCAATATTGGGACATGTAATATACACATTGTACATAATGCTTTTTTGAAAGGTTTGTCTATGTTAGGGGGGAAGACACATGTGAACTGATCTTTATGTCAGTATTGTCTTGAAAATAAATTATAAAGATAAATTTCAAAAAATGCCGATAGAGGGCGCTTTAGACTTTGGAGTAACAAACAACTATTTTTTGCATCTCATTAATTTTTTTTAGAAGTTTAGACATAAACTTAAATTTTGAGTTCAAAATCTGTGGTTAAGTAGCGCAAACTGAACTGTATTTAATGGGAGTGGGTAGTTTCAAATTTCAAATGATTATAAAAAACAGAATAATTTGTCAATTGATTTGTGGTTTTCACTAAAACTATTCTTTATGTCAGTATTCTGTTGAAAATAAATTATAAACATAATTTCAAAAAATGTCAATAGAGGGTGTTTTAGACTTTGGAGTAACGTACAACTATTTTTACCATTATTTTTTGCATCTCATTAAATGGTTTCGTAAGCTTAGACTTAAATTTTGAGCTCAAAATCTGAATAGTTGGGAGTGGTTAAGTAGCACAAACTTAACTGTGTTCAGAGGGTTTAAATTTCAGATGATTCTAAAAAACGGAAAAATTGGTCCGATTCATTTCCAGTTTTCTTTAAAACCATTCTTTATGTCAGTATTTCCTAGAAAATAAATTTTAAAGATAAATTTCAAAAAATTAGAAAGCACCTTAAACTTTAGAGTAACCAACAACGATTTTTTTTTTTAAATGTAAATAAATGTTTTAAAAACTTAGACTTAAATTTTGTGCTCAAAATCTGAATCGTTGTGAGCAATTAAGCAGCGAAAAATTGAACTGTGTTCGTAGGGTGGGCAGGGTAAAATTTCAACTCCTGAACACAGTTCAGTTTGCGCTTCTTAACCCCTCCCAACAATTCAGAATTTGAGCTCAATATTTAAGTCTAAGCTTTTGCAGGCATTCAATTAGATACAAAAAATAACAGTTGTTGTTGGTTAATCTAAAGTTTAAGGCGTCCTCTAACAGAGTTTTTTAAAATTTTTCTTTAAAGTTTATTTTCAAGGAAATACTGACATAAAAAATGGTTTTAGAAAAAACTGCAAACGAATCTACCAATTTTTCGACCAAATTTGAACCTTCCCACCCCCATTGAACGCAGTTCAGTTAGCGCTACTTAACCACTCTCAACAATTCAGATTTTCAGCACAAAACTTAAGTTTATGTCTAAGCTTCAAAAAAATTTAATGATATGCAAAAAATAACGTTAAAAATTAGTTGTACGTTACTCCAAAGCAGGGGTGATTCTCGTCCGAAAATTTGAAATTGGGTTATCAGTTCCGCATAGTTGCTAACTTGTACGGTTTTGCGCGCGGAAAAAACAGTTACGTAGAAATGCAAATTTCGTGAAAGGATCGCCGAAATAGCATACATTTCGTCAATATTTCGTGAATGTTTATGTAAACGAACTTTGTCAAAAGATCGATAAAAAAAAGCGAATTTCCTGTGCGGATCACGGAAAAAACGGCAATTTCACCAAATATCACAGATAAAACGTTGATTTATTCTGAAGACCTTGGGAAAACGCCGATTTCGTCTAAAATTTGCAGATATAACGCTGATTTCGTTAAAGGATCGTGGGAAAAAACGCCGTTTTCGATTAAAGATCACTTAAAAATATTTTGTCAAAAGAATATTTGAAAAAATACGCAGATTTCATCAAAAGATCACGGAAAAAACGCGGATTTCGTCAGTAGATCGCTGGATTGAAATGCCGTTTTTGAGAAAAAATCGCGTAAAAATGTAAATTTTGTCTAAAGATCGTCGAAAAAACGGTGATTTCACTTAAAAAAACATGGGAAAACGTCGAATTCGTCAAAAGATCGCAATAAATCGCCGATTTTGCTAAAATATTGCTGCTTTCGTCTGAAGATACCGGGAAAACGCCGATTCTGTCCGAAAATCGCTGGAGGGTGAGAGGGGCTCTCCCCCCCCCCCCCCCCCCACTCCGCCGATTTCCGAAAATGCGATGCGAATTTCCAAAAAAAAAATTTCATCCAGAATCACCCCTGCTCCAAAGTCTAAAGCACCCTCTATCGACATTTTTTGAAATTTATGTTTATAATTTATTTTTAAGGCAATAGTGACATAAAGGATAGTTTTAGTGAAAATTGCAAATCAATTGACGAATTATTCTGTTTTTTATAATCATTTGAAATTTGAACCTACCCACTCCCATTGAACACAGTTCAGTTTGCGCTACTTAACCACAGATTTTGAGATCAAAATTTAAGTTTATGTCTAAGCATCTAAAAAAATTTAATGAGATGCAAAAAATAACGGTAAAAAATAGTTGTTCGTTACTCCAAAGTCTAATGCGCCCTCTTTCGGCATTTTTTGAAATTTATCTTCATAATTTATTTTCAAAACAATATTGACATAAAGAATAGTTTTTGTGAAAACTGCAAACGAATCGACCAATTTTTCCGTTTTTTATAATCATTTCAATTTTTGGTACCTAAACTTTGATGATGCCTATCACCTTCGGAAGACATTTGGGACCCTTAGTTTCCCATTTAATATTATTTGTCTTGATGTGTACTATCACCCCTTAAAGTTTTGCCCAGAAGTTTAGATACACCCTGTATTTTATTCAGGCATTGGAGTAGGCAGCATTTTTTTCTGGAATGGGCCTAAGATATGCCAAATTGATTTTTAGATTATATACGTTTAGTTTTTATTGAATCAATTTTATTCTGGGGAGGGCCTAGCCCACCCATACTAGCTATGCACATGTATTAAAGTTTTTTTCTAATGAAGAATTTCCCTTTAAAATTCCCTAATAGCCACAATGGTAAGTTGCTGTCTAATTAAATTTATTTAAATTGTTATATATGCAGTATTTTTATATCAGTTATAGTTGATTGATTTAGATGATAAAAGTCCCTCTTAACATTTGACGAGTGAGACAGTCTTTAACTTGTACAATTATTTATTTTTCTTTTGCTAATTTTTTGAAATCTACTATGAATGCACTAATATTTTTAAAATAATTGAATTTTTTACTGCTTTCACATACTTCAAAATTCCTCCCTCCCCCTCCCCAAAAAAATGCTTCATATGCAGTTTTTTCTTTTTAAGTAAATCAATATTTAAATTGTTCAAATACATTTAAAAAATTTGTCAGGTATAATTTATACTGTATTTAATTATCAAAATTGTTTGTTTAGTCACTATTTGGTCACTTTTTTTAAGGAACTTCAGTCACTATTTTTGAGGCTACAAGTTGCGCTGAGCCCTGTTGGTAAGAAGAATGGGATTACCAGTAATATCTTGATTTTTTTTTTTTTTTTTTTCAGAAATAAATTTTTTCTTCATGAATAAAAACATGAATACAGTAATATTAACAAAATTTATAAATTAAAATATGTATGAAATTGATATAAAACTAAAAGTCTAATTTTATCCCGATATCTGAACTCAATGTTTCATTGTTTACATTCATAAATTATGTTCGAATTTTAGAGAGTCTATTGTATAACTTTAAATCTAAGATAAGAAAATGACTATTTTCCATGAAAAAAAAAAAAATTATGACATGTTAATTGCTAAGTTCTAGATCGAGTTTTTTCTCTTGTGTAATTCAAACCATAAAAACAATATTCCTTTTTAAGATTTTATTTTATATATTTGGGCATGAAAGTTTTCTGTGTATACGTGGAATTTTTTTTTTAATAAGCCATTCTGGTTGTTTTTACTATCAATGCAAATCCCTTGAGAAACTGAGATAAAAAAGTCTGAGGTGCTGAGGGGTAATGACAGTATCAAATTCTTTATCATTGGCAATCTGAGGTGATAATTTCCTGCAACTCCATTGCATGCAGTCATAATGTTTTAACTGGAAGCAGAGCTACTTTAGTAAAGCATGCAATAGTTCATTTTCTCTTTGAAAATTATAAAGAGGTAACATAAAAAATAAAAATTTTTGCCAAATGATCTGGGAAATAAAATGGTGGATTTTACTGGACGATCGCAAATTTCTCCAAGGAGTCGTGTTAAAAAACTGCAATTTTCATCAAATAATTGCAGGAATTAATTGCATAAAAATAGCATTTTCGTCAAACAAATGCAGGAATCGATTGCTAGTTTTATCAAGAGGTACCATAAAAAAGTTTAAAAAAAAAACTTTCATAAATCCAAAACTTTAAGCATAAAATATCACAAATTTCAGCAAATGATCGCTGGAAAAAAGAAAAAGCAATTTTCAAGTCAGAAGATTGCAAAATTTTATCAGAAGTTTCCCAAAAAAATCTCAAATTGCGTCTGGAAAAGATGGCTGATTTCTTCGAACGATCATGAAAAAAACCGCAGATTTCATCAAAAGATAGTGAAAAACTATAAAAATCTCGGACAAACCAAATTTCATGAAAAGTTCCTGAAAAAACCTCAAATTTCTTAAATTAAAAACCTTGCAGATTTCATCAAGAAATCTTGAAAAGACAAAATTTCATAAAAAAAAAAACTATCATGTGATAAAATAGCAAATTTCATTCAACGATTGCAATTTTGCTTATAGAAATATTTTCTGATACCCGATTAGCATTTTTTAAAAATTTTGGATAAAAAGTTTTGGTTTAAAAAGTTCTTCAAAATAACTGTATGCCATGGATTGAATTAGTTTTTAAAAAATTTACAATGTAATATTGATATTAATACAGTTAACCTCTTAAACGATTGCTTCAGTCGAATGAAAATACCAGTTTGCTAATAATAATCATATGGAAGAAATTTATAAAGATATCTTGCTTGCATTTGAGTATTTTCTTTTTCTATCATTCGGATAGCTGAAATTAATCTGAATGCATGCATTTACTTTTTTAATTCTGGTTAATTATTTTTTATGAGGATGCTTTTGCTTTCCAAGTCAGTTTCAAAAATGTTTGTGTCCTCAGTAAAAATAATAAAATCGAAAAAGTAAATGACCTGTATGCAGATTAAAATGAAACTGAGATATTTTAAAATTTCTTCCTTAGTATTAGTGAACGGGCTTTTTACTTTGAATGAAGTAGCTTCTTAAGCACCATATTCAATTTAGTGATAGTATGCTAGCTCTTTAGTTTGGCCAATATAAAAATACCAGGTATGTCCAATTGCAATTGAAAAAAAAAATGCAATCTGGACTTAGAATGTATCAGGGTTCATACAGACACCTTAGAAACAGAAATGAAAACGTTCCCAAATAGTACTTAGAACTACTTAGATAAACAAAATACTCCTTAGAAACTCCTTAAATTGTATTGTGTGTTTCTTCACAAACAATGTTGCATTAGCATTTTTTTTTTTTTACTTTTGAAAAATATTTTTAAGGTGTATGCGATATACATAAGTATTTCGAGTTTGACTGATCTCTGTGTATATGACCATTGGTCACTGCATAGGAAAGTTGATTCTGTATTTTTTTATTTAAACTTACAAAATCCCCAAGGTTTTGAATTCTGTGCAATTCCAGCACCAATAATTGGTTTCTAATAGAGAAAAAATAGTTATTTAAACTTACAAAATCCCCAAGGTTTTGAATTCTGTGCAATTCCAGCACCAATAATTGGTTTCTAATAGAGAAAAAATAGTTTGAAATGTTCTTCTCTCCAAATGGAGCTTAAAAAATTGGGATGTGCAAGTGCATGCTACATAAATGACAACAAAAATGGCAAGTCCTTAAAACTTTTTGGACTCCTTGGATTTTTTCTTTCCAACTTTGTATGAACCCTGATGTATGCACACTATCCTGGTATTTCAAACAAATTAGTTAATGACATGTTTTGTGGTGCATTAAAGGATTAATTTAGTGCAGACTTTCAGAAAAAAGGTTGTCTATAAATGACATTTTTTTTTTTTTTTTTTTTTTTTTCAATATTTTTGACCTTTCTTTCCCTTTGTCACAGTATGTCACCCTTTACTGTATACAGTCAAACCTCATTAACATGAACATGCTTAGCATGAATTACTTTTAACAAGAATTGTTTTTACAGTCCCCTACAAAAATGAATGCAAAGATTGGATACTGATAACAT
This sequence comes from Maratus speculifer, assembly GCA_964019185.1. Taxonomy (NCBI): domain Eukaryota; kingdom Metazoa; phylum Arthropoda; class Arachnida; order Araneae; family Salticidae; genus Maratus; species Maratus speculifer. Next base: position 255,607,885 of record OZ025289.1, on the reverse strand, counting down.
AAATTACAATATTATTTGACCTTTTGAGTACTTTGATAGAATGCTATCTCACTCTTCATCTATTCACTAACAATTTCTTGATCTCTTTTGGTTACAGAAACTATGATTTTGACGTCCAAAAGTTTTCCTTAAACAATTAAATTATTTCTAAAGCAGGCAAAGATTTCTGCCTCTTAAATTTTGTGAGTATCACATCTTGCTGTAGCTGCTCCTTCTTTTGTGCTTTAGAGATTAGATAAGTTTATTTTATTAAAATCTGTTTTGCAGCCTTTTTCTAACACTATGAATTTGGTCCCTGCCCGCGAAGACAGTCACAAGGTAATACTGTTCCTATGGGGAGGCGTTTTTCTATTAACTCTTTGCATTTTGACATTTTTAAATAATTATTATTATTATTTTGCATTGGATAGCTGAGATCCCACTCAAGATTGCTCCTTTATTACTTTTTCGATTTTGGTTGCATGTATTTTCTATTAAGTTACTTTCACTTCCAAAATCAGTTCAGAAAGTGAAAGTATCATTATAGAAAATACCTGTGACCAAAATCGAAAAAAAGTAATCAAGGAGCAATCTTTAGAGGGACCTCAACTATCCAATGCAAAAAGAAAGTTATTTTAAAAATGTCAAAATACGAAAGAAGTAGGGGGAACTGGGGTACATTGATACAGTTTTTTTCTAAGATTTTTTTTGGTGTCAAGAAAGTAGAAAATTCAAGTTTTTTTTCCATGAGGTGACAGCAAAACTTGTGTAGTATGTTATAAAAATGTGCAATCATTGTTTTATATAGTATTTTTGCATGTAATTTTAAAAAAATCAAAAAAAGTCATTTGTATCAATGTGCCCCATCCCCGGGGCAGATTGATACGTTTGAGAAAAATGACGACAAAATAATACCAATGCATATTTTTCATAGAAAATGAATTAGAAAACCATTTTATATTTATTTATAAAAATTCAAATCACCCACAATTTATTTTTAAGCAATATTAAAGCAATCAAAATTAAATATATTATGACCTGATGTTCTGGCTGTTTCTTGTCTGATTGTTGGCTGTGGTAACTTTGTCATATCTAGCACTTCAACCCCAGCATTATCTTCTTTCTTATGAAAGATGAAAAAATTACCAGTTTTTCTGTTTATAAATAGGTTCATAAACCGAAAATAAAGGATAATTATATTAAAAATTCTGTTTATAATATAAGTATCATTTTCTGTTCTGCAGTTTGTTTCTCTTACTTAACATTTCGCATGTCGAAAATACTTTTTTCTCTGGAGAATCGATATAAATTCGAGATTTGCCAGAATGGTGTCCTTTTCTTTTATTAGTTCTACTAGCACTAGATGCTGGGTAAGTTTCTACGTCTTCTGTTTTCAAAAATACTATAAAATGTTCTAATATGAAGAAATTAGAGCTATTTCACTTCAATAAAAACTAATATTAGAAATTTTTCGTGAAAAAAAGGTTGGATTAAGGAGTTTATGGTAAAAAAAATAATAAAAGATAATGAAAATATGAACTATTAAAGGATTTAGGCTGTATCAATGTGCCCCGTCATAGACTGTATCAATGTGCCCCATACAGCGATTTTGAATAAAATGAGTCTCAAATCCAACACTTCACAATATATCAAACAATAAATAATGAAGAACTGATAAAGAGTAGCTGTACTTACCAGGGAGAGTATTCATTTTGGTTGAAAATACTGGAACAGTTAAATAATAGCATTTCAATTGTACAACTCATATTTACTTTTGAACAACAAAAATATTAAATCACCCGTCCCATTTCATCAAACTACTGAATCATTCCAAGATTTTCTGTATGTAGTTGAATACACTAGCATCATCTTTTGGAGCTGTTGTGAAACTTCCTGTAATGACCCTGTGAGCGGTAGAGGGGGTGTATCAATGTGCCCCATGTATCAATGTACCCCAGTTCCCCCTATTAGAAAAATACCTCCTTACAAATAGCAATAGATCGCAGGTGTCTTCACAGGCAGTTGTTTTGAAAAGACACTTCCGTCTATGATGTTGAATCCATTTCATTGCTTGCAGTATGTTTATTTGTTGATTCTGAGTCAATTGCTTGGATCACTTGATTAGAAGTATCCTTCTGTAATGTTCTTTCAGAGACTGTTGAGAAAATTGATGTTCACTTAAGTGCAGAAAAAAAAAAAAAAAGCAAAAAAAAAAAAAAAAAAAGCTATGGCTTTCAATTTAGGAAGCTGGTGGATAAACCACAGTTGTCAAAAAAGTGAAATACTTGACATTTTTCACTAATGAATTGTTCATCTAGCTCATGAATATGGTTTTAATGTTTGTTTATATTTAATCAAAGTTTTTAATGCCAATAAAGCATCCTCGTTTTCTGAATTTGCAATAACAAAAAGAGGGAGTTTTCTGATCTTTTGTAGTTAGCTCCAGACAAAAAAGAATTTCTAGCTTTAGAATGCATATTTCTGTTTCAAAGTGTAAGCTTTAGCAAGACTGGATAATTTTTTTTTAAACAAGGCCAGTTTTGTCCACATTAAAAATATTTTCCCAATTTGGAATTAGATGGAGCAAATGTTTATATATATATATATATATAGTATGTATATTCAAGCAATTATATAGCATTTGCAACAAGTCCAAATTCACTGCTGATAGTACGAAAAACAATAGCAAGCTGCTCTTTGAAGAGACTTAACCAGTATTTCCTGCCAAAAAAGTTTTTTATTCTAATTTTTTTTGGCAAACCCCTGACTCTTGTTTCTAAATTGTAAGGTTTTTATTTTGTGCTTATTTGATTAGCAAAAATGAAATTTGAAGTTCAGGATGCTTTAATTCCCAAAATTGCTTTTTCCATATTAAAACTTAAATCCATATCCTTTATTTCCATAGAAAAACTTAATTCTTTTTCTACTTACCAATAAATTTACTGTTTATGGAAGCTTGTTTTCTTTGCTAAGATAAATTTTTCTTTTTTGTCAAATGGGGAACATTTTTTGGAAGAGACTTGACAAGAAAAATGTGTTAGAATCAGGGCTTCAAAAAAGCTGGCTTTTATTGGTAAAAACTGGTCTTTTGTGGAAAAAAAAAGTTTTTATTGGCTTTTTTCCAGTGCATATCTTACTATTTATTTTTAACAACTTCTTTTATTAATTTACCTTACTAATGGCCATTTTATATAAATTAAAACTAAAATCTTATGAAATTCATTTAAAACAGGGTTGCTACTCATATGGGAAAATGAAATTCCAGGTGTATTTCAAGAAAATTCTAGTGTAGAGCATAGTGGATATGCTGAGGTTAAAAAAAAAATGCTATATTACTTTAAAAGTCCTAAAATTTCTTGAATGAAATTGCTAATCTCTGCACTAAAGCTCTTTGTCCCAAATCAATAACAATCTTGCTTTAAGGTTTACAATTGCTCTCTTTAATAATTTATGATTGCAAGCTTTCAAATAAAGTTTCCTACAAACTTACTACAAAATATTTGTACACTGAGTTCACAAATATTCATTTCGTTAACTATATCCCAAAATCATTGTCTAATTAAAATTTATTTGCAACAGGAGTCAAAAGAGACGGGGAAACAGAGTGGTAACGTGGCTTGTGATAATTACTTATTGTTACATGAAAATAATTGCTGGAAAAATATAAAATGTGGAGGATGAAAGAGGAAATTTTAAGAAAAAGGGTAGATGATTTTTCTTCTATTTTTAAATATGCAGTCTGCCAAATCGTGGAAGATTCTCATTTCTGGCTAGTTGATCAAGTTCCCTGACTTATTTGCTTATTTTCCTATTTCCTGACTTTTCCAGTCTGTGTGGCAATCCTGTTAAAATCATGTTTTAGATGTCCACTTTTATAGCCAGTTAATATAACACCACAAAAACCTCATAAATAGCCAATATGATTAACAGACATTATACTGTAGGTTCAAAGGCACATCCAATGCTTACAAGGAAGGTCTCCACTGGGTGCATAATCAGAATTTTTTGAAAAAAATACGAATTAAACTACTCATGTAGGTAATAAAGGATCAGTGAAAATTAGCGGCGGAATTACATTATTAGATATGTAAAAAAATAAAATAGTTTGGAATAATTGGCGTGAAAAGCTGAAAGCGACGTGGGATTTGGCGAGCAGTGCATTTCCTCGCCAAAAGCAGACGATTTTAACGAATCTGAGAATTGATTTTAATTGATTTCACTGTTAAAAATCTGCAGCATTTACTGTAACGTCACTCCACTACTTTTATAGAATATCTCTCTTCTGACCAATGAGAATGCTCCATAGCACGGTGAATTGACCGTTTTCTATAAAAGCGGTGGAGTGACGCTGCAGAAAATGGTACAGATTTTTAGCGGTGTTGTAGCTTGTGCAACACTGTTAAAAATCTGCTGCATTTTGTTGCAACGCACTCCACCGCTTGTATATAATATCTCTATTCCAACCAATGAGAAAGCTCCATTTTGCGGCCAAGTAACGGTTTTCTATACAAGCAAGGGAGTGCATTGCAACAAAATACAGCAGATTTTTAACAGTGTATTTTTCAATTTGGAACAATTTTAATCAATTTAAATTGTGTTTTAAATGATAAAATATATTAATTTCATTTTGTTATAAGTACATATAAACGTATATGACAAAATTACACTTAAAGTAAAGTAAAAATGCAAAACTAAAATTACTTAAACTAAACTTATTTAAATAAATTGAACATAGAAAGTTTTTTCTTTAAAAAGTATTTGAAGCGTATTTTTCAAAATTTCGTTTTTTCGCCAACCGGAGATAAATCGCCAAAAAAACGAAATTTTTATTTTTTTTTTTACGGACGTTATAAGGAGGTTCCGCCGAAATTTTTTTTATAAACATATATAACTATATGAGAAGAACATTCTGTAATTTTTTCAGATTTTTCTGAGTATGCCCGTATGGAGACCTTCCTTGTTAGTTATTTTCATGCTATTATGGGTAAGAATTACATTCAAATAAATAATGTACAAAATAATATTGTTTATAAAGTACTCCACTTGGACAATGACATATATAAATGTGTTAGTACTATGAATAAAAAAAGTCCCTTGTTTATGTAGGAAAATTACAAGGCAAGATTCCACTTTAAAAATAAGAAAATATAAATTGGTATAGCTTTTATATTTCAAAATACAGTAGATTCTCTGTACATAAGATGGAAATTGGTGTAGCTCGAAAAGGTTTTTAAAGTCCCTGTGAATTTATATTCAGTGTAAAATTTGTCTATGGCATAATATCATTTAATATTAACAATTTTCTTGGTCCCAATTGATTCAGACTTATACAGAGTTTACCGTACTTCCTATTTTCTTCGTTTTTTTTTTATATAAGGAAAGAGTAACTGACATAGTGTGGGTTGAATTACTGTGGGGTGGCGATGGCAAGAAACACCTGTCTGTTCCTTGTATCTCCAGCCATACACATGACCTCAGCCAATCTGATTGGCCATAATACTGCCATAAATGTTCCTTGCACTATGTTGTTTCTACTACATTTTGCTAATTTTTCTGAAAGTGGCATTAAATTTGGTTGAAAATCCTGCATGATACAAACTAGAAAAGTGCTAGAATTTTTTGAATTTTTCAAAAAAAAAAAAAAAAAAAAAAAGTTATTTTTTCATGAATATGTGTGCTATTCTTACACAAATCAGTAAACATGTTACACAGTATCCATACATTTTTAATTTACAGAAGATCCTAAATATTACTATCTTCCTTTGATTTTTTGTTGGCCGCCTATTGCCATCCTTATAAAAACAATGTTGATAAATATGAGGTCAATATTCTGTTTCGCTCTGAAGAATTCAATTAGTATATTTTTAAATATTCAATAAATTAGCCAGAAGTGAAAGTGTCCAGCCATTAATGTCCATATAGTGTATGTTAAAATTAGGCAAGCTAAATTGAATTCTGTCTCAACTTCCTTTATGGCTGATAACCTACCCTAGTGAGATATTGATTAAACAAATTTAAATAATATATATATATTTATTTAAAATGTTTTACTACATGAGTTAAACTGAAGTCTCAGGTATGATTAACACAATTGAGTCATTGTATGTCAAATGAAGATTTTTCTCTTGATAACTCCAATTTTGATTAAATTTGATTCATCATCAAGCACATTTACCAATTTTATTCCAAAATCTTTAAACTATTTTGCATTGTGTCAGGAAAGTAAGTTTATAGTGCACATTTAAACATTATTTTTATCTATAGAATTTCTTTGATTAATGTATTTTGAGGCATAACCAGTAAGCTAGCTATACCAATGTATGAATTATAAAATCCTTGCACCATTCTTCCTTAATTTTGTGTTTATGGAAAATATTAATGGTATTTTCAGATATATATATACAGTCGAGCCTCTATATAACAAAATCCATCGTTCCAGTAAAAAATTTGTTATATAGAGAAATTCGATGTATAGAGTATGATGTTAAAAATAGTATTTAATGTGTAATTTTGAACAAATATTATTTTTGATCTTTTTAATTAAGAATTTGAAATGTTTAAAAGTATATATTAACCTAACATTTTATTTCTTACTTATATAAGCAGTTTCAAAAAAGAGAAAAGACATTTATTTGAAAGCTTAATGAAAATCAAATGAGGAAGACTTACATAAATTTCAGAGGAAGAAATCTGTAATTTTTTGTTGTTTTGATTTTAAAATTACAATTGTTACGCTCTCAAAAAAAAATTCTCAAATTTTAGCAAGGAATGAAAAATTGTAGTTGATATTTTCCTCCATTTGAAGGTCTCTCTTATGTGCTCTCATTGATTCCTCTCTTATATGTGTAACAATTCAATTGACTGTGTTTTGAGAAGGATGTTGAAAGGTGTGTGGGAGGTGGGATGAACTTGTTAGATTTAAAGAATAAGGAGAGAAGTAATATTTATTAAAAAAAAAAAAAAAAAAAAAAAAAAAAAAAAAAAAAAAAACCCTCTCCACTGAACGATAAATCAAAAATTAGTGATGGAAAATTGATTCCATATGATTTCGAAGCTTTTTTAAAACTGAATAAATTAAGATCAATTTATGAAAAAATTCGTTATATGGAGATAGATATTTCACTATATAGAGTCTGTTTTTAATGTAATCATGCGAAAAGGGGACCGTTCTTACTAAAAATTCGTTATATGGAGAAATTCGATGTATGGAGTTTCGTTATATAGAGGTTCGACTATATTTTTTATTTTTAAGGAGTTGTAACTAAGGTTAATCAAGATAATAGCACATTCAGTTTCATTAATTGCCACTAGTTTTTGTGATCCCTTCATTTTCAACAGAAAATATTAAACATACATCAGATGGTGTGTTCTAATATGTACTCATGGAATGAAGTCAGCAGCCACCATTCATTCTCATCAGCAAAACTGTCGTAACAGACTTGAATTGAGCAAAGCAAAAGTCTCCATACCATTTACCAACAATTTCTGCTGCAGTTGGTTGTTCAATCAAGTAGTAGTAGTCTGTAAATAGCACTTAATGCTGTTCTCCCATTAACGCTTTTCTTAACAATGCGTTAGCTTGACTTTTCCAACATTTCAGTGGCTGTCAGTCCTGTTCATTAAATTATTTTCTTTGTGCGTAAAAAAAGTTGAAATATATAAAGATGTAAAAATAAAATTATTTTCATTTTGGAAGAAATATCTAGGCACCAGATTCAAAAATGTAATCGCCTGGGATTTTTATATCCCTTTGCTCTATATATGTTTCTATACCTGAACAATGTTTTTAAAATTTCAAATAACTGGGTGAATTTAGTATTTTAAAATTAAAGTATGTTTTAGTCAATGTTAGAAACACACACAAAAAGTATTTTATAAATTTTATTTAAAACATACTTACACTTTTTTTTTTTTTTTTTTTTTTTTTTTTTTTAAACTCATGTCATTCAACACGAAAATCCACATAAAGACAAATATAAAAAGAATTCATTTCTTTATAATTTATAAAATTAAAAGCATCATTAAAAGTTAATTTTTTAATGAAAAGAAAAAAAAAAACATACAATTTAAAATTATCTTTATATAAGAAATGTTGAGTCCATTCCTGTAGGAAAAAAACAAAGATATTTTTCTAATTTTTATAACAATTTCAAACAATAAGCACATTTGTGATCACTTGGCTTATAAAATAAACATTCTTTTATGAATTAGTATATGAACACAATATTTTCTCTCTTTAAAAAGATTCTAACAAGTGAGATTGTTATGTTGAATGCTTGCTTATATATATGTATTCATAGCATCACAGAAAATAAATATTCCTGTTTTAAAATATGAACATCATTGAATAAACAGAGAGGGGAAAAAATATCAAAATAAAAGACAGGGGAAAATGAATAGAGCTCATGAATAGAAAAGTCTTGAAAATAACAAATAGAATCCGACGGAAAATAATAATCTCAATCAAGAATTGAAATAGAGTAAAAAAATATAACATTAAACAAATATACCCACCCTCCCCTCTTGACAAAAAATTTCTTCTGATTGGGATTGAATAAGACAACCTATTTTCTTAAACAATATGCAAAAATCAGCTACAACTGAAAAAAGTGACTTATGGTTTAAATTTACTGCTTATAAGATTCAATAGATAAGTCCATAAAATAGATCTCTGACTAACAGTCTCTGTCAATTACGCATAAAGATGAATTTTTGTAGGACACACATCCCTGGATTTATCAAATATAAAAGCTGTTTTAATTGTACAATGTAGTATTCAATTTCCAATACAATCATAGAATAATACACTTTAAATTACTTTAGCAATAATTTTGTAAATATTCTTTTATAATCAATAATTGTTTTATGTTAAGAATTCAAAAATTAAATTACCTTCCTTCATATATAATTGCTTAATAAAGAATAAAAAAAAGGAAAAGAAGAAAGAACATACAAATCAAATTCTTTCTAACAGAAAGAAAAAAAAATTATAAGCAAAATCTTATTACTGTTCTGAAATGTTAATATTTTTCTTTCAATATTCTACAAAAAATTTATAATCTATAACAGTTAAGATATGCAATATTATATTGCTAAAAAGAAGAAAAAAACAAGAAAACTTAATTGTCTTTAAACACCCTCTCCTCTTCTGAAAGAGAAAGGGAGATATACATAATTTGATTAACAAACTTTTTTCCCTTTTTAAATACCTCTTTTCACATTTGATAGAATAATCTGAAAACCAAAACAGTCCTAATAAAGTTTTTCAAATTTTCACAGGTAAAAAATGATGCAATACAAATAAAAATTCATTGATATTTTGAAAATATACAAATTTACATTAAAAGGATTTACTGACATAATAAGATGTAAAAGAACATTTGGCTCTTGAATTTTCAAGCAACATATTTGAATAGGAAGGAAAATTATCTGAAAATATTCTACAACAAAGTTATCATTTACTGTGTTTAGATATTTCTTTTCTTAGGATTTTATGTACAGCTGAACTGCCATGAAAATTTAGATAATTAAAATTTCTCTTAAACAGATCAGTATTTTTTGTTGAAGTGAAAGACTTTTGCTCAAAATATTACATTAAATAGTTTTTAAGAAATGTAAGCTGATTGTTATTTTACATGACAGATTCACAGACTATGTAGAACGGTAAATATATGAAAATTCCTGAGCCAAACAAAGAATAAAACTATTTCTTTAAAAGAAAAAAAAAAAAAAAAAAATTTAAATAAAAATTTTTAAAAGTACAAAATATTCTGAAATTAATAGCAGAAAAAAAAACCCCTAAAAGATGTATAATTACAGACAACATGTTATACTGTTAGTTAGCAGTAGAAAATTTTATACATTATACAGCTTTTGGCCTCATTTGATTGCTCCTGTCTCCTCTGCAAGTAGGGCAGTACCATTTTCCCTTGGGTTTTGTCATTAGTCCAACACATGAGAAATGGAACCACTCACGTTCACAATTAACATTGTCACAACCGATCATTTCACCATAAGATACCTGATCACATAAGCAGTATGTAGGTTCATTGGGATCAATTGGAGGATCAACAGTCGGTGTTTCTGTTTCTTTTTCCACTTTAGTTTTCCTCTTCTTTTTCTTTTTAGTCTTACTGGTACTTGGAGTTATAACCTCTTTCTCGTGACGTTCATGACCAGAATCATCTCTAAGTGTAATTTCCACATGGCGTTGTCGACGAGATCTTTTGTTTGGACGTTCTGGAGGCTCATTTTTATTTTCATTTTGAGTTTCATTCTCCCGTCCTAAATCTAAAAATGAAAGGGAAATAGATAATTATATATGTATTCTGGATAAAAAATAATGTAACTTTTGAATATTTTAAAAAATGCAAATCTGTGAAAAGTATTTTTTGATTTTTTTTTTCTTTGTTTTGTCTTCATCTTTACAGTACTTTCTTTCAAAAAAACTTTTAGTTCATTCAGCCAATATGTTAATAAATAAATAAAATGTGCACAAATGGCATATCGTATATTAAATTTTATGACATGCAATTTCAAATTAATACTATTATTGCTTAAAAAGAACATTCCATTCATGAAACATGTTTATAATTACTATGTGTTAGATTACAATGCCAAAATATTAAATATAAAAAGGAAAAAAAAACCCTTTTACATAGCATTTAGTTTTTTTTTTCTTTTAATGTGTGTTAGTCATCAAAAAATTTTTTAGTCTTCCATATAAAAATTTAAAATTTTCCTATCATTGAAAATTATCTAAATCACAAAAATTTAAATCAATTTTAAGTAAATGGTATTAACAAAATATAATTTTTTCTAATCTTAAAAATCTTTAATTCTTTGACAGCAGGGCTTAATCTCTAGCCAAAAAAAAAAAAAAAAAGGTTTGGAGCTCTAATATTCCGCAGTACTAATAACCATAGTGTGTATGCCCCCCCTCCCCCCCAAACTATTCCACTTTTTAGTTATCACTCCTTCCGAATAGAAGTCTTTGCATAATTTTAATGCTAATCAATTGCAGAATTCTGCGATTAAATATGGTAAGGATTATGATTCGGGAATAATGTTGAGAGAAAAAAAGAGGAAACATTCACAGCTATATATATATATATATATATTTTTTTTTTTTTTTTTTGAAATGAAAACATGCATGAAATTTACAAGAATTAATATTTATAAGCTGAAAAATGAAACCAATCAATAAGAAAGGATTCACTGTCACACACAAAAAAAAAAAAAAAAAAAAAAAAAAAAAAAGATGGATTGAAACCGAATTTATTATCTAGTCTATTAAGTTGTCCTGTATATAAAATTTTTAATGTGAGACAAACGGAGCACAAGAAAGCCCAAGCCTAAAAACTGATATAAAAATTGAGAGTATTTCATCTCCCTCCCTATGTGTGATACATTACATCACATATAAGGGTTTTAATAAATAAGAATGAAAAAGCTTGGAGATGGTAAGGATAATCTAGACTTTGGCTTTTCGGAAATGTTATTGTGCTTGACTCCGGAGCCATGTATTTATGAGCTCCGTAGAATTCCAATCAATATTTAAATATTAACTAAAAATAGCAAAGTACCAGAATGATCTCTGGTGCAAATTTAAATCCTGTCTGACAGTACAGCAAAAAGGCAAAATTGTAATGTTTTCTCTGTATTTTGTTTTAAATGCTGAAAAAAAGATGATTCCTTTAAAAATAAAAGAAAAAACTTACTTACAAATATGAATGTATTCTTTGAGAGTATTACCCTCCTCAGTCCTGAGACAAATTTTACCTGGCACTACAAAAACCAATTTAAAATTATTATGAAACATCTCCAAAGATGCATCAGTCTGTATATTGATGTTTCTAATATGCATACTTTTATTTTAAAAGTCTAGTTGTAATTTTAACATTTCTAGAAGTATTTAAATTAATTTAAAGGGTCACCTCCAGGCAACATCAGGACTGAGAAGGTTAATCACTGTTCAGTGTATTAAAAATGCATTAAATCAATAGAATTATATTTACATTAAATAATGCTTATATTAAAGTAAAACCTAGAGCTTAGTGAACATATCAACTCAGGCTTGTTCGTGAGAGGGTTTAATGAACCTCCAATGCATGCTATCAAAATTATATTGCCCTATTCAAATTTGTAGGAAATAAGTTATTTGTAATTCACTGTATGAAAAAGTTTAATCATAAACTCAATAACAAGAGCAAAAAAAAAATATTTTTAAAGTAAAATTTTTTAATCTACAAAAGCTGATTAAACATAGATATTCAAACTCATTAGACTGTTTTTTTTTTTTTTTTTTTTTTTTTTTTTTGTTCTTTTCGATTCCAAAATCTTGTATAATGAATCCATACTTTATTCAATCTAGAATCATCTAATTTGGTATACCAAGAAAGTGGAGATTTCTAAACATTTATAAAGTTTTAAAAATACAATTACAGGTGCAATAAATATTTGGCACATTTGTTGTGTTATCCAAATATTGATTGAATATTTGAGTATTCATTTGTCAGATATTCATACAAAAACAACCAAATGATGAAAATTTAAAATTTTTAAATAAATTTGTAAAAAAATTGCTTTTTGGTTTATTTATTTTATTAATATTCAAATTCTTTCCTCCCCTTGTTAAAATTTTTATTGGTATTATTTAAAAAAAAAATAAATAGACCTAATAAATGTGTTAATATCAACATATTGCAACCAGCAACAGTGAAATGGCAGAAAAGTTCATTATTGCCTTGTGAGAAAGGTGGCTACTGGCAAAAAAAATTTTACTAGCTTTTTTTTTTTCATTTAGTGGTTTTATGGGTGGCACCAACTTTAGCCTTTATATAAATATTTCATTATAGTTCAAATTGAACATTTTAATGATCTGAACTGGGTTTTTTGATTCAGCTGGTTTACTTTTAATATTAAAAGATCTTATCACCTTTTTGAATAACACATTGAAAAGTATGTTTCCACTTGTAATCAAAATTAGATTTTTTTTTTTTTTCATTATTTATTGCACCTTTAGATATCAAAATACCATAGCTGTTATAATGTGTTTAAATATTGGATACAACATAATTAACTTCAAAAATATTGTAACACATAAAACAAAACACAAACACCTCTTATCTATTGCTTGTTCTTGTTTGAAACTAAATTTTGAAAATGAATTAAATGTCCAGGTAAAAAATAATCATTCATATTCACACAATTTTACTGTTGTCGTTGTGAATATAAAACATTGTCTTAACATATTTTTAATTTTACAACCCATCAAAAATGTATTAACAACCTTTGTACAATGTATGCATATACTCAGGGTTGCGAAAAACCCACTTGCCCCAAAAAACCCCGGGTGGGTTTTATTGAGTAAAACCTACTCTAAAAAACCTAATAAAACCCACATTAAAGTGGGTTTTTTAATATCTGTGGTCAAAGTGTTTAATATTCAGCAGGTTTTACATTAGTTTTTTTAACTTTTGTGTTTAAAAAGTTACACTATCCTATCAAAATAGATTATGAGTGTACTGCTAAATATGACAAAGCCAAAATTGTCAAAATAAAATATTGTGCTTAATTCTTTAAAAACTTTTTAATATTATGAAAGAAACGGCCAAAATCAATGTATGTAACTAATTATAACATTTTTGCATAGATGAAAAATGACAAGATCTTTTATTTAAAGATTTAACAATGTAAAATTTCATAATGTCCCACAAATTTGAGCAATTCCCTTTTCGCTAGTATTGGTTAAAAGAAAAAAAAGGAAAGGAGGGGACTTTTTTACCCTATATTTTATTTCCTAATACATATTGTACCATCCATACTTGTTTATAAAAATAAACATCATTGTATATTACATATGTATAATAAATTCATTTCAAAATATTCAAATTAAATAATTATAATCAGTTATGTAGATAATTGCATCCTTTGATTGATAAAGAATAAAACATTTGTTTAAAAAATGTGTTTTTAGTGGGGAATATTGAAATATGAAAATATCAAAAGATTTTTAAATATAATACATACTTTCTAGAAATAAGAGCTTTCCCCTGTCATTACCTCTTTTTAAAAAAATCCAATAAAACCCAATAAAGCCCGAAAATCCCCCAAAAAAACCCAGCTGGGTTGGGTTTTTTATAAAAAACCCGGGTTTTTTGCAACCCTGATGTACTAGATATGTAAGGTGGAGGAAGGGGATAAAGATAATCTTTAAAGGGTCTCATGCTTTTTGTCAACAACTCTAAATACAGTATTTGTTTTTCAATTGCTATTATCAATAAAAATAATTTTAATTAATCAAATTAATATAAATGAAATATATCTGATTAATATTCTAATTTAAGTCTCACTATAATGCTTTCAAAATTATATTATTTTAGTATATTTATTAAATTTAGCCTTCTTGCCAGTTTTTTCTGGCAAATTGCCCAGCTCTAATTTAAACATAAAATATATATGATTCAGGAGTGAGAATAGCCAAACTAGAAAAAGGAACTGTTTAAATAATTAAAAAAAAAAAAAAATTCAAAAAGTAAATTTGATTTCTATTCTACATGAGACTATCAATTTCTTTATCTGGTATGTCTTTGAAACTTTTCTATTGGAAGGGAAGGATTCAGAATTTTATTCGAAATCTAGAAAATTCTAAAATCTGGAAAGCTTTCAGTCCTGAGAATTCTGGATAATAGGCCCTATTCTGTACTAATATATGTACAAACTATACATTGTGATAATTAATATTTGTAAACATTTAGTTTTTATTAAAATGATTAAGGTTTTTAAGTATGATAAAAGTGTACTTATATTTTTTCTTTTTTTTAAAGTAAAAATTAATAAATTAATCTCTGTTAAGATAAATATAATAAATATTGTAATGTGCATTCTCATAATAATATTTATAATAATTTTTAGCCTTAGTAATGATTATATGTACATTATCTTTAAAAATTTGAATCTTTGTAGGAGGAAAACACTGTTGAAAAATATCTGAGCTTTTTCCTTAAAAACCAATATTTTGTATGATATTTCTTTATTTACCTAATCAGGTACTAAATTAGGTCAATATGTTACATAGAATTATGGTGTTAAATATCCAGAAAATTTTCACGCCAGCAAAAATGAAAAATTGGTAAATAAATTTTCATTTAAGTGACAAAAATAGTGAAGCAAATAATTTTTTCGCAGATGGTAAAAATCCTGGTGAAAACCTGTTTTTCCAAAGAAGGTTAAAATCATGAGACTGTAAATACCGTCCAACTCTGCTATGTAAGGGACAGAGGGAAAGAACTTAAATAGGAAGGAGTGTAATTTAGATAGTTATTGTTACTAGTGAGAAACGATAGAACAAGACAAGATTTTTAAGATACTATGCTTTTTGTGCTGGAGAGGGAGTAGAAAAAAAGGAAGCAGATATTTCAGGCAGGTTGTTTGGGAAGATTTTTGATTAAGATTATTGAAAAAAATATGGAAATCAGCCAAAAAAGTCAAAATTATCTGCTTTAGATTTTTATATCAATTTTTTCTGCTAAAAAAGTTTGTGAAAAAATGATGGGTGGGGGGGAAGGGGCTTATATTTAGGAAGGGAAAGGAAAATAAAAACTACTTAAAAATTGTTGGAGGGCTTATAATTGTAATTTGATAATACCTGTATTTAGTGTTGTTGACAAAAAGCAGGAAACCCTTTAAACATTATCTTTATCCCCCCTTTTTTTTTCTCTAAACATTATAGCAAAAAAACTTCATATAAAGTTAAACAAGGTTTTCATAGGATCAAAAATAAAAATTTACAGTAATCAAATAATGATAAATTAATACATGCACAAACCTAATTTCATTCTATCAAGTTCAAGTTGACGAGACTTATTTTCAATGATGTCTTGAATCACTTGAACTATTTGGAGCTTTTTGTCTCCAAGATCTTGTGTTTGGATGAGAGCTCTTTGAACTTGTAATAAAGTCCTTTTACGACTACTTGAGTCCAGATCTTTTTTTAAAATATTTTGATAATTGTCAATATCTTGCAATATTTCTAAAAAATAAAATAAATATTTAATATTCTGATTTTTTAATATAGCAGCATCATTTCAGAGTTTATTTGAAGAGGCAAAATTATTTTGTTGGATATAATAAAACAAATAGCTACTGCTCATACAAGGCATCACAAAATAAATCCAGATTTTTTTGTTCATGAGAAATTATCTATTTTTCTCATGCAGTTTCAAAGAAATATTTGTATTTACTATTATAATTTATTTAGGGGAGAGTGGGGATACTTGAGCCACCCCTATTATCTCTACAGTTGGTTAATTTTTCTTTCTAAAACTGCCAATATGTTAACACATTTATAGTTCTGAACATGTAAAAAAGAAATCACACATCTTGGTACCATTTTGAAAGTATGGTGATCAATAGTTGTCTTTTCCCTATCTGAAGTAAATTTTTGGGTACATGGTTTTTTTGTAATCAAAGTTTTGTTTAAAGTTGCAACTACATACATAAATTTAATAAGCATAACTTCAATTGTATTTTGAATTTAAAATAGTTCTAATAGCTGCATGCTTTATTTAGTAAAACTCTGGGAAACAAAACTAGTGGTAGTGGGGATACTTGAGCCAGTGAGAGTGGGGATACTTGAGCCATGTCTCAACCCTCCCCACTAGAAATTAAACATAGGAGAAACAAACAAAAAATAAAATTCCTTCCTTATATTCACTAATAGATTTTTTTCTGGATAAAAGAGAAAAAAAATTTTCATTTTATTTTATTTTTCTTAAAAAAATAACGACTTAAAAATGTTTAAAAATGTATATTTTTTAAATGAAAATATCCATTTTAATTTTCATTTTGACTAGCAAAATAGCCTGTCTAGATAAATGTAAACATAGTTTTCAATTTAACTTTTATTAAATTAAAATAACTTTTTTAAACTGTTTTACAGGCTATAATCTCTAATACTTTAATTAGTTAGGTCCAACATATTAAAATATTTATTTTTTAATATAACATATTAAGATTAATATCTTATATTGAAATCGTAACCTCTGTTGCTGTAATTTTTTTTAACTAAGAAAATTGAAGAAAAATTGGTAAAAAGAGCGCACAAAAAACAAGAAAAGCAACAAAAATCCCAGTTCAAACTTACCTGCATGGAGCCAAAGAATAAGACAAAATCTTTTCCTGTGAAATCAAAAAAGTGTTTGAAATAGTAGAATGATACATCTGGCTTAAATTCCGACAGCTACTAAATTAAAAGCATGAGTTCGACATTATCATAAGAGGAAAATTCTGCCAATGATGGTGATGATGTGAAAAGAAAATCTTCTATTGATGGTTGGTTACTAATAAAATATGCCAGAAAGAAAACTAAAAATATTTGTTGGATAAGCACTTAATATTTTGAAAATGAAATTTGCCCGAAGAATAGCAGATTCCAAATTTAAATGGCTCTGAACTGAGGTAGTTTCTACTGTCGTTATAACTCAAGTTGAAATTATCATTTGACAACCAGTTCTAACGACAAAAAGTGATCGTATTACTAACTTTGTTTTCTCAATTGGTTTGGAAGGACTTTATGTTTCATAATTTATCATTCTGTAAAATGTTTGTGCAAAAATAAAGCGAAAAAAAATTACTTTTGTAGGTATTTTTCCGTAGTGGCTCAAGTATCCCTCCCATGGGGATACTTGAGCCACCATGTAAAACAAAAAATAAACATTTTTTATACATAGAAAAATAGTTCAAAATTCATTGAAAGTGGTTTTCAGTTGAAGAAAAAACATCAAATTTTCATTTTCAATATTTTATTTTATTATAAGAAATTATAAAAAATTTAAAAAAAATAAAATTCAAAAAATGGCTCAAGTATCCCCATCTTCCCCTACATGCAAACATTAATATGTGCTCACATGGCATTTGTAAACTTTGGACCTCTTTACTATTAATAAATACCTTTTATTACTGCCAGAAAATATTTAAAATTATTCTAGGTTATCTTTATTTTCCAACATTATTTAAAATCATATTTAATTTTTTGCACTATTGCAAGTTAATTTTTTATAACTTTTTTACATGTGCTGCATACCAATATTAAATATATTAGCAGTGGTGCTACCAACTATATTATTTGAAGCAAAGGTAGTAAGTTAGCAGTAGTTTGTCAATGATTTAAAAAAGCAATTAAATCATGACTTTAATAAATTTTATTTTCAAATCATTGATTAAAATCATAAATTTTCTAAATGTTTAAGATGACATAAAAAAGTATTAAAATCTAATATGAACACAATTTGAGAAGTTTCTACAGATATTTTGACATAAGAATACACAAAAAGAAAAGTTTTAATAATTTTTTCTAAGCTGAATTCCTGAGTTTGTAAAAAAGTTATATACAATAAGTTTGTAAAAAGATAATTTTAACTGGACATTAAAAAAAAAAAAAAAAAAAATTAAATGATATTTAAATTTAGTATTACTTGCAATGTCATAATTTCCTCTTAGTTATCAAATTATACATTCTTTTATAAAAAGTAAGCATAGCGAGTACAAAAAAAATCTGTAAGTAAAAGAATAAAATAGTCAAAATCTTATTTTCTAATTCAAGTCTTGTAATAATTTATAGCAAATATTGGAGCTAAAGAAGAATTAAAGAATGATATTGGCATACAATATCACTAATAAACTAATATATACGGAATTGGTTTGGTAGAATATAGTAGAAGAAATTATAATAAATCTAAAAATCCAGAGAAGAAAATTTGTAAAAAACTAAAAATCATGAGCAAAAGAATTAAGAAAAATCTAAATATTCAAAGTGAAATATTTGTAAAAATCTAAAAAATCCAAAGAGAAAAATTTGTAAAAATTATTAAATTGCTTCAAGTTTATTGCATGGAATGTTTAATTTATAAAAGAAATTCTCAAAAGTAATGAGTTGTCTGCTGAAAAGCATGCACTGTGATTGGGGAGAATTTTGAATTTGCCAAATTCTCACTTGTTATCAAAAACATCACTAAAACCAGGGGTGTACTCATAAAATAACAGAGGATATACCCTAGAGTGTGCATACTATAGCTTTCTTGAGAAACAGAGGGTATATAGTGTTCTTTAAAAAATGCAGAAAGTACTATATATGGCATATACCCAGACTGTATACTCTGTACTAAATCCCTGACTAAAGCTAGTATCTTATTTGTTCTAAGATTGTGTCAAGTATTTATCCTGAGCCATTTGTGAAACATTCTGCACTGTTCGCTCATAGAAATTAGCATTTTTTGTCACAGCCTTACACTTAAACTTAGAAAATAGGAGTCACCTACAGAATGGGCACATGTAGAACAGGATCATTATGGATGTTGATCCACCTGTTGGTACTTATGTATTAACGCCACAGCAGCAGAAGTTGCGGTAATGCCGCAATAAAGGGCTATCATGTTGTTCGCACGTGCACAAAAAAAAAAGGACTAAAGCATTAAAGAGCACTAAAAATGAGCAAAAAAAGAAAGCACTAAAAAAGCACGAACAACAAGATTGCTCTTTATTGGTGTATTACTGCAACTTCTGTTGCGGTGGCATTAATACCTAAGTACCTACCTGATTTTATGCAGTTACAGTAATGCTTTAAGATCTCAAAAGTAACAAAGAAATTTAAAATATTTATTGAAAAATATAATGTTCATATGAGCACTTTCAAACCTTATATTTACTTATAAAAAGGCACAATTTTACCAAAAATACTTTTTTAAATACAAAAATTATCATGATAAAAAATTGAACTTTAATAAAATTATTGAAATACAGTAAAAGTGAATTTTAAATGTTATATGTAATGGTGTATGTGCGTGACATTTAATGGGAAATTTTATGGATCAATATTGTGGTTGAATTTTTTGATGTAAAGTTTAAATCATCAGAAATTAACACATGTCAAGAACCTGCCGATCCGGATAGGAAATATAAAAATAGAGATGATATAAAAGTAATTAAGCTTGTCTAAAACAGAAATTTATAAATACAAAAGATTAACCTTGATATTGCAGATCTAGTTCTCTAAGTTGAGTGATATTTCTTTGAATATCATCCGGAATGTTTTCAACAAAATCCATATAATCTTCAACATAAATGGCAGAATGCATGGCCTCAAGAGCAGCATGATTCAAAATTTTGCTGGAATCAGTTTCGGGCTTTTGATTTACAAACATTTTTAATTTGCAGGGTAAATAATCTAAGAGTTCAAAGTATTTTATTGTAATGGCACACAATTGGATTACGTAGTAGGTTTTAAGTGATGAATTCAAAAATCATTTTTGAAAAATTCTAAGTAAAGCCAATCTGTTTTAGTATTAAACTTAGAGGCAAAATTTTAAACAAGAACGTCTTTTAAGACAGAGGCTCATCTGTTTAATAAACAAGGTTTATAGCAAGCTACAGAAGTTCAAGTTATTAAAAAGCACTGTAGAGTTGCATAAAAATCAAATCAACCGTTTCGGTCTGCCAAAAAATAAACAAAACATCCAGCATATTTTTTCGCATGGATGTATGTGGTAAAGAGAAGTATCACAACAAGATTTATTTAAACATAAATACGCCATCTAGTGGAAAAAATATATAACTTCTCGCTACAGGAAAATCCACGCAGTCCGCTATGCCCACTGAGTTGTTGCGTGCATTTTTGCCGATCCCACCGAAGCTAGCATAGGGGAGAAAAATACGGGCTTCTGATTGGTTGAATAATTTTGCTTTCCTTCATTTTTGAGTTTACGTTTATTTAATCATCAATTTCTGTTTGAAAACTTTTGAAAGCTGGATTTCCCTTCTGTTTTTGCATATTTATTAATGGATAAAGAAATAGAGAATTCGAAATTTATAATTAAAGAAGTTAATCAGGATGTTTAACAATTGTTCTGTATTAATTTTAGGAAATAATAAAAATAGAATTGTCATTTCTTCTTTCTATTTTTTTTAACATGATATGCACCTATATACACAATCAGAACAATTTATTTAGAAACAACAGTATTTTCATTTTACGGCGTCAAACTCAATTGTTCTATATTACTTTTTTAAAAAATTGCAATTTCTTGTTATTATTTTTTTTATGATATACTCATATATGTACACTAGCATTCAAGACGATCTATTTGCAAACAGTTTTTCGACCAATCAGAAGCCCGTATTTTTCTCCCTTATGCTAGCTTCGGTGAAATCGGCAAAAATGCTTGTTGCGCCCCACAGATTAAGTATTTACACCACGGAGTAGACACAGGAGGGGAAACTTAATGCGCATGACTCTTCGAAAATACAAAGTGAAATTTTGGTAAATAATGAGGGGGCTGTAGGTAGTAGGCTGGTTTTTTAGCTACTGCAATGCTTTTCAATGGAAAAAATGGTCATTTTTAATTTTTTTTTTTTTTTTTTTTACGAAAAAGCTGAATTTTTAGAAGGTTGTAAAAATGAAAATCTGATTAATTGTAGTTTTCTTCACAACATACATATTTTTTATAGGTATTTGGCGCTTCATTTTCGTTTTTAAGCCCTTTAAAATACGTGATCATTCTGACAAAAATCAAAGGGCAGGCAATTTAAAAACATTGAATATCGCGGATTAAAATGACTGTTGTAAATTAGTTGAACATCGCAAAAAAACAGACTTATGATTTTTAGAAATTAAGTATTAATAAAATATTTTGGAGTAAATTTTAATTTCGCGTAGTAGTTTTTATAACCTTAGACCAGGGCTGTCCAACGCAGCGACCGCGGGCGCCATGGCGCCTTTGCAGGTTCTCTTGGCGCCCTTTTAAAAATTTCCCCTTACTAGTTTCTTTAATACAATTTCCTTGCAAAGCATACTTTATTTGAAATCCTTGATATTTTCATGAGACATGTTTTAAAAGTCTCTGCAAGTGTATTTTGCGTATCAACAATTATAACGTACGCAACATAAAGAAAGGCAACACAGCACATGATTAATTAAAAAAAACTAATTATGAGTTGTTGTATATCTATACTAATTTATAGTTATGATTTATAAATACTTTATGGAAATTATGACAGTAGGAATTAATAAATATAGGCAATAACTTTTTTAATACTTTAAGAAGTAAAATGTAGAAAAATATAAGCGATCCTTCTTCTCTTTCGTGCAGAAATTTCAGAATTTTTGTTATTGTTATTAACATTGTTCCATTGACCATTCGGCTGTTTCATAAGACGCGAAAAAGGTTGTTGTTTTCTCCTCCAGACTTTTGATGATTTAAGTATTTTTTTTTTTTTTTTTACCTATAAAATCATGCGAAATGATTTCCATCAATGCAAGCTCTTTCAGGCTGTCTCTGTGGAACCATCCACAACTTCGTTTCTATACTCTTTACGATGGCAAATTTATGTCTCCAAAAATATTATAGGTATTGCAGAGTATTTATGTCTCCCAAAAACCTAGCGATATTTCTTATTCCTATTTTATTTCAATAATGGATGATATTTCATTTTTTGACTCCTTCCAGTTCAAAACTGTTTGAGGTAAATCCTCGCAGAAAAACGTATTATTTGAAATTTATTACAATTTACTAATATTTTGATTTTTTTTATTTGCATGGCGCTTTAGATGTATAGGGGTGTTATGTCTCATTTGCAATATATTGCTTCAAATATTAAAAGGTGATTTTCTTGCACGTTTTAAGCCATGTTAATAATGGCGCCCTTCATTGCTTGCCAAAAGCAGAGATGTGCCCCTGCTTGGTAAAAGGTTGGACAGGTCTGCATTAGACCATTTTAATAATCCATAACTTTGGATATTTATGCAATTAATGCATGTAGAATTCAAGATAATTTTTATTTTAATTATTTGGAGGAACTGCTTATTCATATTATGGATGTCTTGTGTGTCACCCCCCCCACTCTGCCCCCCAGGGGAGGCACATTTTTAATTTCTTTGCAACACCAGTCGTGTGACACAACATTTCACAGGTCTGCAACTGCTAATTCATATTATGGATGTCTTGTGTGTCACCCCCCTACTCTGCCCCCCAGGGAGGCACATGTTTAATTTCTTTACAACACCAGTCGTGTGACACATCATTTCAAAGGTCTGCAACAGCTTATTCATATTATGGATGTCTTGTGTGTCACTCCCCTACTCTGCCCCCAGGGAGGCATATGTTTAATTTCTTTACAACACCAGTCGTGTGACACATCATTTCAAAGGTCTGCAAATGCTTATTCATATTATGGATGTCTTGTGTGTCACCCCCACTCTGCCGCCCCAGGGGGGGCACATTTTTAATTTCTTTACAACACCAGTCTTGTGACACATCATTTCAAAGGTTTGCAACTGCTTATTCATATTATGGATGTCTTGTGTGTCACCCCCACTCTGCCGCCCCAGGTGGGGCACATTTTTAATTTCTTTACAACACCAGTCGTGTGAAACATCATTTCAAAGGACTGCAACTGCTTATTCATATTATGGATGTCTTGTGTGTCCCCCCTCAAGGGGGGCATATTTTTAATTTCTTTACAACACCAGTTGTGTGACACATCATTTGAAAGGTCTGCAACTGCTTATTCATATTATGGATGTCTTGTGTGTCACCCCCACTCTGCCCTCCAGGCGGGGGCACATTTTTAATTTCTTTGCAACACTAGTCGTGTGACACAACATTTCAAAGGTCTGCAACTGCTTATTTCATATTATGGATGTCTTGTGTGTCACCCCCCACTCTGCCGCCCCAGGGGGGGGTCACATTTTTAACTTCTTTACAACACCAGTCGTGTGAAACATCATTTCAAAGGACTGCAACTGCTTATTCATATTATGGATGTCTTGTGTGTCCCCCCTCAAGGGGGGCATATTTTTAATTTCTTTACAACACCAGTTGTGTGACACATCATTTGAAAGGTCTGCAACTGCTTATTCATATTATGGATGTCTTGTGTGTCACCCCCCCACTCTGCCCGCCAGGGGGGGCACATTTTTAATTTCTTTACAACACCAGTCGTGTGAAACATCATTTCAAAGGACTGCAACTGCTTATTCATATTATGGATGTCTTGTGTGTCCCTCCCCCCCACTCTGCCCCCCCCAGGGGGGCACATTTTTAATTTCTTTACAACACCAGTCGTGTGAGACATCATTTCAAAGGTCTGTAACTGCTTATTCATATTATGGATGTCTTGTGTGTCACCCCCACTCTGCCGCCCCAGGGGGGGCACATTTTTAATTTCTTTACAACACCAGTCTTGTGACACATCATTTCAAAGGTTTGCAACTGCTTATTCATATTATGGATGTCTTGTGTGTCACCCCCACTCTGCCGCCCCAGGTGGGGCACATTTTTAATTTCTTTACAACACCAGTCGTGTGAAACATCATTTCAAAGGACTGCAACTGCTTATTCATATTATGGATGTCTTGTGTGTCCCCCCTCAAGGGGGGCATATTTTTAATTTCTTTACAACACCAGTTGTGTGACACATCATTTGAAAGGTCTGCAACTGCTTATTCATATTATGGATGTCTTGTGTGTCACCCCCACTCTGCCCTCCAGGCGGGGGCACATTTTTAATTTCTTTGCAACACTAGTCGTGTGACACAACATTTCAAAGGTCTGCAACTGCTTATTTCATATTATGGATGTCTTGTGTGTCACCCCCCACTCTGCCGCCCCAGGGGGGGGTCACATTTTTAACTTCTTTACAACACCAGTCGTGTGAAACATCATTTCAAAGGACTGCAACTGCTTATTCATATTATGGATGTCTTGTGTGTCCCCCCTCAAGGGGGGCATATTTTTAATTTCTTTACAACACCAGTTGTGTGACACATCATTTGAAAGGTCTGCAACTGCTTATTCATATTATGGATGTCTTGTGTGTCACCCCCCCACTCTGCCCGCCAGGGGGGGCACATTTTTAATTTCTTTACAACACCAGTCGTGTGAAACATCATTTCAAAGGACTGCAACTGCTTATTCATATTATGGATGTCTTGTGTGTCCCTCCCCCCCACTCTGCCCCCCCCAGGGGGGCACATTTTTAATTTCTTTACAACACCAGTCGTGTGAGACATCATTTCAAAGGTCTGTAACTGCTTATTCATATTATGGATGTCTTGTGTGTCACCCCCACTCTGCCCGCCAGGGGGGGCACATTTTTAATTTCTTTGCAACACCAGTCGTGTGACACAACATTTCAAAGGTCTGCAACTGCTTATTCATATTATGGATGTCTTGTGTGTCACCCCCCACTCTGCCCCCCAAGGGGGGCATATTTTTAATTTCTTTACAACACCAGTCGTGTGACACATCATTTGAAAGGTCTGCAACTGCTTATTCATATTATGGATGTCTTGTGTGTCACCCCCCACTCTGCCCGCCAGGGGGGGCACATTTTTAATTTCTTTACAACACCAGTCGTGTGAAACATCATTTCAAAGGACTGCAACTGCTTATTCATATTATGGATGTCTTGTGTGTCCCTCCCCCCCACTCTGCCCCCCCCCAGGGTGGCACATTTTTAATTTCTTTACAACAACAGTCTTGTAACACATCATTTCAAAGGTCTGCAACTGCTTATTCATATTATGGATGTCTTGTGTGTCACCCCCACTCTGCCCCCCCCAGGGGAGCACATTTTTAATTTCTTTACAACACCAGTCGTGTGAGACATCATTTCAAAGGTCTGCAACTGCTTATTCATATTATGGATGTCTTGTGTGTCACCCCCACTCTGCCCGCCAGGGGGGGCACATTTTTAATTTCTTTGCAACACCAGTCGTGTGACACAACATTTCAAAGGTCTGCAACTGCTTATTCATATTATGGATGTCTTGTGTGTCACCCCCCACTCTGCCCCCCAAGGGGGGCATATTTTTAATTTCTTTACAACACCAGTCGTGTGACACATCATTTGAAAGGTCTGCAACTGCTTATTCATATTATGGATGTCTTGTGTGTCACCCCCCACTCTGCCCGCCAGGGGGGGCACATTTTTAATTTCTTTGCAACACCAGTCGTGTGACACAACATTTCAAAGGTCTGCAACTGCTTATTCATATTATGGATGTCTTGTGTGTCACCGCCCACTCTGCCCCCCCCCAGGGGGGTTCATTTTTAATTTCTTTTCAACAACAGTCGTGTGAGACATTATTTCAAAGGACTGCAACTGCTTATTCATATTATGGATGACTTGTGTGTCCCTCCCCCCCACTCTGCCCCCCCAGGGGGGCACATTTTTAATTTCTTTACAACAACAGTCTTGTAACACATCATTTCAAAGGTCTGCAACTGCTTATTCATATTATGGATGTCTTGTGTGTCACCCCCACTCTGCCCCCCCAGGGGAGCACATTTTTAATTTCTTTACAACACCAGTCGTGTGAGACATCATTTCAAAGGTCTGCAACTGCTTATTCATATTATGGATGTCTTGTGTATCACCCCCACTCTGCCGCCCCAGGGGGGGCACATTTTTAATTTCTTTGCAACACCAGTCGTGTGACACAACATTTCAAAGGTCTGCAACTGCTTATTCATATTATGGATGTTTTGTGTGTCACCCCCCACTCTGCCCGCCAGGGGGGGGCACATTTTTAATTTCTTTGCAACACCAGTCGTGTGACACAACATTTCAAAGGTCTGCAACTGCTTATTCATATTAAGGATGTCTTGTGTGTCACCGCCCACTCTGCCCCCCCAGGGGGGCTCATTTTTAATTTCTTTTCAACAACAGTCGTGTGAGACATTATTTCAAAGGACTGCAACTGCTTATTCATATAATGGATGTCTTGTGTGTCCCTCCCCCCCACTCTGCCCCCCAGGGGGGCACATTTTTAATTTCTTTACAACAACAGTCTTGTAACACATCATTTCAAAGGTCTGCAACTGCTTATTCATATTATGGATGTCTTGTGTGTCACCCCCACTCTGCCCCCCCAGAGGAGCACATTTTTAATTTCTTTACAACACCAGTCCTGTGAGACATCATTTCAAAGGTCTGCAACTGCTTATTCATATTATGGATGTTTTGTGTGTCACCCCCCACTCTGCCCGCCAGGGGGGGCACATTTTTAATTTCTTTGCAACACCAGTCGTGTGACACAACATTTCAAAGGTCTGCAACTGCTTATTCATATTAAGGATGTCTTGTGTGTCACCGCCCACTCTGCCCCCCCAGGGGGGCTCATTTTTAATTTCTTTTCAACAACAGTCGTGTGAGACATTATTTCAAAGGACTGCAACTGCTTATTCATATTATGGATGTCTTGTGTGTCCCTCCCCCCCACTCTGCCCCCCAGGGGGGCACATTTTTAATTTCTTTACAACAACAGTCTTGTAACACATCATTTCAAAGGTCTGCAACTGCTTATTCATATTATGGATGTCTTGTGTGTCACCCCCACTCTGCCCCCCCAGAGGAGCACATTGTTAATTTCTTTACAACACCAGTCGTGTGAGACATCATTTCAAAGGTCTGCAACTGCTTATTCATATTATGGATGTCTTGTGTATCACCCCCACTCTGCCGCCCCAGGGGGGGCACATTTTTAATTTCTTTGCAACACCAGTCGTGTGACACAACATTTCAAAGGTCTGCAACTGCTTATTCATATTATGGATGTTTTGTGTGTCACCCCCCACTCTGCCCGCCAGGGGGGGCACATTTTTAACTTCTTTGCAACACCAGTCGTGTGACACAACATTTCAAAGGTCTGCAACTGCTTATTCATATTATGGATGTCTTGTGTGTCACCGCCCACTCTGCCCCCCCAGGGGGGCTCATTTTTAATTTCTTTTCAACAACAGTCGTATGAGACATTATTTCAAAGGACTGCAACTGCTTATTCATATTATGGATGTCTTGTGTGTCCCTCCCCCCCACTCTGCCCCCCCAGGGGGGCACATTTTTAATTTCTTTACAACAACAGTCTTGTAACACATCATTTCAAAGGTCTGCAACTGCTTATTCATATTATGGATGTCTTGTGTGTCACCCCCACTCTGCCCCCCAGGGGAGCACATTGTTAATTTCTTTACAACACCAGTCGTGTGAGACATCATTTCAAAGGTCTGCAACTGCTTATTCATATTATGGATGTCTTGTGTATCACCCCCACTCTGCCGCCCCAGGGGGGGCACATTTTTAATTTCTTTGCAACACCAGTCGTGTGACACAACATTTCAAAGGTCTGCAACTGCTTATTCATATTATGGATGTTTTGTGTGTCACCCCCCACTCTGCCCGCCAGGGGGGGCACATTTTTAATTTCTTTGCAACACCAGTCGTGTGACACAACATTTCAAAGGTCTGCAACTGCTTATTCATATTATGGATGTCTTGTGTGTCACCGCCCACTCTGCCCCCCCAGGGGGGCTCATTTTTAATTTCTTTTCAACAACAGTCGTGTGAGACATTATTTCAAAGGACTGCAACTGCTTATTCATATTATGGATGTCTTGTGTGTCCCTCCCCCCCACTCTGCCCCCCCCAGGGGGGCACATTTTTAATTTCTTTACAACAACAGTCTTGTAACACATCATTTCAAAGGTCTGCAACTGCTTATTCATATTATGGATGTCTTGTGTGTCACCCCCACTCTGCCCCCCCAGAGAAGCACATTTTTAATTTCTTTACAACACCAGTCGTGTGAGACATCATTTCAAAGGTCTGCAACTGCTTATTCATATTATGGATGTCTTGTGTATCACCCCCACTCTGCCGCCCCAGGGGGGGCACATTTTTAATTTCTTTGCAACACCAGTCGTGTGACACAACATTTCAAAGGTCTGCAACTGCTTATTCATATTATGGATGTCTTGTGTGTCACCCCCCTACTCTGCCCCCCAGGGAGGCACATGTTTAATTTCTTTACAACACCAGTCGTGTGACACATCATTTCAAAGGTCTGCAACTGCTTATTCATATTATGGATGTCTTGTGTGTCACCCCTACTCTGCCCCCCCAGGGCAGCACATTTTTAATTTCTTTACAACACCAGTCGTGTGACACATCATTTCAAAGGTCTGCAACTGCTTATTCATATTATGGATGTCTTGTGTGTCACCCCTCACTTTGCCCCCCAGGGGAGCACATTTTTAACTTCTTTACAACACCAGTCTTTTGACACATCATTTCAAAGGTCTGCAACTGCTTATTCATATTATGGATGTCTTGTGTGTCACCCCCTCTCTGCCGCCCCAGGGAGGGCACATTTTTAAATTCTTTACAACACCAGTCTTGTGACACATCATTATAAGGTCTGCAACTGCTTATTCATATTATGGATGTCTTGTGTCACCCCCCACTCTGCCCCCTTATCGTCGCCTATCGTCAAAAAATCCGCATGGCAAAATTTTAACAGTACTTTCCCCTCCTGCTTCTTACTGCGTGATTTTTCCGTGTGTAAATGCTTAATTTGTGTTGCGCCCGTCTTTACTTCAAGTGCATGCGCATACGTTACATTTGTTCAGTTCAGAGATACAGTGACATTCGCTGAGATAGCTTAGGTAAGTTTTTCAATGTGAACAGGTATCCAATCCCGGGAGGATCCACTTCAAATACGGCGATCTTAAGATATCTTATGTTTGTGGTGTGAACAGGGTATTAGAGAGTTCCAGGCCTGAGCTATCTTAACTATCCATAGTGTGAACAGGGTATAAGCTCGAGTGATGTGATAGTCGTTCTTGATTCCTCAATTTAGAATGGGGGTGTTCAGCTTTTACGCGCGCTGAGCGCGCGCGCTCAGGAGCCACGGTCATGGAGTGGGTTCCTATCGCGGACGGGATATCCGTTCACTAGTCGCTATTGTGCTACCGGTACTACAACCAAAGACTGCAACTGTGCGCTGAATAATAGGTGGAGAACAGATCACGGATGTAATTACTTGCTGTGCCATTGACTTTCTAATATATGTAGACGCCGCATCCCATTGTTCTCTGGGCATGGTTTTGAATCCAACGTCTTTGGTGAAAAGATGCTGTTTTTTGGCAGTGATTGCTTTATTGGCAACTTTCAGATTTCACATTCTCTCTTTAGAGAAGCTTGCGGTCAACTCAAAACATAAGAGGGAGAAAAACCGGTTTGGCGCGCTAAATCTACCCTCCGTCACGTGACGGAAGGCAAAGAAAAGGTTGCCATTGTGGTGTCTAGGTATCTTAAGTCATTGTGCTGTGCCAATTATAAAGATAATCTGTTACAAATGAATTAAAGCACGCTGGCCGAATGGTCAGAGAGCTGAGCTTGCAACCAGACGATACGAGTTCGAGACCTTCGCGAGCCAAAAGTCGGTTTATTTTTTTTTTAAATTATTGGTTGCTTTTTATTAATAAATAAGACATTTTTATTAAAGATAAATTTTATATTAATAATACAGAAGCCCGTGTATTTCTATTATAATAATAAAATACTTATTTAAATACGAGAAAATGAAATTTTTGCGGAGAGATTTTTTTTTAACCCTTCTAATATTCTAAATATCGTTTGAAAGGGATTTATATATGAGGAGCCCAGAAGCCAAGGGGTACAAGTGAGAAAATTTAGATTTCGAGTAAATTGAGTTCAAAGTTAAACATCAATTGTAATTGAATGAATTGAGGTATGAAACTTTTGCTTACTTCTTAGTGATCTTTGAACTCTTATTTAAATAACTGATTAAAAAAAGGGGGAATACAATTTTTCTTTTTACTTATAACTAAGCAATGTGTATCGTCATTCGGCACTTGTACCTCTTGGCTTCCAAGCAGTAAAGAAAACTGCTTGAAAGCTAAAGGATACAAGTGCCAAATGAACACAATAAAGGAAAAATTATTAAATGAAAAGTTGTAGTTATGAAAAAATTAAGAACAATGTACATACAAATAAGTCAAAAGACAAAATTTTATTTTAATATAAATTCTAAAAAAGGAAAAATTATGAAATAAAAAAATGAATTTACGAAAAATTTATGAACAATGTTGATATAAATAAATGAAAGGAAAAACTTTTGTTCTAATATAAGTTTTAAAATTTTATTATAAGTTTAGAAACATTGTAATTTATAGTTTTTAACACTTACCAACAAAGTTGAAAAGTGAATATGATTTTGGTTTGTGAGTCCGTCTGTCCGCGCCCTAACTCTTGTAAATATATTCGGATCGCCTTGAAATTTTTGGGAATTATTCTTTTTTACCTCAACACAAACGTATTGCAAATAAAGTTTCTAACACGATTAGTTTATATACAGGGACAATCAAAAGTTTTCCATTACATTACAGTTTATGGGAAAATCTGTTTTAAATGAATTTGAAAGATGTTACACCATGTGGCATATTAAAATTTATATGCATTTACGAATTGCACTAAAATAAACATTCTATAAAATCTGAGGTGAAAAGAATAGTTATTATTTATTTACAAAACCATGCAAAAGATTTACATTACCTAATGATAAAGATGGAATTGTTTGCGACTTATTTTAATTATATTACAATTTTCCCCTGTAATAAAATTCATATATATCGCTAAGGCTTAATATAAGTTATTTCGCACATAATACGAAGTACACAATATTTACAGGAACACAAAAAAGATTTCAAATAGTATATTCTATCCGAAATACTGTATATATTATCAATGATGATTGATGGATGGACGAAATGCCATTTTAATTATGAATTGCACTTTTACGTTTCACTAAATTTATACATGTTATATGACATGTATAAATGCTATAGTTCATATACAAGGTTACATAAAAATACTCGTAAAGGTTACAGAACATGAGCGTACTTTATTTAAAGATTGCTTTTAAATAAGTCATGTATTTCTATGCTGAACTGCATTCAGTTTACTAAGAAATGCTTGTAAAATATAGATAAAATGATATACAGGATCACGCATAAAATTTTATGCATGGTCATCGATAGATGATAATTTCTGAAAATGTAATTTCAGTAGTCTTAAGTGTGTTTTAGCTTGAATTAAATTTCAGCTAAATACTGGCGTATAATAAAGGTTCAAGATAAACTACAGAATGAATAAAAGTATACAAGTATGCTTCCATCTATTAGTATAAACTGCTGAAAGAGAAATTTCAAACTATTATCTGTTTTCTTGCTAAACTAATTCTTCCCGTTACACAGTATATATCAACCGACTGATAAAACATGGGGCTGCTCAAAAGGATCAGAATATATATTTGGCAATGGATAGTAACTCTTTATTACCCAAAATAGCAAAAATTTTTAAGGATTTCAGGGAGTTTTGGAAGGTGTTCATAATCTATGCTTAACGCATGATTTTTCTTACTTGATAACAATTAAAATGCATTTATTTAATGTATAAAAAAGCAAATATCTTTGTATGTCATTCTTCGTGCTTCTGCTATATAGACGTTAACGGACACAACTGTACTTATACCCGTTAGCCTTCACACGTTTCACTGCTTTGGGAAAGAGGTTAAGTAACTGACTCCTATAACTCAGTACATAATGAAAAAATCCCTCTTAACTCTTTACCTACAAATAAATAGACATATTTCCAGATAGCCTGTGCCCTTAACTCAATTTTTTCAATTTTGTCACTTATACTAATTGGATGCTGGGCTCCTCATATACAGGGTGTTTCGCTACCAGACCGACAAACTTCTAGGGGTGATAGTAGACATAAAGACAAACATTATTAAATAGGAAACCATGGGGCGCAAACGTCTTCTGTAGGAGCTAGGGGCCATTAAAGTTTAAGGTGCAAAAATTCAAACACTGATAAAAATTAGAAAAAAGGGTCGATTTGTTTGCGGTTTTCTCTAAAAGCATTCTTTATATCACGATTTTTAATTTTTTTTAATTTTAAAGGTTAAGTTCGAAAATTGTCGATAGAGGGTGCTTTCGACTTTAGAGTAACGAACAAATACTTTATGCCGTTCTTTTGTGCATGGGGTTGAAATTATTCTAAAGTTTAGACTTTAACTTAAATTTTAAGCCCAAAATCGGAAACATGGGAATCGGTTAACTAGCGAAAAAATAACTGTGAACCGAGGGGGAGATTTTAAACGCTCATAAACATTGGACAAACTAATCGATTTTGTTGCGGTTTGCGTGTAGGTCATTTCCTTGGTAATTATTATATTCAAAATGACGTACAGCTGTGGTGTCCTCATTTTTTCATAGAGGACGCTTCCGACATATCTCCGTCATTTCAATGGTATTACTCCTGGGAGTTTTACTACCATCCTTCCAGGAAGTGTTAGGGATACAAAAGCGACTCGGAATCACATAGGAATGTAACGTTGAAAATGTCCTTTTCGCGAGTTATGGTTAAAGGAAGCAGAGAAAAAACATCAGAAACAAGCAGAGAAACAGCAACACGTTAATATGACATAAAACAGTTTATTTAAAGGTTTTACTAGAAAAGATGTTTGAAATTACGACCAGAAGTAATTCGACATGCTTTACAGCGGCGTCGCATGTAATTCCTCACGCTTTGAAAGATTCCTGGAATCTTTGATAGATTTCCGGAAGATTCAGAAATACGAGATGCTAAGTCTTTAATTGATGGTACGGGATTCTCATACACCCAACTTTTCATGTGACCCCAACAGAAGAAGCTCAAACTTGATAAGTCCGGTGATCTGGCAGGTCAATAAACCGGGCCACCACGACCTATCCACCGCTATCCATATATTACGTTGAGGTATCGGTGAACATCATTGGTAAAATGTGGAAGAGCCCGATCGTGCTGGAACCACATAGAACTGCGCGAGAGAGAAACTTTCACGCGCATTACCGTTCAGCGCCATCTACCGCAAGAAAATAGCAGCGCCATCTACTGTCGCTGTCAAGCTTGCTGGACTTTTTCTGGTCATAATTTCGAAACTTTTTGCAGTAAAACCTTTAAATAAACTTTGTTCTGTCACTTTAATATGTTGCTGTTTCTCTGCTTGTTTCTGTTGTTTTTTCTCTGCTATTTTAAACGTAACATGCAAAAAAGCAATTTTCAACGTTACATTCCTGTGTGATTCCGAGTCATCTTTGCATCCCTTACACTTCCTGGAAGTATGGTGGTCTGGTAGTGAAACACCCAGGAGTAATGCCATTGAAATGTTGGACATGTGTCGGAAGCGCCCTCTATCAAAAAATGAGGACATGAAAGCTGTACGTCATTTTGAATAAAATAATTACCAAGAGAATGACCTACACGCAAACCGCAACGAAATCGATTAGTTTGTCCAATGTTTATGAGCGTTTAAAATCTCCCCCTCGGTTCACAGTTAAGTTTTCGCTAGTTAACCGATTCCCATGTTTCCGATTTTGGGCTTAAAATTTAAGTTAAAGCCTAAACTTTAACATAATTTCAACCCCATGCCCAAAAAAACTGCATAAAGTATTTGTTCGTTACTCTAAAGTCTAAAGCGCCCTCTATCGACAATTTTTGAACTTAACCTTTAAAATTAAAAAAATAAAAAATCGTGATATAAAGAATGATTTTAGAGAAAACCGCAAACAAATCGACCCTTTTTTCTAATTTTTATCAGCTTTTGAATTTTTGGACCTTAAACTTTAATGGCTCATAGCTCCTACAGAAGACGTTTGCGCCTCATGGTTTCCTATTTAATAATATTTGTCTTTATGTCTACTATCACCCCTCAAAGTTTGTTGGTCTGGTAGCGAAACACCATGTATATATTAAGCAAATGGATAAAAAAAAGTATTTTGCGAAAATATCCGTATACGTATCAAATAATTTCTTAATGTTCTTTTTTTTTAGCCTCCGATGCTATTTCTTTCAGACAACTAAGAAATGTCGTGTCATCAGCCCTGAATTTTCTTTAACCGATTTTGATAATTATATTTTTAAATGAAAGCTATTTATTTGTAGTTGTGCCCATTTTAGTTATTTTTTAATTTATTTCCATTTTTATATTATATTTTTAATTTTAAATGCTTTTTACGATATTTCTTCAAAATGGTGGCAACACAGTTTAGCTTTTCTCTCGATAATAAGAAAAATAAGAAAAATTTCAAATGAGGAAAATGATGTCATTCAGCAACCAGATAAATGGGAATTACAATATTATTACGGATGCCTTTTTCATATTACTAATAACAGCAACTTTTAAAAAACATTTGAAGAGAAAATGACGTCACTATTTAAAACATCGCATTTTTACTCATAACGATATTATAGGTACTACTAGTGATGGGCGATTTCGATTTTTTAAATCGATTTAATCGATACTACGGTCAACTCGATTTAATCGATACTTTAAAATTTTCAATCGATTTCTCTGAAGGTAATATAAGTTTCATTTTCCTTCAAAAGTCGAAGATAAAATAGACGGATGTGCCAATTCCAAAATTTCAGTGTATTAGTTTCTAAGATAGAAGAATTAAAGAAATCTCAGAACCAACCCCTCCCCCCCCCCCCCCCTGCAAAATAGCGTTTTTTGTTGAGTGATGTACACCAAAAATTGATCAAGATCAATTCTTATTAAGTACCAGCTAAATCTGAATTTTGATGAAAATCCATGAAAGCGCGAGATACAGCTATTGCGAAATCATAAAAATGCAGCATATCAGCGCCACCTGTAGGGCAATTTACACCAAGAACTAAATAACACTAATCTATGTCAGAGATTTACTGAATCTGAATTTTGATGAAAATTCGTTCTTGAGATAGCGCTATTGCGTTAATCATGAATAATGCAGTATAGCAGCGCCATCTCTTAACCGATTTCCACCAAAATGTAATTAGCATCAAATAATATCAAGGACTAATTGAATCTAAATTTTTATGAAAGCCCGTGCATTAGTTCTTGAGATAAAGCTAAAATGGAAACAGGAGCGTGCGAAAAGAGAACTGCGCCCGGTTCAAAGTTCCAATTTAGCCCCCCCCCCCCCGCCTATTAACTTTTTCTTGTGATAGGCTAGAAGTGATGTTAGTAGTAAAAATTTGGCGCCCCCTAAATTTCCGTGATCGGAATGACCGCTTGCTTTCGCCCCCCACCCCTTTCACATGGCGCTGAGTGGAAATTGTGAAAAATTCAGTATAGCAGCGCCATCTGAGAAGCTATATACATCAAAATGCAAAAAAACATCAATTTATGTCAAGGACTAACTGGATCTAAAATGTGATGAAAATCCGTTCATTCGTTATTCAGATATAGCTGTTGCGCAAATCGCAAAAAATGCAGCATAGCAGCGCCACTTGTTAGTCTATATGCACCAAAAATTAATTAGATTAAGTTTATATCAAGGTCAAACTAAATCTAAAGTTTTGTGGAATTCCATGCATTTGTTCTTGAGATAGAGAACGGTCAGAAATTTTTGTCGTATACAGACTCACAGAGTGACAGACACACACACAGACAGATATTTCTTAAAAACCATGAAATCGTGTTAAAGACCTTCTAAAATATATAAATCCATCAGAAACGGGAAGTCAAAAATTTTCACGAATCTAATACTCTCTTCTTGTAAAGTTACAAAAGAAAGTAAAAATGTAAAATCGATTCTGCCCGTAAGATCGGGCTTTAGATTCGATTTCGATCTTTAGATTCGATGTCGATCCTTAGATTCGATGTCGATCTTTAGATTCGATTTCGATCTTTAGATTCGATGTCGATCTTTAGATTCGATGTCGATCTTTAGATTCGATAACGATCTTTAGATTCGATGTCGATCTTTAGATTCGATTTCGATTTTTTTTTTTTTTTTTTTTTTTTTTTTTTTCCCTAGGCTAAATCAGTATTGAATGCAGGTATTTTTTGCGACTCCGGAGGAAAGCATCATATTTTACAGCTCTGTAAGAGAGGGGGAATCGCAATTTGTGCATTAAAAAGCATAAAATCTCATAACTTCTGGAGGGGGGGGGGGTAATCCCCTGCGGGCCATCCCATTAATTCGACACTAGGTTAAATCGTTATATTTTTGTTTAGAAGTCCAATTATTTGAAGTATTCGTTTATTATGTTTTATTTTTCACGCTCGTCTCTTCTAATCCCCCCCTTCCGAGTCAGTTTTAACTTACAGGGCCGTTCGAAATATGCATACAGTTTTAAAAACGTCCAATTATCGGTCTATTTTATTTTAGATCCACATTTTAAATCCTTGACAAAAGATAAATAAAGTGTCGTCCTTCCGCCCGTTTGGGGTTTATCTGCGCCCCGCCGGGGGCATATTTTTTTGTTTCTTCAAAAGAAACAAAAAAATTTTGAGGGGGGGAGGGCTTGCACCCCCCAATATACACCTTAAAATTTCGCTCATTTAATTCTCTACCATTTTTAACTTAAAAGTTTAAGCTACATGGCACCCCCAGAGCTGTGGACCCCCTCCCCTGTCGATCACTCACTTAATTTTGCTTATTTCTTCCCTTCATTTCAATCTTTAAAAGGCTTTAACTTTGCTTCTATAGGAGTTACAGTGATGAGAAAAATTCTAGTAAAGCTAACCATTTCTCGCCGTTCTTTTTGCTATTCCAGTTTCCCTTATAGGACCTTTTTTTTTTGGGGGGGGGGGGCAGAGGGGTTTTTTTCTCATTTCTTGATACAATATGTCTATTGAAAGCTTATGCTTCATACATTACAAATCTAGCATAAGAAATTTTCTTCCATCATTTCAGGTCACGTTACAGACCCATAATGTGTTAAAATTTTAATTTTTCAAACTTCAAAAAAAAAAAAAAAAAAAAAAGCATTGATATATATCAGCGAAACTGAGGTTCGAACCCGCAATCGTTTGATTGCTCACGTAATCCGTAAGCTTATTGGCCACCGAGTATTCAGCAGCGCTATTATTTCTTTAGATTGTCATCTTTAAATTCGTAATATCTTTTGAATGGAACGTCCGATTTGAATAATTCAAAAAGTAATTACAGATATTGTAACAGGCATTAATACAAAATTATTCATTTGGATAAGGATTAAGATATCGATAGTATGGTCTAATTTTGGTTGGTGTATTTATCGCGTTTTAAAATGTAAGGAAGTAGTTATAGTGAGTTAACTACAATAGCTGGACATATGGTATCGCGCGGTTTTTTATAGATATTAATATATTCTTTAATATTAATATATTCTTTAATATTATAATTCAAATTATGACTGCGATTTAAAAAAAGTATAATCCTCGTTCTATTTTGTTATAAATCCATATTTTGAAACCTCAACAAAAGATACATTTGGGCCTGGGTCGCCCTTCTGTCCGTTTGGGATTTACCTTGCCCCCCATGGGTGGGAGGGCATATTTTTTGTTTCTTCCACACCATCTCATGTAACATATCGTTATAAAGCTTTTATCTCCGCGTTTTATTCTGCTACTACCCCTCTCTTCACCTAGTTACATGCTCTTGGCACTTTTTATAGTTTCAAAGAGTGCATGTTCCCCGCGCGCCACCCCATGAATTCAACACTAAGTTAAACACTATCTTTGCTTAGAAGCTCAGTTATTTGGGTTATTAGTTAATTATGTTTTTTTTTTAAGTTCTCCCGTTCTAATCTTTCGCCCCCCCCCTTCCTCGCCAATCTTTACTAAATGGGCCGTTCATAAGTATGCAATGTCCAATTCTCGTTCTATTTTATTGTAAATCCTCATTTTGAAACTTCGACAAAAGCTACATTTGGGCTATGGTCGCCTTTCCGTCAAGAGTGGGGTTTACCTGCTCCCTTGGGAATGGGGCATATTTTTTGTTCTTCCAAACTATCTCGTGTAACATTTGGTTGGCATTAGAAAAAAAAAAAGTTTTTTTGTCTATACTTCTTGTTCCCCATCCTAGTTTCACGCTCTTGGCACTCTTTATACTCGGTTTAGTGCCAAGTTACTCAGTGTTGTTATTAGTTGAGTTATGTCTCTCAAATTAGTCAAAGTTTTTATGCAAGTGACAATCATTTTAAAATTTAAAATTCTTATTATCCGACTCTAAAATCTGCAATAGCTTAATTCTATGCTTTCCTAAATGGGGATGGGGGGCGGGGTTGGGGGGTGGGGGGGGGTGGAAGGCGGTCCTGCTGATTTTTTAAGTTTTGGAATTAGTAATTTGGATCTTCTCTGTGTGAACCTGAATATCGAAATATCGATTGTAGTATCGATTCTAGAACTGAGAAATCGATTCTTATTATGATCGATGTTGTTTTATACGATATCGATTTTAATCGATTCTCAAAATTTCCAGAATCGCCCATCACTAGGTACTACTCTGTTATCCTGTCGACCAACTTTGCCAAATTATACAAATCGCCAAACTAATAGCCAAATTATACAAATTTGCTTAATTTTTCGATTAAATAACGAAAAAAAACAAATAATTAGTAGAATATTAATAAAAATATTAATAAAAAATCGAAATAAAAATCACTTAATGACATTTTAAACACATGAATCGTAATTAATGTCATTGAATGTGACATTCAGGATCATCCATTATTGGCATTTAATCTTATAGTTTGGCGATAATTTTTTGGTCGACGGGATAACCTAGTAGTACCCGATATTACATTTCAATATTTCTTTTCATTATGGACACTGAGATTGAGATTTTACTTTCAGATGACTTCAGTTAGTGAAAATAATGTCACAGTAAAAATAAAATTAGCTTTTTTTTTCTTTTTTTTTCTTTTTTTCTTTTTTTTTTTTTTTAAATAATAAAATTATTTTTCTGTGAGTGCATATAAAATAAAATTTCTGGATTTCTTCGGCATTACAATTTTAACTGAAGATGTGCGAATATTTGCATGCAAA
The DNA here is from genome assembly GCA_964019185.1 of Maratus speculifer. Taxonomy (NCBI): domain Eukaryota; kingdom Metazoa; phylum Arthropoda; class Arachnida; order Araneae; family Salticidae; genus Maratus; species Maratus speculifer. The sequence continues at coordinate 255,568,203 of OZ025289.1, read as the reverse complement.
ATTGTAACTAGCAAATTTGACATTTAGTTTGTAAATATATTTATTATATATTGATTCAATAATGTAATTTACTTTTGCTTAAAAAAAAAAAAACAAATCGATCGGGTCTTTTAAACCATTCGTCGAATTCGACGGGATTCCATTCGTTTTATTGTTAAATTGCCTTTCCTTTTATTCAGAGTCTATAAAAAAGCGTTTAAACTAAAAAAAAAAAAAAACGTTTTTGATGAATTTAGTCAATGAAGAAGTGGCACGTCAAATTGTATCTCTTTATTATTCCGTAATTCCAATGTCTCAGAGAGAAATCGCTAATCAATTGGGTATTTTACGCCGTTCTGTTTGCTATTACATTGATAACACAAGAAAAATGAAGTTAGTTCATTGCATTCTAAATGGGGTCACCCTTCTAAAAACCTCCATCGATTTTTTTTTTCTTTCTAATCGGAGGCGAAACTGAATTCTGCAATGGCAGAATCTACATTCAACTTTTTTTTTTTTTTTAATTTAGAAGTAAATTTTTATTGAGATTAGGATGCAAATATAATGCATGCGTCGATATTTTACCGTGTTAAAATCAAAATGGAAAATATTATAAAAGCAAAATGTAAAAGATATACATTTTTAAACTAAAAACATCAGCATGCATATTTTTTAAAGAGGTGAAATATTTGGTGTTTGCCTTCTAGTTTTGTAATGAATAAAGTATGATTAGAATGTTTATAATTTTTCTATTGAAAGTATAAATAAGTGTTTTGCTTATACTAACATAATTTCGAATGTCGTTTGTTTCTTAAATTTTATGATATATTTTGGCCTGTTATCCACACGGTATTAAAATATACAATCATTAAATAAGAAATATATACATACTAAAAATTTTTCCGAAAAATTGTCTAACTAACAGTGTGAATTCCATTCAAATCCATCCAGTATTATAAATTACAAATAGCGTTGCAAAGGTTAGAAAAAGAAACCGGTTTAAACCTGGGAATAAATCGGGGACTTTTGGGAATAAGCCGGGTTCTTTGGGAATAAACCTGGTCTATTGGAAATAAAGCCGGGAATAACCGACTTTTTGCAACTCTAATTACAAATCAATCTTGTAATATGTGTATACAGGGTCATCGCTAAGACTTTTTATTGATGGGGAAGAAGACTTTAAATTACCAAGTCAAATTTTCATAGTTGCCAACTCGTTTTATAATTTTGCTAAGTTAACGCATTTAGAAAATATAATACAATTCTTATTTGTAAAAAAAAAAAAAATAACAATATTCCCAATTAGAGTTGTAACTTTTGCAAATTCTAACAAAAATAGGAAATGTATTGCAGTTTTTATTAAAATTTTAATTAAATTTGACATAAAAGTTTTAAATTTGAGAAGTGTAAAAACATTTGCCAATGTTTAGACGGAGGTGGGTGGCTCCCCCCCCCTGTGTGGGTATCTCAATCTTGGTTTATTAAAAGCATTCTATTTAATACGAAAAGTATGAAGAAACTGATAAATGATTTTTAAATAAATAAAAAGAAAATTATAAAAAAATTTAAATTGTATCAGTCAACCTACCAACTTTGCTTACAAACAAAGTGCAACCAATAACAGATAAACACAAAATACACAATCACGTGATCAAATCGCCCAGCAGTTTATTTTATTTTTTTTTGCGTAGCGCGCGGGTGCGTCAGCTTTGAGCAGGGTTGGATGTCTTATTTAAATATTGATCGGGACTCTATCAGTGATGACGTCACAGACAACTCAACTCCACATATCAGCCGAAAATGCGTTCCAAACAAACCACAGAGTCCTGAAAAAGATAGAGATGAAATGTTGTTGTTTAGGCATGAAACTGCAATTGCAATCGTAAAGAGGGTCACAATACGGCCAAATAATTGTTGATCGAAATGGAAACCTTTCCTAGTTCAATAAATTCTGTCCTTGTTCCACGTTCTTGTCTTTTTTTTTTGAACAATCATATTGCACGTGATTTTGAAGGTATAGTGCATTTCTGAAATACTCTGAACTCTACGTGTTTGTTTGGAACTATTTGCAGCAGATATGTAGAGTTGAGTTGCCTGTGACGTCAGACTGAAATCATAGATATAGGAATTATTATTCCTATTATTCTTATATTCCATTATTATTCCTGTATCTATGGTCTAAATAGACTCTAGCACGTGACCGTGAAATAGGTCCCGTGATACTTTCCCGGAATACTTTTAATTTTATTTGAGTGGTCAAAGGCAGTGTTCTCGCTGTCGCTCGCCAATGCGCCAAATTGCGACTAAATTCTTCATTTGGCGAGTAATCAAACAATTAGATTCGCCAAATTGCTAGTGCTCAATATTTGCTTTTTCTTTTTTCATACATATGCATATATACTTAATATATACATACTTTTTATATTTGTAGCGGATAGTTGAAATTAGATTAATAACTAGGGATGCACCGAATATTCGGTATCTATTCGGTATTCGGCCATGTTACCGAATATTCGGTTAGGCCGAATATTAAACTATTCGGTTGAGCCGAAAATGAAATTATTCGGCCTGCAGAATATTCGGTATGGCCGAATATCAAAGTATTCGGCCATTCAATACTTAATAAAAACTTTTCACTATTTCTACTTTTAACTGTCAATTTTTTAATTTATATTTAAAACAATTAGAAACAAAATCATTTTTAAATAAAATAGAATGTTTTTACATTATTTATTTGCTGTTTGTAAAGTATAACTTAAAAAAATTAAACATGAGAAGGATTAAAATGGTGATTTATTAGGATTCTCCTTAGGAATAAATTATGTGCAGATACAAGTTTCTAAATTTTGTTTAGTAAATAATCTGTTTTTTGCTTTCCCCGAAATAAAAGTCCTTTAAAAGAAAAAAAAACAACTTTTGAGATTAGTAATAGCTATCAAGGCAGACAATTTTTGTTCATGAAACCATAATCAGAATCAACTTATTGAGTCATAAGTACATTGTATTTCATCTCACTCTAGGTCAAAATTTGTGTGTTCGTTTATTATATTAACAATAAATAAGATAACATATTTTCGACTCACATGCTTTGATTTCTGTAAAATATGATATGATGGGAAGGGTGGAAAATACCACCATTCATAAGAAAAGAACTATAAGCCAAACATGCCTTTATTCAAAATTAAGTTGAAAGTATTTGTACTTTATATTGAAAAAAAATTTGCCTTGAGTTATTTAAAAAGGACAATTATCAGACTGTAAAATTTCTCTTCGGCCATTTTTTCATTATTTGATTTTAAAATGTTTGTTTTGATTCGTAGAAAATTTTATTAATTAAAGTTTCATAATTGTGCTTCTTAAATAACTCAAGGCAGATTTTTTTTCAATACTAAATGTTCTTATAAAAAGCTCTTGTTTATCAAAATGTAAGTTTCTTTTATTAAATATTATGTAAAACTGTTTTAAAAAGTAACATTTTAATACCTTTAAATTTTAAAATATAAAAAGAATTTGGAAAGCCGAATATTCGGTATTCGACCGAATAGTTAACTATTCGGCTGGCCGAATATTCAGCATTCGGCCCAACAATTACTATTCGGCTAGATTCGGTATTCGGTTTACCTGTCGGCCGAATATTCGGCATTCGGTATTCGGCCAAAATCACTATTCGGTGCATCCCTATTAATAACAATCGCTGTCACAGTTATAGAAACTTGTTATTTTAGAACATATTGGGAAAAAAAAAAGGAATACATTAAAAAATTAGTTTTTTTTTTTGTGTGTGTGTGTGTGCAACACGACGAATCTATTTGGCTAATATTTTTCTCATTTGGCGAATGTTTTTTTATTTTTAATTCGCCAAATTACTAATGCTGGTCAAATGTCAGCGAGAACACTGGTCACAGGTATGTATTTCTGTTACGAGAATCATGTTTTGAAAGGATAAAGGGATATAGTATTTGTATTTACCAATTCTGAACCATTAAAATAATGCAATAATTGAATAACTTTAAAATTCTCTTCTTCAATAGCACCTACTCCAAGCATAATCTTCTGAACGCGCGCGCAAAAAAAGGCCGTGTTTAAAAGCCACTTTTTTAGTGCGCGCGCGCTCAGAAGATTCTGCTTGGAGTAGGCTCTATCGAAGAAGAGAATTTTAAAGTTATTCAATTATTGCATCATTTTTATGGTTCAGAATTGGTAAATACAAATACTATATCCCTTTATCCTTTCAAAACATGATTCTCGTAACGGAAATACATACCTGTGACCTCTCAAATAAAACGTAAAATATTCCAGGAAGTATCACGTGACCTATTTCATGTAATTAAGTCCGATCAGCATTTAAAATATGACAACCAACCCTGCTCAAACATTGACGCGCGCGACGCAAATAAAACTGATGGGCTTGATCACGTGATTGTGCGTTTTGTGCTTATCTGTTATTGGTTGCACGTTGTTTGTTGTCAAAGTTGGTAGGTTGACTGATACAATTTAACAATTGGTGATTTAAATTTTTAAATAATTTTATTTTTATTTATTTAAAAATCATTTATCAGTTGCTTTATACTTTTCGTATTAAATAGAATGCTGTTGATAAACCAAGGTTGAGATATCCACACGGGGGACTAGCTAAGGGGGGGGGGGACAGGGGGAGCCTCCAACCCCAAAACATTCACAAATGTTGTTACACTTTGCAAATTTAAAACTTTTATGTCAAATTTAATTAAAATTTTAATAAAAACTGCGATACACTTTCTAATTTTTATTAGAATTTGCAAAAGTTACAACTCTAATTGGGATTATTATTATTTTTTTACAAATAAGAACTGTATTACATTTTCAAAGTGCGTTAACTTGGCAAAATTATAAAACGAGTTGGCGAATATAAAAATTTGACTTGACAATATTAAGGTTTTCTCCCCCACCAATAAAAAGTCTTAGCGATGGCCCTGTATCCACATATTACAAGATTGATTTGTAATCTACAATACTGGATTGATTTCAATGGAATTTGCATTGTTAGTTAGATAATTTTTCAGAAAAAGTTTTAGTATGTGTATATTTCTTATTTAATGATTATATATTTTAATACCGTCTGGATAACAGGCCAAAATATGTCATAAAATATGAGAAACAAACGACATCCGAAATTATGTTAGTATAAGAAAACACTTATTTATACTTTCAATAGAAAAATTATAAACATTCTAATCATACTTTATTCATTACAAAACTAGAAGGCAAACTCCAAATATTTCACCTCTTTAAAATATATGTATGCAGATATTCTTAATTTAAAAAAATGTATATCTTTTACATTTTGCTTTTATAATATTTTCCATTTTGATTTTAACACCGTAAAATATCCACACATGCATTATATTTGCATCCTAATATCAATAAAAACTTACTACTAAAATTTAAAAAAAAAAAAAAAAAAGAAGAAGAAGAAGAAGAAGAAGAACATTAATAATTATTTTATGCGTATACGGATATTTTCGCAGAAATTTTTTTTTCATTTGCTTAATATACATATAAATCACTTTGGAACGATATTAATATCGTTCTAATTATCCTTTTAATATTCTAAATTTAGAATATTAAAACTTTCTCCGCAAAAATCTCATTTTCTCGTATTTAAATAAGTATTTTATTATTATAATAGAAATACATGTGCTTCTGTATTATTAATATAAAATTTACCTTTAATAAAAATGTCTTATTTATTAATAAAAAGCAACCAAAAAAAGAAAGACACAAACCAACTTTTGGCCCGCGCAGGTCTCAAACCCGTATCGTCTGGGTACAAGCCCAGCACTCTGACCATTTGACCAGCGAGCTCACATTCGTTCGTAATAGATTATCTTTATAATTGGCACCACAAGTAGTTACATTCGTGATCTGTTCTCCATCTGTTATTGAACGAACAGTTACAGTAACCGGTGGCGCAGTAGCGAGTACTGAACGCACATCCCTTCCACTATAGGTACCCACTCCATGTCCGTGGCTCCTGAGCGCGCGCGTAACAGCTGAACACGGCCAAAGTGTCTATTGAACCAACGCCGACTATATACATGAAGATAGATATAGTAGAAGGAGAACAAAGTCGGCGCTTCCACTTTCGTCCCTAAAGTCTTTCCGAGTTTGGCTGGCATTTCCGGCAGTTTGGGAGCAGATGAAGTCTAGCGCCCCCTAGGTCCCGCTAGCACACTAGTCGAGAGACCAGTCAAACAAGTCATGTGATCGAAAGTCAGTGCAGCATCACTAGCGCCACGCCATGCACCGGGAAATACTTTGGGGCTAAGTTCTGTTGGGAAAAGCCTATCTTCTCGGTTCTCCTTCTATTATTCTATCTTCATGCTATATACTACCGGCCGAGCCATTTCGCGAAAAACCGCCGAAAAAGTGAAGCTGGCAACAGCTTCAAACCCTGAACCATTTCATTGGACCATGTGTGAGTCTACGTGATGCAAACCTTGCCCAAATTAGTATTGAATAAGCTGCTTTCTGTTCTGTGCACATGTTTGCACACGTGTCATTGTTCTGGTTCAGGGTTTACATGATTGGTCTGAATAGCTTGGGCAAAGTATCAGCGTCCTCTGGCGGGAGACTTCATACATTAATCTCAAATAGACAGGCCTTTACTTAGATTTAGTAGGCCATGATTGAACACGGCCACGGCCAATCCATGGAACAAAGAATATAAACCGGGAAGGAAAACGAAGCCTCTTTCCCCTTAGGAGCAGGGTGATCGTCGATGCCACCGGATTTCTGTGAGGTTCACAAATATCCCAGCATTCCCTGAGGAATGGCAACTGTTTGGCGCATTTATCACTTATTTGGCCAGAGACGGGTGGGTGCTGATTTCTACGGCGGCGAGGGGTAAAACACATGCCAAGTTATCGCCAATCGAAAAAAATCGCCAAGGTTGCCGGCAGTTCAGGGTCACAATTGTCCCAGAATTCACGGCTTGCCTCGGCCCGCCGCCGTTGACCGGTTTTCCTTCCCGGTTTATATTCTTTGTTCCATGGGCCAATCTCAATCTGTACTGGAATGAATTTTAAGTTTGATTGAATCAATTCGTTTGTGAATGAAAGGACGAATATTTGTTGTGAATTTATTACGACCCTTTAATTTAAAGCCGGGAAACTTAACTTCTGTTTTTAGGCATTCATTTTTTAAATACCAATTTAGAAACATGTCAAAATCTGCTTTATTAATACTTTCAGAAGGTGCAGAAGAAATGGAAGCTGTGATTTCCGCAGATGTTATTAGACGAGCTGGAGTGAGTTGATATTTCAAAATTACATTTGCTTTTAATTCCCTCTCATCCCAACATTTTACATTTCAAGTTTTTTTAAAAAATAAACTGTTGTTTAGAATATAATGCACAAGATTTAAACAAGTCTAAATTGTTTCCTAATCCGTTATTGGCTGTTATTTTTATTAAATGAAAATGTAGACTTTTCAGTTGTAAGTGTGGATGTAATTTTCTAAATAATCTTCTTTGACTTATGGTAGTATTTTAGTAAAGAAACACTCATTTTTTAAAGTATTCTTTTGTTTTTATCTTATATCTTTTTTGCTGCTGTATGAAATATTTTAGTGTATAATTCAATGTGTATGTGCATATCTAACTTTGGAATTACTGATTATATTTTAATATGCTTCGATTGAAAATGAAGTTTAATTATTTTTTGTGTTTTCGATGTAATAGTTTATGTAGTCTGATGACCCTTTTCTAGATTTTGATATTTGGCTGAAATTCCATGTTTGGGTGCATTTGGCGATTTTTTTTTTTTTTTTTTTTTTTTTTTCAAAATAAAAGTACATGTAGGCACTCCACACACCAGGGAGACATGCGTCAAAAATCGTGCGACGGGACGCAGTCAAACCGGTTTTTTCTTTGTTATCAGAGTGAAATTATCAAAATTCTCACTTTTTTTTTTTTTTCAATGTCTCACTGGTGTGTGGCACACTTTAAGTACTTAATTTTTATTTTTTCCGACAAACAATCTAATATTTATGTATTTCTTTTAATCAAACAAATATCAAGCAAAGAACATAGAAGGGCCATTCCACTGTCATGTGCGGGACAATCAGACACCATAATTCCACCAAAATTGTGTTATTAAAGGGCTTAAGATTTTTCAGAAATAAGAATAAACATATTTTTGTAAGTTTATGTTTGATATAACAATATCTCAGGCAGGGACAGATTTTTCCTAAATGGTTTACTGATTTAGTTATTAATTAATTTGCATGTGTCACATGCAGGACATCTGAAGTCAACCACTTGTAATTTGCTGTATGATCCAGATAACATTTCTGCTCTACTAATTTTGCAATTTCAAAACAAAAAAAAAATGTATTAGAGGCTAAAGGTCTAATGGTCATGAAATAAGATTTCTTATTTGAAAAATAAATTTTTAAATTACTGTAAAAAAATATAACGTATAGTGTCACGTGTGGGACATTTGCAAATATTATTCAAGTAACCTTTCCAAAAATCAGAAAATAAGGAAATGCAAAAAAGAAAATGCATGTTATACATTTTATAATACAAAAATATTTATTTTAACTTTTTTTGTACAAAGTAAATGTTCAAATTGACATTTTTAAACATAAAATAAAGTAAATGTATAAACAAAAATTCAAAATTTTTCTATAAATCTGAAACCACCTCTTTTATTAGCTACAGTGGGGGTTGATATCTTTTTTACTACATTTTTAAATGAATATAGAATTTTATCTGGATACTGTGGCCACTTGTAGAATTTACCACTTTTTATCATGTCAGACACTTCAACACTATCATGATGGGTGCTTGTAATATCCCCAGGATAATTAATGCCGTCATATTTTACAAATACCCATTCACCCATCTTAAAAGAAACTGCTGTTTCTGATCCTTTTATTTTCTTCTTTTTGAAAATTAGGATTTTCTAATGACATTTTCTCTCTCATCCTTTTCATTCTACTAGCACTAGTAGACTTTCCACTTCAGCTAAATAAATAACAAACTTTATCAATTATAAACGCTTTTGTATAAATTTACTTAATTTCATAGAAAAATTGAACTTAGAAAAACAGAATATAGATAAGAAGTTTTATTATATTTGTCTGTAGAATAATAACAAGTTCTTAAACACACGACTCTTCTTATTGCATAGAAAAAATCCCTATAAATCAAGTAGATCAATTCTTGCTGGAAAACAATATGCTCTTAAAATGAAAATAACCATCAAAGTGTTCAAATTTTATTAAAATAAATTTATAAAAAAATAGAAATAAAAAATATTAGCATCACAAAAAAAAAAAAAAAAGAAAAAAAATGGATCATAAAAAAAAAAAAATCTTAATTTTGTTTTAGTTACATAGAATAAGTTCTTAAAACCGAAAATCCTTAAACTGCTAAAACTATGCTAGAATAAATCTCTGTTTAACATTCAGAAAACAAAAATAATCATCCTGCTCATAAGGTGTCACTTGCGAGACAATTTTGTTTTGATATTTTTCTCAAAATAAAAATTTCATCCAAATTTTTAACTAGCATCAGGATAAGTGTTCTACACTAAACTGCTTTAGAAATGCCAATTAAACAAAATAAATGCGTTCCTTTTTCCTCCTAAGTGAAAAAGTTCATGTTTTGTGTCATGTGTGGGACACAGAAACAAAGTTCTTTTTGTGTGCTGTAATAATTATTTGAAATTATCTTATATATTTCTGTTTAGTGAAATATAAACAATAAATATTAGACTTACCTAAAATGTTGATTTCAAAAGTTTCACTGGATTTTCTTTATTAAAAAAACTCACTCAAAATGTATTGTAAAACGCAACATACTTGCTTGCACATGGATGCCATCTTTAAACTGTTGTGTTGCCAATCCACAAAATATAAACTTTACATTCTTACTCAAAACATAAAATTTGACATGTTGCCAAACAGTAAATACCAAAAATATTTATTTAAACAAATTTTTAAAAATGACTATCAATTTACCTCTTTTCGTGGAATGGCCCAGAACAGCAATAGAAACAACAACTTATCAGCAAATTTAAAAAGGAAAAAATAAAATAAAATATACAATCAAAACATCCCCAGTAGCAATCTTAGATCCAAAGATAAAAGTATTAAACAGAGGATTCACTATCCCACAACACTCATCTATTATCTAAAATTTTATTTTTACAGCTCTACCACTATCCTAATTTCATGGCTTTATTATAAATCAACATTTGTAAAGAACATTTAGAACTGAGCGCAATCATTTCTTTCTCATAAATTAAATCAACATATTACAAAAAAAAAAAAAAAATGTATAGCCTAAGTATTAGATTTCAAAATAGCCACTCACGAAAATATGTTAAAATTAACGAACAACAGATAAGATAACTGTGCCAGTAATGGACACCCTTAAGAATTTCTTTTAAAAATAATTTTTTAAGTTATAATTAGTCTAATTTTTTCAACATTGTATTAATCTATCAATAATGCTTAGTCTTTTTTCTAGAATATGAATCAAAGCTTAATTTTAAATAATAGAAATATACCAAAACACTGAAAAACCCATTAAAGGACACAACATAAAGTAATAAATAGTTTGATAGTATTTAGAACCAGAATTTAATGAAAACATACTAATAAAACAAAATAGTTATTTTCAAATAAATTTAACAATTAGGATACCTATAATTAACAAAATATTTGTGATAATCATTCACTATATTTGCATCAATTTTTGCATTGCAATTATCAGGTTGATATTTTAATTATTTGGTGGATAGTTTAAAATACTAAATATCAAGCAATTACAGCTATCAAACTGAGACATTAGGGGTTCAAGAGGTAATAATAATAATAAGTTTTAGACTATTGGTGTCCAGCTTTGTCTCGCTATTTTTAACAGTTAATTCTTCTAGAGACTGCTTGGTATATTATTTATAATGCAATAGTTACTGTTATAAATATGAAAGAAATGGTATTGTGAATTGAATATTTGAAATACTATAAAAAAGAAATAAGGCACGACTGCAGTTTAGTTCCCTTCTTGGTGCATTTCCAAAACATTGCCACATTGGCATGTTTTTGCATTTTGTCTCCCGGAGTTTAACTCCCTCCTAAAGGGCAAAATTAGCACTAGCCAATGGCCACAGGGCCAGTAAATGAGGAAAAGTGGCTAGTGAAAAAATGTCTATCAGCGACCACCTCCCGGCCACATTTTCATATGGAGAGAATAAAATTTTCTTGCATTTCATCAAGGATTCTATTTTTTTTTTTTAATTTGTCCAATATATTTATATTAACATATTTATTTGGGCTATTCAGTTTTAGATTAATATTTATAAAATTTTCACTATTTATCATTTTTAAATAAAAAAGTGGCCACTAGTTTAAAGAAAGTGGCCAGTTAAAAAACCACCGGCCAGTGGCTGCTAATGAAACTTCCCAATTTTGCCATATACCCCCCCCCCCTTCCTATTATAATTTTCTTTGAAGCATGTATAATATCTAAACATGCAAAACAATTTACGTTCGAAAAACAAATAAATTGTACACATACCTACTTTTAAAAACAAAACCAACCTTTTATTAAATTAAAAGGGAAATTAATAGTAAATGGCTTTCTAAAGTAATATATTAAGTTTTGAAAGCAAAAAATCATTTTCTTTTATTTTTTATACACAATTAAATAACATTTAAGATTCAAAACATCTAAATGAGTAAAGAAATGCCTAAAGCACTTACTTTTAAGTACAAAGCAACTCTCTCTACAATCAAAAAACAAAAGAAATGTCCAAAATACTTTCTTTCAAATACAAAAGAAATGATTTTTAATTAAAACAACTATTAAGAAAACTGTAGTGCTTGCTCCATGAGCACTCTTAAGATTCAACGGTATGCAAAAAAATGTGCTAATTTCAGTACGAGAGAATTCAATTTTTAAAGTTTCTCATTAGAAAGAATGAACAGAGCATGCTCAAACTGAGGAGAAAATTTTGCTTCATCGGTCCGAGTGTTGCCTAGGACCAGGAGAGTAACACCCAAAAGTAAAGAAAGCCAGGCATGGCGCAGTTAACGCATGGCAGAAAAAAACTCCGCCAAGAAGTGGACTAAATGCGTTTACCCAAAAATAATTTCAACAAAACAGTAGAATTGATGTTTGAAGCCTCTGATCTACAGATTTACTATTACTAGTTTTACGATTACTATAAACATGCCTGTTTGTGTTCCGGGGATTTCACTAAAAGTGCCCCGGAAATTCCGGAGTTAATTACAACAAATAGGCATGCTTTTTTTTAAACTTTTCTATGAAGCTTTCCATCTGGACGTTAGTAGCTGGGAAGCTTGATTTGAAAATAACAAATCGCCCTTTAGTTTTAAAAATAGCGCCCCTCTTGCTCCTATTAAAAATCTAGCGTCCCTCTTGCCGCTCATTAAAAAAAAATAGCGTCCTTCTTTCCCCTCGTTTGAAAAAACGCCCTTAGTGCTGTTGCGTCCGAACTGAATGCGCGCCTGCTAGTTGTTTTCTCATTCATACATTTAAGACCGCGCGTTCTCAAAGCGTGCATTGCGGTAGACAAGTCTTTGATAGGTCAAGTTTTTTTTTTATAAGATTTTGTTCCGAAATTTCCAAGAACTAAAAACATTCTGTTCTTTTTTTTATATCATGGATCAGAAAATTGAGGCATAAAAATGAGCTCGAATTTCAACAAATGATTGCCGAAAATTTTCGTCAATTGTTCACACACAAAAGAAATAAAAAGAAAGAAAAGCAATGCGAATTTCATCAAGGAATCGTGGGGGAAAGCGTATTTCGTTTTAGAATTGTGAGAAAAACGCTAACTTCGACAAATGATCGCCGAAAAAGTGTTAAATTCATCAAAATGCAGCAGACAAAAGTGTGAATTTTGAAGAATCGGGAAAAAAACTTCGAAGTTCGTCAAGGAGCCGTCGAAAGGATGCCAATTTTGTCAGAGTATCGGGTGTAAAATAGAAATTTTGTTAGAGAGCCACGGAAAAACGCGAATTTTGTTAAATGGCCGCGGACAAAAGACTAATTACATCAAATGACCACAGAAATAATGCTATTTTTCAAAGGGCCGTTGAAGAAACGCGAATTTTATCTAAGTATAGAAACAAAAAGCGCAAATTTCATCAAAATGCCTCGTAAAAATGCAAATTTTATATCAAAAGACTGTGGAAGAAACTTTTTTTTCGCGACTCTGCGAAATTCACGTTTTTTTATCGTATCCCCTGAACGAAATTTGTATCTTTTCACGATTCTCTGTCAGAATTCGTTTATTTCATGCGATCCTATAACAAAATTTGCCTTCCCCCCCCCCCCCCCCCCATCAATAATTTGTCAAAATTTGCGATACTTTCGGATTTTCGGTTCGAATTTTCGGAGTTTTGACCGATTTTTTTAATTTCCGAAATGGCTGACTCAATTTTTCTTGATTTTGTGGAAAATCTGATAGAATCACAGAGGTGAAAAAATATGAAATTCACAGCAAATTTTCTGAAAGGTTACAACAGAAGTGGGAGCAATTCCATTTCCGGTACAAAGTTATGTGCTTTTTTTTTTTTTCGCGTCCCTATTTTGAAATTTGCGTCTTTTTGCGATCGTTTGACGAAATTTACTGTTTTTTCGCGTTCTTTTAACAAACCTTGCCGTTTTTTACGATCTTTTTACAAAACTTGCCGTTTTTTGCGATCTTTAAATAAATTTTGTCTTTTTTCATGATCTTTTAACAAAGTTTTCTGTTTTTTACGATCATTTTAAAGAATTTGTCGTTTTTCATGATTTTTTAACAAAATTTGCCATTTTTTTTACGATTTTTTAAACAAAAATTTGTCGTTTTTTCGCGATCTTTTAGCAAAATGTGCCGATTTTTCGCGATCTTTTAGCAAAATATACAGTTTTTTCTCGATCTTTTAGCAAAATGTGCAGTTTTTTCGCGATCTTTTAGCAAAATATAAAGTTTTTTCGCGATCTTTTAGCAAAATATAAAGTTTTTTCGCGATCTTTTAACAAAATTTGTCATTTTTTCGTGATCTTTTAACAAAATTCTTTTCTGGTGGATAGGAATAAATGTGAAAGGGGTGAAAAAAGGTAACATTTTTTGATGATTTTATAGTTTATAAATATTATAGGAGTAAAATCCACAAAAGAATAAAATATGTGAAAGTTAAAAGCAATTCTATGTAATGGCTCATGGGATACTTATGAAGTTAATCGGTGATTATGATTTGTATACTATTGTAACTAATTTTTAAAAAATGAAGATTTATTTTTTCAGGGGATTTAATCAAGTGTTACAAACAGGCATGTATAAATTTCATTGATGTATGATTTTTTTTTTTTTTTTTTTGGTCAGAGTTGCATAAGAAAACATTTCAGACAAAAAATAGATTTTTTATAGCTTCTGTAACTTGTTTTTTATTTAAATGGTGAGGGATTAAGTCCTGGGAGCCCCTCTTTGATTGTGCCCTTGATAAAGGTTAAAATTCAACATTTGTATTAGTAGCCAGTGGCCAATAGAGGCCGAATGTTTAGTAGCCACTATTGTCAATTTAGTGGCCACTAATTACTATCGGCGATTCTTTGACAAAATTGCCGTTGCGGCTATGGCGATTTGTTGGGTTCCTGACCAGGAACCTGAATGAAAAAAAAGGGTAAACTGAGTTTTAACCCACTTCTGTGGCGTTTTTTCTGACGCGCGATGACTGCGCCAAGCCTTGCTTTCTATTACTTTCAGGTGTCGCTTCTCCTAGCAACCCTCGGCACTTGAAGAGGATTTTCTCCCAGATTGCACATGCTCTGTTCGTTCATTCTTTTCCAGCTTTCTTATTGGACTAGAGAGGAGAAACTTTTAAATTTAGGAATCGCGCTTTATGAAATTAATTGAATTTTTAATGCGTTTCATTAGTTCGTTGGATTTCAAAGAGTCATCATCGAGTGAGTAAATTATTTTGGATTTTTTTTTTCATTTATATTCCTCTGGTTAGACTACTTACCTGCTATGGCTGTTGTTGATTTCCGTAAGAATTTGAATGAATGTATGAAAGAAGAGGGAGAATATACGAGTGGTTTTTTTTTACTCTTTTACCTGTAATGGGTAAAAGAGCTGTAATAGACTGGTATATGAAAGAAGGTTTGATTGCTTCCAGGTATGAATGTCCAAGGTGTGGGAAAGATATGAAATTGACTGCGTGTGATAAATTAACTGATGGTTTTGAATGGCGATGTCGAGATCAGTCTGCATTGAGTATGAATCTGCATGATGTGAATAGGAGTATAAGGAGGGGTTCGTGGTTTGAACGTTCGCAAAAGTCTGTGTAAAATTTGAAAGATAACGCATGAATGGTTTGGTAGATGTCTCCCATCTTAATGCTTTTCTCTGTTTTCCTGTAAGTAAGATTTTTTTAATATGCCGTATTTACAATTTTTGGATTTTCAATATCTTAAAATGTGTATTTCTTTTGTATTTTCAGTCATTTTCTTTAAAATTATAGCATTTTATATTTTTTTAAATGTGTATTTCTGTTGTATTTTCATTATCGCCATTTTAAATTGTGCGCTTTTGCATGGTATCTCCTGGTAGTCACATCCGGGAGATAAGACGCAAAAACACGCCAATATGGTGATTTTTTGAAAACGTGCCAAGAAGGGGGTTAAAACTCAGTCAAAAAAAAAATTATGAACCCAGAAAGGATTTTTGTTCTGGGTTCCCTGGGATCGCTATTTTTCAAGCCCTATATTGTGAGATATTGCAAATTATGTTAATAAATCCAGCACAAGGACTCAATTAAATAAAAACTTTAAAATGATTTTTCTCCCTGTTCATGTTTTTATAATTTGCTTGTTTGAAAAAATTTCAAGGGTTTTTTTTTTTTTTTTTGGTTAATT
This sequence comes from Maratus speculifer, assembly GCA_964019185.1. Taxonomy (NCBI): domain Eukaryota; kingdom Metazoa; phylum Arthropoda; class Arachnida; order Araneae; family Salticidae; genus Maratus; species Maratus speculifer. The sequence goes on along the minus strand of OZ025289.1, from coordinate 255,552,305 downwards.
GAGATAGAGGTTTGATTTAATTGTTCTCCATGGTGTATTTAATATTTTTATACAGTAAACTCCCGCTACGATGATATCCGATACAACAATAACTCCCTGTACTACAATATTTTTTTCTGGCCCCAGTGAACTTGCATATAAACTAATGTTAACTTCCCCTCAATATTACGATATTCTCTAGAACAATAAACCTCTGTAAAATGATTTTTCTTTTAAAATTTCAATGTTATTTTCTCCTTTTATAACGATATTTTGGTTTTTGAATGCTGAGAAAAAATCTTTGTCATTCATCATCTTTGTCATTTTTTCGGTCTATTTTGTTAACAGAAGCCTTACTGTTGATTTTCAACATATCTCTATAATGTAAGACTGGCTATTGTTTAGATTTAGATGGTGGGGACCATGTAAAGCCCTTCTTGGAAATGGAAGGGGAAAAAACATAACCCTTGTCACGGAACATGTGCCAAATCACTTGGTTTGTTATCTTCTCATTGCTAGAGGAAGAGGTATTTATAAGTGACATTCTAAAAAAGAAGAGTTTGAAGTTTTTAAAAGGTTTGCAGAGTTGGACGATTTTAGAATCTTAATGATTTTGAATTCGAAATGAAAAATTTGATTTTTGATTTTCTTTCTTTCATCAGTGTATTATCCTTTAAAATGGCAGAGCGAAAACAACTATCCTTTCGAGATAAAATGAATATTATCAATGCTATTGATGAGGGAATGAAACAGGTTGATGCAGTTAAAAATACAGATTATCGAAATCTACAATTAAAATATTCCTAAAGAAGAAGAAGCATATCGAAGACATTATATGTTCAAATACAATTAATGCACAGCAAAAACGACTGAAAGTTACAACAAATGAAAACATTGATGCTGCTGTTAACCCTTTGAGCTCAGATTGTTGAATTTTCTACCACATAATCTTAATTCCAAAATGTCACAATGGCACCGGAATTGTCGATCAGATTTATTTTTAAAAAGTTTAATGTAATTTTTTTTTTTTTGGGGTGTGTGTGTGTGTGTGTGTGGGGTTATTGTAAAGTTAATTTTCTGTTTGCAAAATACTGGTGCCAATGTGACATTTAGAATTTTGACGAAATTTAATCATCAGAACTCAAAGGGTTAAAATGGTACCGAGAGGTGAAGGCAACAAATGTTCCAATAAATGGACCCTTGTTATGTGCACAAGCACCTAAATTTACAGCAACGCTAAGGAACGAAAATTTTAAAAGTAGTAACGGCTGGCTAATGCGTTTCAGGATCGTCGGGGGATAATTTCCCAGGAAGTTCACAGAGAGATAAAGTCTGCCCCGATTAATGACGCATATGAATAGTGTGCAAAAGTAGCAAAAAAAGGTGAAAAATATCTTATAGAAAGTATGCTCCAGGCGAAGTTTCTAATGCAGATGAACCTGGACTGTTTTTCCAAATCCTACCCGATTGGACACAGGCGTTCAAAAGTGAAAAGTGTTACAGAGGGAAGAAATCGAAACAGAAACGTATTGCTCTTCTGTGTACAAAAAGCACAGGCACAAATAATATCCAAAATGATTCAAGAACCTGAAAAGTCTTTCCGTGGAATATAAAGCCAATAAAAAAAGTCTTGAATAAATTGTAATTTTTTTTCTGAATGGTTACAAAAATTACAGATAGAAATAAAGAAAAGAAAGAAAAAATAGTTTTGTTGGTAGATAATTGCTGTGCTCATTCCTCATTTCCAAAATTGCAAAATGTAGAAATTATTATTTTTTTCTTGCCAACTGTACTTCAATTTTACAGATTCGAGATATGGGTATAATTGAGTGTTTTAAGGGATATTAAAGAAAACAATTGGCAGAGTTGATACTTATACATTTTGATAATAAAATAGAAGACACTTTTAAAGCTGTAAATGTGAAGAAAGCATGTGACAATATTGCTGGAAGTTGATGGGAAACAACAGAGAAAAACAATCGTAATTGTTGGAAAAAGGTCGGTTTTTGTAATGAAGATAAAAAATCTCATTGTGATGAAAATTTCATTGAAAGAGATCTTTCATATGATCAAGAATGTGTTTTGAACATCCAAAAATTTTTATCCTAATTTGATAAAAGAAGTCTGAAAAAATCTGGAGTTAGCGTGGAAGACTATTAAACAGCAGATAACGACCTTATGGCTTTCACAGGGCATACTGGTAGAGACATTCTCTCTTTGAAACTAACTGACGAGAGAAAAAACAACAGGATGGTGATAGAAGAGGATAATGATGATAATGATACAGGGCCATCAAAATCCGTATTGTCATCCCAGGAAGCTCTTCAATCTGTGAAGTCTTTAGAGACATTTGCTTCAAGCCTTTAGTTGACAAATGAAGAGCATTTTCATGTACTAGACTCAACACTCAACGCGTACCTTTTTCGTTGACTTAATTGTTAAAAGATGAATAAACATACCAAAATATTGGATAATTGAAAAAAAAAAAAATAATTTTCAGGTATGTGACTATTAGGGATGCAACGGATATTGATTTTGCCGGATATCGGATATCCGATATCCGATTTGCCTGCCGGATTCGGATATCCAGGATCGGATATCCGGCCGGATATCCGATCGGATATCCGGTACTAAATATGTTTTTAGTTATGGTGAATGCTCGTTTATTTCTTTATACAATGCCATCGCATATAATAAATTGCAAACATGTTTCACACACCATTACAACATTTTAAACATATTGCAATATATTTTACAGAAACTATATATCTTTGACTATCAGGGCTTGAAATTCAGGTTTTCCCAGGAGGAGAGAGTTTCCCTCATAACATTTGTAAATGCAGGGGAGTTAAACTATATGAGAGGGGGGGGGGGTGAAATACTTTTTAAACCCTATTATTTTTTACATGTCACTTAAATATTTACAAATTATACCGACAGGACAAAATTCCACTGAAATAAATTAAATCAACAACTCAAGATAATTATCCAAAATGTTTATTTTAATTAAAAAAAAGGAAAATAATCAAACCTTATATATATTATATCATTTTTCAGTTTTCACTCAATGTTATGGGCAATTAATAACCGAGTTGCTAAATGAATTTTTCAATTCATGTTTATTCGATTTTGTGTGGCTTAGAATCTTTTATAGGTTACACTTTTGACAAACAGAACAGAGCAACTTTTCTAACACATTAAATTATCGAAAATACTTGGTTATGCTTTTTTCATCTTATTATTTTTTCTTAATTATTTTTCTTAATTTTCTTAAAATCTGATTGGCATTCATTTTTAATTTACTTTCAGGAATAATGCATGTAGGTGATTGTATTGTGAATATCCTTCGGTGATTGTATATCACTTAGTGGAATTATCGTCAATACTGTAGAATATAATAATCCCTGACATTTTAGCTAATTGAATTATGTTCTACTATTTATTAGAATTTAAACCCATATGAAATTCTGAAAAGGACATAGTCAATAGGTTTCTTCTATTACATAAGAAATGGATTATTTAAAAAAGTCATGTCCTAATTTCTGTGAACTATGCACATCAAGTATTTATTGTTTCTAAATGTGTTTCCTTAAAGTTCATCTTTTTTTTTTTTTTTTTTTTAAATCGTTTGGAAAACGGCTGTTGTTTTCGGTTGAGAATGGGCCTTGTGATGTCTGCATTTTATTTTGTTTATGATTCGTCCAGGAATATAACGTTTAATCCATGATATACATAACATATGACTTATTATATAAATCATGTTTTGAACATCATAAAAATGTTTTTACTGATTTTCAATAACTCAATGGGAAACATTTAAACATCTTGCTTTGGGCAATGGATGTCCACATTTTATTTATTTATTTTACGAAATTCTTTAAATTTAGAAGAATTTTTATTTGAATAGGAAATCAAAATGTCAATGTTAATAAAGAAGAGAGTAGAAAAGTTACAAAATGGGAAGGTGCAAATTATCAGATATGGAAAAAAATGAATCCGAACAGAAACGTTGTATGAAAGATCGTCTTTTAAATAAAAAAAGGAGGTATGATTATTGAGCCCAATGATGACAAAATGTGCGATGACTTTGAAAAATGAAAAAATCTAATGTTGATCCACTGATTGTAAACAAAAAATGTTTATTTATTTATTTATTTATTTATTTTTTACAAATGTGCAACACAGGATTTAATCTCATTTTGTTCAGAGCTAATTCCAGACTCATGTGATAGAGCTCAGACTCTAGTGACCATTACTGCCCTATTAGTTATTTCTTGTTTTGGCACAGGAAAAAAATTCGCAAAATATATAAATCTGTCATAGAAAAAATGTAGCTGATTTCGTCCATCATGGCAAAAATAAATTTTCAAAAATTGTCGACCTGCCTGAAAAAACTTGAACTTTGAGAGAACTTGGGTAGTGGGAAAATATATCGAAATTCGTCAATCAATTACAATAAAATATCGTAAAATTTGTTAAGCTGTCACAAGGAAATATCATGAAATTCGTCAGCCAATAACAAAGGACAAAACACAAATTTTTCAGCTGGACACAGGAAAATAATTGTTAATTTCATCAGAATGTCACAAAAACAAAAAGGGAAATTTGCCAATCAGTCGCAGAATAAAATAGCTAAATATGTCAATTAGTTGAGAGAAATAAATTATGAATTTTGCCTGTTGGTCTCCAGAAAGAAAAAGTTGTAAAATTTTGTAAGACCAGCAAACAGGAAATTTTGTGAGAAAAATTACAAAACATTTCAGTCAAACGCAGAAAAACAATCATGAATTTTGTATAATTGTCGTAAGAGCAAACTGTGAGATTTGTCAATCGATAGAGGAAAATATCAAGAAAATAGTCAGTCGGTCCTGAGACTTGACCCTCACTTCACAAAGAAAAAAATTTCAAAAAGTGATTTTTTTGGGAAACAGGAATGACACAAGATTCTTTAGTGCATGAATCCTGCCATCCTGTTCCGAAATTCAAACCCTGTAGCAGTGTTCTCGCTGACATTTGACTAACGTTAGTAATTTGGCTAATTAAAAATAAAAAACATTCGCCAAATGAAAAAAATATTAGCCAAGTAGATTCGCCATGTAACACAAAATAAAATTATCTTTAACCCTTTAATGTACCCCCTTTTTTAATATGTTCTAAAATAACCTAAGTTTTTATAACTGTGACAGTGATTGTTATTAATCTAATTTCAGCTATCTGCTACCAATATAAAATATATGTATATATTAATATGTATATTATATATACTTATTATATATGTATATTATATATGTATGAATATGTATGAAAAACGAAAAAGCAAAATTTGAGCACTAGCAATTTGGCGAATGGAATCGCTTGTTTACTCGCCAAATGAAGAATTTAGTCGCAATTTGGCGCATTGGCGAAGTGACAGCGAGAACACTGCCTGTATGTGTATAATAATAATATTGAATAAAAAATGCAATTCTAATATTTAAATACTCTGCTTATTTGTCATTGAACCGCTGAAAATTGCTTATAATATGTACAATGAAATGGCTGATAATTTTTAGAACAAATTTTACATATTTATTAATATGTCTATAATTGTAAAGAATTTTCACAAAGAAATACATAGCACCCTTTTATAATGTAAACATAAAAGTATTACTAATATACCAATGGTTGAAGAGTTATATCCAAATACAGGTTTAATTGATGATTTTTTTTTCATGTTTTAATTATTCAAAAATGTCTTACCTTAAGCTATATTTAATTTTATTTTAAGGTAAATCACTTTGAAATTTATGAAAAGAAGAAATTACTTTTAATTTTAAATATTTATAATGAAGTCACAAAAATAACTAGTTGGATGCACCAATCCTAAGACTCTCTTCTATTTCATAGATCTCAATTTTCAAAAAATATTTACAAATATTAATACTACATCAATATTGTTAGTTCAATATCATACCAACTTTGATTTTCATCTAGAATTTTTGCTGCAGTCAATTAGATTAAGAATGAGTTAATCTCGATCATGTTATTTATTAAAATTAATATTTTTTTGTTATTCCGCTATACATCAGCTGTTTGCGAATAGCCAGTTTTAGCAAGATGCAAAATTCCCATTGCTGCATGAACTGCCAATTCAAAAACATTCGAAAAAAAAAATTAAGAGAGAAATAGCTCCCCCCCCCCCCATTTCCCCTTTTTATACTTAATCATTGAATCCCCTAAACTAACCAAGGATATGCTTTATCACATAAAAAAACCTATATCCAAAATTCATAGCAAATTGAATAATTCTTCATAAAAACCCATTTATATAATTTAAGAAGAGTTATCCCCGTTCTTTATACTTAAACATTAAACTTCCAAAACTACTCAGAGATTCGCCTTATCAAAAAGAATGTACATCCAAAATTTAAAGCAAATAGGATATTTCTGCATAAAAACTTATTTATCAAATTTAAGGGGGTTTGAGGTAATCTCCGGTATCTCTTTTATGCTTAACAAAAGGACCCCACAGCTAATTAGGAAAGCATCTTATCACTATAAACCTGTATCCAAATATTAAAACAAATTGGTTAATTCTGCAAGAAAAATCATTTACCTAAATTAAGAGGGGTAGTCCCACCGATCCCCCATTTATACTTATCCAATGAACTCTCAAAACAAATCAGGGAAGTGCCTTATCCAAATGAACCTACATCCAAATTTTGAAGCAAATCGGTAAATTTTATGTGAAAAACCCATTAAACTAAATTCAAGATGGGGGAGTTACCTCCCATCCCCCCCCTCTTAGACTTATCCAATGAACTCGCAAAACTAATCATGGAGGTGTCCTCATCAGAATGATCCTATGTCTAAAACTACAGCCAAAAACATGTACAAAATGTTTGGTTCATTCTATGTATAACTTCATACAATTTTTGATGATATGATGGTGACACTGGGACAGACAGGTTTTGAATAAACATGTTTTTAGGGATATTGGATCCCTAAAACATATAAATTTGTTGAAAAAAAATTATTACATTACTTTCTACTATCAAGGATATAAGAAAGTAAAAAATGTTTGTTTGGTTGTTTAACTTATAAACCAATTAACCCATTATTTAAACTAAGCGAAAGAAATAAAATTAATAAAATCATAGTTTATTAAACAATTTCAAATTTTATAAAGACTAAAGACAGAAACCAATATTTAGAAATGCATAAATAATGCATGTAAGGTAGCAAAAAGCCATTTAGAATCTACTATCATTCGCTCCTGTAATCTATATATATAAAAGAAAGTCTGGATTTCGTATTAATCACAGAACAAAAAAATCTACCGAACCAAAAACCTTGAAAATTGGGATAAAAATACTTCCCATAATACTGAGTGCCACTAAGAAGAGATTTTTAAAAATTCCACCCCTAAGGGGGGGGGGGTGAAAAAAAGAACGAGTTAAAAAAAATTCCTTAAAAATCGGCTTTAGCGGTTATTTTTCAATTGATAACATATTTTAGTGTATTTTTTCATGCTGAATCGAATGGTACCAGGCAAAATCTTTTAAATCCAGTAGTTCGTGAGATACTTCACATTTTTCTAATTTGGCGATGTCTTCGGCGCAAAAACCTGACATTTTCAATCCTTATCTATATATATAAAAGAAAGTCTGGATTTCGTATTATTCACAGCACAAAAAAATCTGCCGAACCAAAAATCTTGAAAATTGGGATAAAAACACTTCTCATAATACTGAGTGCCGCTAAGAAGAAATTTTCGAGAATTCCACCCCCAAGGGAGGTGAAAAAAAGAACGAATTAAAAAAAAATCCTTAAAAATCGGCTTTTGTAGTTATTTTTCAACTGATAACATATTTTAGTGTATTTTTTTATGCTGAATCGAATGGTACCAAGCAAAATCTTTTAAATCCAGTAGTTCGTGAAATACTTGGCATTTTCCTAATTTGGCGATGCCTTCTGCGCAAAAACTTGAAATTTTCAATCTATCTATATAAAAGGAAGTCTGAATTTTGTATTAATCATTGTACAAAAAAATCTGTTGTACCTACAATTTTGAAAGAGAGTTCTATAATCAGGTTAACATGATTATGTAAGATATATTTAATTATATCAATATATATAAAACGCAAAGTGAAATTTCATTCCGGCCGCTTATAACTTAAGTTCTACTAGATAGATTTTAATGGAACTTACATTGTTACTTGGATAATTTTTCTGAAATTTTGTAGCAAATGAAATATAGCATTCTACGTTGCTTAATTGAATACTTATGGAGAGATGTTTTAAATCAGATGAACCCAATTACAAAAGGTTGGCTTTATTTTAAAGGCTCTGCTGAATGAATTTTTATGTGATTAAAACTGTTAACATGTTGAGCGCTACGTCATTCATTGGTGACTAACATTGAACTTTCCGTTTAGATGATGGACTTTTCACCGATGACAGACAGTCTAAAGTATGATATAAAACTAAAAATTACTATGATATAAAAATTTCGTTTGATTCAAAGTTTCTTTAAAAAACACTGACCAGCGTAGGGGGTGAAGGTTGCTGGATGGTATATAAGCCTGCGCTTCTCTGTCGCTTTGCTCAGCTTAGCTTTTTCTACATGCTGATGCTGAGTCTTGTACTGATGAAGAATCTCGACAATAGATTCGAAACAGCTGCTTGCAATCTTTTCTTTCATTATTTGAGCATTTCTAAATGTTGGTTTTTTTATCTTTATACACTTTTACAAAAAGGCTTTATTTGCTATTTTGATTTCAAATTTTGTTTTACAATCCGAAAGTAAAGATACAATTTTCTAAAAGATATAAATGTAAAATCTTGAATTTATTACAGAATTTTAATATAAATAGTAAGGAAAGCTGGCAATTTTTTAAGCTTTTGAGAATTATCTTTTACTCATATTGATAGGGAACTTATTATTTCATCAAAAGTTTTTCAGTATTATTTGGGATCAAAGGATTACTGTTATTCATCTATATTTGCTTTGCTGCATTCTCCGAATATCCGATCGGATATCCGACAGAGAAGTCGGATATCCGGTGATTGTGATCCGGATATCCGACGATATTTCGGATATTGAAAAATCAGCCGGATATGCCGGATATCGGATATTGGCCGGATATCCGTTGCATCCCTAGTGACTATTTCATTGCTAATTTTCTGAATTTATTTAAATTTATTTTGCATTATTTAACGATTACAATTAACACTCTGCAAACTATTTTCTTCTAAATATAAATATTTAAGTAGTATATACCTTAAGTAAAAAGAAATCCTTATTTAATGCCCAAAATATGCAGGCCCTCGATATAACAATAACCCCTCTACAACAATATATTTATTTTTTTCCTAAAATATTGTTGTAATGAGGTTTTACTGTATATGAATTTAACATTCGAGTTTATAGTTATTTTTTAAAAATTCTTGTCAATTAGTCAATTTTAAATTGAGATTTTGCTGAATTTCTTTCATTTTTTTTATATAAAGAAAAAAAATAATAGTATATTACATATACGCATATATTACAGTATTATTCAAAATTGAAGAGATGGTTTCAAAGGTACTGGTGTACCCTTAAAATGTTTTATAGCATTTTCTATAATAAATAAACTGCATTTTCATAGTTGGATTGGTGTAAACGAATAGTTACCTGTCAATATGTACAATTTTATACTACAGTAACATTATTTTGCCCAAATATAGAATTTGGTTTCATGGAATTCTAATCAGAATATCAAACAGTTAATTATTTTATGTATATAGAAAATCATAACTTTGTTCAAATTCAAAGTTATAATTTTTAATGGATTTCGCGATATTTTGAAGAAATTCGATTTTTTGACAAAATTTATTGTATCTTCACAATTTTTAGATGAAATGAATCGTTTCCTCGCGATCTTTTGACGAAATCTGCCTTTTTTTCATGATTTTTTGACGAGATCTGCCTTTTTTCGCAATCTTTTGACGAGATCAGCGATTTTTTGGAGCCGTTTCTTGCGATATTTTGATGAAATTTGCCGTATTTTCGCGATATTTTTATGAAATTTGTCATATTTCCGCGATATTTTGATAAAATTTGCCGTATTTTCATCAGTATTTTAATGAAATTTGCCGTATTTTCATCAATATTTTGATGAAATTTGCTGTATTTTCATCGATATTTTGATGAAATGTGCCGTATTTTTATCATTTCTTGTCAAAATTTGTGAAAATCTTTTAAATTCATGTTTTCCCGCGATCCTTTGACGATATTAGCGATTGTTCTTCAAACGATTGGCAAAATTGGTTATTTTTGGTGACCATTTTCAAAATTCACGATATATTTTATGTCCTAATTTTCGGATTTATGACCCTTATTTTTTTTTTAATTTTCAAAAAGGATTGATCGCCAATTTGGTGATCAGATGCATAACACTAAGTCGCCAATTTTTTTACATTTAGTCGTCCTGTGGCCGGTGGCAACCGTGAATTTTAACCTTTAGCCCTTGAGCAATATTTTCTGCTGCCTGACTAGTTTTATTGCCAGATTATATTATAAAATATGCCAAACAGAATTCTATCAAAAAAAAAAAAAAATAAATAAATAAATAAAACCATATAAAGTAACTTAAAAACAGCTATTTATAAAAGTTTTAGCGTTATTACATTTTGTTAAGCGTAATTTAAAAATTAGATTTGATTATTTAGGTTTTCAACTAAGCAAAATATTTTATGCATTATAAACATTACTGAAATTACATTTTAACAATGTCTATATTACTTGGGTGTCCATTACTGAAAAATGATAAATTAACCATCCCAGTAATGGACATCCGTCTCTTAAAACCTTAAAAATAAATGGAATTTTATAAATTGCCATTAGTGTAAAATACTTGAAGTTTTCTATTGCTATCAATTTGGTATCTATTTGGTAAATCAATTATAACAGAATTATTTCTATTATAATTGATTTACCAACTGAAAAATCATGTTATAAATTAATCAAATGTAATTTCGTATGCAGTGTTTTCCGCTGTTCCTTTATACTGACCTTCAACTTATTCTGTTGAGCTGACCTGTAGTATCAGACCAGATTATGTGATTTGGTTATTTTTGGGTGAAATAGTCCTTCAGGGCTCGTGTCCGGGATGGCTCAGTTGTAAGAACATTGGTGGCTCAGCCAATACATCCCTGGTTCGAATCCTGGCCTGGACTTTTTTCACTCACTTGAAAAATTTACCTCTGTTATAATTGATTTACCGACTGAAAAATTGTGTTATTAATTAATCTAACACGAGGTATTTTAAAATAACTGAAATAGTAATAGAAAAGACTTTGAAAATAAAATAAATAATGAAAAAATATTCTTTAAAATTTTTATAATTGATACTCATAATGTATTTGCACATTCATAATACTCATTGTTTTCTTTTTAAAGATAAAAGTTACTATTGCTGGTCTACAAGGAACAAATCCTGTAAAATGCAGTCGTGATATTGTTATTGTACCTGATACTGGTATTCAGGATGCAGCTAAAGAATGTTATGATGTTGTTATATTGCCTGGTGGTTTGAAAGGTGCAGAAAGTTTAGCTCAGGTAAGACTAGCAATGCTGAGAGTGCTAAAAAAAAGTTCATTTTTTGTTCTCTCGAAAGGCTTTTTTACAAATCAGAAAATTTGAAATTTCATTTGTAAAGTGATGTAGTCAAGATTGTATACTAGCTAAATTCTGATATTTTTGTTTATTAATATTTTGTATCCCATATAAAAACATTAATACGGAAAATCTTATTGGTAAGCAGGAATCTGTTTAAATTTGCATTGTTGTAGGAGGAAAAAGAGAGAAATAATGCAATTTATTTTATTGATGCTGTTTCTCATTGCAATTTAAAATAACTTCTTAAAGGATAAATAAGAAAAATTTGTCACACTTTAAAGAGCTCACATTTTTCCTCATAAAGCTGTTACAATTCAATATTTTTTTTGTTCTACTGATATTGACTCTAGTCAAAATAACAAAGGAAAAGTAATATTATAATTAAAAGAAATTATTTTTTTCTGATAAAACTAAATATTTTACTAAGAATGTGCCTAAAGGATAAAAATTTCCAGAATTTATACTTGCTGGTAACTGAGATTAAAAACGCAAGTCAAAAGCGCAAATGTCTTCAGTGACATACATAATAATAACTATGTAATCTATTAATGCGCTACAATGTCCACATTCGAAGTTTAGCCGATGAATGCAACTTCAAGTTTGGAAATATATTTATTAGTAACTTATTGTGCATTAAAGAATTTTGTTAATGGTAATTATGAATACGACTGGTGCATTTGTAAATTTTAAAACAATGAGAGTGACATTAGGTTTAGATTTGATGACAGAGAAAATTGAGATTGTTTCATAGCAAAATCATCTTTGTTATGAAACAATCGTAGAATTATTTCTGTAATAGCAAAATCATTTTTGCCGATTTTTCATTTTGTAATACCAATTGATAATTTCATCATAATTGCAAATCTTGATTACTTTCACAGTTTAATTTTTCAATAATTTGAATAGTTTGAAGTTTAAAAATATTTGTTTTAAAAAGCAGGCAATCAATAATGTATGATAGATTTTGCAACTTTTTTTACAAAGTTCTGGTGTGAGGTCAACATTATCAAAATAGAATAATTTGCCCTTGAAAAGGTTCAAAAGAAAGAATTTTGCAATAAGTATGCTATTTTCAGAATAGTTTTTGCTTTTTGGGTGCAAAGAAAAGTTTGTTTTTAAGCTTTATTTAAAAACATTTTATAGTTTTCTTTTTAATATGAATTTTATTCAACTTTAATTACCACGTTACTTACTAATTTCTACTTGCTTACTAATTTACTTACTTATAATTTTATCCAGTAGACATTCTTTTTTACTTTTTTTTTCATTCTGTCTTTTTTAGCTTGTTGAATTAATATTTTAAAGCATTGACAGTTTAAAAATTATCTTTACTATTCTCACTTTTCTTATATTTTAGTTTTTGTATTGCTTGATAAACTTATTTTTTACATTATCTATGTATAACATGTTTCACTGTAATTTATTTCCAGAAAATTTTATTTATTTAAAATTAAATCTTTCTTTTTTTAGAGCGACATAGTAAAAAATATTCTCCAGACTCAAGAAAAGAATGGACGTCTTATTGCTGCAATCTGTGCTGGTAAGCATCTGTAAACTTCATAAATATTAAGTGTTTTCTAATTCTGAATAAGGATTCTATCATTTATAATATAGAGGCTGTTTGAACATTTTTTTATGATTTTGTTTTGATGTAAAATAATAAAAGATGTTTGCATAGAAAAATTATTTTTCATAACTAATATGTTATTGAAAGTATAAATTCTCATGAGAAAATTATTCATGTTTGGTTTTTAAAATGTGCTATATAAAGCATGGTCTTTCTATATCTAAAATCATAGTATGTAATATTGTCAATAAGGCAAGGAAAAAAAAAATCATGAATGTTAGCTTAAAGTGGAAAATTATTCCAAATATGTACCCCAAGAACAGAAAGGAACTCTTTAAATATTGTAAAAGCCTTTTATGACCAAAAAAGAAAAAAACCTTCGCGCCAAAGGACTGTTGCTAAATCATCACAGTGTCAACTGTTGACAAAATCATTAACACTGATTTAGATTTTAAAAAGGCCGAAAAATACAATGTTCATTATTTTTCACCACAATATATCTCTGAACATAGAACAAAATGCAAAATTATTTTATGAGAAGCATTTATCTGGAGAAAGATGGACATGTTATAATAGATGGAGTGTGGATCTATTTAAATGGTTGCATTAAAAATAGATTTGATTTGTCATTATCAAAGAGGGGAAAAAAAATCTTAAAATGTGTTCAATGTATCTAAAGAAAGTTTTATCAAAGGTTTTATATGATTGTTGCTGGCTTTGCATATAATGGCAAATTAAAAATAAAGATTGGAGAAAAATGTTAAGATCAACTCACATATTACCAAAAACACATTTTACTCTCAATTTTCAAATATAAAATACCATCTCTTTACCCCCTGACACCATTAACATGTTGAACTACATAAAGATAAAGCAAGCAATCTCACATCACAATCCATTGTTGCAGAAAATCGGTGTCAGAATTAGAGATGTAAATTTTCCGGAAAAATATAAGTGGAAAAAACTTTTTTTACCGGGTTTTTTTTTTGGAAAAAACAGAAAAGTTGGAAAAATTGATTTTTCATGATTGTTTCTCCCAAATAAATTATATTTTCTTGCAGAATATTGAATAATAAACATTTTTTCCCATTTATTTGTATTAAAAGAAAATTATTTTCACTTTGCATCACAAAATAAAAAGAAAAAAACAAAGCCTGCTTTTAAAAATGTAGTTTTTTTTTCTTTCCACAGTTTAAGAATTTTTATTAAACACTATTGTTTGTTATATCATATCTCTGTTGGAATGATTTTTCAGTTACATGTTTAACTACGATTTGACCTAGTGTAAAAACCTGAGCCAATATGCCTACAGTTTGGAATGAAATAAATTATGTATTCCATTTACATAAGTATAGTTTTTAAGTAAATGATACTAGTTTAATTAAATAAATTAGTGCTGTTTTGTCATTATTATTAATATCAGTATTCAAAAAATCCACTGTTTGTTTAAAAAATGTATATTTTTACAATATTACATTTTTTTCTTACAATTATAATTTTATTTCCTTTAAAAAAATGTTTATTTTTGGTATAGCTTTTCAATCTCAACTCAAAAAAGTTTTGACTTAGTTTTATAATCTAAATTCAAACAAAACTGAGTTTTAGTTTGGCTTTAGATTCTGCAGTTAGGGTTTAGTTTCTGCAACTAAAAAACAGCATAGGATTTATTGACTGTTAGATTTTTACTCACCAAAACCAGGAAAAAATATATTTTTTTTAAAGTTAAATTAAACATAATTTTTTTTCTTTTTATCCTGAAATCTGGTATTCCATTCTTGAGTAAGAAACCATATTCAATAATATTTCCATATGGTAATTTGATATTTCTAAGAGTGGAACTCAAAAGTTATGAAACCAGAACACTACAAATAGAAAATGCTCGCTATTTGAGGAATTAACAAAAGCAGTTACGCACAGAGATAAACTTCTACTGTGCTTTAGAAAACTACTAAAATTCGAAGTTTAATCAAGAAGGAAAGTATAATTTGGAATGTATTTACTTGTAATAAAATATGGATTTTTTTTTTTTTCATCACAGTTGTAATTTTCTAATGCTAAACTGCCCATGTTTTGCAACATTACCAGGGCTCGAAAATTAAAAAAATGTTGAGGTTCTCAGCTGGGAACCTACATGAAAAGTATAGGTTCCCAGATGAAAAATGTAGGTTCCCAATAAAATTTGTGCGAATATTTTGACGAAATTTGCCGTTTTTTCGCGATCTTTTGACAAAATCTGGCATTTTATTACGATCTTTTATCGAATCCTGCCGAATTATCGCGATATTTTAACAAAACCTATCATTTTTCAATATATTTTTTAACGACATTTGCCGTTTTATCGAGTTTTTTTTACGAAATCTGCCGTTTTTCGCGATCTTATAATGAAATTTGCGTTGCTTACTGCGATATTTTGACGAAATTCTGGCTTTTTCGTGATCTTTTGTCGAAACTGTTATTTTCTCAGTATTTTTTCACGAAAAGTGCCGATTTAGCGCGATTTTTTGACGAAATTTGCCGTTTTTTCGCGATTTTTTCAATGAAATTTGCCGTTTTTTCTGATCTTTTGACGAAATTCGGGCCTTTTTCCGTAATATTTTGACGAAATTACGCATTCCACGGACCGCTCAAGAGCTATATTTTTGCGTAATTTACGCGATATAACGCGTGCGCGGCATCGTTGGCGACCATGACGATTTTTTATAGGTTCCCGGCCGGGAACCTGAGTGAAAAAATATACGTTCCCAGAAATTATTTCTGGGTTCCCCGGGATCCCGGGAACGCTATTTTTCGAGCCCTGAACATTACTGTATATTATGGAGGTAAAATGGGAGGTCAATTTTAGATTCAGTACCTTGAAAAAACATTTATCAGCTATAACAAAATATTGAAAAATGCAGCATAGTAGTGCCACCTATAGGGCAATTTACACAAAAAACTAAACAATATTAATCTATATCAGGAATTGGCTGAAGCTGTAGTTTGATGAAAAATCGTGTTTTAGTTCTTGCGATAGAACTATTGTGGAAATCATGAATAATGCAGCACAGCAGCAGCATCAGTTGGGCGATATACACTAATAACTAAACATCTTGAGTTTATATCAAGGTGTAACTGAATGTAAAGTTTTGTGAAATTATGTGCAGCAGTTCTTGAGATAGTGGCCATAAAATTTTTGTCACATTCAGACTCACAAAGTGACAGATACTTTCCAAAAACCACTAAATTGTGTTCCGGACCTTCTAAAACGTTTAAATACACCAAAAATTGGAAGTCAAAATTTTCACAAATTCAATGCTTACTTCTTGTAAAGACAGAAGAAAGTAATAAATGCATGCTTCAAATTTTAAGTTAAATTTTTAATTTTACCATTCGCATTAATCGGCATATTATTGAAATAATTTTGCACATGAATTAATTTTTAAAAAGAGAAATTTAATTATACATCTAGATTTTTTTTCATGTAATCTAACTTTTGTGAACTTCTTGTATATACTTATACAAAATATAATCAGAATTTATGATTTAGAAATTATTACTATATTTAGGTTGTTCTTTAGACAGTTTTAATAAGGTTATTCAAACATATATACAACTTGATAAGATTCAGCTGCTATGTGGCATGAGATTTTTTTTCTTCAATCACTGCATTTGTAAAAGATTCAAATTGGAGATTAAACTTTTTTCTGAAATGTCCATTTTTTAAGAGAAATTTTGTGAAGAGTCTTGTATTTCAAAGTAGAAAAAAAATTTGAAGGATCCTTTCAAGTCTTCTCAAACAGATTTCTGCTGAGAGATCAGATTACCCACATTAAAGATTTCATGTGGGACGCTCAACATAAATATAAATAAAATTAAAAGTATGAGAATGTAGCTAATACAAAATTTTCAATATATTATTTTACAAATGAAATTTCAATTTTTCCAGTTTGGAAAAATTGAAAAATAAGCCTTCGGGGGAAAAAAACTGAAAAAAAAAAAAGTTTTTTCCCCCCAATTTTTCCTTTTTTTTTTTTTTTTTTTTTTAAGCATTCCCATCTCTAATCAGAACTATACTCTTAACAATAATGCCTATTAAATCTCCTGGTGGTTTTACCAGTGGATTTTTGTGCTTTTGGACTTCTAAAAGCATATTATCCAAACATCAATCTACAATCCTTCATGGCCTTTGAACATCTGTTCAAGAAAAATATTCAAAAATACTTCTTCCAAAATTACAAAAGAGATTATTGTCATAAAAATTTGAGTGTAAAAGTGTAGTTTAAAATAAGGGTTATCAAATTGAACATTTAAAGCACAAATATTTTATGTAAAATAATTCTGTGGGTACCATGAAGATGTTTAAACACCTTCTGCAATTGGTTATCAATGACAAAAACATTTAGAATGTTAATATATACATATATCTAATAATAACACATTCCAAAAAATTAATGATAACTTACTTGCCAATAATCGTAAAATTAAAGGATTCTATAATTTATTAGACATTAACCCTACTAACTTTAAATATCCTTATCTAGTCCTTATACCCAAATTTCATAAGCATCCTGTTAAATTCAGAACTGTTACAATTGGTTGCAATACTTATAATAATGCTGCTAACAAACTTCTATTAGTAATTCTTAATCAAATATATAATATCACAAAAAAAAGTGATAATACACATTGCATAAAAAATAGTTATGAACTGGTCCATATTATGAAAAATCTTAAATGTATAAAAAATATCACTACCTATGATTTTAAAGATTTATTTAATAATATCGATTTATCGGATTTACATAATATCATAAATGAGCTTTTTAAAAAATATCAACACGAGTTGGATATATCACATAATATCGATTCTGATTATTTTCATACCTTAACTAATTTCATTATCTATAATAATTTTATCATGCATGATAACAATATATATATTCAAAATGTTGGTATACCACAAGGTGGTAGTACATCTAGTGTATTATCTGACTTATACTTATATTACTATGAACGTCATTATTTAAATAATACAATACATTTATATCGATATATAGATGATGTAATTTTAATTGATACTGATAACACCTGTATATCTCAATTCCCTGTTGATTATCCTTCTAATCTAGAACTTTCAAAAAACCTACTTTTTAATAATACAATCAATTTCTTAGATATTAAAATTATATTAAAAGAGAACAAATTTATAACTGATATTTATGACAAAAGGAAAGAATTTAATTTTAAAGTTAATACTTTTACTAATTTTAAATCATGTCTTCATAATTCTGTATATCGTAATATAATACTTAACCATTTATATAGAATAAAATGTCTATGTTCTTCCCATTTAATTAATACTAATATTAAAAAGCTTGTATATGATGCTATAAATAATGGTTATCCTAAAAAATTCATATATTCTTTAATTTATAATTAGATATTACATGATCTTATAATTAATTCTTTGCATAAAAAATGTATAAAAAAAAATTATAAAACATAAATATAATAATAAAAAATTAAAAATGTTAAAAAGTAATAAAAAAATATATATATAGGTTGGTTGGGTGGGTAGATGTTAGAGTACGGAGGAGGGTGGTGTTGTCTAGATAAAAACGCAAAGGTTAATTATTAAAAAAAAAAAAAAAAAAAAAAAAAAAAAAAAAAAAAAAAAAAAAAATTGAGAGTGGGTTATTTATTTTAACATAATTTTTAAACTGTTTAATTTACACCAATATATGGATATTCGTCTAGTTATATCTATAGTTAAATAGCTGTATTTTAAATATCAAATTATTTTTAATGTTATTGATATAATTTTTGGTATTATTATTAATAATATTATTACTATTTTTATTATTTTATTATTATTATTATTATTATTATTATTATTATTATTTTATTATCCTATATTAAGATAATGAGTTTTTACCATGTAAAGTCACAATAAATGTTACTGATTAAAGTAACAATAATGTATTTTAAGTTATATGTTAATATGAATGTTATCTCTTAATTCTAATTTTAATCATTTTATTAATTTAATTTTATGTTAACATCGATTATTATTTTTTCCGGTTCAATTATATTTCCATTCAGCTTTATCTTTTTTGTTTGTTATGGATAACTATTATTTTTACTTACTTTCAACTCCTTTTTGTAAAATATCTTTGTTCCTTGTTTAATAATTTGGTTTTTGTGTGATGGTAGTCCCAAATTCGTATTGTTTTGCTTTTTCATGGCAAATACGAAGATGAAACCACACACTCCATTTGTAGTTCCAAAGTATTTGGGACCTGAAGATTCTGCTTTGGTTCTACAAATTTCAATTGTATTCATATTATTCTTTTTTTCCTTCCATGTTTAATGTGCTATAAGTTATTAAATTCAATGGTTAATTTCAAATGGTTAATATTGTTTACTATAATTCAATTTAATTCTTCGTTTTGGTTTATTGTTTTATTGATAAAATCCGTTGGTGAATCTTGTCTACTTTTAATGGTATTATATATATATATATATATATATATATATATATATGGTGAATGGGAAATAAGTTGCCTACTTCTGAGTGCTCTAGAATGCTTTCTATTGGTCCAAATGATATCAAATTTTGAACTACAGATAATTTAAATGATGTACTTGACATTATATAAAAAAAGATTGCAAAAAATCACCAATAGAGGGTGGTATAATACAAAGTTTTAATTCACTTTATAAATAATAAACAATATTAAAGTGAAATTGGGCAATAAAATTGCAAAATTCACCATAAGAATTTTTGTACAGTGGAATATGGCATATCCAATAATCGCGAAACGACTGTCACACCAGTACTATTATGTGGAGACTGCAATAAATCAGTTTTTATTCACAGGGCTAGAGTCCTCTGTTCAATTGGTTCAAATGAAAAAAAGTTTGAAATACAGATATTTCAAATGATGCACTTGAAATATTCAATACAATCTATACTTTCAATAAAAAACTTTATGATTAAAATTTACCAATTGATGACGCTGTATCACAAATCGTATTTATTTGCATTACAATGCATGCTTATTGGCATTATTATTTAATTAAAAAGAAGGCGGATTCTGAACGAGCATTAGTTACTTCTCTGCACATCATACCTATATTGCAAGACAAAGAGCTACTGGTAAAATCATTCTTCCAGAACCAGGAGAACTTCATTAGCTATACAAGAATTCTGTCGTATGGAAGCAGATATGAAGAGTTAGAGGTCCAGTGTCTCCATTTGTCCTACGGAAGATAACGAAATTTGAAATAACTGAATGACTTGGCATTCTTTAAGAAATAGAGGAAGAAAGTAAATTCAGTGTTCTAGCATGGAAAATGTGGATATTGTGGTCTTTGGAGCCAGCAACCAGTCTCTGTATGATAGTATGAGTGTGTAAGTTGTTTCCTGAGTTTTGGAATATGTCTTATTTCACTGCATGAAAAATCTAAAGGTCATATTTTTATAAATCAGATTTTTTTTTTTTTTTTTCATTTTTAAAGTGAATTAAATGTTTGTGTTTTACAATGCCCATTATCGGCAGATTTTTATATTTTTAACTTTCGTAATTCTTTTTAATAAATGTCAAGCACATAAATTGTTGTTCAAATTTTGTCTCATTTGAACCAATAAAACAAATTCTAGAGTTCTCTGAAGTGAACCATCTTATTTCTTGCTAACTCTGTGTATAAATATGTGTTAGAGTTCATATAGCCAACTACTATATTTTATGAAAAAAAATGCCGCTCTCTGCAAATTAGCCTGAAAAATCTCTAAAATATCTTAATCGCTGCTTCCTAAGTAAGTGTTGAGCCTGTGGAAACTGTACTTTTGTCTCCACAGCATCACATTGACTTAATTTTAATCAAAATTTTCTGAGCAGTGTAGGGTGCCTTATTTTCTTAAGATGTCTAAAATTTTATTAAAAATATTTAAATCTGTTTAGAATATTTTATGTATTTTTAAATTAAAGAGACATTAGTTGGTATTTAAACCATATAGAGCATGGAATGAAAATCCCTTTCTTTGAGTGCTACATGTTTTTTAATAGTTAGTGCAATTTAGTACACTTTTCATAGGCGTAACCAGCCTTTTGATCGGGTGGGTGCCCAGAATTTTTAACCTGAACATACTGGATACAAACAATATCTTAGATAGTAAAACTTTCTAAAACGGAAGCCTATAAAAGTTTTAATTTCCATTTTAGACAGGTTTCTATCTTAGAGTGCATAATTGTGTGATATTTCTTTTAAAAAGGGTCCAAACACAATTAAAAAAAAAAATAATTGTGAATGGATCTGTGCAAGTGGGGGGTACCCGGAACCCAGGGCACCCTCCTTGGTTACACGCATGCTTTTTATGAATGGGTTGCACCTGATTTAGGCCTTCTTTAGTTTCTTTTCGAAGCCCTCAAAATATGAGTTGTCAATACCAGGATTGAAGTGTTGTAAATTTTCTTCATTCATGGTCTATTGAGATGCTTTTAAAAGAATGTGTTGAAATATATACGTTTAGATACTTTTCTGTAAAAAAAAATCTTATCCATGAGTTGCAAAGTGATCGCCTTTTTGCCCAGTGTATTTAGAAGGGTTAAAATCCACATTAAAAGAAAAAAAAAATCATTGATTAAAAGAAATTTTTAACTTTAAGAACATATTTCTGGTTTGTTTTTATCTTGTAAATTGCACCCTCAAAGGATATTGACATAAGGAAAAAAAAAACTTTTTCCAGAAAACAACCCTTTTGAAATGTCTTATTCAAAGGGTTAACTGCAATATTTTTTGTATTTAGTTATAGCATTTGAGACTAAAAGTACCATCTTTCAAAATATGTCTTTTAAGTTTAACTGTGTTTGGCAGTTTATTTGATTTGGGTTTAAACAAAATAATCCAGAAATATAAATAAACTTGGAAAAATGTTTGATCCTTTGTTTCAGTGCGTAATGTGTTTATGCGCATGTGCAAGCTTTTTTGTCCCCGAGCATCAAAGTATTGACTTTTTGATGAGAGTGAGTTGTGCTTCATAATTAATATATTAGAAAATAATAAAAAAATGAGAATTCCGAGCTTCAGGGACATCAGCCAAGACCTTGGACTATCTTCACAAAAAATTAGAGCCTCATACTTGTCGTAGATTTGGTAGTCATCGCATTTACACACACAGACAGCGATTTATTTATTTATTTATTTTTTTAATTAGCATAGATTATTTATCAATCTGTGTATATGTATATAATATTGAGTTTTTTTATAATATGGCAACCAAGTTATTAAATCTAGCCTTTTTAAAAATAAACTAAAAATTGACCACAAATGGCATTTTTACTCACACATACCATAACTTGTGTGTGACGAACAAGAGTAAAAATGCTATTTGTGGATATTTTTTGTGCAGCAAGTAGTGATTTTCCTTTTTTTCTGAAACTTTAATGGAAAAATCAAGTTTAAAAGCTTTTCCCATCTAATTCACAGAAAATGCCATTCTTTTCTGCTATAGCCAGATGACCTGTCATGTGATTAGAATGAGTCCAACCACTGTGGCATCTAAAATTGGATATAATGCTTTTTTTTTTTTTTAATAAGTTCAGAATTTAAACCAATTATTTTTCAACATTCATTTTAAAGAATAACACAAATGATTCATTTGAAATAAATTTATAAAAATTAATTAAAATTTTAAGATAAATTAATAAAACCAAGAGTATTATATATTTTTTAAATATTTATTTCCCACTCAAAAATGCTTGGTGTCTTTGACTGGGAAGAGTTATTAATTTTTACTGGGTCTAGAATTTTTTGCTGGTTGCCAGATTTTATAAAATTTATTAATCTCTGTATAGATGAATTTTTATACACACACACATCACATATATTTGAAGAGTATTTTTTTAAAAAGTAATTTGTATTTATAGCTCCTATTGCTCTGAAGAGTCATTCTATTGGTACTGGAAAAGCAATTACCTCTCATCCTTGCAAACAAGCAGAATTGTCTACTGGTTTGTATTAATGTTTTTATTTAGTTAGTGATAAATGCTATATTTTATTATTGCTTCAAGAATATTACCTCTTCAGACGTGATGTATCCTGTAGGATAGGATACACATAGTTACATTTTTTTTTTTTTTCATGTTTTTAAATAAAGAAATAGGTGTGAATCAAGCCTGACAAAATAGCAAGTTGTTTCTTATTGTGGTTTTTTAGTGAGCTATGTGTTATATAAAAATGGCTTGCAGTAGTAAACAAAAATTAAAACATAAATAATTTTATTGTGCGTTGAGGTATCATTTGTGTCAATTGGTAATAAAAAAAAATTATTGGATATATTTTTATTTTATATTTTTGAATGTTTTTTAATGCAAAAAATGTCAAATAAAATAAAAAATCATAAGAAATTGAAAAAAAAAAAAAAAACTTTTTGAGTTTTATTATATTATCAAATTTTATGTACAAAAATAAAATTTAATTTTTTTTGCCATTTAGTCTTTTTTAGTTATCAGTTTCTTTATATGAATTCATAACTGAAATTAAAAATAGCATATACAACGTGGGATTTAAAGAGGTTAATTTAAAATTTCTTGATCATTATCCAGTTTCATTTTTAACATTATTATTTTTAAGTCAATGTTGACATTCTTAATGTCATTCAGATTTAATACACTGCATAGTATTTTTTCTATTCTTGTGTCTTATGTATAACAATCTTTAGACTGGTCTCCATTTCACATCGTTTCCTAAAACTTGATAACATTCTTGCAGGAACAGTTTGAAGTCTCAAATAACCTATTTTATTCACTTGAAGAAAATAAACATGTAAGTTATTAAAAACAATGCTTATAAAAAGTGCATTTGCTTTAAAGGAATTCAGAAAAAAAAAAAAGTTACCATATTCTTCATGAAATTTTTCAAAAAACACTACTATAAAAATGTATCTTCAAATCTGAATTTAATATTTTTTTTAAATACTCCATATAATTAAAAAAAATAATAAAAAAAAAATTAGAGGTTCTTGTAATAAATTTTGGTAAGGAGAAAAAAAAAAGCTCTGTGAGCATTGCATTTGAAATGTTATAAACAGTCAGAAAATTTTATTTTAAATTAACTAAATAACTCCATTAAAACACATTTCTTAAATTCTTGCTTGCATAACTACTAAAATTTACTGTTATTGTTAAAATAAGTACATAAAAAAGGTCTTTTTTGCTCCAACTCGTTATTTCCTTGACTATATATTTGGGACAAATTAATTCAATGTTTTTAACTTTCAACAAGTAAATAACACTGACAATAAACAGATTTTCATTTTATAAATACCATGTTTAAAATAACAATAATAATAATAAAAAAATTGTAATTTAACAAATTACGACGACTATTTGGAAAATGATATTTTCAGAGACTCAAATTTTAAAGACTTATAAATAAATTCTATATTTAAATTAATAATAAACATCATTTTTAGGATAATTTTTGATTTAGGATGACAAGTTATATATTACGTAAATTGTGCATTAAACATTAATATTCGTAGACGAATGATTAAAAAAACAGTAGATTAAAGATAGACAACTTTAAATGTTTAAAATGTGCATTTTTATTTGGAGTTAATCAGACTGACTTTTGAACACCTCATATTACGTACGACACAGATTAAACATTAATATTCCTGGACACACTGCAAACAAATTTTAAATGAAATTTCAGTTTTACAATTTTTGGAACTGCAAGTTTTTCAACTTCTTAATATCGCACATTTTAAATTTTTACACCATTGCGTAGAGAAAAAATGCACTTTTTAATGAAATTTGTTTGAAATCTCTGTCTCAATTTGTATTTAAATTATTAATTTTTTAAAAAGTTTTTATTACTCTTTTTGTCATTGTGGCAGCTGAAGTATTCAGTTTTTGGACATTAAAATTGGACCAATCAGAAAATGAATAGAATAACAGAAGTATTCCATTTTTGGACATTAAACTTGGACCAATCAAGAAACTAATTAAATTAGTTGTGGAATTAAACCAATAAAAAGATTCAGATATACTTTAGATTTCTCAATTCTCTGCCAAAAACAAGTATTTTTTCCAAATAGTTAATAAAATATCAGTGGATACTTTAATAATTGAAAAATATACATAACATTAACTAAATTTTCGAGTACTTAAATTAGAATATCCTTAGAAACAGTGTTGAATTAGTTCTAAGTAAAATAGCTTATAAACATTCATGTTCTGATGTGAAGTTGCAGTTATTAATGTAGTGTCTAAGTCTTAAAGATTGAAGACCATTGATGATTTTTCATCAGAAGATATTTTCCAATTGGCCGCTGTTTTTGAGTCAACAGAAAAGAAGTTCTGACAACTTTGCATTCCAGGAACAGTGTGGACATCTTTGAAATGTTGCTGAAGCTCTTATGTGGAATCCATTTGTGTCTTGCACACAAAGTGAAAAATTGATCTTTTTAATTATTGATTTGTTTGATTGTATTAAAATAATAGCATATCTATGTATCCATCATTTGTATGGAATTCCTTTACCTGTGATTCATTCTGTTGAGCTGTCTAAATGACAAACCCAATATTATTAACTTCAAGGTTGTCTGAGCGAGAAATGCTCGCTGGTTGTCGGCCCAGTTAGTTTAGAAACGGTAAAGCATTTGCCCTGTAAGCCAAGGATTTGGGTTCGATTCCTGGCTTGGGCATTTTTTCCCTCAGTAGGAAATATTCAATTTGTATAATGTAATAAGATTTAGAAATAAAAGTAATAGAAGCATGTGTTTTAAATTTTCCTCTTAATTGTTTTTATCTTGTTCATTTTTTTTTTTTTTTTTTTTTTTTTTTTTTTTTTGGGGGTGGGTGGTTATAAAAATTTTGTTTGATTATGCATGTAAATTATTTTGTCACCATTACACTTATCTAGTTACTGTACTGATATTGAAAACATAAGCATAGTTATTTTCAATATATTCAGATATAGTAGACCTATGTAAACTTTTAAGTATATTCCTGTACCTTGGAACAAAAAGGGCCAATGTCCATTTTTCTCAAATGATAGAAAAAGCAATTTTAGGAATTTCAAGAAACTTGCTAAGATTTCTGTGCTATTATTTTTCAAAGCTGTATTTTCAATTCTGTAATGTGTCTCTCACTACAATCTAATCTTACATAAATTTAGTTTTTTTTACAATGACATTGGCCATTTTTACATTAACAGTAAGTAAAATAGGCCTGAACAAAAAATATATATTTTTTAATGATTTAATATTTTGAGGACTTTGGTCCTTTTAACAATTACTTTATATCACATCCTGAATTCATTTGTGCATTTAACTCAAATTTCTCAGTTTAGGACATTGGTGCTTTTTTTCCATTCCAAGATATACTGTTAAATTGTTCAATTAATAATAATAAAAATCTTTTCTTGAAAATGTATAAAATTTGAATTATTTCATATTGAAAGGCTATTGTGTAACCTAAATGTTTATAAGCATTTATAATGTGAAATTTTATTGAAGAATAATACTTTAATAAAATTACTTTCAGGAGAATATCAATATCTTGAAAATCGTGTTGTTGTATCAGAGCAACTTATCACTAGTCGTGGTCCTGGTACTGCTTTTGAATTTGCTCTTGCCATTGTAGAATGCTTGCTTGGTAAGGAAAAGGCCTCGTCTCTTATTGGTCCCATGCTGATTTCAATTCCTGGTTCCTCTTAAATTATTATTTTGAAGTTACAATATATTTCAATGCATATCTTCAGATGATTTGTTCCTCTGTATGCTAATATTAAATATGTTCTATTTCAATTGCATATGACAGTAACTATTCTTATAGAATAGTTTAAAATATGTTTGTAAAAATAAAATTTTCATAGGATAAAAAAATGTATACAATATTACGTCAGATGTTTGTATCATGTAAATTGGAATATATTAAATGAAAATTTTCTCAAATAATGTGACTCATCAGAATTTTTGTGTGTATTTGCATGTATTTGTAGCGTGAAAGTTAGAATATTGAAAAGCATGTATGCTGTGTTGATAGAATCCAAAGACGAAACTTCATGTAGAACTGCAGGGCATTTTAGTGTCTGTTTATGGATCATTCCTGCGAAAAGGTACAAAATAGCAAGGAAAAAAAAAAAAAATTATTTATGAAAGTATATTAAAAGTTCTAAAAATTGCATAAATATTGTCATTTATGCTTAATAAATAACCTTATTTAAAAGTCGAATTTTCATTTTTAACAAGATTTTGATTTTTTTAAATTTTAACATGGCTACATAGGCTATATTATGGGACATTTACATTTCAAAAATTTAGAAATTATTGATTAATTATTGGGTATAGTTGGTATCCCTGTGGCAGAAATGTAGCGATACAGTGACATTGTCGCAGAAAGAGAAGGTATATCTTGCAGAGAACTTTCAGCCTAAAGCCACTAACTAAATATAGCTGATAGGAATATTATTTTCTAGAATTGTTATCTTAATTTCATATAAAAAGTGTTAACCCTTGGCACTCTGTTGTCTCCGCTGTGGAGACATCATCTTTCCTTCCAAAATTTGTTTTTGGCACCAGAAATAAAGGAAAATAAAATTTTCCTTATTTTATCAGAGAATTTTTGAAATTGTCTACTTCAAGGAAATTTCTTTTAAAAAAGTAATGCTAATCGAATAAAATTTGTGTAAGAGGCACCAGAGTCCGAAGGGTTAAACTTTATCATTCTAAGGCATTTTTCTCAGGATATTGAGACCTTTTATCTTTTACATGAATTTTATTCAATTGACACCAATTCTTTTATGAAGCATTATTTACATTTTGACAATATGAAAGAGAAATGTACTAGTATAACATTTATTTTTAAAATATAGTGGCACAAATAAAACATAAATATAGACTCATATATAGAAAATTAGCGTTGGATAAGAGTTAAAGTTAGTAAAGCATGCAAGAGTAGAAGCTTCTAGAAGGCTAAATTTTTTATACAACTAAATTAAACAACTCCTTATTTAGTAATATAGAAAACTTAACACATGGTTTTGAAAAAATTGTTTTAAATTAATTGTGTTAAAAGAGATAAATTTAAAATTATTATTTTTATATATATCAAGAGTAGGAATGATCTTATCCTGAACTTCTAGCAAAAGGAAGAATTAGATATGTATGTACACATATTATTTTATATGCACAATACCTTACTTCCTCTCTCTCCAATCCAATAAATTAATCTAATTATAGTTTTCAAATATTTGGTCCATTGCTGCAAATTGCAGCAATTCAACCTCACACTCATTCAATAAATCTTAAAAGAAAAAATGTGATAATTTTTTGCAAATTTCCATAAATATATTAAACAATTCCTGGAATGTTGATTCATTAATTTTATGGTTTTTGTCCCCTTTTTTACATCTAGTTTGAAAATAGATGAGACCATACATATGAACAACATATAATAACCTGCTTTATGATATATCAGTTCTTCAGTGTCTGTTTTCTAGTTGTGTTATGTATAAATTTGCATTTATTTCTATTATTAAAAAATATTATGTTGTAGAATTTTTTCTTTAGTCATTTTGGCTTGCCACAGAAAGCTTTAAATAATTCTGCCACAAGGATTGGTGCCTATTTATTTTTTAGAATTAAAATTTTAAGGATCATATTAAGGGCAAGAACTGATGCTGGTATTATACACACAGGAAAAAAAAAAAAAAAAAAAAAAAAAAAATCCCACCATTTTTTTTTTTTTTTTTTTTTTTTTTTTTTTTTGTTGTTGAATACATTTTTTAAGTTCAAGTTTCCTTGTTCTTTTTTCCAGGTTTTAACCCCCTCTTCTCTCCCCGTTCTTCTATGCTCTTCATGTCATAAATATACATTCATTTATTAGATGTTTTGGTAATAATCAAAACAAAACAAAAAAAAAAAAAACAATACTTGTATTTATACAACAACAATTTTATTATTTTTTAATTTATGATTGTATTAGATGACAACATAAATAAATAAATAAATGATTACATATGATGTATGATGAATTAATGCAACCTCCTGTATTATACTGCTTTTAAATATAGTATAATTATGTTTATTTTTCATTTTGATAGTCCTGCTAATATTAGATGGAGGTTTTTGTTTATTATATTTATTTTATGCAGATAAGAAACAATATATGTCCCTATTTGCTGCATCTAAAACACCATTATTTCCATTAATATTATTGTTACTGTTAATAGATATTTACTCCCTTTAGATTTATCCTCATTCCTTTTTCTCATCATTATTAGTGGAAATATCAATGTTTTTAAAAAAAATATTTTGAGCTACTATCAGATTATTTTATTCTGTTTTGTACTCTTTAAATTATATATCAACCATTTTTCTCAGTTTTAAATTAGTTTAATAATAATAATAATAAATATTACAATAATCAGATTATATTGCTAGTACTATTTTCAATATTACTGGTGTTTTCAAATTTTAATAGATTACTTCTAGTTAATGTTTTCTGAATTGTCCTGTAAAATACATCTATGCATAAAATCTAATTTCATTCATATACATTTTAACAAAGTTTTTATTAAGTTAACAAGTATCAAAGAAAAAAGTCCTTTTTATTGTGCTATGCAACTTTAAATATTATTTTGGTTATTTGATATATTATCTCAAACTATTCAATTTTATTTTTAAGTCTTCAGATTAAAAATTTTAAAACAATTTATGATAAATATATATGTAATAGTTATAGACTGGGAGGCGGCAGGACAGACAATCACCTCATCGAGTTCATGGCTGAAATTCTAGAATTAATTAAAACTCAATTCACTTATTAAAATGCAATTGGTCTGCCAAGTCATATCTTGGTGGAAAATACCTGAAAACCCGATTTTAGCAGTTGATTTGCAGGTTTATCATGTTTACCTGCTCCCAATTTTCCATGTTTTCATGTTTTTGGGTGCAGAAAAACACAATGGTAAATCTATGAGTCAGTTGCTAAAATTGTGTTTTCAGATGTTTTTCACTAAGATATGACTTGGCATACCAATTGTGTTTTAATATGTGAATCAAGTTTTAACTGATTCTGGAATTTCAGTCATGAACTTGATGAGGTGGTTGTGTGTGGTGCTGTTACCTGGACTATAACTTTTAACTTTCCTTTTGAGGACTTGTAATTTGAACTATTTTGCAAAATGTTGTGCTTCTAAGACTTCATTAATATCTTTTACCCATAATTAGAATAGTTATTTCAACTTCTCCATTGAATTCCTAGGAATTTTTCTAAATCATCCGAAATTTACATTTTTACTTTAATTATCTTCTTTGCTATGTACTATCATAGATCATAATTTTTAACGTGTCTCATTTCTGGACAGTCTTACCTAAAAACTGTGCAGTGCAACTTTAATGTTTCCATATTGTGGATATCAGAAATATTTAAGCAGTATTTGAAAAAATTGGTAAACATGCATAAGCATGTGAAGGATTGTCAGATATATAAATTATAATCAGTGATTACATTTGTGCCAAACATTTATATGTTAGAGATAATCATCTCATCTATTGTTTCTTAAATTATTTAAGCATTGTTTTATTTTTTCTGAATGCATTTGGCTCAAAATATCAATATTTTATGCTTAAATAATTAATAGTAATAAAATTAGAAATGTAAATAAGTTAATAAATTGTTGGCTAAAATTTGTGAACCCGATGGATGCATTATTTTTCAATTTTCTCTCTCTTCTAATGCCTAAATAAATTGTTCATTCTTAATACTAATGATGATTATACAAGGATTAAAAAAAAAATTTAAAAAAAAAATAAAATTCAAAGTAAGAAAGTTATCCTTTTCAATATCTAATACTAAATTATTTATTTCGGGGGGAGAAAACTAAATAGAAACATATGGAAATTTGATACTTCTTGGTTATCCCATGAATCAAAAATCTATTGCCAAACTATAAACTTAAATGCCAATAATGGATGATCATAAGTATCACAATCAATGACTTTAAACACGATACACATGTTTGAAATGCTATAAAATTATTTTTAATTCAAATTTTTATTTTAATTAATGCCTTTTAAATTTTTTTATTTAAAATTAAACCAATTTCTATAATTTAGCTATTAGTTTGGCGATTTGTATAATTTGGCAAAATTGGTCAACTTGATAATCAAGTAGTAATGGAAATTTATGTATCAATTTTGTTGAAGAAAAGAAAAAATTATTTAACTTAAAAAAAATTAAGTGAAATACTTTTGCAAAATATGCTAAAATACACTAAATTTGTCCTTTTTTGGTAAGAGAGAAAAATTGTAATTCTTATATACTTGAAACTAACTGTTGCCAGGATTGCTCATGTTTGATGCCAGTTTGTTTGGGGGGATATAGTTATGAAAAATTAGCAGTATAATTGAAGTATTTTAGTAGAATAAATTGTGTATGTTGGATTATATATTTTTAGTTGCTTTTGAATTACCATCCAGAATCTAAATGTAAAATGTTCTAAAAAGTGCTCAGTTAGTTGAGTGGACTCTCTCCACTTTTTTATTTTTTTATTTTAATTGCTTCTAAACCCAATTCTAATGCTTACATGACTTGCATTGTGTTAGCTGATAACCTTGAAAATAATGGGCAGGCTTAGTATATGCAGAAACAAAGAAACCATTCATTGTATCCCAGTATAAGAAAACATATACATTTTTGAGTCCTAGTCTGACAACATGCAAATTGTGATTCATGATGCAATTTTTATGAAAATACAATAGACTCCCTTAAATCTGCAACCCTAAAATTTATAACCTTCTAAAATCTACTCATAATTTGTAGATGTAAACAATGAAACTTTCAGTTCAGGTTTAGGGACAAAATTTGACTTTAATTTTATATCAATTCAAGATATATTTTAATCTGTAATTTTCATTAATATTGCTGAAGCCATCCTTTTTCATGAAATAATAATAAATTTATTTATGCAAAAAAATAAGATATTGCTGATATCATTGGTAATCACAATCTTTTTGGCAAATGTAATTATTCATTAATCAAGCTTTTTGATTACATCTGGCTAAATCTGAAATAAAACTTCCTTATTTTATGATTTTTATGTGAATTAGTCGTGCATTTTTATGAGGCAAGTTTCATTGAATAATTTTGAAAAAATGTACTTCCTCTTTATAATGAATATTTAACTATACATTATTGATTATTTACTTGACCTTTGCTTTTAATATTTTAATCATTCAAAAAAAAATTATCTAATTTTTTATTATTTTATTACATTACTTATTTTAATATTTTGCTATATTGTTGCCATTCATTATAATCTCAATTGCACTATTAATTACAATGAAATTATTGTTTTAAAAATTTAAACAAAGCAATGACCAGAAATCCACAAAATTCTAAAATCCACACAACCTCTGGACCCAGGCTGTACAGATTTGAGGGAGTGTACTTTATGCTTTTTATGACTGGAAAATATCAAATAATGACATCACTTTTCATGCAATGAAACTTTGCTATGTTGTCAGACGATTTCCAATCATTCTAGTACCTAAAACTGTGAGATCTTCGAGTTGACTTAGCATGTCTAATGGGCATAGGTGGATAAAGTATTTCTCTGGATTCATATCTCCAATCTGTTTTGGGGCTGTATCGATCATATATGCTACTTCGTTCATAGAAACTATTTCGATATACAAAAGGCGATTCTTGCACTGAAGGCTCATCTGCACTTTCATCGTCACTTGATCTGTCCATTTTTCTTCTGATAAATATCAGCAGATAAATATTAACACAAACTGACACCAGCAATGAGATCACCAATGCTGCTCCTCCTATTAAATATTCTAAAGGAATGGGTAAGATGCTCTTTTTGGTGTTAGGTGTAGATTGCGATGATGGATCTTTCGGAAGTGGAAATTCTTCTTCAACTATACCAGTACCTATAAATAAGACAAAATGAGTTTGAGTTTCATTAAGTTTTACCAAAGAAAATAAATGCATTTACACTGAAAGTAATTTTTAGTATGCATCTTTGATTGATGAGATTATTTAACTCATTACACATAAATTCATAATCAATCATTGTTGTTACCGTACTTGCTCGTTGTATACCGCACATCCAGTATTTTAGAAGGAAAAATTGCGATTTTTTGTATATAATGCGCACTGTAAGTTTGACATGCAAGGAATGAATGATCAAATGAATTTTACTAAAGAAAATCAAAATAATTGAATTTTTTTAAAGACTGTGTAGGGTGTGAGTGTCATGATATGGTGACGTTACTTGTGAATGAAATACTTGAGAACTTTTACATTGTTAAAAAAAAAATTTGTAATTCTACGAATGTAAAGTTGCAGAAATCTGTGTTCTTGCTAAAATTTTATCTGTACACTGTACAAAAAAAAAAAAAAAAAAAAAAAAAAAATCTACAAAACTAGATTTTTTTCTAAATCTATAGAAATCTATCTTTATAAATGAATCTAGTGAAATTATACTAATCTTACTAGAATTTTATCTATAACTTGGGTCGTAGTTAGATAAAAAGTTCTAGGCTTCCCAGTTTCCTAAACAAATTTCTTAAGAATTTTTTAACCTTACAGATTTTTTTATTTATAGTGGAAATCTGTATCGATTACATGAATTTTTGCTGTTATTGTTACATAAAAAACAGTAACGACAATGAGGATTGTTTAAATAATTTTACTACGGCTTTTGTATAAAAAAATGCAAGGAGTGAAATAAAGATGCAAAATACTTCTATTCAGTAAGATTCCAGTTTAAATTTCTTCTATGAAGACATTTCTTAATTCATAGGCATATCGTGTGATTACATAAAGCTGTAAAAAATATTCCGTGTATAAAGCGCACCCAGGGTTTTTGTCCTAAACTTTGGGAGAAAAAGTGTGTATTATACACAAGTAAATAGACACAAGTATATAAGCCATGTTGAAACTAAAAACGATACTGGATATCATACAATATGCATATCTTCAATACACTGAGCTCCATAATAGTATTTTGCAATTTATTTTAACATTAGAAGCCTTAAAAAAAACAAAACTTTCCCACATACTTTTTATTAATCTTGGTTATTTTTATGAACAATATTTAAAATTTTCATTGTTTTTAGCTTATCTAAAATTTTATTTTAACTTTCTATTAAATTAAAAATTTGTGCTGAATTTGAATGAAGGATAGAATTTTTTTTATCAATAAAACATACATATCAATGAAAATTGCAGTAACTTTGTCATATTTTTAAAAATAAATCCAATTTGAAAATATCTACCCTATAGAAGGAAATATCTTTCCTCTATGAAAGGAAATCAGTGTATGCCAAAAATTTTCCATAGAAACTCTTTGCATTGTATTCGTGGATGTACTGCTGCATTCGATATTTATAATAGGGAATTTAGAGCTACTTCAGTCACCTGAAAAGATCCGCTCATTAATGTGGGATATATGTGAATATTGTATTGCCTAATCAAAACTGATATTATTCAAAGTATAAAAAAAATTTAATAAATCATCAAACATAACCTTAATATTCGAATAACATTGTGCAGCTGAAAAATACCTCCAAAAAGCTTCCCTGAGCCTTGCATTAAAAATCCTCAACTATAATGATGGCCGAAATCTGTAGAACACTAACTTCTCCCACTCTTCTCTTTTCATGTCTCCCTTGAGATATCATGTTCATTGAATCCTTGCGACTATTACTTTTTATTGTTTCACACTTTATCTTTTATTCCCTTATTAATGCTATGTAAGAAAATTTTAAAGATATCTCATTTGCATTTCAGTATTTTTAAACAATTCTTTTTGCAATGCCTCTGTGAGATCAATTTTAGAGGTTGTCTCTGTGAGATCTCAGGGTATTTTTTCCTTTTTCGATTTTGTTTACAGATATTTTTAAGTATGGTACTTTCATTTTCAAAACTGGTTTTAAGAATTCAAACACAGACAGCAGCACCATTAAAGTTGATATCTAAATTTCACGTGTCATAATAAAATTATTACAAGAGGAAGTTATATATATATATTTTTTTTAAATTAAAATAAAAATATTCAAGTACTGCTTTTCAGACAGTTGTAACAGCGCATATTTATGCAAGGGGAAGCATAATTATAGAAATAGTAGGTTATCTCCTAAAATATTTCCCCTAGGCCATACTTACAATTGCAAAGTTTCATAAAAAAAGGTGCGAAATGTGATGTTATAAATTGCAATTCAATGGGGGTCTACTTGAAAAAATATGAAAATTATTATACGATCCCCATAGGGCAAAATTCCCACTTACGAAATTATTCCTGATCCATTCCTAAATTAAACAAAAAAAAAAAAAAAAAAAAAATCTCAGAGGTATTAAAATCCAAAATTCATGACTTACACTACATAACCATACCTCTAAATGAAGTGTTTTCAACTCAATTTGAAAGCAAAATAGGGATCATCCACAAATTGTTCATTATTAAATGTCGATTTAAGACAATGCCTCTCATTTGGACATAAAAAAGCAGTGTACAGATTTTACGTTAAACTTGCTTTCAGAATATATTGGTAGTCTGCATGAGTCGAAATATCTAGGTTCGGTCCCGAACCAAACCATAGAAGAAAGTTAAAATCATAACTCGACCCGGCCTAACTGAATTGCTACAGAGTTATATTGATATGGGTAAAAATTCTTTGTATGGGTGAGTTCTGACCAAAAATACTTATTATAGCTTTTTCTTTTTTCGTACTTATAATTTTTACTTTTAAAGGAATGCAAAAAATCTGCGGTATATTTGTTTTATTAATGAATCTCTATTTATACGTAAATGTTTTCCTTTTCCTTTTATATCATTTGCTATACAATAAAATTGTTTGAGATGGAGTCTCATGGGAAAGAAAAATATGCGTTATGGACAAGTTCCTTTCTTAGGAGATATAAATTTGATAGGAGCAACAATAAAAATAAAAGACAGAAAAGGACAATAAAAAAAAGACCACACGGGATTTTATGACCATATTAATCCTAAAGACATTTATGGCTGGTCAGAACGGCACAAAAAAAAGAGAGGCAAATTTACGATGAGGGCGACAGATAGTCTCCCATGTCATAAAGTGAAAAGGAGGGAAGCGCAACAGATGGATATACCCAAGCCAATGATCTTCTGGCAAAGGGGGACAGCAAAATAAGGATTCGCTGCGAAAAAAAAAAAAAAGGAGGAGTGTAAAACACCCAAAAAAATTAGAATATAAAAAAAAAAATGAGGTAGGTCAGATGAATCTGTAAGAAATGTTGTAAGAGGGATTAGAAGCAGCAAAAAGATCCATCCAAAAGGGTCTTGGAAATAATTTGTTTTTTTCGCCGACGGAGTGCCTCCTAGCATGGTCCGATGTTTGACAGAATAGATGAGCGAACAGTTACCCGATGAAGCATCCAGAAAGGAGCATGACTTTCTACTAGCAGTGGTCCAAAATGACGAGAAGTTCGGAAGTGGTCCAAAAAACGGTGAACCCCCTATGCAACCCTTTCAAGACACCTCTCTCCTAATTCAAGGTATTTACCTAAAAGGTTTTTTTTTTTTTTTTTTTTTTTTTTTTTTACTTTGCCTGAAATAGACTTATTAAATGCATGAATGCAAATTTAAAACCCAAGCGCGTGCCTCTTGCCAGCCATAAGGAAATATATATATTAAAAAAAAAAAAATACATGAATTAGTATGCATTCAATTTAAAATAAATGTGATATTTTTGTATGAAAAATCCAAGTGATCCATAAATGGAAAAGATGATACATAAGATTATAGATACAGTTGATGTTAATCTGGGGAATTAATTTTGTAAATATGTATATTATCTTTATTTTTATGTTGTCACTTTTTGTAAATGTATTTAAATGGTAATTTTGTTATGATGTTTTTTGGCAGTTTTCTTTTTTAAATTATGAATAGAATTGAGATATGAGCAAGTATGGTTGGTTTTCTTCATAGGGTAAATTTTCACGCAAAATACACAACGCAGTAATGATTTAATAATTGAGATAATGATATAACCATTTTATAATTCTAACATTTAAAAAATTTACCTAGAAGATCATAAACGATCACCCTTATAATTTAATAGATAGCAATTAAAATATAAATCAGCCTAATGTGCTCTGATGGGTAATAGTGAGATTTAAAAGATGGGATAACGTTACCAGAACTAATTAGAATTGGGTTTAAAAAAAAAAGTGGACAAGTGCAAATTTCTCTCCATCATCTCATTATTTACCTAAAATTTAAGCTAAATAATTAAGGGAATTGGTCACGCATCATATAGGTAAATAATGAGATGATGGAGAGAAATTTGCACTTCTCCACTTTTTTTTTTTTAACCCAATTTTAATTTACTGTACTAAAAAAATACTCATGAGTTAAAAATTTTTAAAACTTTATGAGGATTTAAATTATTACAAATCTCTACATTATAAACAGGGCTGCAAAAAAAATTCGGATAATTTTCTGATTGTAGATGGGAACAGCTAAAATTCAGTTTTGATTCTATATCAATTTCATATGGTGAAATGAAACGTATTATTAAATTTTTTTTAAAAGGTGCAGTTTTGTTACATTATTCCGAATGTGTTGGAAAGTGCTTCATAATCTATGCTTGAAGCATGATTTCTTTTTCTTGTTTTATTAGATGTAGGTATTATTATTTTCGTAATTAAGTTTCTGGGAAAAATAAACTACAATTTTCTTTTATTTGCTTTTAAATGCAAATACAGTTCCTTGTGTAAAACAAATGTCGTATGTATAATCTACATTGATTTTAATATACTATTTTGGAATTGGAATAATGTTTCTGTGATCTGTAATCAAGAGATGATTACCATAAACGTGATTTGAATCTCCTTATATATGTAAGGGATCAGCCATTAATTACATCATATTTCAAAACGAGAGTTGAGGAAGTGTCCACAAAGTGTTGCAGTTTGACGGGACGGGTTGATATGCTGTGAAATCATATTTAAAATTTAAAAATAGATAGACATTATTTATAATCGGATTTTGAATAATAAAACTTATAATATATTCATATGAATGGTAATAGACCAAACATAACTTATTTTAAAATATAAAATTAGTTCTAAATAAATAGTTGCAGAAATTGTGACATCACAAACATCGCTAGAGTGCGACAACTTGTAACACAGAGAAGAAAATAACAAATATTTTGACTGATAAGAATTTCAAATTTTTGTTTTTGTTTGTTTATTTATAAATAAAGTATATTTAGAAAAAGAAGAAGAAATTGCTTGGAATTAGTTTCTTATATGTTTGTGAAATTTTCTTTGAAAAAAAAATGTAGCATTAACACGTACTACTTTTAGAATTTTTTTAGTTAATACCTTTTGCAGAAATTACTTATTATTTATTCAAGTAATAGCAGTCAAAATGTCTCATTGAAGCTCACAAAATCGATGAAAGACTAAAGGATATTTTCTGTTATAAGTTTGAAAAATATAATTAAATTTTATTTTTAATGTAACATTTAAAAAATTTGTTTTCACTAGGAAATTCAGTATCTATACAAAAAATTTCTTGGAGATAGAATGATGAAGATGGTTTTATTAATGTTTTAATCACATATCTTAATTGCATGTTTTTTTGCAATTTAATGATTTAACACCAATCGAGATTAAAGTACTTGACAAGCAAAGGAAACTTTAAGTATAAAACATAATAAAACCTCTAAAATGTACTTTATAATTTTGATGGAAAATTTTCTCTTAAAAACTGTCAGCTCTTTGCATCATTTTTCTAAAAATTCAACTTCTATATGCCTCAATGTTATATATAAGTTATTACTATATTAATATGCTTACCACTAATTATGTTTTTTAACTTATTAACTGAAAGAGATTTTTATCATTTTGAAACTATTCTTTTACTAAACTCAATTTTTGATTCTTAAAAAAAGAAAAAAAAAAATGCTAGAATGTACATTTCTTATAATGTACTGAAGTACTTTGTTATAAAATTTCCTACTATGACTAATTCTTTTAAAGAGAAAGCAAGATAAGAGAAGTGTTAGACTACAATTATATTTTAATGAAATTTATGTACCTAAAAAATCTTTATGGAATTAGTAAGGAAGAAATTAAATACTACAAAATGAAAAACACTTTAAATTAAAATCTGTTCATTTTTTACTATTTTTTACCACTTGGCTTCTTTTAAGAAGACTTGCATCTTCCCTTAGGCGGGCCCGGGGCAACTGCCCCATACGCTCCTGAGTTAGTCAGGCTCTGCATATGTCTCGAGAATCATGAACTTTCACGACTATAGAGTATATTTTATAGCTTTATTTGACAAACAGAGAGTACACGGAGCTTGGAAAAAAAAAAAAAAAAATCCAAAGGGTACACAGAGTATAACTCCTTATGCCCTTCTCTATGGCAATGATAATAAATTTGTTTTGGATTTGGTCATTTTGAAACTATTGTTTATGGAAATTCAATATCAAAATTCATTGCGATATTATGTATGACATTTTAGTCTGAAAATTATTTTCTGTAATTCTCACCTGCTGATCTTGGTATTCTGTGATCCTCATCCATTACTACAACTTCATTAGTAACTGTGAGTGTTTTGGAATTTTCAGGGGCTGTGGCAGAACGCTTTCTTCTACCATAAGACATGCCTAAGTAATCACCGCAGTCAGCCTGTAACATAAAACATTAATTTTCATTATTTTTAATTATTGTTTCTGGATTAAAGCATCATTACATTTTACAACTATCTTCTTTCAGCAGTAATGTGTAAGTTATTGTGTCTGCATTTCCCACCTCCTTTTTTTTAAAAACAAAATTATTGTTTTAAAAATTAAATTGTTGTGTAATTAAAGGCTTAAGGGATCTTGTACCTTTTAAACAAGTCGAAATAAAAAAAAAATGTCAAAAGTTTGAATTACCGTATGTCCATTAATGTTTTATGTATAAACATGAAATTTTGACATTTAAACTAGCAGATTATGCTTTTTTTGCGATACCACTAGAAACTGATTAGTTTTTATGTAATACAGAATTTGGGTATTGCTGAAATTAAAACAGTTCTTTTTTTCATTCCATAACTAGGATTAGTCAGCATGCGCAAGTCAGCATGCGCGCGATATGTGTTGAATGTTATGAAATTTGATATATATAATAAAAACGTATGTATTTCTAAAATGACCAACTCTTAGGTCAAAACTGATCCATAACTATGAAAAATAAATTATTTTGTTAAAAAAAAAATCAAAAATTTACATTTATTAATAAATACAAATAGTCATAACTAATATTATTATTGTAAATATTTAAAAGTAGGTCATTTTAAACTCATATACTAAATATATGTACCAAATTTCATAACAATTCATACATACTTTCACCTGATGTCGTGCACGCAAAGATTAACGAAGTAAAGAAAAAAAAAAAAGTTATAATTTAAACGATACACAAATTTCGTGAAAGGCTAACCAGTTTCTAATGATAGCATATTACAAAGCACAATCTGTTTAATCAGTATTCAAAACAGGGTTGGTAAAAAAACGGGTTTTTTTCAAACCCCCCCCCCCCCCCCCAAAAAAAAAAAAACCAGTTTTTTTGGTTTAAACCGGGTTTTTAAAAATATATTTTTTATTACATATACATGTATATTTATTGATAAAAATAAACATTGTTGGATATATAAGTAATATAGCTTAATTTAAAAATAATTTTAATTAGGTAATTACAATTAATTATGTAGAAAATTGAAATCATTTAAAATTTAAACATTTTTAGTAAAAGCTATGTCTTATGTTCCATGAATAAA
Organism: Maratus speculifer; assembly: GCA_964019185.1. Taxonomy (NCBI): domain Eukaryota; kingdom Metazoa; phylum Arthropoda; class Arachnida; order Araneae; family Salticidae; genus Maratus; species Maratus speculifer. The sequence continues at coordinate 255,511,293 of OZ025289.1, read as the reverse complement.
ATGCTCTACATAGTGAAAAATTGATACCTTGAAAATCTTAATAAACAATCTTTTGATTACTAGTACTATAAATAAATATATGGTGTAATTTCATAAATATAATACTATATTTTCCCATGGCTATTCAAAATAATTTCTTTGAAATATTTGTAATCTGAGGTATCTGATTTTTCTATTGGAACACTACATGAACAATTATTATCTTTTATTGAAAGTAAAGCTTTTTTTATAAAGAATTCCTGGAATAATTTGAATTTAGCAGTAAAATCTTTACATGTTTCAAGAAGTATTGTGTATTGTCATTTGATACTTCTCCTTAGAACTGCCACATAAAAAAAGGCTGGTAAATACTTATTTACCAGCTTTTTAGACTACTGAAAACACTGATCTTAAACTGAAAAGTAGATTTATAAAAGTTGTCATCCACTAAAACGTTTAAACGGCCGTCAGACTTAATATACAGGCTTTTTTCTAAGTTATGTTATAATATGTATTACTTTTAAATGTCTAAACTAAAAATTAATAATTATATTTTTAAGCATTTTTATGTGACTTTTTTTCTGTTATGTCTCACGTGAACCGTATCTTGATTTTTCTCCATTTTTTTTTTTAAATTATTTTTTCAGATCTAAATAGTGGATTTGATTATGCAATAGACTGTTTAAATATATCTTATTGCATATTTTAGTTAAAAGTAAACAGGTGCTTCGCTAGCACCCAATTTTTCAAAGTCCTCTTATTCGACTTCAGATCTTGAGTTTATTTTTTATTCTTAAGGCTGTTCTCAAATCCGAAAGGGCAACTTTATGACATAAGTTTTAATTTATTTTTATTCGGAAATGCATGAAACCTCATGATGAAACATGATGCTGTTCAGAAACTATGTAATAGAACCATGTTTTCCGTTTTTTTCTTTTTCTTTTTTTTTTTTTTTTTTTTTTTTTTTTGCAAATGCAATAGATTTTTTCAGAAAACAGTGTCAAATAACTACAGTGTAAAATAACTACTCAAGGAAGGTTAAAAACATCTTTATCACTGATCAAAATTGCTTATAACTCTATAGGTAATTTATTTATCAAAAATGGAAAACACAGCTCGATTCCAAATCGCTTCCATAGGCCTTCCAATTTTATATGAAAAATAAATTTGTAAATGTGTCAAAACATTTTGCACTTGTTGAATAGAGCAGTTGAGAACAGCCTTAAAAGATAATCTCCCCAATCAGGAAAATTTTCTTTTACAGCTTGACCGAAATCTTAAAGGTCATTTTATGTTATTAATTGTAAATAATCTGTGTTTTCTCAAAGGAAAATATTTTATTTAAAATATTGAATATTTTTAATCTATTTTATTTTTGCTAAATTCACATGTTTTAAATTTTCTCTTTAAAGCTTCCGATGTGTTAAATTTACATGTTTTAAATTTTCTTTTTAGAGCTTCCGATATGTTCATCAACACATGCAATTTGCATTCTACATGCACACAAATACAACTTAGACTCACTACGTCTCACTGTGATTGCTGAGATAAGACTGTTAAAAGTAGAAATTATTTATATCCAATAATTTGAAACACTTAAATTACAAAAATGATAAAATATTATATTAGATCTTTTCTAAAAACCAGTTGGTTCACCAATTGTTTTAAACTGTGCTAACTCTGCTGGTAACAGAAGAAAATCATAATGCAAAACCCCAATCCCAATGTAGGAATGCAAGAAAAACAAAGGCTTACCCATAGCCATGATACAGCAAAGAAATCTCGCAGCCAATCTTTCATTAGCATACAAAACAAAAAGTAACCAATAGAGAGAATTACTTATGATTATGTCATCATTGAGACATATATAATTCTTAATAAATCTTAACTAATCAAGCAATCTAAGTAGTAAAAGTATATATTTAGCTCAAATCTGCCATTTTAGCTGTTAATAAAGAAGAATATGAATAAAAATAGCTAACTAGCCCATGTTTTTTTTCTTCCCAGCTAATTTTAGAAAAATTGTCTGCTATGTAGATTAACTTATAAGAAAAGTTTGATTGATTAAAAATGTTTGTCACTTTACAAATTTATTAATTCATCATTTTTCTAAAGCTTTGCTTGTAGCTTCTGCATAAATTGGATTTTGAGTTTTTCAAAAATGTGTAAAATAAAGGAAAACATTAGGGAAAAAGAGAAAAAAAAAATGAAAAAAAACCAGCATGTTTTTTTTTTTTTTTTTTTTTTTTTTTTTTTTTTTTTTTTTTTTAACCATTTGGTTTAAACCATGATTTAAACCAGAGTGGTTTAAACCAAACAACCCTGATTCAAAATTTCACTTTTATGTATAAAACGATTTTGAAAATAGACTAATTCAAATTTTGAGTTTTTCGTTATTTTTTACTGCTTTTAAAAGGTACAAGACAACTTATCTACACCCATTTCTCCATGTTTCCATACTTTTGGGTGCAGGAAAGCATAATGATAAATCTACGAGTCAACCATTAAAATCGAGTTTTTATCTGTTTTCCACCACAAGATATGACTTGACAGACCGATTGCGTTTTAAAATCGAAATGTAACTAATCCTAGATTTTCATCCGTGAACTCGATGAGGTGATTGTCTCTGCTGCCGCCTCCCGGTCTAATATGCATTTTCCGAATTTTGGCACTGTGACAGTAAGTATAGGAACCAAATTTTTATTCACCTCATTCTCGAGCACAACATGCACATTCCAAATGGAATTCCTTTTCCTTCAACAATAGTATGGTCTCTAGAAGCTCATATATTAGAAAAGTTTTATATAACTATTCAGTAATAATAATAATAATTAATAATAATTAAAAAAAAACTTAAGGTAATAGTAAATATTTAATAGTATCTGCATTTTTATAAAGCTGTTAATTATACAATATTAATTCTAATACAAATAAGGATTTTTTTTTTTTTATAAATACATTTAATAACAAGTTGGAAATTGACGTCAAACATAGCAAATGAGGTGCGTTTTTTCTATAACAAAGTTTTAAAAATCGATGCTACGTATTTATATAATTAACCTAAAAACGGTTTATACATGTAGATGTTTAGCTGTCCTATAATTCAGGCATAAGAGGCGGCAACAGAATATTATGAAAATTAGAATATGAAATCAAAGAATAATTATTGATTCAATTTTATTGCATAAAAATTAAGTCTTGAAAACTAATTTTCAAACATGAGACAAACTCTAAAAAGAAAATTAAAATGAAATGTCGATTTTTTTCTTTTTTTTTTTTATAAAAATCCCTTTCTTCTTAAATACGGTAAAATAATTAACTTAAAATTTTATTTAATTTTCTAAACTTGAGGTCGATTTGAACTTAGCTTAACATACGCAAAGGGCACACGCCATTACTTGTAAAGGTAGTTATATTCTTAATAAAATTATCAACATGCATAGTGGAATTAGAAATTCGGCTATTTCGTTCCGTGAGGATGAATATTGTTCATGATATTAAGTTACAAAGATTAAGAATTGCGCTTACTGATGTTTCTAATTTCAGTAGCGTATGAGATTATATAGCAACATATTTGCCTTAAACGAAGCATATACTAATTCTACCAGGAAAAACAAACAAACAAAGAATTCTTTGAAAATTTACCAGATCCATGATGTTAAAAAAATATTAAAATATAATAAATTTTAAAAGAATTCTTACATTAGATTTCAATAATAAAAAGTTTTCCAAGAAATTAAGCACCCTTGCATGCAATTGTATTGCATATTACAATTCACAGGAATCTTCTGAAATTACTTATCATATCGATACAATATAAATACAATAGCGGGTTTCGATTATAAAATATTGAATAAATATTTATTTCGACTTAAGGTACAACTTACAGAGCTGATATTAATGATTTGCTTACTAGATTTATATGTTTGGCTTGGGGGCGGATAATGTTGTTTGATTATTTTCTTTTTTATCTGTAACAGAAGAAAGTATTGTACAGTTAGACTCGGTATCTTGGCACCCGGTTTTCACGTCGCTCCGCTTATCACGTCAGTTTTTTAAAGTCCCGATTTTTGTATACGATTTTAATGTAAATAAACTCCGGATTTTACGTCGTAAAATAATTTTCAACTCCGGATATCCAGACGATTTAGGAAAATTGTCCATTAATTATCCATCTTACAAGCACGGAAATTAAGCAATAAGAAATAACTTAGCCAAACTTTTCACCAAATTGTATAAAATGCCCATTGACATACAGGAGAATTTTTATTTCGATCGTTTACACTAAAAAAAAAATTGTGCGATTTTACTTAAATATTCTTAGTATCATTACAGACATCATTAGAGTTACTAGAAAATCATCTGTAACTAAAGTTTCTTGAATCATTGCTAATATAACATTAGTAACATTACTGAAATAACGTTTGTATCTGAATGCTTATGCCGCATGCGTTTTTATCTGACCTTTTGTAATCTTACGAACGACGAGCGTAAACACCAGCCGACCAATAAAGAAAATATAACTTTTAATTTTAAAATATATAATTGAGGATTCTGTTTTGGTTCTGCAAATTTGGTTAATTTAATTGTAAAATTTGAACTAAAATGAAATTAAAGTAGCAAAGAAAAATATATATAAATAAAAAAAGGGCATAAATAATATTTTTTTTCTTTTTTCCCTCCTGTGGAATGTGAATTAAGTTATGTGAAGATAAATGAACATACAGGTATAATTTTATGGGATTGTTTATGAGATCTCCCCCCCCCCCCCCACACACACAGACACCTTTACACACTCAGACTTCTGATTTCATTATTTTCTGTTTTATATCGATTAGAAGTAAAAATTCTCCTTGAAACTACAGCTCGAAAAACAAAAAATACATAGTTTTTTATCACAGATAGCATTCTAAGAAGTATATAGAATATAATTATTAATTAATACTTAACTAATATAAGGTATTTATTTACAGAAAGTTATAATTGATTTTTCAATATAAATTATACATAATTATATTAATATTATTATATAATAATTAATAACCTGAATAAAAAAGCGCACGCAGCATGATTGACAGAATTAATGAAGGAAGGATTTCTTCCTGCGTGTTCTCTATCCTTCAATCGACGATTATCCATCAACTATGTTTCACACTGAGGTGCAATACGTATTCATTTAGGAAATGTTAAACATTTCATTCCCACGCTCTACGTGGTATTTTAAATTGTTTGCAGAAAAATGGAAAGACTGTCTAAGACAATTCATAACTGTTTCAAACATGCTAGTTTCATCCAAGTTCACCAGATCTCGATTGTATCGAAGGTAATGAAAATGACATCCTTCTTCCAACATTGTTTAATGAGTTTTTAAATCATGAAAAAGATGAAACGGGAGATGTCCATATGTACATCGATTTTTGCAAGGGACGTCACCACATTTGCAATTGCAATGATTTCTGAAATTGTAAAAGATAAAAAGACTAATAAAAAATTTCTTCAGACTCTGAAATAGAAAGAGATATGGAGCTAGAACAAAACAAGACCTCAACAGCATTGAATTGCTTTGAATTGATCAGAAATTATCTAACATTCATTTCTGAAACAACAGATATTATTTTAAATTCATCGTATAATATATAAAAAGATGTAGAAAACAAATCTAGGGATATGCAAACCGTAATTTATCAATATATTATATAACAATAAAAAAGTGAATGATCGAAAATTTGGTTTTTATTATTTTTAATTTCTTTTTTGTACTTATTTTGTTTCATAATAATATTTTATTGCTTAAAAATGTAAGAACAGTTGTGAATTTAAAATTGTTTTAAATTAATATAGCTTTTTATAAACATATTTTTCTCCAACTCCGCTAACCGCGACACTCTGCTTATGACGACACTTTTTGTCTGTTCCTGAGAGCGTCGGGATAACGAGGTTCGACTGTGCTTGAATTTTTCTCGACTTCTGGTTTTTAACGGATTTGCGCTTTTTAAGGATCAGAGATCCCAAAAAATCTGTGTTTTATCTGTCTGTGTGTCTTATTAGTATTATTATCAAAATGTGCATGATATTATGCGCAAAATTGAACCAAATTTTTCGCATGTTTTTGGCTATGGTCGAAGTTGAAAATGGGTATATTTCGCTGGAAAGTGGCGTTATGTTAGTGATTTTTGAGAAATTTTTCTTTTGTCTCATCGAAAAGTGCATAAAATTATGGATAGAACTGAACCAAACTTCTTTTAAATGTTTGTGACCATGGTCGTCAAGTCCCAGTTGAACATAGGGATTTCCTCCCAGAAGGGGACGTTGTTATAGTAATTTTTGAGCGATTTTCTCGATTTTTAAAGTTTAAGTGAACAATTTATGAATATTTTTCGACGAAATTTTATGTTTCGATTAATAATAGCCGAAGATGCATACAATTTTGACGAAAATCAGTCTGAAGGTGACGCTATGATAGCAAATTTTGTTCGATTTTCTAAACGGTGCGGTAGCTGTTAAATAAATAAATATATATATATATATATTTATAATGATTTAATCTGTCCAATCTAGGTTTAATTTACATCTTTATAATAAGGAACATTTGTCCATTTTTTTGTTATATTTCCGATTGATTAGATTTCATTACGAAATTTATTTTTCGTCCCCTCCCATGATTTTCAAACATTTATTGACTTACTTAAAAGTGTTAATTCCAATACTTTCGTTACTGTTTACATGTAGTAATGGTAGTGTGTGTTCATGCATTTGCGACATGACTTCCAGAGCTCCCAAATGGTCCGCGAACTGGACACCAATATTTTTAACAGAAAATTTCATAGTAGGTTTCAACAGCATTTGCCCTAAAACTAACTTCCGAAGGCGGTTTCTCCACAATTTGCTAGAAAAATATAAAACGAAAATCTTTCTAAAAAAATATTGATGTTCAGTTGGCGGACCATTTGGGAGCCCTGGATTTCATTAACGTTTAGGCATTTAGTATTAAGAAAATGATAATTATGTTTGCGATTCTTTTGATTTAAACATACATTTCACTCTTTAAATTTAAAATAAAGGTTACTTTCCTAAAAAAAATCATGCATAATAAAGCTCAAAAAACTATTAAAAAGTTGTAATATCAGTTAAATCTTGTTTAATATAAAAGTTTTTAAACATCTCTAATGACTCTTCGTTGGCCTATTGTCATATGAATTGACAACAGCAACATTCGTTATGTTGCAGACAGTGAAATATTCGTTAATCTATTTGAAATCTAGTGTTAAAAAAATCGGACTTGAAATTGTTAGTTTTGATTTGTTCTCTTCTGTCTTTGTTGCCTGTAAAACTATTTTTACTGTCTTCACTGACTTATACATGAAAAAAAAAAAAACGCTTTCAGAGGGAGAAAAAAGTTGTGTTGAACGCTTGGAGATTTGTAATTATGATTTTATAAAAATTAAATAAATGACGAGAATTCTTAAATAGGTCATTCAATTTTAAGCAAAAGAGTATAATCCTGAATATTATTTATAAAAATGCTCATAATTGTTATTAAAGGGGTATGGAGATTTTAATCTTCAAAGCATTCGATTTTTCGAAAGAAAAAATAATTGCGTCTCGATTAACCGCTCTTCTCTCAACCGGTACTCAGCTTTAACTGTCTGACATGTTTTTCCAACACTAGGCAAAATTCAGAAAAGAGAATGTTGGTTCTAAATGGATTTCCGTTGACCTTCAATAGTGATGGATAGAGGGTGTGGCCGGGAAGGGTTACCCTTCCCTCGAGCAATAAGATTCCCCCTCTCCCCACGTAAAATTTGAGATTTTGTGTTTTTAAAAGTCAAAAGTGCAATTTAAAAAAGGTCATCGATTTTTTTTATTGTTGATTAATTTAAATTTACATAATGTAAAATAATACCCACTTTCCATAAAGGTGTGTGGCACGATTTTCAACAATTATATTGTTGAAAAATTTTCATGATTTGTCATTATTCTTAATTTTTCCTTCAATTTGGTTAATTACTACTAGTATTTATTTCACAAAGAAAAAATAGAAAGTGTATACTTTCTAAAACTACACAAATTAAAAAACTAAATGCATCCAACGCGTTTAACTAACTAAACTATACAGTTAATTATTATTATTATTATTTACTTCACTTGTTCAACCGTTTTTTCTCTTAACCGGCTAACCCTCGGTCCCGTTTGGGCCGGTTAAACAGAAGGCTAGTGTATATGAAAAGACAATATTTTTGGGGCATTTAAAGGGGAGGTTTAATTTTTAGGGTATTTAAGGGACATTTTTTCCCCTTGACACATCAAAAATTTTAATATTCATTGTCTACTGCGCGTCAAAATGAGCGATATTTGCAATAAAGAGGATTAAAATGAATATGGTTTAGATTCTGGCATCTAAGGAGTAATGAACTTCCCCAGAGCACCCCCCCCCCCCTCCGACCGTCTCAGAGGCGCCCATATTGTAATAGAATTATGATAAAAAGTAGTTTGATGCAAGATAAAATAGCGGTGATATTCTTAATTTAATTCAACTAACACAGTTTTTGTTTTTCCCCTTAATTAGATATTTTTAGCATGTTTTATAGGTTATACGTATTTTAAATAATTAATGAAGACTTTTTTTTTTGAAAACAAAACCTGTTTTTGGACTGAAATTTATCAGGTCAAACTTTTGACTGGACACATGGGAAAAATAACAATGGCAATGGTGGCAAAATGCCACGGGGATTCACCCATTTAGAATCATTCATTTAATTATTAAAAAGTCGGGCAGAATTATGAATATTACTACTTTACGTATAGTCATGCTTTTATAGATTTTTATTTTTTTTTTTCGTTCGATGGGAGATTTTAGAAAAGTGGTGATTTATATTTTCCTTGTTCGTTTTTATACATAAGATAAAAGAAGATGAAGAAATAAAGGAAGTATTATTAATTAAAAAAATTTCATTTTGTAAATAAGTAATTTGAACAGAATATATCATTATCTCTAATGGAAAGTTAATTTGATGGATTAAAATGATAAAATACGGCGTATCTTGTTATACTTATTACATAAATTAATAAGAAAATAGATTTTATGATAAACGTAAATAATTAATTTTTATTTGGTGAAGATTTAGAACTTGAGATGATTGGATGAAATGGATTGTAACTGATTTTACATTTGACAGTATAAAAATGGCGTAGCTAAATATTTATATTTTTAAAACAAATTTTAACCCTTTCGGGTCGATTTTTTTTCAATGCTTAGAAAATGTTACTTTTATGTTAATAACTTTAACAATCCAAATTGATTAATTAGTGTTTAACGATTATTTTATTGTCTGAAAGGTAATGAAGGTTTTTGTTGTGAATTAATTAATATTCAATTAATATTCATGTGACAATAAGCTAAAGAAAAATTTTTGGAGATGTTTAGAAAAGTATTACAATATTGTATTACAATAAAATGTAACATATGTTACAACTTTCCAATATTTTTTGTGCTTTATTACACATAATTCTTTCTTTTCTTAAATATAGATTATCTATTGGTCTTACTGAATTTTAAGTTTTGGTAAATATCTATGTTGCATTAAATTTATTTATAAAAAGTACATTATATATATTTATTTATGTAAAAGCAAATATTATTTTTCTTTTTACTCTCATGAAAAACAAATTTTGTATGCTCTTTTTGAAGGTGTATCTTTGCATCCATATTCCCGAATGTTCCTGTTTGTTTGTTTGTGTCTATGACGGCCAATTATCTACACGATGGATATAGGTTCTGAAGGGAGATATGCCCTCCGTGGGGGTCTTTCTAAGAGAGTCTAACCCGTATTCCAAATGATCCTGAAAGTTGCGAGCTAAATTGTGAAAAAGTTGGTCTGTTAGACTGCTAACAGCAGATAAGGCTTACAAACGATTTTCATGTATATTCAATACATCGAGAAATATATTGGTTTCTTTACACCTGAGTAGTCCGGGTCGGAATGCTTTATTTTTATAAAACGAAAATGATGTGGCATGATCAATTATACAATTCTTTTAAAATTCTTAAATGTAAAGTAATGTATAAAAACACAAGCTTTTATAAAAATCTGCTATTATAGCGATCTTCTATTATAATGCACATCTCTGTACGATGAAAGCGTTGATATAACGAGGGTAAAATGTATATAAATAGAGAAAAAATATCGTGACCATTGGCTGACTATATCGCGCTTCGAAACCTTATTATCTAACCGCACTTTCAGGTAACCCTTCTCCATTTTTTATTCTGTCATTTTTTTTTTTTTTTTTTTTTTTTTTTTTTTTTACCTTTTCATTCCAAAAATATAGTGATTGGAATCTCGCCAATTCAATCGTTCCTCTCCTGGCTTCAAGCAGTGTTCTTCCAGTAATATAATGAACATTTCCATGTTCCGACAAACTATACTCTGTTGGAGCTTTAGTGGTGTTTCACAGTTTGCCTCTTCTACTGAATAGAACTTACCGGAATTGGTTTGGTTTACTGAATAATATATTTCAGTTTTTTTTTTTTTTTTTTTTTTTTTTTTTTTAAGATTTACATGAAATACAGTCGTTAATTCAAACTCGTCGGGATCACAAGAAATGTTCGAATTATCCGAAGTGCGAATTATGGAAAATATGAAATGAAAACATGCTTAATAAGGTACTAGCGGCCTTCGCCCGCTACGCTGGTCGGTTTATCTAAAGAAATCTTGAAGAACACGAAATATCAATTTTATTATATTCGAAAGAAGTTACCATCATTAAATTGACTAAACAGCCGTGAAAGTAATAAAGCAAAATAAATTTTCATTATAGTGGGAAAAGCTTAACCTGTTGCCACTGTTTTGAAGAAATGTCACAAAAAAGCTTTTAAAATTAAAAATAAAATATAAAAATGGAAATAAATAAAAAATTAGCCAGAATGGGCACATCTACACATGAACAGCTTTCATTTAAAAAAATAATTATCAAAATCGGGCCAGTAGAAAGTCCAGGGCTGATGACTAAAAAAACAGCCAGGTGTTTTAAATATATAGATTATTACAAAGGAATTAATGGTATGGTGTTTTTAAAATTAATTTCGTCTATTATCATTAGAATCTGACTTAAGATTAAATTAGAATGTATAAATACATAAACTACAGTCGAACCTCGTTAATACGCGAATCAGGGGTCCGATCAAAATTCGCGTATTAAACGGGTTCGCGTATTAACCGAAGGTCGCGAATTTTCGTCGAATGGTCTATCTAATAGCAATCTATGATAGAAAAACACATTTTTTTGTTAATTTTTAACGTTTTTAAGACATAAAATAACATTTTATTTTAATTATTATGTATTAAGCAGGAACGTTTGAAAGCTGAAAATTCAACTATTCAAATATTCGCGATTCTTTTCTCAAACGTTGATCAAAATTACGAAGCCATGTAGTAAAAAAATTGCTCGTCATCCATGCTTCTACGCTGGCTTTCATACAGGCAAAGGATATTCTTGACATTTTTAAAGCATCGCGGGTTGCATGATTTCCCTATGACCAGCAGCTTTAATTTATCTGATCCATCCGAGTTGGCACCGAGCAGAATAGTAAGACATTCTTTGCTCAATTTGCCTCCATGAATGTTTCTCTTTTCATGGCTACTGTTTTATTGGGTGTCAATTTGTAAAAAAGCCCAAATTCGTCTACGTTGTAAATATCCCGACTTGAGTACTTTTTTACAAGCTGCGGAAGTACATTAATTTTCCGACAGTGAATCTTCAATGTTGACTGCAGCCTAGTCACCGCACACTTGCTTGAATTTTATGCCGAACCAAATTTTAAATCGATCCAGCCATCCATTTGGCATTGAAATTTAGCAATCCCATTTTTGCTGCGATTTCAGAAGCTTTTTCTTGTATTAACAAGCCTATTATTGGGATATTCGTAGAACGCACTTGAACAAACTACCCGTGAAGGCCCTTTTCCATGTCCTAAAACTTTTCTTGTTCTTAGTACCTCCAACCACAGCTTGATTAACGATGGCATTCCTATTCTCTAACAAAGTCCTTAAAATTAACTTAAATATGCCTTTTTTTTTTTTTTTTTTTTTTTTTTTTTTTTTTTTTTTTTTGCGAACCCAGACTTATTTGAGACAGCTTGGGAATCGTGTTGATTTATAATTTGTAACTTCTCATTCTCAGTAATGGAGAGGGCCTTTCGTTTAATATGTTTTGCTCCTTCCGTCATAGTTTAGACTAAATTATAAAAGCATAGGTGGATATCGTAGACTAGATAATGATGACAGCGACAAGCGACTCTTTTCTTTTAAAAATATCACAGCACTGATGGAACAGCGATTTGAAAGACTCGCATGATTAATCTGCGATTGTAGCGTATGCTTCATCTATCGGTTCTACCGCTATAATTTAGGAGAGGGAGGGGGGGGGGGGATCACCCATCCGGGGCACCCACCAAAAAACTTGGCATAGGTGTTTAATCCCCGGAGGAAATATTCCACAACCAACCAGCCAAATTACAAACAACGGGCCATTCCATAACATAAATAACATATACAGCAGTAATATGCAAAGGCACTAAAATATACAAAATGATAAAAATGAAAAACACTTGTTGACAATTTGACAAATGTCTGACTGACGGAACAAAGAGAAAATAATTAACAAACTTAACAAGACGCATACAAAATAAAGTGAGATGTAAGAATAAATCATACATGTTCCAAAACAAAACAAAAACTAAAAATATAATAAAACTAATATAAACACCTAGCCTTAAAAAAAAAAAAAAAAATTGTAAAAGTCAGAAAAGTTCAATACAGTTTTAGCTGAGGGTCAAATTTATATACTATGTCACACAACAGGAGCATATCCAAAGATTTAAAGTTCACAGTCCTGTCAATTAAAACAAAGTTACAACATCAGAATTTGTAACGAATGAATGTAAAGTGTGCATTCAGATCATTATAAATAGCACAAAGTTTCTTATAATTAAAATGTGAAAATAGAACATTTCTGATATTCCACTCTATATGGTTCTATTTCTAATTAAGTTAAACTTGTCTGCTGAAACACAACAACTATCAAATAAATAGTGTGCGATGTCACCGCGTTTGCCACAAATACACTTATCATTATTTCTCCTTCCCCGTGAGAGGGAGGGGGGGGGGGGGGTTCACATCATTCTTTAATTATGGGGAAAAGTTCTTTTCATTTTTGCCTTTTATAAAAACTACCTGACTCGCGCAGCCCGCGCCCGCCATGAATAAAACTTACATGAATTTCAAATTTGTATAATTTTATAAATTTAATTCCCTTTTTGTTTACATTTATATTTTTAAAATGACAAAAATCACAAGAAAAGTAATGAATTGAAGATACATTCTGCTTTGTGTAATTTGATTTTTTGAGCCTATGCGAACAAAAAGCGAACGAAACCACGACAAAACACTCAGGTTTTTATTGATTTGAAAAAGTTTTGTATCAATTAATTTTCAATGTACATATTTTTAATTAGCGTCTCATGATAAGCCGAAATACATAAGTTAAAAATCTCGGTACTACTCGGTTATCCCGTCGACCAATTTTGCCAAATTATACAAATCGCAAAACTAATATCCAAATTATATAACCTGACGCAATTTTCATTTTAAATAAAAAAAAAAAAAAAAAAAAAAAAAAAAAAAAAAAAAAAAATAATAATTCGTAGAACATTAATAAAAATATTAATAAAAAGTTGAAATATAAATCACTTTATGACATTTTAAACACTTGAATCGTATTTAATGTCATTGAATGTGACATTCACGACCATCCATTATTGGCATTTAATCTTATAGTTTGGCGATAATTTTTTGGTCGACGGGATAACCTAGTAGTACCAAAATCTCTAAATGCTGTATTTTTTTTTTTTTTAATTGAATTTCCATTAAAATTTTACATTGTGGTTTTATATGTTTTCCATATAAAAACAGGTATTTTTCAAAGCAGATATAATATTTCTTTTACTTTTATTTAAGCAGATATAATATTTCTTTTACTATATCTTTAACTTTTGCACAACGCTTGCTAGGGGAACTTTAATATTGGCTTCAGATCGGGGTCCAAATCTAATCAGCGTGTGGTTTTGAGGGGGAAAATGCTAAATTTAATTAGCTGCAAATAATTATCGTATAAAAAAACAAGTTAAATAATTGTTTAATCAATTGTTGTATAAAATGCTTGGGAAAATACTTCATCTAAAAACTCGTATGTTTCGAACTAAGCTCATTCGCGTATTAAACGTAGGTTTTTCTTTCTAGGGACCGATAAAATTTCGCGTATTAAGCGGGTTCGCGTATTAACTATTCGCGTATTAAAGGAGGTTTTTTACATGCGAAAGATAGGAGTATTTCAAGGGACCAAAGAAAATTCGCGTATTAAGCGGGTTCGCGTATTAAGCGGGGCGCGTATTAACGGGGTTTGACTGTATTTAAAAGATTAGGAACAAGCACAATGGAAGAAAAATTTAGAGCTCACTGATGAACAGACGGACCACTAAGAAAGTGGATATCAAATGCATTGTATACTTTTGCATATGTATACTTTTTCGGAACAATTTTCACATAAAACAAAGAAAGTTATTTGAATGATCTGAAATCCGTGAAAAAAAAGTGAAAAATGAAAAATCGGAATTCTCGTTAGTTAGAATTAAACGAAATCATGAGAAAATGAGTTCGAATTAATGAAAATTTTTAACGCTATTCTGCCATTGAAAATTTCGGGACTTCATATTTAGTTCGAATTAAGCGAAGATTCGAATTATCCAATTTCGAATTAACGAGAGTCGACTGTAGTTGATACTCGTGATTAAAAGAGTGTTCAAATTCCACTTTTTCTCCTCCACAAACACACACGCATGCATACAATTCATTTAATTCACAATATTTCAATTTCCATCAGAATAACATTATAATGATAATAATAATAATAAATGTAATTTAACAATTTATAACGACTATTTGTAAAATGATATTTTAAAGTACTAAAATTTTAGACTTATAAATAAATTCTATATTTAAAAAAAAGTACATAATTTTTATAATGATCAATATGTGGCTTATATAATAACAGAGTTCTATATTACGCACGCCATGGATTAAGCATTAATATTCCTAGACCAATCATAAACAAATTTTAAATGAAATTTCAGTTTTACAATTTTCGGTACTGCAAATTTTTAATCTTCTAAACATCGCGCATTTTCAATTTTAACACCGTCGTATAGGGGGAAAAAATATACTTTTAAATATGTAATTTGTTTGAAAGCGGCATCCCAATTGATTTAGAGTTATTAATTTTTTTGTAGTTTTTAATACTTTTTTGCCTTCGTGGTAACAGGAGTATTTAATTTCTGGACATTAAACATGGACCAATCAGAAAACGGATAAAATCCGGACATCACAATGATTCAGATGTGTCTCAGTTATCTTAAGACCGAAAGCAACAACCACTTCCCAAACGGTTAATCATAACGAAGGATCGACCAAAACAGAGTTTTAAGACCGAATTTTAATAACCTTGCTATCTTCATCTCGTAAAAAAAAATCTTCATAAGAGTAATTAATCCATAAATAAATATACTTAATTACAAGGTTCGTGTGGGTACCGTTATTTTCCAGGTGAAATACAGTGCCTCACATAAGTGATGGGACACTTGTGCTTTACAAAAGGAAACTAATCAAATAAATAAAAAAAACATGTACACATTTTTTTGTGGGTGTGTTTCATACTTAAATTTAGTAAAGATTATTACATAACATACATTTTGTCAAAATATTAAAATATTAATTTAATAAAAATACAAATGTTTAGAACGGAGCAAAAAACAGCTCACATAAGTGATGGGATACCATTATTATGCAACAAAAATCGTCTGAAATAAGCAATAAAAATATTTTTTGGGGTTTTATTTTTACTTAAAAGCAATTGGCAATAATTTATAAAATCGTCTGCAGTATTTCTCTCCAGTTTGTTTTGGAATTTTTGTGTTTTTTAGCGCTGTGTAGCCATGAATGCTAAACGAAATGAAACTTCGCCTGAAATTCGAAAATTAGTTATTAATTTGCATATTGAACGTGGAAAATCTATTAGAAAAACTGCTGAAACAGTTAACTTGAGTCGTTCAACAGTTTTCAATATCATTAAACGATATAAAAAGAATCATATGATTCAGGATAAAACAAGACCTGGCCGACCATCAAAGCTATCCAATGGAATAAAGCGAATTATCGTTCGAAATATAAAAAAAAAATCCAAGAAATAGTGCTTCAAAAGTTGCTGCTGATTTACAAGCATTATATGGAATAATTGTTAATCCTGAGACTATTAGAAGGGTAATTCGATCTGCTGGATATCACGGTAGAGTAGCCAGGAAAAAATTCCTCGTAAGTGAAAAGAATAGAAAACTCAGACTAGCTTTCGCAAAATCCAACATAAATAAGAATTCTGATTACTGGAATAAAGTTATATTTGCTGATGAGAGTAAATTTAATATATTTGGTTCTGACGGTAGAATCTTGGTGTGGAGAAAACCCAGGGAAGAATTTCGCAAACAGAACTTGGTACCAACAGTAAAACATGGTGGAGGAGGAGTTATGGTATGGGGGTGTATGTCGTCCGCTGGAGTTGATAATCTTGTTTTTATTGACAGTATAATGGATCAGTACAAGTATATTGATATTTTAAAGCAAAATTTGAAATCTTCAGCACGAAAATTGAACCTTCATAACGATTTTAAATTCTACCAGGACAATGACCCCAAGCACACTGCTCTGAACGTTAGACTCTGGCTGCTATATAACTATCCTGAAATAATAAAAACACCACCACAATCTCCAGACTTAAATCCCATAGAGAATATTTGGCAAGAATTGGAATCAAGAATTCGCAAACACCATTTCTTCAAAACAACAACTAAAATCGGTGCTTCAAGAAGAATGGGGTAAAATCACTCCAGAAATCACAAAAAAAATTAGTCGAATCCATCCCAAAAAGATTAAATCATGTTTTAAAAGTAAAAGGAAATCCAATAAAATATTAAAACCTTTTAAAAAGTAAAATTTTTGGATAAATATTTGATGAGAAAAGTTAGAGTTCCATCACTTATGTGAGCCATTTTTTGCTCCGTTCTGAACTATTTTATTTTTACTAAATTAATATTTTAATATTTTGACAAAATGTATGTTATATAATAATAATTACTAACTATAAATATGAAACACACCCAAAAATTTTTTGCACATGTTTGTTTATTTATTTATTTTATTGCAGTTTCTTTTTATAAAGCACAAGTGTCCCATCACTTTTGTGAGACACTATATATATATATATAAATTTAAAAAAAAGTCTTTAAAACTTTAACTAACTTAATGGATAATTACGTTCATTATCAGAATTACATCAATTTTGCACTCCTTTTTAGAAATAAACCATTATTATTATTATTATTATTTTATTTTATCGAAATCACCCATTTTGTCATTATAACGAGGTGAAATTTTAATTTATCCAAGTTTCTTTCAAGTATTATTCTAGCTTAATTCGAAACAGTTGTTTGCTCATGATCTATTTTTTAACGATTATTCTGAGATGCAAATAAAGTTATTTGGTAGGTTAAGTACTTAGGGCTTGTGCATATATAACGTTATCAACTTTTTGGTAATTTTGGACCCCGGCCCTTCCTATATCCCACGTTATCATCCCCCCCCCCCTCCCCGGTAATAATATCGTTACCAATGTCTAATTTTTTTCTTAATCTTTAGAATTTATCTCTTTTGCTTGAAGAGATATACAAAACTGTTTACATTTATTGTTCGCACACTTTATTGATTCAAATGAAGAGAAGTCAATAAAATATCACTTTAAATTTTAAAATAACATTTAAAAGAAATTTCATTATTTAAAAGTATTTTATAATAGCTTTTTGTTAGATAATGCATCCAACAGTAAGAATGTCTCGTTCCATTTGCCCTGCACGAAAGAGGGAGGTGGAGAAATGAACATCTTATCAACAAAACAAGTGGGCAACATTCTTTCTCTCTCTCTATTATTTATTAGTAAACATAAGCTTCATTTCAAACATACTTCACATAGAATTTCTCAAACAGTGATTGTATATGCAAGTTCATATGAAGAAGAAAAAGAAAGTCAAATGTTGGGGAATTGCACATTTTAGAAATAAATATTTTTATAATAACTTAGCGATTTTAATAAAAACTTTACATTTTTATAAAAATAGATAATAGATTAGAAAACGGTAACATACTATTTTAAACAAAGAAGACCCCCCCCCCCTTCCCCCAGAGATATCTTACGATATCTTATGGCAGTCCCCCCCTTCCCCCTAAAATCTTAACGTTATATTTGCACAACCCCTTATCATATTTGTTAACTATTTTGGGACCACTATCTTTAAGTACCACTATTTTCGAACAGTAATTTTCTCCCTATTTAATTTTAGAAGTACTGCGATTAAATAAGACGAATATTAGAGACTATTCGGAAATAATGGTACAGAAAAATAAGGATAGAGATCAACCTATAACATACGTAAATGTAACTCTTGTCCTGGAGGGATTAATCTTCAATATTTAAATTATATATATATATATAAAACATACTCTTGGGCGAAGAGAGTATGTCTTATTCATAGTTTTGAATATTTAAAGTAAACACTTGTTTTAGTTTTATTACAATTACAAGTACTTTTTAAGATAACCACATTTATTGCATGGATGCGAAAGTCACATCAGCGGTGTAGCTAGGATGGATGACATCCGGAACGGATGCAAAGGGTGCCCCCCTTCCCCAATTCGTCGTATTTTTTCAATCATAATTTTACGTCATTTCAAAAAATGACCATACCATTCCATACTTATTGTCCTTCTGCATAAAAAAGAAACACAGGCGCGACTCCTCACTTAACCCATAGTTCGCATAAGTCAGTGTCGTGTCTACATGTCGAAGAAAATTCTTTCTTTTAAAGTTTGCTTTTGCTAACTACTCATTGGATAGGTTGGTTTTTGTTCCCTGATGCAAATGTCATTTAAACACACCATTCTATATAAAATTTCACATTCTCTAAGAAAAGAAAATTAACTCTATTGCGTCGTGCTCTAAAAATTTCATTTTACTTCAGACTTCGTTTCCAAAATCTTATAAGAATATATATATTTTTATTTGTAAATAAAGATTGGGTGTCACCCCTTACAGGGTGATGCCGGGGGCGGATCGTCCCCTCCGCCCCCTCCCCGTTCCCCGCTTGCTACGCCACTGAGTCGCATGAATGTAAACGAATATATAGCCATAAATTTTTATTGAAGTAAACACTGTCATGCCGCCGATATTCTAAAACTGTAATAAAAACTAGTCAGATGTGGCAATAACAAAACTTTCTTCCATCTCATACATGTTAATAGTTCCTGAAAAATGCAGCATAGCAGCGACAACGCTTAGGTGATTTACACCAAATTCTAGTCAGCAACAATTTATGTCATGTCAACTTCTAACTAAATCTGGAAAGAAAAAAAAAATCAGTGCATTAATCTCTGTGATAGAACTATTGCGGATATCTTTACAAATTCTGCATAAAAGCGCACCTGTTGAGTGAATTCCATAAAAAACTAATCAGGATCAATTTTTATCAGGTATTAATCGATTCTAAATTTTGGTGAAAACCCGTGCATTAGTGCTTGAGATACAGCGATTGCAAAATCGTGAAAAATGCAGCATAGCAGCGCCACCTCTAGGGCGATTTACACCAAAAACTAAACAATACATAAATACTATATCACTATACTATAATATACTAATATACTATACTAAATATAGTATAATACTATATACAAACAATACTATAGCAGGGACTGACTGGATCTGAAGTTTGATGAAAATTCATGCATTAGTTCTTGAC
This sequence comes from Maratus speculifer, assembly GCA_964019185.1. Lineage (NCBI taxonomy): Eukaryota > Metazoa > Arthropoda > Arachnida > Araneae > Salticidae > Maratus > Maratus speculifer. The sequence continues at coordinate 255,491,366 of OZ025289.1, read as the reverse complement.
ATAGAGCTATTGTGATAATCATGAACTACGCAGCATTGCACCGCCACCTATTGAGCAATCTGTATCAAAATATAATGAGCATTAAATCGTATCAAGGATTAACTAAATCAACAATTTTATGAAAATCCGGGTATTAATTCTTGAGATAGAGTTAGTTTAGAAATATGTGATTAATGCAACATAGCAGCACCACCTGTTGAGCGATATACACCAAAAACTAAGCTCCAGTTTATAGCAAGGTCTAACTGAATCCAAATTTTTGTGATATTCCATGCAATAATTCTTGAAATAGAGCGCCCACAAATTTTTTGTCTTATACAGTATGGTAGACAGACATTTTCTAAAAATCATTAAATCGTGTTCAGGACCTTCTAAAACGTATTAAACTTATCAAAATCCGGAAGTCGAAAATTTTCACGAATCTTATACTTTCTTCTTGCAAAAATAGAAGAAGGAAAGAAAGAAAAAAAATGCATCAATTTGTTGAATTTCTGATATGAAATCGATATACATATAAGCAGTGGTGCAAACTTATATGGGCCCGTGGGGTCTGAGCCCACCCAATAATTTTGAATTTTAGAGTACCCTATTTTTATTGTTTTATTAATTTTTTTTACCCTAAAACAAAATTTATTTCTAGTGACCGAATTTTCTGTCTGGCACCCATAAATCCAAAATGATTGAAATGTAAATGTTTAACTTTTTGCTGTTTCAATCTGTACTCATGTTCATAATATGATGATATTACAATAAATATTAGTGTTTTTATAAGAAAAATGCATGAGAATATAATTTTTAAAAAATTGCAACTATCTTAAAACATGATAGCTTGACTTAAAAGTCTCATCTTCCACCAGCTGTCTTTCCCTTCACAGAAGTTGTAACATTTTACTAAAATATCTTTAAGCCAATCCAATATTTTTCAAAATTTGGCGCCGCTGCATATAAGAGCAAATGGTTTCAATATTATGACAACCCCTATTGACTATTGAGGCATGGCCAGATTTGCATGGTTGCATCTCTTTGACGATATAACATATACTAGTGCATTTTCTCATTCTGGCGAAGTTCAAATGAGCCGCAACTGCTTTTGATTAAATATGGGCTTGAGAAGAGTGGCGACACTTTACTTAGCTGTTTTTATGGCTAAATAAAAGAAAATTAAAATTTTCTTCTTTTGTTCATTTCTTTTTAAGAAAAAATATTGTTTTAAACATACTAGAGGACAGATATCAGAGCGATCATAGCGAACATGTGAATTCTTAAAGTAACATGTGCGTCATATTTAAGCCCATGCCTTAACACTAGCAGGGTCGGAAATTTTAATCAACTTATACACACACACACACATATATATATACAAATAAAACCAAAGTAATTCAGATATTACCATAATAATAAACCAATGAAACCAGTATTTATACTGTCTTTAAGTATAATTAACACAAAAATGAAATCCTGTTAAAATCATTTGAAGTGATATAGAGAGTAGATAACCAAAATTAAGAAAGTTAAATGGATAAATAGATTGTAGAAGGCTTTTGTATTAGACTTTTCTTCAGGGATACATAGCCATAATACAAAAGCAAAACATCAAACCAGTTTGTGTTTTAGGTCGTGCTATAAGCTAAGAAATTCGACCTATAATGCACCCGACTGGTTGAATTTTATTTACTATTTCAAATCAGGAAAAAAAAATTCAGTGAAATAACAATATTAAATAATAACTATTATATATATATATATATATATATATATATATATACACACACACACACACACACACTTCTTTGTGTCTTTTAAATTTATTTTACAGTGAAATTTCTAGTTTGAACCAAAATAAAGTCATATAGTCGCATAGTCAAAATGACCCCTCATGACAGTTTTATGTTATCAAGTTCCACATCCATCACAATGAAATGACTAATTTATACCTTTCCAGCGTATTTCATATTTTTAAAATTTGAACTTTCCTATATTGCACAAATTAGAATGACCTACTTAATTTTAAAATGTCAAAAACAAGTATTTCTAGAGTTTTTTATTTTTTTATTTTTTTATCCGTTTCTTTGTAGCATTAAAATCTTAAAAGTAGCATTTATAATTCTTGGCCATATAAAACTACATTTATCGGTTATTTTCGGTCAGATTTACTGGGTATGGCCCCCCTCCCTACCACACACATATGAAAACATATTATATGCTTATTACCCATAATTGTATTTGTATGTTTTTTCTGGTCACAAAATGTCCAAAAATGTTTAAAAAATTAAAAAAAAAATTGTTTGATATCAAACCTTTTTGTGTAGTATTAAAAATCTACAGTGTATTTCAAAAATGACCGGGATATTTGAACAAGCAATAAAAATTAAACGGGCAGCGTTAGAAATACACCGTTTGTTGCAATATGTTTGGGACAACAGTAAATTTTCAGGCATACAACTTTCGAAATTAGTTAAAAATTTTCAACAACAGATGGCGCTGCAGGCAATTTGAAAGCTATAGTAGAAAACGCAATTTGTGAGTTTGCCATTCTGTAAAGCCACTGTCCCTGCCCGCGAAGACACTCGCGAGGTAATGCTATTTCTATGGGGAGGCATTTTTGTAATAACTTTTTCGCATTTTGACATTTTTAATTTTTTTTTCTTTTTGCATTACATAGCTGAGATCCCTTTTAAGATCGCTCCTTAATTATATTTATTGATTTCGGTCGCAGGTATTTTCTATAAAGTTACTTTTACTTCCAAAATCGGTTTCGAAAAAGAAAGTAACTTTATAAAAAATAACTGCGACCAAAATGGAAAATCTAATCAAGGAGCGATCTTGAGAGACCTATGCAATGCAAAAAAAAAAAAAAAAAAAAAAAAAAAAAAAAAAAAAATTAAAAATGTCAAAATGCAAAAGAATTATTACAAAAATGCCTCTCCTTAGGAATAGCATTAGCTCGCGAGTGTCTTCGCGGGCAGAGACAGAGGCTTTACAGAATGGCAAATTCACAAATTGCGTTTTCTACTATAGCTTTCAAATTGCCTGCAGCGAATCTGTTGTCAAAAATTTTAACTAATTTCGAAAGTTGTATGCCTGAAAATTTACTGTTTTCCCAAACATATTGCAACAAACGGTGTATTTCTAACGCTGCCCGTTTAATTTTTATTGATTTTTCAAATATACCGGTCATTTTTGAAACACACTGTATAAAGTTCTTGCTAAAGTGTCGGGAAGCATATCAATCCAAATTGTTTTCATTTGAAACACCGTTTAAACGCTATCGTGTTTATTCATATGCGTGCCATTGACACATATACATCCAGACATCATCTTTAAAACTCCGAGAATGGACTAAGGAATTTTGAAAACGAAGAACGAAATATTACACAAATCATACGTACTTACATATGAGAAGCCCAGAAGCCAAGGGGTATAAGTGACAAAATTGAAAAAATTGAGTTAAGTGCACAGGGTATCTGGAAATATGCTTTTTTCATTTCAGGTAAATAAATATAGGTCATTTTCTGACTATTTGGGGAGTTATAGAGATAAACCACTTTTTTCGAAAAACAAACAATATTGATTAATTATACATTTAAAGAAAATTGTACTCTATTTTTTTAACAGTTATTGAAATGAGAGTTCAAAGATTAGAATGCAACAAGCAGATGCTTCCTATTTCAATTTAGTCAATTGTTATTGATGTTCCAATTTAACAACAATTATCTTTAAACTCAATTTACTCCAAATCGACATTTTGTCACTTGTACCCCTTGGCTTCTGGGCTCCTCATATATAATCGTCGTAAAAGTAGCAAAAGCATATTTAGAGAAACTCAGAATGTAAAGATACTCATAATATAAATATATATTTTTCTTTTTTATAAATGAACCAAAGAACTAAATTTCGGAATCGAGCCCGAAATTAAACTTAGACCGTTATTTTTTAAAGAAAGGGAAATCTAAATTGGAGTTGCTGAAACAAAATTATTAAACTTTAACTAAATCAGAGTTACAACAGAGACAAAACAAATTACAGATTGACACCCTGTGAAACAGCATTTTAATGTTGCGCGAAGAATACAATTGTTAAAGTAATTTAATCCATATTGGTAATACTATCAAGAAAAATTTAAAACGTTAAGAAAATGCTTTAAAAGTAACGCTAGAGCTGGAATAACGCATAGAAACGTATTTTTTAATCTAATATTTCTTTCCATAACGGCATTGAGATAAGAACTATCCATTTTTCTTCTTCACACTTTTTATTGATTTTTATGTTTTATAATCCGATTAATGGATTATAAGGCTCATTTTTCCGATTTTTGATAAATTTTTCACCGAGAATGTTTAAAAAGTTTTGTTGGTAGGGAGGCAACAGATTGTGATGTTGCATAAAACATATTTAAATGTGGGATGAAATACCTGTCATTTAAATGCTGTCATCATATCACGGATTTAACATAAACATATAATGGTGTAGAAAAAAAGGCAAAAATACATTAATTTATTTAAAACACCACAATAATTTAATTTAAATTATTCCATTAGTATTGCAGGAGATGCATTTAAAAATCGTTGTTTTGTCAAACATTTCTGTAACATATTATCTAGTTTAATTTTATGCATTTTTAATTACATTTGTACAATACTATCATTACAATATTTTACATAAAAAAAAAAAAAAAAAAAAAAAAAAAAAAGCTAGTAATTTGAAAAGTTACTAACACTTTAAATCAGTTTCGTCTTTCTAGATGTCAGATAGTTTTTCAGTGTATATGTTTGGGTATTTTTTCCAGGATATTTTTCAGTTATACACTGGTCAGAACAGAATCCTGACACAAATCTAGCGGAAAACCTGTAGGAAATATTGGTGAGAAATATTTACGGAGAAATGTTATCTATATTGTAAAGGCCAAACGTATCTGTGCGTAACGCATACGTCACTTTGTGAATGACAACATTTTCCTGTGCAATTTTGGTTTTGCAAATTTTATACTTCTAAACATCGCGCATTTGAAATTTTTGCACCATCGCACATACGGGTACTCATACGGGTATTTGACCAATCTAGGCGGCCAAAAGTCAATTTTTTAAAGTACTAAAACCGTTAAATGAATAACAATCTGAGTTAGAGGACAATTTCGTGAACAGTAACCAACCATTCATTTTTTCCCCGGCCAACGTATCTTGTTAAAACTTTAGTCGGAATTCGATCGTTCAACTTGTTGTTTGTGTCTGTTCTTGGCGTTCGTGCAGAGACGTTATCGTAGAAGTGAAATATATATAATTTTACGTTTATTTTGAAAGTACTTTTGATGGATCCTGATACAACAGGTAATAATGCAAAAGTTTATTATATTTTTTAATTGTTTTATCGTTAAGAAGTTTAATTGATACACTTTTAAGATATCCTCATTTTAGACTAAAATTATTTCTAAAATATTTTATTTAATCGAGTTTTTGTTGTATTACCCAGGCATATCCTGTTATAATTTTTAACTAAATCCAAAGTTTAAAGCTTTGACTAATGAAAAACTAAAGAAACTGCCGCGGAAAAGCGCGGATGTGTATTGTCTGGTACTTTGAACATTTTTTACGAAATATTAAAAAAAAATATTAGATTTCGCATATAGCATTCAGAAAGAAAATATTTTTATTGTAGGTTCACAAGATACCTCACGAGTAAGAGTTGTGACCCATAAATGTTTGTTTAATCGAATGCAGAGTTTTGATTTGTCGAATTTTGAAGATAAATTAAATTTCTTAAAAGATCAGCTGATATCGGGTGATTGTTACACAGACGACCAAATTTAGAGATTAAAACACAATTTTTCAGGATATAAATCACAAATTAAAAAGAGATGGATGGGAGCGCATAAGAAGGAAGACATATTTATCAAAAACAATAAATCTTGACTAGAAGGAACGCTTGATATACCAATCATACCACAACCTCGGTCTGGACGACCATCTAAATTATTTATAGAATCAAGTGAGAGAACTAAGAGGAGAAAAACAGAAGAAGTACGATCTTCTGTAGAAAAGGAAATAATAATTCATGCAGCTCAGGTTGATTTGCAGAAATTTGGAAAACGAAGATGCTTCTGAAATACTCTAAGAAATCATAAGTAGTCCGAAACGTGCAACAAAACATAAAAAGGCGTTTTCTAAATCAGAAAGCGAAAAAACTGACTGACTCACGCCAGCATAAGCATTGTTCATGTTCGTAGAAGCCGATTTAACTCGTCGACAATATGAAATAGTGAGGAATACCAACAAGAAATTCTTTCCTTGCTATACCTTGCTGCAAAAAGCGGAGCAAGAATGCTATTCGCCCCCTGAGTTATGCAGAGTAACAAGTACTTATGCCGAAACCGACTTACAGTCTTTGGTTGACCATACAGTTAAGCGTTTATCCATGTTCCTGGAAGAGGTTCTAAAACAGTGAAAGAGCAAGAACGAGAGAATTTAAAGTTAATTTCAAAATGGGGTTATGATGGTTCACAACAAGCGCAATTTAAACAGAACTTTGTAAATGATGTCGACATATGCGAACATATTCCAAAGTAGTTTCGTCTCTTTACGATTAGTTTCTGGTAGTAAAAATGAAAATATATTATGTGAAAACTCAACATTTTCATTCCCTCGATTTTGCCGTCCTATAAGATTTCGTTTTGTAAAAGAAAATACTGATGTCACGAAGGAAGAAATTAACTTTATAAAAAAATTCTGCGATGTCAATAAAACCACAGTGGTTAATTTAAATGGGAACAGGTTCTCAGTCAGTCATGTCTTCATCATGACAATGATAGATTGGAAGGTCTGCAACGTTGCGATTGGCATAAAATCCACAAGTCAATGCTACATATGCGGTGCAACTTCTAAGGACTTTACCAAAATTGATATTCAGAAAGAAATTAATTCTGAAGTTATCAAGTTTGGTCTTTCAATTTTACATGCTCGAATTAGACTTTTTAAAAGCATTCTTCATTTAGCTTATAAGTTGTCAGTAAAGAAATATAGAGAGCGGAAGACTGAAGCTGAGAAAAAAACTGAATGGAAGAAAAAACTCTAAATCCAGAAAAGATTTCGCGAAGAAATAGGTTTATTGGTAGACATGCCAAAGGCAAATATTGGCAACATCAATGACGGTAATACAAGTAGAAGGTTTTTCAAAGTTCCGAAATCAGCTTCTGAAATAACAGGCATTAGTTATGACTTAATATATCGCTTAAAAGTCATACTCGAGACAATTTCAAGCGGACATATATTTGATCCAGAAAATACGAGAAATATGCAATAGACACTGCTCGCTTATATGTAGATTTGTACCAGTGGCATCCAATGTCTCCAACTATGCGTAGAATATTAATTCATGGTTCAACTATCATTAAAAATGCATTATTGCCCATTGAGCAGCTTTTAGAAGAGGCCGCAGAAGCGCGCAATAAGCATTTTAGGCTATACCGCCAAGACTTCGCGCGAAAATTCTCGAGGGAAAGCTGCAACAAAGATATTTTGAATCGGCTACTTTTAACATCAGACCCTTTTATAAATAGTATGAGAAAAGTCATTGGTAAATAAATGATCTCTTTTTTGCCAGAAACAATTGCTTTTCTTTTACCTGCGAATCCCAATGAATGTTAGTAATAATTCTTCAGAGAGTGACGAAAAATGAAATTATTTTAATAAATCGTCTTTGTTCCGCTTCAGTATTGTGTTCTTGTAACATCGCCTTGGCGACAAACACAGCCCACGCCAATTATACGCCAATCGGCAATTTACTGTAACCCTGCTCACGTGTTGTGTGACGCAGTGGATTGAGAGAAACAGTCTCTTAGCAACAAGCTCTAATACTGCAACAAGCAGCGACTCTTAAAAAAAAAACATTCCATTAAATTTACAGTCCACTTGCTTTTTCTTTTTAGTTTTTCTTTTTAATTTAGTACACCTCCGTACATTTGGTCCTAGCGACCCGGAGGTATGAACGAATCAGTGTCTTTTCTATTGAATTAAATATTGAATTTATCGAATTTCGTCGACAAGATGAATAATGTCGGAAACTGAGATAAAAGCATTGAACAGAAGGCGAGGGAATATCAAGGCCCAAGTCACCAGGATATTTAACGCAACGGATGGAAAAACATTTAATTTATCCGAATGGAAAGCCCACCTGGATTTACTGTCGAAAACTGAAGAAAAGTTTGAAGCTCTTAAACTGGAATATTATAGAATAATAGAGGAAGAAAAGTTGGAAGAAACTGTAAAAATACTGAGTCAACTGGACGAGGATATTCTAAAACTAGAGGTAAGCTTAAAATCCTCTATTAATGCTTATTATGAAAATACTGATTCTAATAAAAAATCTATTGAACAGGACCAAGCTAAAACGTCTAGCATTAAGCTACCTAGGGTCATATTGCCGGTTTTTAGTGGCAGAATTGAAGAATGGTCCGTATTTAAAAGTACATTTAACGAGCTTATTAATGATAATTCAAATTTAAAAGATAATGAAAAATTATTTTATTTGCGTTCTGCTTTGACTGGTGAAGCGAGGAGTTTGCTTACACCAGATGAAAATTATGTTTCACTTTTCAATGCGTTAGAACAAAGATACGAGAATAAAAGAGTTATGGTAGATTGTCATATAAAGAATATTTTAAATCTTTATGTAATTAAACAAGAATCCGCTAAGGATCTCCGCATTTTATTGGATAACGTGAAGAAAAATTTAAGGGCTTTAAAGATCTTAAAGTATGATAGAGATAATTTCTCGAACGCAATTTTGCTGAATATTATTCTAAATAAACTAGATAACGAAACTCGTAAACAATACGAACTAACATTAAAGGATAATGAAGTGCCTAATTTTGATGAATTTTTAGAATTTCTTGAGCGAAGATGTCAAATCTTAAATAGTATAAGTTCTAATGTATCCTCTAAATATACTGCAAAATCCTTATTCATAAAAACAAACAAACCTCAAAGTAAATGTTGCGTAATTTGTAAAACCGAAAACCACCCCTTATATCATTGTGTTAAATATAAAAACATGAAGTTAAGTGAGCGAATTAACCTTGTTAAGAAAAATAAACTTTGCTTCAATTGTTTAAGTTCAGCCCACCTCATTAATTATTGTAATTCAAAAAGCACTTGTCATGTTTGCAAGAGCGCAAGCCATCATTCATCATTACATAATTATACAACACCAGTAAACAATCCTATAAACAATCTCCCAATACATGAAACAATAAATAGCAATTTTGTTTCGGAAGATTTATCACAAAACGAAACTACTGCTCATTCATTTTTTTCATATGAAAATGATAATAATAAATCTGTTTTAATTAGCACTGCAATAATTTATTTGACAGATGTAAATGGCATCAAAATTCCTTTCAGGGCAATATTAGATTCCGCATCTCAGAATTGTTTTTGTACATTTAAAGCAGCACAAATATTAGGCTTGAAAAAGGAGAAAATAAATATTCCTGTAAGTGGAATAAATAAATTGCCTATTTACATTAAATCTAGAATCAAATCGAAGTTGTCAAATAAAATGAATAGTGCCAGTTATGATATTGAGTTATTAATCGTTCCAAACATTTGTGACTTCACGCCCTCGAAAAAGATAAACATATCAGATTTAAAAATTCCAGCAAATATTTGTTTAGCGGATAAAAAATTTAACATTCCAAGCAGTGTGGAGATAATTATCGGTGCTGAACTGTATTTTTCTCTTTTAAATGAAGAAAAAATAAAGTTAGGCAATAATTTATATTTGCAATCAAGTATTTTCGGTTACATTGTATCTGGTTGTATTTATGACAAAACAGTAAATAATAATAATACTAATTATTGTTTCTTAACAAAAAATCTTGATTTACTTAATGACACTTTGAAGTCTTTTTGGGAAATTGAAGAAGTGCAAAATTTAAAACCCTGTAACAGTGAGGAATTAGAATATTGTAATGATCACTTAGATAAAACGCACTTCAGAAAACCGGATGGGAGGTTTGTGGTCACGATGCCGTTTAAACCACAGGTTTTAGAACCCGATTTGGGAAATTCCAAAAATCTTGCTTTGAAAAGATTAAACTCTCTGTGGCAACGTTTAGATCGAGATCCTGTTATGAAAAATTTATACACAGAATTTATTAAAGAATATAGAGATTTAAATCACATGCATGAAATAAAAGAAAACACGAACTTTAATGATGGCTATTACTTACCACATCACGGCGTTTTACGACCCTCTAGTAAAACCACAAAACTACGCGTCGTTTTTGACGCTAGTGCCAAGTCAACCAACGGAAAATCGTTGAACGATTTATTATGTAAGGGTGGAGTTCTGCAAGATGATCTTTTTTCGATATTAATTAGATTTAGAAAGCATATTTATGCTTTTACTGCGGATATTAAACAAATGTTTAGGATGATAGAAATAAATCCATCCCAGTACAAATATTTAAAAATTTTGTGGAAAGACAGTATGTCATCCCCGGTTAAGGTATTTCAGCTAACAACAGTTTCGTATGGAACATCTTGTGCTCCCTACTTAGCCACCAAAGTATTACAACAATTAGCTCTAGATGAGAAAAAGGAATTCCCGTTAGCATCGAAAATTGTTTTGAAGGACTTTTATATGGATGATTGCCTATCGGGCTCATCCAATTTAGAAGAATTCAGATTAATGAAATCGCATTTAACTGAACTCCTCCTAAAGGGAGGGATGGTTTTACACAAATGGTGTACCAATGAGGTCCAATCTACTGATAATCACATGTTTCCCCTGGACAGAAATTCTGAAGAAATAACTGTTAAAACATTAGGGATGTTGTGGAACAGTTTCAATGATACGTTTAGGTATAAAGTTAATATCAACACAAAGAGTGATTTCACAAAAAGAAATGTACTTTCGCAAATTGCCCGCATTTATGATCCTCTCGATCTCTTAGGGCCAGTGATTGCTAAAGCAAAAATATTCATGCAGGAGCTATGGCTTCTTAAAATAGAGTGGAATGAGAAGCTGCCCTCTCATGTTGCCAAACAATGGGAAACCTTCCTCGAAAGTCTTAAAGAACTGGAATCCATTAAAATACCAAGATGCTTCCTAGCTGTGAACCAATCAGTGGTGCTAAATGGTTTCGCCGATGCGTCTTCCAAGGCTTATGGCACAGTGATATACATGCAAACATCTAATTCTGGTGAAACCATCAGTTACTTATTATGTAGTAAATCCCGCGTGTGTCCAACCAAAGTAATAACAGTGCCACGTCTCGAACTGTCAGCATGTCTTCTTCTGGCTAAACTCACTAACAAGGTCTTAAATTCATTAGACAAACAAGTAGCTTCAGTCAATTTGTTTTCTGATTCAACTATTGCTTTAGCTTGGATAGACACTGCTCCTCATCTCCTGAAAACGTTTGTGGGAAACCGCGTTGTGCAAATTAAGGAACAAACTAAGAACTTTCCATGGTTTCATATTCCGTCAGAACACAATCCAGCTGACTTGATATCAAGAGGTGCAAGTGTGGAAAACCTGTCTTCTAACCAGTTGTGGTGGCATGGCCCGCCTCTTTCAATTCTTGAAGAAACAATAGCAAAAACTGACTCTAATATAAGTGACATTAAAGATGAACATTATTCTAGTGAGCTTAAAGCTCCCAGCAACTTGACATTCGCTATTCATACTGATTCTAATTTCTGTGATAATTTAATTAATCTTAGCAATAATTTCCAAAAATTAATTAGAATTTTAGCTTATATTTTCAGATTCATACATAAATGTAAAAAAGCAACATCTGCAACCGGCCCTCTGTTGCTGGAGGAATTAAGAAAGGCAGAGGTTTATTTAATAAAAAATGGACAGGTAAAGTATTTCAAAAATGAAATTTCGGCCCTCCAAGCGGGATCTTCGGTTCATCGCGCAAGTAAGTTAAAATTCTTAAATCCCTTTTTAGATGGAGATAGCTTATTGAGGGTGGGAGGAAGACTAGCAAAATCAAATTTGAATTTTGATCATAAACACCCCATTATACTTCCGGCGAGCTGTCGCTTGACGAAACTAATTTTTCAATATTATCATAAACGAGATTTTCATGTAGGACCCCAAGCTCTTTTGAACACTGTGCGTCAAAAATATTGGCCTCTCGGTGGCAGAAATATTGCGCGTAAAATTGTACATGAGTGTTTACAATGCTTTAAAATTAAACCTATAACGGCTAGTCAAATGATGGGGGATCTCCCTCCAGAAAGAATAGTGCCCAGTTCCCCATTTTCAAATGTGGGATTAGATTTAAGTGGGCCTTTTGAAATAAAATATAAAGGTCAAAGAAAGGGTACTTTTCAGAAAATCTATGTTGCCATATTTGTATGTATGGTCACTAAAGCTGTGCACTTGGATTTTGTCTCAGATTTGACATCCGAGGCTATAATAGCGACTCTAAAAAGATTCTTCGCTCGTCGTGGGAAAGGCTTTGTAATCTTTAGCGACAATGCTACAAATTTCGTTGGGGCTTCAGCAGAACTAAAACGTTTACGTAGACTTGTTACGAGTGATGAAGTTTCGAACTTTTTAGCTTCTGAAGGTATTAACTGGAAGTTCTCCCCTCCTAGGGCGCCAAATTTTGGTGGCCTTTGGGAGGCAGGAGTCAAATCTGTCAAATACCACTTAAAAGAGCTGTGGGTTCAGCTCATCTCACGATCGAGGAATTCCTGACAGTTATCATACAGATAGAGGCTATTTTAAATTCGCGACCGCTTTGTCCTTTGTCAACAGATCCTGACGATCTTCAGGTGTTGACTCCTGGTCACTTTCTCATAGGAAAGCCTCTTAATTTAATTCCAGAACCCAATTTAAGTGAGGTCAAAGATAATTTGCTAAATAAATGGCAAAGGACTCAAAAATTAACGCAGTTAATATGGAAACGTTGGCAGAATAATTATCTGAGCCAGTTACAAGAAAGAAACAAGTGGCTATTTAAAAAGCCTAATATTCTGCCAGGAATGCTAGTTTTGCTTAAGGACTCGCAATTACCCATTTGCACTTGGTCACTAGGCCGCATTAATAAGGTTTTTCCAGGCGCGGACGGGATAGTCAGGGTAGTTGAAGTTCTTACCGCTAAGGGTAATTTTAAACGACCTATTTCAAAAATAAGTATATTACCCATTGAGGACAACATCATAGATCATAAACTTTAAATGTGCTTTATTATGTATTAATTTTTCATGTATTATTTGTGTTTATTTATTTTATTTATTTATTTTTGCTTATAATCTGTATCATATTGTATTATTACTTGTATTGCATATGTATCTTGAAATATAAAAATATTTCAACGCCGGGCGGGATGTTCCGCTTCAGTATTGTGTTCTTGTAACATCGCCTTGGCGACAAACACAGCCCACGCCAATTATACGCCAATCGGCAATTTACTGTAACCCTGCTCACGTGTTGTGTGACGCAGTGGATTGAGAGAAACAGTCTCTTAGCAACAAGCTCTAATACTGCAACAAGCAGCGACTCTTAAAAAAAAAAACATTCCATTAAATTTACAGTCCACTTGCTTTTTCTTTTTAGTTTTTCTTTTTAATTTAGTACACCTCCGTACAGTCTTTATAAATTTAATAAATGTATTTTTTCTTTCAATCGTACCATTTAGAATAGATATATGCAATAAAATAATTTTGGCCGCCTAGATAACGCAAATATCCGTATGTGCATCGTATAGAAAAAAAAGTACTTTTAAATGAAATTTGTTCTAAAGCGGTATCTCTATTTGTTTTTGAGATGTTAAATTTCTTTACAGTTTTTAGTACCAATTTTGTAATTATGGCTACAGAATCACTTCATTTTCTCTTAAAAAAAAAAAAAAAAAAAAAAAAAAGAAATTAAAATACATATATTTTGTCAAAAATATAATCTGTTATATAATTTAGTAATTTCGGTTTCATTTCGTTTTTATTCATCAATTAAATGACTTCAAATTTTGATTTAAATTGATTATAAAATGATAAAATTAAAATACCTTTTTTTAAAAACATGGATATTACTGATGTGAGAAGTGCGTGTGTAAATTTTGAGAAAATGAAAATCATGACGATTTTTAATTTCGCGGGAAATTCTATAATTGTTTCACTCTGGAATAAGTTTTGTTTTTTTCATTCACATTTATAAAAAACATAAGAGCTTCAATTGATAACTTCGTCATAACAACTGATCTATATTATATTTTGTTGATTACATATGCGATCAAAGTTTAATTTTAAAAATTGGACAACTGAGTTTTATTGTACTTTAATCTTGGCTTAAAATAATATTTGTTTGAGAGTTAAGTTGATCAATATAAGATGTATTTCTTGTAATATTTGTTTGAGAGTTAGACTGATCAATGGGTCATTCCACACCAAATGAGCAAATCAGGTGTGGCTGACATGTAACAGATTTTATTGAAAATCATCATATAAGTAGATCACAATCATTTACGAGGAAACGCAAAGTAGTAGAGTTCAGACTAGTTTATTTCAGTATAAAAATTTACATTAAAGTTGATACGAAATCAAGGTCTTGTCTACATGCTTGAAATTTCAAGTTGGATTATTAGCTTTAGGAATGGATAGATTGCAATAAAAATTATTTACACTTAAGAATGAACTATAAGTAACAGATTAGCATAATTTAGTAATTGTATTTTTATTTCATAATTTAAAAATAAATAAATAATAAAAAAAATCGTGGAAAAAATAAAATATTTCAGTTATATGTTTTAAAATGAAGGACACTTTTTCCAAACTCAAATTTTTTTGCCATTATAGCTAATTGAATATATTTAATACATCTATAATTTAATTCTTGCCTTTTTCATTCCTTTATGAGAAAAAAAATAAATAGTGAAAACTGCTGATTAAAAATTCAACATTTTTATCATTTTTTTTGGAGACGAATAAAAGCTTTCAAAAGTTTTAAACTCTTTGATATTACAGATAAAAGTGTATATTTTAAGTATACGGAGTTTTATTCTTGCTTCCAGTTTATTTTTGCTACAAAAATATTTTAAATTTGTATGGAAGAAAAAAGATTTTATTCATAAAATAACTGTATTTTAATATTAAAATCAAGTAGCAAACATAGATGACAGCACACATCTTTTTTTACAAAGAAATTTGCAAAAAAGCGCGTGTTTTCAAAGAAAGATTGTCTTTAGAATGTCACGAATATTAGTTTTTTGAACCCATTTTTGTTATGTTAGAAATTAAAAAGGCAGTATTGAAATTTTTTTAGTGTGTCATGGACTTGTTGATTCTTGTGTATGTGTAATATTGGTGATGTAGGAGCTTTCCTTTAATTATTTTTTGAGGTAACATAAGAGGAATAATTATGATTTTGTCATTTTTTTAAAAAGTTTCTAAGTTTTTTTGAAGATGAAGGAAATAAATAAAAACTTTGAAACTTTGAGAATTCGATCTTCATACATAGTACTACATCTTGCATCAATTTCACAGATGTTTTTTAAATCCTTTGATTTTTATAACATTTCAAAATTTTTTAAAATTTACAAAATTTCAATATTTACAACCAATTTATGATTAATTATGATATTACCAGATTATTATTACTCAATAAATATAAAGATTGATATCCAGAGATTTCAATAATATAAAAAAACTTCATTTTTGTTAAATAGTTTTCAAAATATAGAACTTGAAACTTGCAACTTTCGAAGATTATCCGCACGCCATTCTATATCACAAGTTTTTTAAATGTCCAAAACTGATAAAATAATTTATTTTTCGTCAAAATATTGTGCAGACATACATTTAAATATGAAATGAACACGTATCTCAAATTTTATTAAAATCGGATTCTATGCAGCCACGGCTTTTTTTACATTTTTGCTGATTTGACATGGAATGACCCCAATATAAGATGCATTTTTTACTGTAACTAATTTTGTAGATTTAACATAAGTAAATGAAACAGTTCCTTCTTAAACATTTCCTTTCGTCGAATTTTGACGGGTTACACCTCGTGTTAATAAAGTCGGAATAAAATATGCTATCAAAATATACTGAAAACATCCCCCCCCCCAGGGCTGTAGCTAAGGGGGTGCTATGAGCGGCTCAGCCCCCCCTCCCTACCCCCTGGAAAAGATTCCAAGGGCACTCAATGAATTTTTGTTCCGAAATTTCAAATGAAATTCTGTTCAAAAATCTAATTTAAATTTGAGACCCTTTTATAGTTTCAGATTTACTTAATTGTATATAAAATAAGTGTTTCAGCACTCCCTCATCCTATTTGTAAATATGAAGCTAATATGATGTTTAATTTTGCAGCAGTTATATACTCAAAATTTTCATCATCATATACTTTTCTAAGCATATAACGAAGTTACTGTAACAGTTTAATGAGAAACATAGTATCTACGATGTGAATAAGCACTCATTTATCTTTTTTGCGGCTGAGAGAGAGAGAGAGAAAAAAAAAAAAATATGAGCCCCGCTACAATCTCTTGAGCCCCCCCCTCTATTGTTCACGTCTAGCTACGCCCCCCTCCCAACATACTCTTAAAAGTGATTCTCTAAATTCAATGACATTATTAATTCCGAATATTTGATATAATAAAAACATTTTTAAGTTGTATGCCTTTACGAAGAAATGGAATATTTTTAACGTAACAACTTAAATTTCACCTCCATCTTTTCCGCTCAATCACTTTATTTTATGTAAAATATGGGGTAAGAGGAAAAAAATGAAATCTAAAAATCACCTGTTCAAATATCAACTAATACATAAGTGTTTAAATTAAGAAGAAAAAGCTTATAAACTTAATATTTTCTAAGTTTGATCAGCGATACTAGCTTGTAAAAGATTACATTTAGATTGTGTTTCAATATGAATATTTTTTTCTTTCTATTCCAATGCTTTACTCGATTTAAATTATGGCAATCAAATGTTTGACTATAGCTTTAGATGACAGTACTACTTTTATATATATCTATATAAATATACACACACACATTTTGATTGTTAATATCAAATATTGATATTCAGCGTGATTTTTTTTTTATCTTATCTTTTATTTTGGAGAACTTAATTCGGCACTGACAATAAAAGTAGTGCATATAACTAAAGTCCATTTTTCATTTCACAAAACAAAATACAGCGTAGAAATAAACTTTTGTTTTTACAGTGTGATTGAAACAAAACACTTGTTCAAAGTTTACACTTGGCATTATGCTAAGGCGCAACACTAGGCACAAAAAGACCCGGATGATAATGTAAAGTCTATGGGGGCCTTCTTTTCAAATATCTCGCCCAAATTTTAATATTTTTACATGATTTTTTTTGCACAAGATAGCTGAGGACGATCCACAACCCGCCTAGTTTTTACTTTTTCAATTTTCGTTTCAGATTTAAAAAAAAAAAATAACTTTAACTTTCGAAACCGTTTTAAACTGGTTCTGAAATTGAAACCATCGTAATATAAAAAAATGTATAAGCAAAATCGAAAAAGTAAAAACTAGGCCAGTTGAGGAAAAAATATTAAAATTGGAGCGAGATATTTGAAAAGAACTCTCCCATAGACTTTATATTATCATCCGGGTCTTTTAAAAAGGACTCAAAGCTGCAACGCAGCCTTGGTCCATGTCGCTTTTTTCTAGAGATGTTTATAATTAACTTTTAAATAAGCAGAAATTGGGAGATCTTCTTAGTGCAAATTAGTTGCGAATCCTGTAGAATATAAGTAATTAATTCTAATTAAATTAGTCTGTTTTTAACAATTTGATGTTTATTGCTTTTATACTGTTACTGGGAATTGCATTACACAAATATATCAGTAAACGTTGTTACCTAGATTTGAATTGATTCATAGAGTACGACGCCTCTATCATTATGCATGTTCAAACTGGTGTTGCCAGTTTGTACGTTTTTCCTGTAAGTTGTACATTTTTTTAAAACATTTTTTAAGCTTATTGTACAGTGTACGTTTAAATCTATCCCGTACGGCGACTTTTTTGTTTTTCTACTAACTTTTACTTTTGGTAGTTTTTTTTTTTTTCTTTTCAGTTTGCTTCGGAATTTCGACTTTTGCCGAAAATATATGCTATATACACATGCGCATTATATATAAAAACGATTTGTTTCCGATCAGGATGACAAACGTTTTGGGAGAGTAGTATGATAACTGCGCATTTACAAGCTTTTATAGTAATATTAGAACATTTGAATTTGATATTATAGACTATAGAACGAACATTATATATATTTTTTTAAAATTCGTATATGTGTGTCTTAAATTTTAATATATTGTTTAATTTATTGATTCCCTTTATGCTTAAATACAAACATTTATTTTTGTAGAATATTCCTTATTAATATTTTTCGTAGTCATCATTGAATTATAGGATGTTTTGATTAATTTTTGTTTAATTACCGATGATTTTTTTTCCGAAAATCATTATCAATAATGCTTTTATACTTCTGCTAGATAGATACCCCCAGCACTCCTCAACCTTTTGCTGAAAGCCCGCAAATCGAAATTTGTGTGTAACGAGGAAATGCGCTTTTCTCAAAAACTATGTGACTTAGAGTATTCCCTATTATTTCCTTTCAAGTTTTAAATTAATGTGTACTATCTCAATTTTTTTTTTTTTTTTTTTTTTTTTTAAAGTAGATTTGAAACTAGAGGGGGGGGGGAATTTTTGCACTACATTTGTGACGACATCGCCGAAAATATAATACCTAAAATTTAAAGAGATGTATGGTTGAGTTGGGAGTTACAAAAGTTTCACACGATGTGCAAAGAAAAGATTTTTTCCCAAGTAACTTAATTAGCCCTTATACATTTTTTTTAAACATACTTGTGAATGTTTAATAATCTGTAAATATGTGGGTCAATAGTCTTTATTACTTTCCTCATTTTGAATTTTTCACTTTTCATAGTTTACCAGAAAAATGGCTGCGACAGACAGACAGACACAAGAATAATCTTACAATGTTTCCGTTTTTACTTGTTAAGAACGGAACCCTAAAAAGTTTTTCGTGTCGAAAACGAGCCAATGGTTAGGCACATTACTGAATTCCGGCAAATTTAAAACTTGTTATTGCTAGACATAATATATTTCAGTCATATTGAATTAAAACTGTAATGGTGATAAATTATTAAAAGCAAGCAATTTTGAATCAAAGATATCCTCTAACAAAGTATGACTGAAAAAGAAAAAAAGAAAGAAAGATTAAAAAAAAAAAAAAAAAAAAAAAAAAAAAAAAAGGATACAAAATAAGTCGTAGGCCCCCGGTGCTTCTGTTAGGGCGTTTATTTTCGTGATGGTCAACGACCGGAACTAACATCCAGTCGCACTTCTATTAATTGTTTGCTCCCCTGCCGTTAACATCGCAACGCTATAAAGATACACTTACAGGAGGCCAGCGTTTAAGTAAATGGCTATGAGAGAGTGATAATCTCTAGCTGTTACTCTAGACAAACAAGCATGGACGTCAGCAATCAGTAAGGGGGGAGAGGGCAAATGCCAGTCCTACGATCTTGAAATTTAGTTAACTTTTTTTTTTCTTTCTCAGAAGATTAAGACGAGTAAAATTTAGTCTTCAAAAAATGATTTAAAATAATGAAACTCTAAGAGAAAATCGTACTAGCAATTTTTCTTAACCTCCTGACTGCCGCGACCTGACTTTTCCGTTCACTAAGCTGCAGGTTTCACCGCTACTTATATAAACAATATTCAAATGAATATAATCCTACAAATAAAAGCCAAAAAATTAAGTTATGATTATTACTTTTAAAGCTTATAAACCTATACTTAATAAAACATTTTTTATCAGGTTGAAAAAAAAAATCTTTTTTAAATATTTGTAATCCTTCTATAGTAAAAAAAAACTAGCCTTAAAAGGAATGACTCCTGGAATGATGCTGATGTGGAAGATTTCCGGAACTAACGAATCCGGTTTGTCCACTCCTTCCATGAGTCGAATAGACCAATCAGGAAAGGACTCCGTCTATGCATCGCCGTATGGGTTACCATAAAGAGAGGAAAGGTTACCATCGCCAACAATCGCCAAGTTTATCGCCAACTTGGCGGTATATCGCCAAATTTGGCGACCAAAATTAGTTGTCAAAAGTGACGCCAACTTGGCGATAACTGTAATATTTCGCCAAATTTTTAATTTCTTTACAACACCAGTGGTTTGATGCATCATTTGAGAGGTTTGCAACTGCTTATTCATATAATGGATGTCTTGTGTGTTATCCCCCATTCTGCTCCCCAGGGGGGACACATTTTTAATTTCTTTACAACACCAGTCGTGTTACACAATATTTGAAAGGTCTGCAACTGCTTATTCATATTATGGGTGTCTTGTGTGTCACCCCCATACTCTGCTCTCCCCACGGGGGGGTCACATTTTTAATTTCTTTACAACACCAGTTGTGTGACACATCATTTGAAAGGTCTGCAACTGCTTATTCATATTATGGATGTGTTGTGTGTCATCCCCCACTCTGACCCCCTGGGGGCACATTTTTTTTCTTTACAACACCAATTGTGTGACACATCATTTGAGAGGTCTACAACTGCTTATTCATATTATGGATATCTTGTGTGTAACCCCCCTCTGCCCTCAGAGGGGTCTCATTTTGTAATTTCTTTACAACACCAATTGTGTGACACATCATTTGAAAGGTCTGCAACTGTTTATTCATTTTATGGATGTCTTGTGTGTCCCCCCACTCTGCCCCCCCAGGGGGGCACATTTTTAATTTCTTTACAACACCAGTCGTGTGATATATCATTTGAGAGGTCTGCAGCTGCTTATTCATATTATAGATATCTTTTGTGTCGCCTCCCACTCTGCCCCCCAGGGGGTTACATTTTTAATTTCTTTACAACACCAGTCGTGTGACACATCATTTGAAAGGTCTGCAACTGCTTATTCATACCATGGGGTATTGGCGAGCGCAGCAAGCAGGGGTAGCCAATAATTTGGAATCGCGAAGCGATTACGCGGGGGGTTGGCGAGCATAGCGAGCAGGGGGGCGGGGCCCCCCTAGTAAATTAAAGAAAAAACAACATTACAATTTTGCCCCTTTGCTTGGCAGTCAGGGGGTTAAGAGATATTCTGTATTCTTTAAAAACAAAAGCACTCTGCCTAACATACAAATTTTAATTGTTAAAAGATGTAAATAAAAATTTTAAAACCAGCAAAAATAGATTTATTTGAATGTTTATATGTTTCGACTCCATTTGAATAATTTTCAAGACAAATAAATAAAAAAAATGTAAACAGTCAAGTAATTATTTTTACTGTTTTTAAAGTTTTAATTTAGCAGTAAAAATTAGTGAACTATACAAGGTATTAATCTGTTATATATTTACATTACTATCTCTGCCTTATTTTAAAAACAGGTTTTCAAGGAGGGAGGGGCATGTTCGTTGTGAATTTAAAAAATAAAGTAGTATTTTCATTTTATACTTGAAAAATACTAGTAAAAACTTAATGTTGTATATTTGTTAATTATTACATTTCTGTATTTATTTTTGTGTTAATATCTTCAAAAACTGTGTTATACAGTATGTTATGACGAAAATCGTAGTTTAGTTTATATCAGGTCTGTGAAGTAGGCCTCCTCACTTTATGGAATATAAAAACTGAAAACACCATTCATTTGAGCGTCGTTTGAGCGCATTTGAGCGACAATCAGAAAAAAGTTATAAACAAAACAAAATTCAGGGCCTTCGTTTTTGTGAAGTTGGCCCCCCAACCTTTTCGGATTTAAAAACTGACGACGGCATTCTTTTGAGCGTCGTTTGAGCGAAAAACTGAAAAAAGTTATAAGCAAAATAAAAAACTGATCGGGCCACATTTTGTGAAGTTGCCCCCCCCCGACCTTTTCAGATTAAAAAACTGAAGACGGCATTCGTTTGAGCGCGTTTGAGCGACAAAAAATTTCGTTTGAGCAACAAACTGAAAAAAGTTATAAGCAAAATAAAAAACAGAGAGGGCCACATTTTGTGAAGTTGGTCCCCCGACCTTTTCGGATTTGAAAACTCAAGACGGCATTCGTTTGAGCGTCGTTTGAGCGCGTTTGAGCGACAAAAATTTTCGTTTGAGCAACAAACTGCAAAAAGTTATAAGCAAAATAAAAAACTGAGGGGGGCCACATTTTGTGAAGTTGGCCCCCCGACCTTTTCGGATTTAAAAACTGAAGACGGTATTCGTTTGAGCGCGTTTTAGCGACAAAAATTTTCGTTTGAGCGACGAATTGAAAAAAGTTATAAGCAAAGTAAAAAACTGAGGGTACCGCATTTTTTGAAGTTGGCTCCCTGACCTTTTCTAATTTAAAAACTGAAGACGGCATTCGTTTGAGCGTCGTTTGAGCGACAAACTGAAAAAAGTTATAAGCAAAATAAAAAACTGAGGGGGGCACATTTTGTGAAGTTGGCGCCCCGACCTTATCGGATTTAAAAACTGAAGACGGCATTCGTTTGAGCGACAAATTGAAAAAAGTTATAAGCAAAATAAAAAACTGAGGGTACCGCATTTTGTGAAGTTGGCCCCCCGACCTTTTCGAATTTAAAAACTGAAGATGGCATTCATTTGAGCTTCGTTTGAGCGACAAAAAATTTCGTTTGAGCGACAAAATGAAAAAAGTTATAAGCAAAATAAAAAACAGAGAGGGCCACATTTTGTGAAGTTGGCCCCCACACCTTTTCGAATTTAAAAACTCAAGACGGCATTCGTTTGAGCGCATTTGAGCGACAAAAATTTTCGTTTGAGCGACAAACTGAAAAATGTTATAAGCAAAATAAAAAACTGAGGAGGCCACATTTTGTGAAATTGGCCCCCCGACCTTTTCGAATTTAAAAATTGAAGACGGCATTCGTTTGAGCGCGTTTGAGCGACAAACTGAAAAAAGTTATAAGCAAAATAAAAAACTGAGGAGGAATTTTGTGAAATTGGCCATCCGACCTTTTCGGATTAAAAAATGGAAGACGGCATTCGTTTGAGTGTAGTTTGAGCACGTTTGAGCGACAAAAATTTTCGTTTGAGAGGCTCAAACGAATGCCGTCTTCAGATTTTAAATCCGAAAAGGCCGGGAGGCCAACTTCACAAAATGTGGCCCCCTCAGTTTTTTTAATTTTCTTATAACTTTTTTCAGTTTGTCGCTCAAACGAAAATTTTTGTCGCTCAAACGACGCTCAATCGAATGCCGTCTTCAGTTCTTAAATCCGAAAAGGCCGGGGGGCCAACTTCACAAAATGTGGCCCCCCTCAGTTTTTTATTTTGCTCATAACTTTTTCAGTTTGTCGCTCAAACGCGCTCAAACGAATGCCGTCTTCAGTTTTTAAATCCGAAACGGTCGGGGGGGGGGGGGGGGCAACTTCACAAAATGTGATTGCCTCAGTTTTTTATTTTGCTCATAACTTTTTTCAGTTTGTCGCTTAAACGAAAATTTTTATGGCTGAAACGCGCTCATAAAAACTGAGGGGTCACATTTTGTGAAGTTGCCCCCCCGACCGTTTCGGATTTAAAAACTGAAGACGGCATTCGTTTGAGCGCGTTAGAGCGACAAAAATTTTCGTTTCAGTGACAAACTGAAAAAAAGCTATAAGCAAAATATAAAACTGAGGAGGCCACATTTTTAAAGTTGCCCCCCCCCCGACCTTTTCGGATTTAAAAATTGAAGACGGCATTCGTTTGAGCACGTTTGAGAGACAAAAAATTTCGTTTGAGAGGCTCAAACAAATGCTGTCTTCAGTTTTTAAATCCGAAAAGGTCGGGTGGCCAACTTCACAAAATGTGGCCCCCTTAGTTTTTTATTTTTCTTATAACTTTTTTCAGTTTGTCGCTCAAACGAAAATTTTTGTCGCACAAACGCGCTCAAACGACACTCAATCGAATGCCGTCTTCAGTTCTTAAATTCGAAAAGGTCGGGGGGCCAACTTCACAAAATGTGGCACCCTGAGTTTTTTATTTTGCTTATTACTTTTTTGAGTTTGTCGCTCAAACAAAAATTTTTGTCGCTCAAACGCGCTCAAATGACGCTCAAACGAATGCCGTCTTCAGTTTTTAAATCCGAAAAGGTCGGGGGGGGGAGCAACTTCGCAAAATGTGACCCCCCTCAGTTTTTTATTTTGCTTATAACTTTTTTGAGTTTGTCGCTCAAACAAAAATTTTTGTCGCTCAAACGCGCTCAAATGACGCTCAAACGAATACCGTCTTCAGTTTATAAATCTGAAAAGGTCGGGGGGCCAACTTAACAAAATGTGGCCCCCTCAGTTTTTTATTTTGCTTATAACTTTTTTCAGTTTTTCGCTCAAACGACGCTCAAACGAATGCCGTCTTCAGTTTTTAAATCCGAAAAGGTCGAGAGGCCAACTTAACAAAATGTGGCTCCCTCAGTTTTTTATTTTGCTTATAACTTTTTTCAGTTTGTCGCTCAAACGCGCTCAAACGACGCTCAAACGAATGAAGACTTCAGTTTTTAAATTCGAAAAGGTCGGGGGGCCAACTTCACAAAATGTGGCCCCCTCAGTTTTTTACTTGGCTTATAATTTTTTTCAGTTTGTCGCTCGAACGAAAATTTTTGTCGCTCAAACGCGCTCAAACGACGCTCAAACGAATGCCGTTTTCAATTTTTAAATCCGAAAAGGTCGGGTGGCCAACTTTACAAAATGCGGTCCCCTCAGTTTTTTACTTTGTTTATAACTTTTTTCAGTTTGTCGCTCAAACGAAAATTTTTGCCGCTCAAACGACGCTCAAACGAATGGTGTTTTTAGTTTTTATATTCCATAAAGTGAGGGGGCCAACTTCACAGACCTGTTTATATCATCTTACTTGTAGTTGTAAAACGTCCTCTGGTCATAAAACACATTCATTACCGTTTCGAAATCTTTTCCTCGCACTGGGTTTAATTCTGTTAGCGCCCATGCGAGCAAGTAAATTTCAAGCATTGTGTTGATTTAATAAAAGAATATTTTTAATTAATTAAACATTTTTCACTTTCATGAAAAGTGATTCGTTTGAAATAATTCTTTAGAACTTATGTTTTTCAAATTCAAATAAAACAATAATTCATGTGCAATAAAATAAAGAAAAGAAAAACTTTTGTGAATAATTTGTTATAAGTTAATTACGTATAAAAATTACTTATATGCACGTTTAATCAAATTATGTCTGATTAATCAAAATAATCTATCATACTGAATGGAACCTGTCCTTAAGTCTGTCTGTCGGTGTACATGTTTTCTGTTTTTAATACCAGAAACCTCTGAAATTTTATAAAATTCAAAGTGTCATGATTGGGAAGTTTTCGTCCTAACAGAATGAGATTTTTAAAAATGTTCGTTTTAGAAGCACGGCAAACATTTTTAAAACATAAGGGCTGTGGAAAGGGCACTTTGTAAAAGATTAAATTTCGTATTTTAATGTGTTCACATCCCATTGTAAAGATGGCAAAATATTATGCTACCGTTAGAATGATCTTTAGCGATGTTTCTATAGCTGCGAAGCTCAAGAAGAAATTCATCTTTGCCAAGAAGCTTGCGAAGAAATCCTAATAATGTCCTAATCTACTATGTATATCAAGAAACACTTGGTGACCATTTGGTCTCCCTTAAATATATACTAAACAATGCATCATGATACTTTTATTCATAATTAAATTTACTATATAATAATTCCACAGTTATTACACATAAAAATCCAAATTTTAATTCCATTTTAATAAAAACTTTGAGGGCATAGTGTAGGTGACAAAATATCTGATTTATCTGATTACAGATGGCAATTTTTTAAATCCGGCATTAAAAACAAATACGGTTATGGTTTTCTGATTTTTTTTTTTCACTTACAAAGTATACCTTCACTTTACATATGTTATACACTTATCAAGAACAATCGGTGAAAGATTCGATTCTACTTTCCGCGGAAACATTGAAATAGCATTTTATGTAACGTTTTCCTGACCAATCTTTAGATCCCAAAATAAAATTCAATTTTTCATACATTTCGCCCCCTCCCCTCGTTTTTTTTTATGAGATAACCTTTTACATAGCTTTCGCTTTACGATTTTATCTTATAAATGAATAAAGCACGAAAGCATCCCTCGTCTGTTGTTCTTCAAAAATAGGGTTGAAACATTATTTGAATTTGCCGAAACATACTTTTTATAGAAAACATCGAAATAAACAAACGGCCGTAAAATGGAATAAGTCATAACTTAGATAAAACATTTGGCAGCGGAAACACTTTTTTTTAAATAAAATATTAGACAAAGGAAAATCTGTATGCAACTCATGTTTTGGAAAACTATTCACTTTTCTCGGTGTACAGAAAAGCAATAATGACGTCTATCACTTATTTGAATGAGAGGGAGAATTAATGTATTTGATACACTGAACTACGAAAAACAACTTTCCATTTTTATAAGTGTGATGTATCCAAACCGATTTTTTGAAATGGCAAAAGAGGAATTTTTTTTATGAAAAGGTTTTATTTTATATTAATATTAGTTCAAACAAATTTTATAACAGTTACTTGAAATGATCAATAATGTATTTTGCGGAAACTGGTTGTAGACAAATAACTGTGGAGTTAAAGAATCATTAAAATATTCATTTAGAAAATGTCGATTGTGGAGACAAATAGATGAGGAAGTTATTTATTTTAAACCTGAAGGCAGATTGAGTATATTTATTTAAAAAAGATATCTATATTTATTGAAAAAGAATTAGAATACTGACAAATATAGTCAATAATAAATATACTCAAGATTAATTCAAAAAAATTTTATCACAATTACCTGAAATAATCAATGATGTTTTTTGCAGAAATTGGTTGAAGATGAAGACTAATACCTGTCAGTTAAAGAATAAGTAAAGTATTCATTTAGAAAAGCTTATTTGTGGAGACAAATAGATGAGGCAGTTATTTATTTTAAACCTGATGTTGGACTGAGTACATTTATTTGATATAAATATACATATTTATTGAAAAAAAAATAAAAAACTAATAAATACAGTCACTAATAAATATACTCAAGATTAATTCAAACAAATTATACACTATATGGCCAAAGGTAACCGGCCACTTGCGATTTTAGACATTTTCTTAAATATCTAGAAAAAATCATGAGAAATTATCCTCAAATTTTAAATGTGTAAATATAATAGTACAGGTCATATATTTCTGTGAAGATTTTTTTCCCCGAAATACCATAGGGGACCGTCAACAAACTAAAAAAGAACGAATATATTTTGGATAACTCTGTCAAAACTAATGTAGCAAAAGCGCTCAAACTGTAGATTATGAATAAGTGGCTCATTTTAATAAACCGTGTTCATTTTTATGTGAATAGCATGTATACTCGAAGAGAAATTAAGGTTTTATAAAAACAGTCCAAAATTTTTTCAAGTTTTTGCTTATAATTAGCAGAGTTCTTAATTAAAAAAATTTTCTTTTCTGAAAATATGACAAACAACATTATACACAATACCCCTGTATAATAAAAATTGTAAGAAAAATGAGTAGGTTTACAAAATAAATTTTTACTGCGCATGCGTTAACGATATCAAAATTTTATCTGCATATTGTATTAGCAAAATGTATAGAGCAACTTTTATGAATTCTCTAAATCATAGCTTGAAAATTCTGAAATTAATCGTCTATAGAATAAGCTCTAAATCCGTCGTTCCTGAAATGAATTAAAAAATGAGGGATTTTATCCAAAAGCAGTAGTACGTGCCATATTGTGTATTTTATATTGACATTAATCAATGGATACAACCCCTCATCTTTTTGCTTCATTTTGGGAATAAATGAATTTCAGCTTATTCTATTGACGATTATTTTCAGAATTTTCAAGCTATGATTATGAAACCTTTCACAAAAGTTTCTCAATACATTTTAGCTGACACAATATGCAAATAAATTTTTTTTATATCGTTGACGCATGCGCAGTGAAAAATTATTTAGTAAACCTACTCATTTTTCATGCAATTTTTATTATTTTTAATTCTGATTACAGAGTATTGTGTGCATTGTTGTTTGTCATATTTTCAGAAAAAAAAATATTTTATATTAAAAACTCTGCAAATTATGAGCAAAAAATTTACAGCTGTTTTTTTTAAAACCTTAATTTATTTACGAGTACATATGTTATCGACATAAAAATAAACACAGTTCATTACAATAAGCCACTTATTCATAATATGCAGTTTGAGTGCTTTTGCTACATTAATTTTGACAGGGTTATCCAAAAGATATTCACTCTTTTTTAATTTTTTGACGGTCCCCTATGGAGTTTCTGGGAAAAAAATCATCACTGAAATGTGTGACTTGTACTATTATATTTACACACTTAGTGTTTCAGAATAATTCCTAATGTATTTTTCTAGATATTTAACAAAATGTCAAAAATCGCAAGTGGCTGGTCATTTTTGGCCATATAGTGTATCACAGTTACTTGAAGTGATCAATACTGTTTTTTGTGGAAATTGATTGTAAAAATACCCGTGAGTTAAAGAATAACTAAACATATAGAAAAGCTTGTTTGTGGTGAAAAATAGAAGAGACAATGCATTTATTTTAAACCTGAAGGCAGACTGAGTATATTTATCTGATATATATATACATATTTATTGAAAAAAAATTAGAAAACTAATTAAATATCTTCAATAATAAATATGGCCAAGATTAATTCAAAAAATTTTCATCACATATGCTTGAAATGATCAATAATATTTTTTGTGGAAATTGGTTGTAGAATGCCTGTGAGTTAAAGAATAATTAAAGTATTAATTTAGAAGAATTCGTTTGTGGAGACAAATAGATGATATAACGTATTTATTTTAAACCTGAATGCAGATTGAGTAGACAACCATGTAATATCAGAAACTGGTATGCAATATTTAATGAATATTTTTTCTACCCTAAATGTGTTTAATTTAGAGAATATTGTACCTTGAAACATTTTCCGCGGTTCTTTTTTTTTATTATTAAATACAGTTTTATTTAAAATCTAAATACCGAAGCTATAAACGCCAATCAATTCTAAAATGAAAGAATATCATTCCATAGCTGCCAACTTTTACGCATTTTTGTTACCACTAAAATTGTACAGAAATTTTTCATTTGTTTAATCATAACATTTCGAAGATTAAATAAGACAATATTTACTATAAAATTTTTGTGGTAGGAAAAATGCGTAAAAGTTGGCAACTATGTCACTCATTTAAACGGATATATACATATTTTACAATATTCTCCGTGTTTAGCCCAAGATCTCGGAACTCTGGACAGGTCTCTCAATTGTTTTCTGAAATGTATGACATCGCATTGTCTTATTTCAAAAAAGAAAGAAAGAAAAAATAAAAAATTAGGCATGCGGTTTTCAATCGATTGTTATAAATCATGTGGGCCTTAATTTCCTACAAAAGTGGTGAACAGGGATAAGTTTCTTACATCAGTATATTTATACAATAATACATGAATATATGTTTAAAAACTTTTTTAATTTATTTGAAAAGTCATAAATTCATTTTAGCGTTGACTGAGAAGAATGAGCCAATATGTTTATAGCCAGATGAATTGTATGATTTCATCTGGTGAGAGCAAATATCTATTTAATAATTAACTATCCATTTAAATATTAAAAATATAAAACCTTTATATTAATAACTATACAATATATCTTCGACTTTATGGTTCAGTACAGAATCTATTGACACCAAAAAGTGTAATTTTTGCTGTTCAATTTGTCCTGTTTCAATTTGTTCCGGGTTCAATTTGTCCGATTAGATAAATTAGAAATGCGTGACATGTCTGTCAATGATACAATTAGAGAGATATAAAAGTTAGAAATCATATATTATCCAACGAAAAATCAGACAAAAAGTATAAAATTGAGAAATTGTTAAACGAAAATTCAAGCTTCTTCAAGTATAAAGATTAATACTTTCATTTAAGGGAATGGAATTGGCCAACCAGATTAATAAATAACATATTTTAATAATATTATAATTGAGGTATTGACATGGAAAAAATAATTTTTGGTTATCATGGTTTCATCTGTCACTGTCGCAACAGCTGACGGTTGCTTTGGAAATTGATAATTAAAATCAGTTACATATTTGAAAATCCGCTTAAAAAGAATGGTTGTATTTAATCTCGAACAGATGCTATCCGAGCCCCCCCCTCCCCCCCCCTATGTAAAGGTTTTAAAATATCGTTGCTAATTTGTCTTTTGCTATCATTATATTAATTAGCATCATTATACTAATTAATATAATGATAAGCTATGTTAATTAGTATTGGCATATTAGTTAATATAGCTTGTAATTAGTATGCCAATATTAATCTCGAATAAGCGTATTCAAAAATAAAAGCCACATGTTTCCGTAGCAACAAAATCGAATTGACAATGCTCAACTGGACTTTGAACTTGAAACAATTTTAATTAATTTAAATTTGAATTTCGTTTTAAATCTCAAATTTTGATGGTTAAATTTGAATATAAATACATATAAATATAAATATAAATATAACGAAATTATACTTAAAACAATCTAAAGCTGACAAAACCAAAGATATTTAATTTATCTAAACACGTTGGACATGAAACTTTTTTTCTTTAAAATGCATTTGACATTAAAAAAAAAAAAAAAAAAAAAAAAAAAAAAAAAAAAAAAAAAAAAAAAAATTGAAATTGCTTTTCATTGCCAAATAACGAAATTGTTTTTATTTTTTTACGGACAGGATACGGAGGTTCCGCCGAAATTTTTTTTATAAACGTATATATCTTCATAAGAAGAACATTCTGTAATTTTTTCAGATTTTTCGGAGTATGCCCAGATGGAGACCTTCCTTGTTAGCACATGAGCCCCGAACTTCAAGAGGCCCCCAAATCCATACATAATATTACACACACACACACACACACACACACACACACACACACACACACACACACACACACACACACACACAAAAAAAAAAAAAAAAAAATTCTTAATTTTAACTCTGAAAATTTTTAAATACAAAATACAAATTTAATTTTTAAAAGATTTTACTTTACTTCCCAAAAAACAATTTTCATTTTGAATTCACAGAACTCAATGCTTTCGCAAAACTAATCTCAACCACTATTAAATAAGAAATAATATTTTGATTTTAATAGAACCTATTAACAATAAACTTAAATAATATCTAAACTTTAGTGACTGAAAATAATCAGTATGTGCAGTACAATTTAAAAAGATGCAAAAGAAAGTAACTTGATTAACCCACTTTTATAAGTTAGATATTTAACATTCTTCCACAAGTAGAAGCTATTAAATTTATCTTAAAGTAATATAAAAATTGCTAAAGTTATATAACATAGTCTTGTTCTGTGCTAAGAAAAAAAGAGTATTTTTATTAATTAAGGTGTTTAATTTAGAATTGGCGGAGCTAGGAATTTTCTTCTGTTTAAAATTCAAGGTGCAAAAATATTGTTAATGCATTACACACGTTACTCACCATCAGTTCTATTTGAATAATATTACAACAGTTCGAATGCCCCCCCCCCCCCAAATTTATCTTTGCCCAGGGTTCCAGTTAGTCATGATCGGCAACAGTTCATCTTTTCATGCAAAATCCAAGTTCAGTATATAAAAAAAGTGTAAAAAACCCCATTTTTAGGTGCGTTCGTAATTATGTAAATACGTAGCACCTATTGTTGCCGCTCAGTCCTTCCGTCCGTCTGTCTGTCTGTCTGTCCGTCCGCATATAACAACGCAAAAACTACCCAACCGAATCGTTTGAAATTTAAAATACATAATTATAACATAATTTTATCGAGTCATTTCAAATTTTATAAAAATCGGATGCATAGATCAATTACAGGGACAATCAAAAGAATTCCGTTACATTACGGTCAATTGGGGAAAAAATTTCAAATGCATTTTAATCGTTTGAAATTTAAAACATATAATTATTACGTAATTTTATCGAGTCATTTCAAATGTTATGAAAGTCGGATGCATAGATCATTTACAGGGACAATCAAAGGTATTCCATTACATTACGGTCAATGGGGAAAAAGTTTCAAATGCATTTTTATGATGTTACACTCATTCGAACATATAGAATTGGCATGAATCTATGAAGTATATACTAAAATACGCATTCTGTACAATCTGTGATGCAAAGAATTTTTATTATTAAATTACAGGGCCACACAAGAGTATTCCACTACATAATGCTATACGGGGAAACATTGTTTGGGGCGTGTTTTAATTATATTCAACTATTTCACATTTTATGAATAAGATATACGTTTCTGAGGTGTAATAAAAATTACTTTCTGTATATTTACAGGAACACAAAAAAAGATTTCGACTAATATACTGTATCCGAAGTACGCTCTACTATATCAGCAAGATTTTAATATTTTTAAAACTTTGTTATCGTTTGAACGCACCGCATTCGCTACGTTCACGTACAATTTCCAACTTGTTTACACTTAGTGGGGAAAATTTTTTCCCCACTTCGAATTCTGAATTGACGCTATGTCTTAGAATGTGCGTGACGCGTGGAATCACGCCAAGAGTTTCAGATCGCAAATAGGATTACAATTGATGAAACTGTCCCATTTGTAAACGAATCTTGGCTATCACTCATATTTTCTGCCTATCCACTAAAGAAAAAACATCATCGTAAAAATAAATAAATAAATAAATAAGTCTGATGAAGATTTTAAAAGTTTGTCGTCAAAACATTTTGCTGTAATGGGTTAAATGGCGCAAATCACTTTTTAGTATACTTTTTCGTGTATATAATTCCCATATAAGCTTTCATGGGCGATAAAAAACTTTTTAAAAGCTGTTTAAAGGTACTTCCAGATGGAAGAATTTAAGTAATTGCATTTTATCATATAAGTAGATAATGTTTTAAAAAATATATTAATTTGGTATAATTTGTTTGAGAATACACCTAAGTAACACACCTTTCGAATACTTAATATACTCATATATAAATAACGAGAACGGGGCAACAAAATTTTATTTGCAAAAAAACTTTTTTTTTTCTTTTTGTCCATTTGCAATGCATTATGATAACATTCTCGCATTTCTTCAAATTAATAAATTAAGGACACTGGGTAATAACATAATGGAGATATTCCATTTAAATTACGATCACGTGGTCAAGGCAAAAACTTTTAACGTAAAAAAGAGAAAGCTTCGTTAGACGCAATGTAAATCCCCACCAGCCAATGTAACAGTTCATAGGAAAAGCAGTAGCAGCCTCCCTGCTTATCAAGAAGTTCTTTGGGTGTAAATTACTAGTGTCACATGATCTTTTACAGCCTCGAACGCAGATTTGCAATATCCTCCATTAGAAATGATATTTTTGCATTCGGAAATGACTGCGTTAAGGCCCCTGTCCTCGCTCGAGGAAACGCTCGCGAGCTAATGCTATTCCTATGGGGAAGCATTTTTCTAATAACTCTTTCGCATTTTGACATTTTTGAATAATTTTTTTTGCATTGGATAGCTGAGGTGCATGCCGACAGCGCAACTTTTTTACTTTTTCGATTTTGGTTGCAGATATCTTTTAAAAAGTTAGTTTCATTTTCAAAACCGGTTTCGAAACTGAAAGTGCTTTTTAAAAAAAAATATCTTCAACCAAAATCAAAAAAGTAAAAAAGGTGCGCTGTCGGCATGCACCTCAGCTATCCAATGCAAAAAAAGTTATTCAAAAATGTCAAAATGCGAAAGAGTTATTATAAAAATGCTTCCCCATAAGAATAGCATTAGCTCGTGAGCGTTTCCTGGAGTGAGGACAGGGGCCTTAAGAATGAAATTTTGCGAAAATCAGGGGTGTAGTCGTAAAAATAACAGAGGATATACGCTCTAAGCAGAGGGTATACCCTAGAGCGTGTATATTACAGCTTTCTTGAGAAACAGAGGATATACGGTTACGGTATTCTTTAAAAAAAAACCAGATGATATACGGCGTATACCCCCGTATACCCGCCACTGCATTCCTGGCGAAAATCCGTAACTGAAGAAAAATCCACTCAGGAAAACAAAACAAAACAAAACGAAAATATAATTACGGGGTTCGCACAGACTCCTTGGACTTCTTAGAAACTACTTAGAAATGAAAACATTCCCAGGTAGTACTTAGAACTACTTGGATAAACAAAATACTCCTTAGAAACTCCTTAAATTATATTGCGGTTTTGCACGCAAGCGATATTGCTCCCGAAAAAGAAAAAAATCGGGATTGTAAAACGCACGGTAAACCCTTTATGCCCGTCATTCACCAGAAACACAGCAGTGATTGCTGGGATGCCGCGGACGCGCTATAGCGCGTAAAATACGCAAAAAACAGGCGATGGGACGCAGTAAAATAGCTTTTATGCGTCCCGTGGGACGCGTAATTTCGTTTAAAAAAACGCATAAAAGTGGCGACTTTCGTTAAAAAAAATTGCGAAATAAGGACTATTTTTCGGCAAATTTCGTCAGATTCATGAAAAAATGGCTAATTTTCTCAAAAAAATTCGAAAAAATGCAGAGATTTCCTCAAGAAATCGCGAAAAAACGACAAATTTCGTCTAAAAATCGCGATAAAACGGCAAATTTTGTCTAAAAATCGCGATAAAACGGCAAATTTTGTCTAAAAATCGCGATAAAACGGCAAATTTTGGCAAAGAATACGCAAAAAACAACGGATTTCGTCAAAAAATCGTGATAAACCGGCAAATTTTTGTCAAAAAATTTGGGAAAAGCAGCAAATTTTGTCAAAAATTTTTGGATAAAACGACAAATTTTGTCAAGATACATGAAAATGGCCAATTTTGTCACAAATTGCGAAAAAAGGCAAATTTCTTCAAAAGATTCGCAAAAAATGGCTAATTTCGTCACAAAGTCTCGAAAAATGGCTAATTTCGTCACAAAATCTCGAAAAATGGCTAATTTCCTCAAAAAATCGCGAAAAAACGACAAATTTCGTCTAAAAATCGAAAAAAAACGGCAAATTTCGTTAAACAATTCTCGAAAAACGTAAATTTCGTGAAAAAAATCCCGAATAAACGGCAGATTTCGTCAAACGATCTAGAAAAGACTCAAATTTTGTCAAAAGGGCACGGGAAAAAACAAACAAACAAACAAAAAAAACGTTAATGCCTGAAGTGAATTTTCCTGTTCCAAAAGCTAATTTTCTTGCTTCAAAATTATTATTATTATTATTATTATTATTATTATTATTATTATTATTATTTTTTTTTTTTTTTGTTGCTCTAAAAACAGATTTTTATGATTCACTATCCATTTTTGACTGCTCCAAGTCTTTCTGAGTAAATGTGACTCAGGAAAACACCCATTCATTAAACAAAAAGTCTCATCACTTTACTCAACAAATGTATTCTTTTTTTCAGCAAAAATGTCTTTTTTTATAAATCAGTCTTGCCCCTTTTTTTAAAAGAAATGCAAAAAATAGTGATACTTGTTATCTTCTACTTTCAAATGTTCAATATTTTATAGTTAAATTTGTATCTTGCAAATTTATTTTTAAAGAAGTAAAGAAAATGTCTCATAATTTTAAAAACAATTAATATTGGTTTTATATTTTTATTTATTATTAAAACAATAATTATTGAATTTCATTTTTCTATTGCAAATAAACAAGTGCAATTTTTGCATCTAAAAATATGACTCATTAGTGGGGACCCGCTTTTGTTAAAAAAGGACCCCGGGATTTTTCAAGTCCAGCGGCATCTCTGGATTGGTTAGAGGATCATACTAATCGCCACCAAAGTGTCACGAAATATGGCAGATAAAACGCTAATTTCGTCTGAAGACTGCGGGAAAATGTCGATTTCGTCTAAAGATTGCGGATATAATGACGATTTCGTTAAAAAATCGTGGGAAAAAATGACGATTTCGTCAAAAGATTGCGGAATAAAATGGCGTTTTCGAGAAAAGATCGTATAAAAATGCAAATTTTGACTAAAAATCCTCGAAAAAACATCGATTTCATAAATAAGGAAAACAGGAAAACACCGATTTTTTCAAAAGATCGCAAACAATCGCCAATTTTGCTAAAATATCGCAGATAAATCGCTGATTTTAATTGAAGATTGCGGGAAAGTACTGATTTCGTCTGAAGATCGCGAATACCCCCCCCCCCCCTCTTGCAGGGCGGTAACTCGCAGAATCCCTGCGGAATTGGGGCTGTGAAAGTTCATGCCACATAAATAACTTCTAAAAGTGGCAAGTCTTTAAATTTTTTTGGACTCCTTGGATTTTTTCTTCCCAACTCTGTATGAACCCTGTAATTAAAAAGCTAAGAGCGCAATAAGTTGTTACATATAGAGTCAATAAGGTAATATAAAGGAAAATGACCGGTGACAATCGAGAAAAATATTACCAACTTAAAAAAAAGGTTTAAAATAATGTCTTATTGTATCTTACTGTTTACTGCATGCCGTGTCATATATGACCCATACTAAATTTACTGTATGCAGCTGTTTGTAATAGCAGAAGCTCCATTCTTCTTCGTTTAATACATAGGTGGGTGGCGCATGTGATGCCAATAGATGCTGCCTCCTTGCGCGAGCAGATTTTGGGGCCAAAAAGAGGCGAAATGTGAGAAATTTATAGTTTTTACTCTGTTTTGCTCGATAGTGAATATTGTTGTTTTTATGTTAAAAAAAAAAAAAAAAAAACTGGATTGAAAAAAAAAAAAAAAAAAAAAAAAACACCATTTGTGTTTGTAAGTATTTTGTGAATAGCATTTCTACACATTTTAGAAATGTTAGCGTATGTAAAACGCAAAAACCGTCATGTTCACATATGTCACGTCACACCATGCATCGACAGTTGTATATGCAATAAAATTGACATGTGTATTTGTTCATTCAGCATCATAAATGTGTTCATTCGTGTGATAATCGAAAACTGAGTATCGATATAACTATCTTCGAGTTTTATTTCAGATATGGACGTTGTCTAGGAATGGAAACCAGACTATTTTATGGTTAATCCTCCAATGTTATTAGGAATCTTCTTGCAGGAGACAAAAGTCGATTCTCAGCGATTCTCAGCCAACTCTGATGGTGATATAGTACTGGATGATACAAATTATTTTTAAGTTCAACAGATTCGGGTGAAGAATGATCATTATTTTGCAAACAACGAATTGTTATACCGGATACGGATAACTCAAAGAATCTGATGCCGATTGTATTCCACTATTATTTTTGCGTAAGATGTAGGAAGAATAGACTTGAGCATCTATGAATACGAAGAATGTGGTGAGTTGAGCCAAATCTCTGGAAAAAAGTTTGGTCGATAGCAGTCACTAATGCATTATGTGATACATATGGTACAAGCATAGCTTTAAATTAAGGCGGATTTGAAAATTTTGAATTTTAAGTCATTTTTAATCATGGAAGATTATTATTTTGCAAACTTTCACATTTTTTGGCCTGCAGGAAAAAAAAATAATACTGGAAGGGGTTAAAACTAGACGGTGAAATATATAGAACTGGGACTGTAGCATATCAAGCCTGTCTGCGTTTTTTTTTTTTTTTTTTTTTTTTTTTTTTTTTTTTTTTTTTTTTTTTTTGGGGGGGGGGGGGTATAAATTATCGACATTTTTCAGTAAACTAAACTTTTAAGTACCTCTCACAACGAAAGTGAAATGGAGTGGGATCAAGGGAATTGAATGCTCATCTGGTAAGAAATTATTTTCTAACTATTCGATATCAGTGCGTAAAATTGTTACACTATCTTTTCAGTGTGTTTCTTGTGGCGTCTAAACAATTTCATATGAAGATTCATTCTTTTTTTGAGATAACTAGAGCCGACATATGTGATAATTTTAACATAATTCAACTCCTTGATCTAAAAGACGTACTCACTAAATTTAACATTATCCTCAGCCATTTCTAGATTATAAATCTTTAACAACTCATGTTTAATTTGGAACACCCTGTATCATTTCTCATTTTTTTTTCAATGCATCTGTTTTCTTTTTCGTCTCCTTTTGCTTCACTTAATATATATATATATATATATATATATATATACACTGGCGGAAAAAAAAATCCCAACACCAAGAAAAACTTATTGTAGAGTAATGAAATTTGGACAGTGCATTTGTCTAGTTAAAATGTTTAATTGATTAGATTTTCGAGATCATAGGTTAATTTTAAGGTCAATAAAATGCATTTCAAATGTGAAATGCTGTTACATTAAAAGTCGCTATAACCTCCAGAATTTTGAATGCATACTTGCACACGTGCATGCATTGTGTCATACAGGTGCCGAATGTCACTTTGTCGTATGCAGTTCCATGCTTGTTGTACTTGCTGTGTCAATACTGTGATGGTCAGTGCTGGCTGGGGATGACACCGGAGTTCTCATCCAATGATAGCCCATACGTGCTCAATGGAAGACAGATCTGGTGATGTCGCTGGTCAAGGTAACAGGTCGACACTCTGTAGAGCCAACACCCCCTATAATCAAGGCCTTCACACCGTTTCAAAATGGCCGATCGCGATGTCCGACTTCCCACGTCCATAATATGAATTTACACAAGCTCACACAAAGTTGCATTTCTTGTAATTTTCAAAATTTTTAGCAATAGTGTTTACTTTTTCAGTTAATTTAATGTGTAATCAAGTAAATAATTGTCATTTCCTATAAATATAAGTTGTAATTTAAGAGGGTTACTTATTGTTTAAAAAATATACTAAAAAGGACTTAAAATACAAATTTTTATAAGAGGCAAAACTGCATTAGATTTGAGCTTTTTAAATAGATGTGATTTAATTTAGAAATAGAATATTCCTTTTGCATTATCAATATCACACTATTTTAAATAAGTAGGATAAAAAAAAAAAAAATCTATATTAAAGCATCAAATGAACTTATACATTGGAGAAAAGAAAGAATGAAAATAAAAGAAAGAAAAGAGAAAAAAAAAAAAAACTCAGCAAAAAAACTTAAGGTTAAAATTATAACAGTACATCATTTTTTCTAAAAAATATATTAAAATTTATATTTTAAATTAGCTTCATAATCCTGAAGCTAAATTCGTTTACATGACTAGGAATTTGATGACTTGATTAAAAAAAAAAAAAAAAGAATTGGGAAAAAAATGTACTAAATAATATGTTGTGTGAGAAGAGTTTTTTCATTTCAAATATACCCCCCCCCCCCCACACACACACTTTTCACACTCACTCCCATGTATTTTATTTGTTTACTTTTCTCTTATTTGATGAGAATTATTTAAAGACAGAATGCTAAGTGTTATCTCATATTACATTATTATGTCATTGTCTTAATATCATTATTATGTAATAATTTCTGTTATACATATGTATGATATAAAATGTTTTTTATTAAATCAAAACAAATAATAATAAATAAATAAGGTATATTTTATTTGCTTTCTAGCTTTAACTTATTTATTATTCAGTATTTCCTTATAAGATTGTTTAATCGTATAAATTAATATTAAATATAATATCAAGTGGCATTGGAACAAAGAAAAAAAAGATGCAATAACTTATCAATTTATAAATTATTTTTAAATTAATATTACTATTCTAAATTATTATTATTAAAGAAAGCATCTGTTCTTTATTAATTTATAAATTATTTTTAAATTACAATTATTATTATAAATTATTATTATTAATATTATTGAAAAAAAACTTGTCAGTTGCCAATCTATAAATTATTAAAGTATAAACTTTAAAGTATTATTATTATTAAGGATAAAAATGTGTTCAGTATCAACCTATAAATTATTTTAAAATTATAATTATAAATTATTATTAAAGAAAAAAAAATCTATTCCTTATCAATCTATTAATTATATTTAAATTGCCATTACCATTATACATTATTATTATTATTATTATTAAAGAAAGCATCTGTTCCTTATTAATTTATAAATTATTATTGAAAAAAAATCTGTCAATTGCCAATCTATAAATTATTAAAGTATAAATTTTAAAGTATTATTATTATCCAGGAAAAAAATGTACTCAGTATAAATCTATAAATTATACTAAGATTATTATTATAAATTATTATTAAAGAAAAAAAAATCTATTCCTTATCAATCTATAAATTATCTTTAAATTGCTATTATTATTATACATTACTATTATTATCTTATACTATAAAGCGAGCAAAAATTGTGTGTGTGTGTGGCTGTGTGGGTAAATTTTATCTCAAAAACGGCTCTAACGATTTTCGCAAAAATTTGGATTTTACCATTTTCGGGCACGAGAAGACCATTGGGCTAGGTCACATGTTCGAGAAAATTCGATTATTGGGTCGTTTTGGGTCATAATGGGTCAAGATCAAGCTATTTATATCTAGAGAACGGCTGGATCGATTTTAAGGAAATTTTCTATCCAATCGTTTTTTGGCACAACAAAACTATTGGGCTGGGTCACATGTTCGAAAAATTTCGATTAGTGGGTCAATTTTGGGTCATTATGGGTCAAGCCATTTTTATCTAAAAAACGGCTCTAACGATTTTGACCAAATTTTATATTTTATCGTTTTGGATTACAAGAAGACCATTGGGTTAGGTAACATGTTCGAGAAAATTCGGTAAGTGGGTCATTTTTGGGGTCATTGTGGGTCATGCTATTTTTATCTAGCGATTTTCTCACGCAATTTTGACTAAAAATTGCATTCTATGGTTTTCGGGCACGAGAAAAACATTGGGCTAGGTTACATGTTCGAGAAAAAATTTCAATGGGTCATATTGGGTCATTAAGAGTCTGGGTCAAGCTATTTATAGTTAAAGAACGGCGTGATGGATTATAACGAAATTTTGTATGTAACAGTTTTTTGACATGAGAAAACTAATGGGCTAAATCACATGTTTGAGAGATTTTGACTATGGGGGTCATTTGTGGGTCATGATGGGTCATAATGGGTCATGGTCAACCTATATCTAAAGAACAGGTGGATCGATTTTAACAAAATTTTGTATGCAACATTTTTTTGGCACGATAAAATCATTGGACTAGGTTACATGTTCGAAAAATTTCGGTTAATGGGTCATTTTGGGTCATTAAGAGTCTGGGTCAAGCTATTTATATTTAAAGAACGGCGTGATGGATTATAACGAAATTTTGTATGTGACAGTTTTTTTACATGAGAAAACTAATGAGCTAAATCACATGTTTGAGAGATTTCGACTATGAGGGTCATTTGTGGGTCATGATGGGTCATAATGGGTCATGGTAGTGCTATATCTAAAGAACAGGTGGATCGATTTTAATGAAATTTTGTATGCAACATTTCTTTGACACGATAAAATCATTGGACTAGGTTACATGTTCGAAAAATTTCGATTAATGGGTCATTTTGGATCATAAAGGGTCTGGGTCAAGCTATGTATAATTAAAGAACGGCAGGATCAATTTTAACGAAATTCTGTATGTAACAATTTTTAGAAACGAGAAAACTAATGGACTAAGTCACATATTCGAGAGCTTTCGATTATAAGGGTCATTTGTGGGTCTTAATGGGTCAAGGTCAAGCTATATCTAAAGAATGGGTGGGTCGATTTTAACGAAATTTTGTATACAACATATTTTTGGCATGAGAAAATCATTGGGG
Organism: Maratus speculifer; assembly: GCA_964019185.1. Taxonomy (NCBI): domain Eukaryota; kingdom Metazoa; phylum Arthropoda; class Arachnida; order Araneae; family Salticidae; genus Maratus; species Maratus speculifer. The sequence continues at coordinate 255,449,712 of OZ025289.1, read as the reverse complement.
TTGGTCACATGTTCGAGAAATTTCGATTAGTGGGCCACTTTTGGGTCATTCTAATTTTATCTAGACAACGTTTCGTGCAATTTTGATTAAATTTTGTATTTTATCGTTTTCGGTCACAAGAAAATCATTGGGTTAGGACAGATTTTTGAAAAAATTCGATCAATGGGTCATTTTGGATTATAAGGGGTCAGGGTCAAACTAGTAACTATATCTAAAAAACGGCTCAATCGATTTTATCTAAATTTTGTATCTAATGTTTTTCGGCATGCTAAATTAAAGAGCTAGGCCACACGTTCGAGAGATTTCGATTATAAGGGTCATTTGTTGGTCATGATGGGTCATGCTAATTTTATATAGAAAATGGTACTCACCATTTTGACTATACTTTGTATTATATCGTTTTTGAGCAAGAGAAAACCATTTGGCTTGGACACATGCTCGCGAAAATTCTATTAGTGGGTCATTTTGGGTCATGAGCTAGGGTCATTCTAATTATATATAACAACGACTCAATCAATTTTACCTAAATTTTGAAACAAAACGTTTTTTGTCACGAGAAGACTATTGGGCTGAGTCGCATGTTAAACAAAATTATATTAGTGGGTCATTTCGCTTCATTGCTGAATGCTGCCAAGCTAATTTTACCTAAAAAATGGCTTAAAGGATTTTGATTCAATTTTATATTCTACTGTTTTTGATTACCTGAAGACGATTGAGCTATGTCACATGCTTGATCAAATTTGATTAGTGGCTCATTTTGGGTAATACGGGTCAGGGTCACGAGAATATGGCAAAAGCCAATAACTTGGTGATATTTGGCAAAATATTGGCGACATATGGCCAAAAAATCGACTATAAAAATTACGAAAACCAAAACACGTATTTGGAGCCAAATGAAAGAATGCCTCCAAATTTGGCTATATCTAGCAAAAAATATTGTCTTTCAGAAGGTAAAGAATTTTTTTATACATTCTTAAGAGGATTCGAGATGCATGGTTAAACCAATCAGAGTCGAGCTAAAAAAGTGATTTAGATCGATGTCCTTTCGTTGTAAAATTTAAAATAAAATAAAATTTATAAATATGCGCATAAAAACATAGTTTTCTTATTGATTGTTTTTCTAAATAATACTATTATAAACATGTTTTACAGTAATAATACAGAGTTAATGATGCAGTGAAAATACTGTATCGAGTTGAACACAAAGTTAATTTTGACCGAGCTAAGCTCGGTCTCCCCTGCTAGTTATTATTAAAGAAAGCATCTGTTCCTTATTAATTTATAAATTATTTTTAAATTACAATTATTATTATAAATTATTATTGAAAAAAATCTGTCAATTGCCAATCTATAAATTATTAAAGTATACATTTTAAAGTATTATTATTATTAAGGAAAAAATGTGTTCAGTATCAATCTATAAATTATTTTTAAATTATTATTATTATAAATTAAAGAAAAAAATATATTCCTTATCAATCTATAAATTATCTTTAAATTGCTATTATTATTATACTTTACTATTATTATTATTATTAAAGAAAGTGTCTGTTCTTTATCAATTTATAAATTAGTTTTAAATTACTACTATTATTATTACCAAAAAATATCTACTAATATTAAAGAAAAAAAAAATGTTTCCATGTATTGTTTCCATAAAAATAGCTTTCAAATTATGAGTATAGAAAAGTATAGTGGAAAGAAGGAAAAGATAATTGTCAAAATATCAAAAGTAATTTAACAGCTGAGGCTAATTAATATGCTAATGAAAGCTGTAATAGCAATAATCAAACGCTTTGAATATTTTATGAATTAATTTAAACAGCGTACCCAGTACTTATAGTAAATTATTTTTAAATTGATAGCGAGATAAGTAAATTCGGATTCAAACTAATAAACTGGAATTTAGAAAAATACTTAATAAACAAAGAAATAAACAATTGCTAAAGGGCAGTAATTTTCTTATAAAGATATATTACACATAAATATTAACAAAATCCCGTGAGGAAATACTGAAAGTTAAAATCAACAGGATAAAAATTCAGATGAGAAGCAAAATTATATATTTTTTATAATTATTTTAAACAAAATACTAATTCACCATAGATGTAATTGATTTGAAAACCACTGCTGCAATACATATAGCTTGAAAACTAAATCGGTAATCATTAATCTTGTAACAGATGTGTGTAACAGAAATTATCTTTACAGCTTTGTTAAAACAATGATATAAGGAAAAAGAGATAACACTTACTTTTAGTCTTTATAATATCCAAATTTTGTAGAACGCAAAACAAAATAGAAAATGGCGAAACGCCAGATTGAAACATGCCGTACTAGCACTGGACTGATGCACACTGACTAGGTATTTGCGAATAAAGGTCACCGGTAGGGGAGTCGGACCTTCGGACTGTAGGGGCAGCCATATTGAAACTTCTGGAATTCGCTGCGGAGGCCTTGACTATAGGGGGTGTTGGTAGAGCACGTTACGTTACAGTAGCGGCACGAGGCGCGCGTTATCCTGTTGAAAAACGGCCCTTGAATGCTTTTCTTGAATGGCAGCACTACAGGTTGAATTACCGGACTGACTTACAAATTTGCAGTCAATGTGCTTGGGATAAGCCCGAGAGTGCTTTTGGTATCATAGAAAATTGCTTCTTAGACCATGACTCCAGATTGTAGATCCAGTGTTTTTAAGCCGCAGACAGTTTGATTGCAGGCGTTCCCCTGGCCTCCTTCTGACCAGCACACGGCCATCACTGGCACGAAGGCAGAGTATGCTTTCATCAGAAAACACAACAGATCTCCACTCCATCCTCCAGTAAGTTCTGGCTTGACACCAATGCAGTCGCAAACGGCAATGGCTTAGAGTCAGTGGAATGCATGCCTTGCATCGAGCTGTCCTTGAAGTAACCGATTTCTAACAGTTCGTTGTGTCATTGTGGTACCAACTGCGGCTCAAATTTCTGTCGCAGGCACAATACGATGAGGCACAGGCATACGCCGAATACGACGGTCTTCCCTCTCAGTAGTGCCACGTGGTCACCCGGAACCTGGTCTTCTTGAGGCAATACCATCCCTTGACTATTGCTCCCTACAATCATGCACAGTGGATACATTCTGTCCAAGTCTTTCTGCAAAATCGCGGAAAGAAAATCCACTTTCTCGTAGCCCTAATTTACGACTTCTTTCCAATTCGGGGGCCCCGCCAGTGGCCGAGAGGGTCTGACCTCTCAACTGGTAGACGGCAGCTGCTGGGTTCGAATCCAATCGTGGCCGTCGGCCTAACCGTTCGGAGTTTTCGTGGTTTTCTTCGAACCTTGCGTATATACGGCTTAGGTTCCCTTAGAAAGACCCCCCACGAAGGGCATCCCTCCCCCTGGCCCTATATCCCTAGCGTAGATAATCGGCCGACACAAAATACAACAACAACAAATACAACAACCAATTCGGGGAGCTGATGATAATGTCTTCTTCGTCTTCTTAAAGATATTCATGATCAACCTCAACTCAATTCGTCAAATTTTGAAGAGAAAAAATGCTCACGAACTTTACAGCACTCGTTTAAAGCAAATCTGACTTTAAAGTTGTGAGTGGCGCTACTAGCGCCACACTTATGCGCGAAGCCCGAAATTTGAATCAATGTCATCTTTCAGATGTATAAACACGCCTACAAAATTTCGTTTGGCTAACACAAGTTTTTCTTGGTGTTGGGATTTTTTTTTCCGTCAGTGTATATATATATATACTGGGTGTCCGAAAAGTCTGGAAACGGTCGAATAACTCGAGAAATACATATGAGATTGAAAAACGTAAATATACGTGTTAAATATTTTTAAATAAGCTACTCAGTGGTACCAAATTTGACCTTCGTAACCGACCCCTTGGGGGTCAGAGGGGGTCCAACTTTGAAATCTTAAATTATAACCCCCATTTTTTATTGCAGATTCGGATTCTACGGACAAAAATACGTAACTTTTGTATTTGATGTTTATTTCGAATCCTCGTTTATCACGGTGTAATTGAGCATATTAAATCTATACATATTTCGGCTTTTCCAACGGGATTTTCCCTAATCGAAACTAATTGGGGAGAATTTATGACATCAAATTCCTCGTCTTTTGCAACAATAGCGTTTCCTGAAAATCACCCGTGCCGATTATTTCGGTAGTGCTACACAGTTAAAATTTTGATCCATTTGCTGTAGCGTCACTCCACAGCTTTTATAGAATATCTCTTTCATGACCAATGAGAATGTTCCATAACACAGTAAAGTACACTGTAAAAAAATTGACCCTTTTGCTGCATCGTCACTCCACCGCTTTTATAGAAAACGATTACTTTACTGTGTTAGGAGCATTCTCATTGGTCAAAAAAGAGATATTCTATAATAGCTGTAGAGTGACGCTGCAGCAAATGGGTCAAATTTTTAACAGTGTAGCACTATTGAAATAATCGCCACGGGTGATTTTCAGGAAACGCTATTCCTACAAAAGACGAGAAATTTGACGTCAAAAATTCTGCCCAATCAGTTTCGATTAGGGAAAATCCCGTTGGAAAAGCGGGAATATATATCGATTTAATATGCTCGATTATACCGTGATAAACGAAGATTTGAAATAAACATCAAATACAAAAGTTACGTATTTTTGTCCGTAGAATCCGAATCTGCAATAAAAAATGGGGGTTATAATTTAAGATTTCAAAGTTGGACCCCCTCTGACCCCCAGGGGGTCGGTTTCGAAGGTCAAATTTGGTATCACAGAGTAGCTTATTTAAAAATATTTAACACGTATATTTACGTTTTTCAATCTCATATGTATTTCTCGAGTTATTCGGCCGTTTCCAGATTTTTCGGACACCCTGTATATATAATCTATATATATATATATATATATATATATATATATATATATATATATATATATATATATATATATACGCACATACTTGACTATGACCTTAATTGTTACAAAGTCACATGTAATTTTTATCTAATTCAGATTCACTTGAACTACACATCATGCTAGGATATAGGTATGGTAAATATTTTAGTATATATATACTTTTTTAAGAAATATTATATTATTGTTATTTTGTCATATTGTTTTTATTTTCTTCAATGAATATCTTTTTACTAATTTATAATAGTAAATAACTTCTAACCAGTCGGGTGCATTGTGGGACGAATAATTAGCTTTTAGCACGTCCCATAACAGAAACTGGTTGGTTGTTTTTGCTTTTTCATTGAATTATGCACCCCTGAAGAGTAGTTTAATGAAAAAGCCTTCTAATGTCCATTTATCCTTTATTATTTTGGTAATCTGCCTTCTATTTCACTTTAAACTTCAACTGTTTTCAGTAATATGATTGTAAAAATACTGGTTTCATTGGTTTATTGAATGGTATTGTCTGAATTACTTTGGTTGTATCTATAAAAGTATTTATATATATACAGGGTGTCCGAAAAGTCTGGAAACGGCCGAATAACTCGAGAAATACATATGAGATTGAAAAACGTAAATATACGTGTTAAATATTTTTAAATAAGCTACTCTGTGATATCAAATTTGACCTTCGAAACCGACCCCCTGGGGGTCAGAGGGGATCCAACTTTGAAATCTTAAATTATAACCCTCATTTTTTATTGCAGATTCGGATTCTACGGACAAAAATACGTAACTTTTGTATTTGATGTTTATTTCAAATCTTCGTTTATCACGGTGTAATCGAGCATATTAAATCGATACATATTCCCGCTTTTCCAACGGGATTTTCCCTAATCGAAACTGATTGGGCAGAATTTTTGACGTCAAATTCCTCGTCTTTTGTAGGAATAGCGTTTCCTGAAAATCACCCGTGGCGATTATTTCAATAGTGCTACACTGTTAAAAATTTGACCCATTTGCTGCAGCGTCACTCCACAGCTATTATAGAATATCTCTTTTGTGACCAATGAGAATGCTCCATAACACAGTAAAGTAATCATTTTCTATAAAAGCGGTGGAGTGACGATGCAGCAAAAGGGTAAATTTTTTCACAGTGTACTTTACTATGTTATGGAGCATTCTCATTGGTCATGAAAGAGATATTCTATAAAAGCTGTGGAGTGACGCTACAGCAAATGGATCAAATTTTTAACTGTGTAGTACTACCGAAATAATCGGCACGGGTGATTTTCAGGAAACGCTATTATTGCAAAAGACGAGGAATTTGATGTCATAAATTCTCCCCAATTAGTTTCGATTAGGGAAATCCCGTTGGAAAAGCCGAAATATGTATCGATTTAATATGCTCGATTACACCGTGATAAACGAGGATTCGAAATAAACATCAGATACAAAAGTTACGTATTTTTGTCCGTAGAATCCGAATCTGCAATAAAAAATGGGGGTTATAATTTAAGATTTCAAAGTTGGACCCCCTCTGACCCCCAGGGGGTCGGTTACGAAGGTCAAATTTGGTATCACTGAGTAGCTTATTTAAAAATATTTAACACGTATATTTACGTTTTTCAATCTCATATGTATTTTTCGAGTTATTCGACCGTTTCCAGACTTTTCGGACACCCTGTATATATATATATATATATATATCTTCTTTATCAATGTAATTAAAAAAAATGAAAAAAATGCTTTAATAATATTGGTTTTATTTACTTTTTTTTGAGTCGAATGTTACAATCTATCCTTAGCAAACATATCACACACATAGATCAAATCATCTTTAAGTGTAGAATTTTGTTTACTTTAAAGATTGTTTTGTGTCTAAAATTGCAAATCATTAAGAGCATGTTCAGCACAACTTACCGGTCACTTACTGAAGTAACCAATGTTACGACACATTGTAGAGAAGTACAAAATGAAAATCAACGCGAAGTGTGACGCCAGCTACAATTCAACAGGATAGTTTTCATTGGTACTACAATTCGCTTTCGTAGTGCTCTTACAATCGGTCGGTAACATTGGTAACTTCGGTAAGTTGCGCTGAACATGCCCTATGTAACACACTGATAAACAAATTTTAACGAATTTTCGATTTCTCTATATACGCTGGATGTTTCTTATAGATTTCAAGCATTCAAAGAATATGTTTGTGAAAATTTTCTATCACCCTCCAATTTTGAGAAATTTCATATATAAGTTTTGGAGTATGTAGGCATCGTATAGGCATTATAATTACATTACGTTATTCCCTTTCATGTATTTGATTCACACAAACATGCCTTTTTCTTATAATAACGATAGAAGATACAGCAAGAGAGTAGAAGCAGATGTCCTCCTAATAAATTTTATTTTAGCGACCTTGAATTGACAGCTCTAGCCATCCCCACAGTATTTGACTTTAACGCAAATCCATGACAGTTGTAACTTTCGGGACGAGTGTACTACTATTTTTTTTTGTTCTGTAAGATTTTTTAATTAAATTTTGATTATAATTATCATATTTTCCTCTACAATATGTAAAACATGTCTAAAGGATGTGTCAATGAACCCGATTCTTTCTGCTATGTGTGGGGAAGCTAACTTTGAAAAATCACTGATGCTCTTTCGCGCCGTTAATAAAGACTGGCTATCATATGTACTTTGGATATAAAGTAGGTGAACAAGATAAGAAATGGGCACCTCCTTGTTGTACACGATGTGCTATAAACCTCCAGGCATGGATGAAATGTATAAAAAAGTGTTAGTCCTTTGCTATACCCATGAGTGGCGAATGCCGAAGGATCATATAACTGACTGCTACTAATGTATTACAAAAATTAAAGGATTCTCTGCAAGAAGTAAACACAAAATTAAGTACCCGAACTTAGATTCAGCAATGTGACCAGCATTACGTAATGATGATTTACAAATACCAAAACCTCCAGAGAATTTTACATATGACGATGCAGTAGTAGAAATGGAAATTGATGAAACAAACTTCCTCTACATTTTGATATGAACTATTCTTCTGGCATAAATGAAGAACCACACCTAATTACCCAAAAAGAATTAAATGATTTTGTGAGAGACTTAAATTTATCAAAGAAAAACTCAGAATTACTTGGATAAAGATTGCAAGGTTGGAATCTCCTGAAAAACAATACAAAGATATCTATTTATTGAGATTGACATAAGAAATATTCGACATTTTTTCAAGAAAAGATGATTTATGCTACTGTAATGATATAAGTGGCTTAATGTCTGCTTTAAATTGTCAATATAACTCAGAACAATGGCCTATAGGAGAACAGCCACAGATAAGACATTTACCGTTACATAAAGTATGAAATTTCTTATTAATATCATTTCTTTTCACAAAAATTCCTCTATATTTTTCGGAAGATTTATAAACAATGCATACTTTCAGTGTTTTAAGTATTAATTTTAAGCTTTATAAGTGTTTATTTAAAAGTTTGTCATTACTAAAATACAAAATGATAAATTTCATAAGGTATATGTGTTGAATAAATACTACAAAATTCAGATTTTCAAGATTTTAATTTTTTTAAAAATCTGTGGGTGATGGAAACTTTTTAATGGCATATTCTTTCATAGCACCACCTAAAATATAAAAGTCACCACATACTTAGTTAGAAACCTTGTTTATCAGCGTAATTTTTTTTAATGGTTGCATTTAATTTTAGATAAATTGAAAATATTTTCTTACTGTTTACTTACCCAAGGGCAATCATGCTGACACACGATGACATTGCAGGAAAAACTGACTTTCGAACCATCTAGGAACCGGAAAACACGAAAAGGTACGTATAGGTAATAATCTCCAGTAGTGCGGCTCTGATCATCAACGTACACTTTGTCAGAAATCGACAGATCGACAGGGCAGCTGTAGGAAGAATTTTTTTTCTAAATACTTTGTACGCAATATTTAACACATACACATACATATGCTGATATATCTTAACACCTCTACACTGCTGAAGTTTTTGTGCCAGTTTAAACCAAATTTTGGTGCTGCAATACCTTCATCCATAAGATGGTAAAATCTTGTCCCAGCATTTGGAGTTATGCTTCAACACAGGAGCTGCAAATGTTGGAACGAGTTTTCACCATTTTATGGTTCCAGCTAATGAACAGGGGCCTAGCTGAGGAAAAGGACCGGAGGAGTCTCCCCTCCCCCCCAAGCGTTTGCACATACTGTTACAGTTGGCAAATTTACAAACTGAACTGGCAAATTAGTTTAAAACTTTAATAAAAAAAACTATAATACACTTTCTGTTTATGATAGATTTGGCGAAAGTTACCAATATAACTATAAATATTATTAAACTTTTTACAAATAAAAACTATATTACATTTTCTAATTGTGATAACTTGGTAAAATTATAAAACTAGTTGGCAAACGCCGAGAACTATTTATGTTTGCTTTTCATTCAGTTGGAAAATGCTGAATTTTGACTTGGCAATTTTAGGTTCTCTCCTCCACCAATAAAAAGTGTTTGTGAGGGCCCTGCTAATGAAACCCCAAAAGGTGCTTCAAACCAACTCAATTTTTTTAACAGTGTAAGAGCGTATTTCACGCATTAAAAATCTATAATAATGAAGAAGTTTGTGTGTGTCTATCGCAAAGGTGCAAAAATCTAGATGCAGTAGGCAGTCTCTCACCACTAAATTTATTTCGTTATTTTTCGTCTAGTATTTCGTGCAAAACTCTTGTAAGAAAGCTATTAAATTTTAACGCAAGAAAACTGATAATAAATTTTAGTGATGAGGGACTGCCCGCTGGCGCCCAGATTTTTGCGCCACTGGTCTATCGACGCTTTTCTAAAGAGACCTTTGCACGTACAATTACAAAATTTTATTTCTATGTGAGTACAGTTATGCACTTCAAAACCTGATTTTGAATTTTTGATTGGTTTTTACATTTAACATTTTATGCGATTTTTAACGATTTTTCATATTTTGCAGCAATTTCCCCCCATTTGTATGTATAATGCGGTTTCATTCTTTTAATCCAATATAGTAGATTTTGTTCCCTTTTCAATAAGGTTATTTCGTAAAAATTGTTCCGTAATTAACTCAGATATTAACTAAAAACTCATTAAAAGATTAATAGAAAAAAAAGCTTTCCTTTCGAAACGGTAAAATGTATCCACATTTAAACTTGATTTCAGTTTGGAAATGAAAGTTAAGAACCCACTTTACTGAGTGAAAAAGACCCGGATAATAATGTTAACTCTATGGGGGCGTTCTTTTCAAATATCTCGCTCAAATTTTAATACATTTATATGATTTTTTTTTTTTTTTGCATAGGATAGTTGAGGAAGGTCTACAATCGGGTTAGTTTTTACTTTTTCGATTTTGGTTATAAATTTTTTTATTATGACAGTTTAAATTTCAGAACCGGTTGTAACCGGTTTCAAAACTAAAGCTTTTTTAAATACCTGAAAACAAAATTGAAAAAGTAAAAACTAGCCTGGTTGTAGATCGTCCTCAGCTATCCTATATTAAAAAAATCATGTAAAATATATTAAAATTTGAGCAAAATATTTGAAAAGAATGCCCCTATAGAGTTAACATTATCACCCGAATCTTTTTCACTCAGTAGTGTGGGCTCTTGATGACGATTTTCAGTAATCGGCGGAAATAAAGAAATTTAATCAAGATATAGATTTTTAAATTTTAGAGCAGAAAAGTAAATAATAATAATAATAATAATAATAATAATAATAATAATAATAATAATAATAATAATAATAATAATAAAATTTAAATAATTATATACACTTCAAAATGTAATTTGACAAATTACAACGACTTTTTGGAAAATGATATTTTCAAAGACTCAAATATTAAAGTCTTATAAATAAATTCTATATTTAAATTAATAATAATAATAAACATCATTTTTAGGAGGATTATAACGAGTCATATATTACGCACGCCGTGCATTAAACATTAATATTCCCAGATCAATGATAAAAAAACAGTAGGTTAAAGAGAGACAACTTTAACCGTTTAAAATGTGCATTTTTATTGGATGGAGTTAATCAGACTGACTTCAGAACGTCTCTTTATATGCACCATATGGATTAAACATTAATATCCCTGAACTCATCACAAACAAATTTTAAAAGAAATTTCAGTTTTACAATTTTCGGAACTGCAGATTTTTAAACTTCTAAATATCACTTATTTTAAATTTTTACACCGTTGCGTAGAAAAAAAATGCACTTTTTAATTCTAGAGGTTCTAAATGGGTGATCCCTCGTACGATTTTGTGACGTCTCTGTTCCATGATCTTTTTCACCGATGGAAAATGCAACTTCGGCCTTTTCTTTTGCGTTAAAAAAATCATTAATTATTTCAAATTTTATAAATGTTCCAATTGCATGATTTGAAAAAAAAAGTTGAACGTTTATATTTTATTTTATTACTACTTTACAAATAAAGAAAGATATTAATACCTTTTTTCATTTAATAAATAGCAATTTGTTTAGAAATTTTTCTAATCGGATAAATTTCAATTTTACCAAATGCACATAATAAAGAAAATAACAAGTTGGAAATTGCACGTGAAGCGTAGCAAATGAAGTGCGTTCGTACGATAACGAAGTTTTAAAAATATTACTCTCATATATTAATCTGATAAAATTGTAAATAGTGAATTACAATTAAAACGCGCATCAAACAATGTTCTCCCTTATACCATTATGGAATCGAATACTTTTGTGTGGCCTTGTAGATCAATAACAAATGTTCTTTTCACCACAAATTATGTAAAATGTATATTATAATATGTGCTTTATAGTTGCATATAAATTTTATTAAGTTCGAATGAGTGTAACACCCATTAAAATGCATTTGAAACATTTTCCCCCATTGACCGTAATATAACGGAATACTTTTGATTGTCCCTGTAATTGTTCTGTCTATCCGATTTTCATAAAATTTGAAATAACCCGACAAAATTATGTGATAATTATGTATTTTAAATTTCAAACGATTAAAATGCATTTGAAACTTTTTTCTCCATTGACCGTAATATAATGGAATAATTTTGATTGCCCCTGTAATTGATCTATGCATCCGCTTTTCATAAAATTTGAAATGACTCGACAAAATTATGTAATAATTATGTATTTTAAATTTCAAACGATTCGGTTGGGTAGTTTTTGCGTTGTTATATGCGGACAGACAGACGGATGGACAGGCAGACGGATGGACAGACAGACGGACGGACTGAACGACCACTATAGGTGATACGTATTTATTTAATTACGAACGCACCTAAAAAAGTAAATATTTCGCTAACGATCTCTATTTATAGTAGATAAACCGCATTAATTAATATTTAAACAAAAAATTAATTTTTAGCTCACAGGCTATCATAGTCTGAGAGCTTATGTGCCCGCCCGTTCTGTATGTATGTGCGTACGTTCGTAACGCGATAACTCATGATAAAATTATCCCATCCACTTGAAATTTTGTATATAGGTATATCCTGATAAGGATCCCTGATTAGTTTTTGAAGTTCATTCGATATGTATAAGAAGGGGGACGGTTGGCTCATGTCCCTCCCCTTAATTGAAATGAATGGGTTTTTCATGCAGAAATATTAGTTTTTGTTCAAAATTTATACATAGGATCATTCTGATGAAGCGCTTCCGTAATTGGTATTAGGTGTTCATTGGATAAATATAAACAGGGGAAATGGGGGTTCTAATGCCCCTCCCCTTATTTTATATAAATGGGTTTTTCATGCAGAATTGTCAGATTTCGTTCAAATCTCTGAATAGTTTTGGAAGTTTAATGGTTAAGTATATAAAAGAGAAGGATAACTCTTCTTAAATTATATAAATGGGTTTTTATTAAGAATTTTCTGATTTGCTCTAAATTTTGGATATGGATTTTTTTTTTTTTTATATGATAAATCATGTCCCTGATCAGTTTAGAGGGTTCAATGATTAAGTATAAAAAGGGGAAAGGGGTGAAGCTGACCCCCCCCTCCTTAATATTTTTTTCGAACGGAATTAACCCTTGAAAATATAAGGCTGTAATGTACAATTAGTATGCGTAGCCTGTGAGCTCAATGCCATCAGTTTAACTGGGCAATATTATTTTTAATAAAAAATGTAATTTAACAAATTAAAACGACTATTTGGAAAATGCTATTTTCTAAGACTAAAAATTTAAAGACTTATAAATATATTCTATATTAATAATAATAATAAACATTATTTTTAGGATAATCATAACGAGTCATATATTACTAACGCCATGCCTTAATATTCCAAGACCAATGATGTAAAAAACAGCAGTTTATAGATATATAACTTTTATCGTTTAATATGTGCATTTTTATTGGATGGAGTTAATCAGACTCACTTCTGAACGTCTCATATTTCATACGACATTTATTCAACATTAATATTCATAGATCCATCACAAATAAATTTTAAATGAAATTTCAGTTTTACAATTTTCGTAACTTCAAATTTTTAAACTTCAAACATCGTACATTTTAAATTTTTGCCCAGTTGCATAGAGAAAAAAATGCATTTTCAAAAGAAATTTGTTTGAATTCTCTATCACAAATTGTTTTCAAATTATTAATTTTTTAACAAAGCTTATATTACTTTTTTTGTCATCGTGGCAACAGAAGTGTTCCATTTTTAGGTGCGTTAGTAATTATGTAAATATGTAGCACCTATAGTTGTCGTTCAGTCTGTCCGTCCGTCTGTAGGCATATAACAACGCAAGAATTACCCAACCAAATCGTTTGAAATTAAAAATATATAATTATTACATAATTCTGTCGAATCAATTAAAGTTTTATGAAAATCGGATGCATAGATCAATTACAGGGACAATCAAAAGTATTCCGTTACATTAAGGTCAATGGGGAAAAAGTTTCAAGTGCATTTTAATCGTTTGAAATTTAAAATATATAATTATTACATAATTCTGTCGAATCAATTAAAGTTTTATGAAAATCGGATGCATAGATCAATTACAGGGACAATCAAAAGTATTCCGTTACATTACGGTCAATGGGGAAAAAGTTTCAAGTGCATTTTAATCGTTTGAAATTTAAAATATATAATTGTTACATAATTTTGTCGAATCATTTCAAATTTTATGAAAATCGGATGCATAGATCAATTACAGGGACAGTTAAAAGTATTCCATTTCAATGCGGTCAATGGGGGAAAATGTTTCAAATGCATTTTAATGGTGTTACACTCATTCGAACATAGTAAAATGTATATGCATCTATGAAGTACATATTATAACATACATTTTGCGCAATATGTGGTGCAAAGAACATTTGTTATTGATTTACAAAAACACAGAAAAGTATTCCATTACATAATGGTATAGGGAGAACATTGTTTGGTGCGCGTTTTAATTGTAATTAACTATTTAACATTTTATGAGATTGATATACGTTGCTGAGGAAAACTTCAAGTTATTTCCTGCATAAAAGAAAGCAGATAGTATTCACAGGCACACACAAAAGATTTTGGCTACTATACTGTATCCGAAGTACTGTCTACTATAATAGTAAGATCTAAATATTTTTAGAATTTCGTTATCGTATGAACGCACCTCATTTGTTACTCTTCACGTGCAATTTCCAACTTGTTGGACATTTAAAATGAATCAATCAGAAAATGAACAAAATAAAATAAGTTGCGGAATTCAACCAATAAAAAGATTCAGATATACTTCAGATTTCCCAGTTTTTTACCGAGGACAAAAACTAATTTCCAGGTAGTTAAAAATATTAATGCATTAAAGAATTTTTAGTAGAGTATTAGTAGCACCGGTCGAAATTCGACGGAAGAGAATATATTAGATAAGTATGTTACATTTTAAGACTATGAATAAAAGAAAACTGTACAGAAGAAAATGTTAATTTTATTCAATGTTTTCTATAATAAGTTTTCATACAGATTAAACGATAGGTTTTTTCATTTCTTTTTCAGTTTTTCAAAAGTTTTTCCTTATATAACATGTTAGTTGCTATGCTACTTTTTAGAAGTGTTTGCACTTTCAAATTTTTAAAAGAACGAACTCGAAGCTTCTTGATATATAACTGGCCGTAGCTAAATATTAGCTCAGATAAATACCACCAACACAATACATATTTTCCCTTGTGTTTTATTAATCGTCATATAAAAACACAACACGAATGGGAAATCGACATTTTCTAAATAAAAAAGGAAAGAATTGTGTCTGATGGCATGAAATCGATTCTACAGATCAAAATCCTTTGTTCAACACCCAGTAATAATTTCAAGATCTAAACAACTATCGTACTCGTTTCGCACAATTAATCTGGTCCTATTTAAACACGATACACATGCTTAAAATGTCATCAAGAGGTTTTTAATACCACTTTTTATTTGTATTTTTATTAATGTTTTACTAATTTATTTGTTTTTCCATTATTTAAAATAAAAATTATGTCAACATATATAACTGGGCTATTAGTTTGGCGATTTTTTTAATTTGGCGAAAATGGTCGATGGGATAATCAAGTAGTACCGATTTTTCATATGCGCAAAATCTATGTTGTAACAAACAAATGTGTCCGTGTGTAGCACTGACGTTATTCTGCGAATAACAACATTTCAGGATGAATGACTTTTTGCAATTTTTGTTACTTCAATTTTTTAAACTTCTAAACGTCGCACATTTTTAATTTTTATTTCATCATATAGAAAAAGAAATCTACTTTCAAATGCAATTTGATTGAAAGCTGCATCTCATTTGATTCATTTATAGCAAACTTATATTTTTAAAGCATTTTTTTTTTTTTTTTTTTTAAATCTCTATCACGTATTTCCATTAAGAAATAATGATACACAATTTACTCATAAATCTATGAATATTGTTCCTGATAATTTTCCATTATAAAATTAAATTTGGTTGAGTAATAAAATAAAAGAATGGTTAAAAACGGAGATTAAATTATTAAAAATTACAAACTCAACATGTAATCAAACAACTTAAAATTTTACACTGAAGATTACACTTTTAGGGAAAAAAATTGAAACTATTTTGATTTTGTTTGAAAACTGTATTTCAATTTACTGATTGGCTGTGGCTTAAAAAAAAAAAAATCCCTGTCGGCTGGGCCTATAGGCGGAGGTAGATTTCGAAGAATGCTCATTTCAACAAAAAAAAAAAAAGAAAATATATATATATATATATATATATATATATATGATTAGAGATAAACCCAGTTTAATAACATCATTTGGCCGTTTATGAAAAGTTTTTAATTTCATTTTTTTGCAAAAACTGGTTTTATCAGAATCATCTTAAGAAAAATTCAGCTCAAATGCCCATTATGACAACATATTTTGAAATAGATTCTAAATTTATTAAAAAATCGACCAAAACAGTACATTATACAGTTCCTAAATAACAAAAAACTGTCAGCTGAAAGCACTTGAGAAAAAAATTGAATTTAAAAATGAGTCATAAAATAACCGATTTGTTGTTTGAATACATCCTTAATTCTTTGATTGCTTCGAAAAATTTTGTGCGAAATACTCACTTTGACAGCATTTTAAAAAATATATTCTATCTTTATCAAAAAACTGGCCAATGCGTCACAGTATATAATTCCTAAATAATAGGATCTGTAAATTGGATGCATTTGAGAGCGAAAATGGATTTTAAAACGAGTCATAAAAAACGCAATTTGCTATGTGAAAACTTCCTTAAATTTTCAAATCTCGAAGACTTCGGGAAATTCTGTTCAAAATACCCTGTTTGGTTGCCTTTTTCAAAATATATTCTGTCTTTATCAAAAAACCGATCAATGTATCACATTATATAGTTCCTAAATAAGAGGATCTGTAAATTGGATGCATTTGAGAGCAAAAATGGATTTAAAAACGAGTTAGAAAAAAACGCAATTTCTTATTTGAACACTTCTTTATATTTTCAGTCACGATGATTTCTGAAAATTCTGTTCAAAATACCCTTTTTGGTAGCCTTTTTTGAAATATATTCCGTCTTTATCAAAAAACAGACCAATGCATCATATTATATAGTTCCTAAATAAGAGGATCTGTAAATTGGATGCGTTTGAGAACAAAAATGGATTTAAAAACGAGTCAGAAAAAAATGCAATTTCTTATTTGAATACTTCCTTCAATTTTCAGTCCCGATGACTTTCGAAAATTCTGTTCAAAATACCCTTTTTGGTAGCCTTTTTTTGAAATATATTCTGTCTTTATCAGAAAATTGACCAATGCGTCACTTTATACGGTTTCTAAATAAGAGGATCTACCATTTGATGCGTTTAAAGTCAAAAATGAATTTAAAAATGAGTCAGAATATAAGCCGTTTGGATTTGAGGTTTTTTCTCCAACTCCTATTTTTGTTTAATTTCTTTTTGCTATACGAATTGGTCCTATGAAAAACTTGTTAATATAAAAGTTGTAGATATTTTTGAGAAGATGTAAAATAAATTTAATCAGATTTGATATCTTAAAAATTGACGGAGTTATGGATTTTTCTCTTTTTTCAGCTCCCTTTTTCTTTTCGTTTTTAATTTTTTTCATCGGTAAACGTTGGTCCTATCAAAAACTTGTAAATACAAAAGTTTTAGATAATTTTAAGAATATTTATAAAAAATTTAGTTGGACTTGATATCTTAAAAATTGACGAAGTTATGAATTTTTTTCTCTCAAAATCCCTGTTTTTTTCGTCCCTTGAGCCCACTTCTAAATTTATCAAAAATCTGTCATGTATATACTTTTGGCCCATTTTTAAGAAGTAATATAAACTTGAAACCGATTCGATATCTACTTTAATTAAGAAGTTATGGCGTTTTTTCGGTTTTCACAAAAACGCCCCCTATTCCGACCCCCTTGGTCCGATTTTGCCCATTAACGAACTCAGCCAAGATTTTATCCCCATTGATTTTATGTACCAGTTTGGTGGAGATTGGTGAAGAATTATAGAAGTTATCGTGTCCATAAAAAAGTGAGATATATGTATATATATATAGATAGACAGATAGATAGATAGATAGATAGATAGATAGATATATAAACTGGTACGATTGCAATAGGTAGTATTTCTTACGAAATCTACCTAAAATCAGGTGCGAGTTATTTTTAAATTTATCTCTACCGAGTGAAACTCGATTACGATGGATGAATTTATTTGCCCTTAGAAAAATATAAAGAGATCGGGATTTGTTTCCGGCTAATATACTATAGCGAAATTAAAATTTCCTTTATAAATAATAAAATAAAATAAAATAAATAAATAAAATTTAACAGACATGTAATTGAATTACGTACTCGAAGCACTGAAATGACCAGAAACAAAATTGCTGCCGTAACGAAATCTTTGGCTAATAATTTCCGGCATGCGTCTAATATGGAAATGTGACTTTTGAAAAAATTCAATGCTTTATTTGATTCCATAATTAATATTTTTGATTTAATCCTTTAACCTTAACCATGTTAGCCTAACCATGTTTTTCCGATATGTAATATTATAATTCAAAGATTGATTTAATATAATATTGAGATTAATGTTAATTTTTTGAATTGTATAAGATAAAAAAAAAATATGCAAAGTTATCAAATACAAATCTTCATACCAATATTTTTCACAGTTATTATTTTATGAATGAAACGTGAATGAAAAAATCAGCAAGATACTTAACCCTTTGAAGGAAAAAGCACTTCAATTCTTAAAATGCTGAAATGATTGATTGACACCAGAATTGAAAAACAAATTTGTTTCAAAATATTTAAAAGCGTTTCTTCACATATTTGACAAAAATAAAATTGCTATTTCAAATTACTGGCGTCAGTGTGACGTTTTGCAATTAAAATTGTGGGATATATTTTATCTCACACCCTTCAAGGGGTTAAAAGGTTTAAAATGCTTTTTTGAAGTTAGTTAGCAATCTAAAACGCATATTACATGTAGAAAATTCGCTAAAGTTTTCAAAAAAAAAAAAAAAAAAAAAAAAAAAAAAAAAAAAAGCTTTTTATCTTTGCTATGTAACCCGGGAAGCCCGGGTTCGATCTACTAGTATTTTTAAATTCTAACTTTAAATAATATTTGTTTGAGAGTTAGACTAACGTTGTAAGATGCATTTTCTTACTGTAGCTAATTTTATAGGTTTATTATAAATCAATGACACAGTTCCTTCTTAAACATTTACTTTCGCTGAAATTCGACGGGTTCCACCTTGTAAAAGTAATTAAAAAAAACACTTGCAAATAATTAATGGAGGACATATTTTTCAGATTAAAATTTTTATCACATACGTTTAACGAAAAAAAAAAAAAAAACTTTAAAGAAATAAGTGTATAATATATTTATTATAACTTTTTATACAAATTTTTTACACGATACGAAATGTCTCGATCTTATTTTCAATAGGATTTTAACTAACCAACGTGATGGTGAATTGAATGTATGAATCTATTAATTTCGCACTCCTTTAATGATCCATTCACAAACTTAATCAGTGTTTGTCATTTGGGTTTGGAAATTTAGACCGTACGATTTTCTGCTAAGTAAATGGAATGGGAAACAAAAGCAAGGCTTTCTCTTGAGGAATAAAAGGAGGGGGGAGTAAATTTAAAAATTTCTCGTGATCATTAACATAGTTATCAATTTTAGCGCTTCGTTGTCTTTTTTTTTCTTCTTCTTTTCTCCTTTGGTTTCAGCCTCGCCAAATAAATGAGTAACCTTCTAAAAGCCCGTGGAGTTGGCGAGCGCGCACAAGAAGGGAGAAAAAATCAGCGGGCAAAAATCCAAAATTTGCTCTTCGGTCGTGTTGAAGTACCATAATGCATAAATCATTCCAAAATTAGAGGGGGGTGGGGTGGAATATTCGAAACGCGTTTTTAGAAACTTAAATCAAATTGGCACGAAGAGGGGAAGGAGGGAGGGAAATTATGATTTCTATAGACTTTCAAGAATGAACACAATAAAACATAAGTAGAATGATGAGAACGGTATGTTATTATATCAGATAAATGAAAGACTGTGGAGGGAGGGTCACGAATAATACAATGTTTATTTAAGTAATACACTACATTGTTGTTGGAAAAAGGGTTTTCTATTCTGGATCTTTTAATGATTAGTTTAAATTTTGATAAAATGACAAATAACATGATTTTGGAGAATTCACAGGAAATGCTCTCGATAGAATCGTTTTCGGAATTTCCCCATGCAAACATTCTTTAAACAACATTATGCTATTTCATGCAATTATAAACTGTTAAAAATTTCTACATACTTTCTTTAAACAACATTATGCTATTTTATGTAAGGCTGCACTGTTAAAAATTTCTATAAAAACACAGAAAAAAAAAAGCTGTAAATCAATCAACATATAAATGAAAGACCATGGAGGCATGGAGTAAGGATCAGGAATAATACAATGTTTATTTAAGTAACACTGTTGGTATTTAAGTTAATGACATAAGTTGGTTATTTAAGTAAGCACTGTTGTTCTAAAAAGGGTTTTCTATTCTGGATATTTTAATGATTAGTTTGAATTTTGAGAAAAAGGACAAATAACATGATTTGGAAGAATTCAGAGGAAATCAGGGTTATATCTATTTTAACCATGGGGATTTAAACCGGTATTAACCGTCCTGATCAAAATCAATTTTGACCATTTTGAGCATTGAAATTCACTATTCAATTTATTTAATGCTAATCATGTATGTTTTTTTAGCATATGTTAAAACTAAGTTATCATTTGTTAAAAATGTCATAATATAAATAAAAAAACACCAGCAAACATGAAAAAAAGACATAAAAAAAACTCAACTAGCCAAACAACAACAACAACAAAGGAGCCTGTAGTTTTGCAGTCACAGTTAAAAATAAGTCATGAGTAGCAGTTAAAAAATATAAAAGTTTGGTATGGTTACAGAAATAACAATTTTAATTGCAAACTACTATTATATTGTTTGTTTTAATACTATATTTTTAAATGCAATTCATGCTTTTTGTTTTTAAACGAAATTTTGTTAATATTATGTTTGCTTGGAATATAATATCTATCTATATTATAAAGGTCAAACGTATCTGTACGTAACGCATACGTCATTTTGCGAATGGCGACACTTTCTCCCTGCAATTTCTGTTTTGCAATTTTCGCTACTGCAAATTATATATTTCTAAACGTTGCATATTTTTAATTTTTACACCGTCGTATAGAGAAAAAAATGTACTTTTAAATGCAATTTGTTTGAAAGCTGTATCTCAATTTATTTTTAAGATATTAATTTTTTATTAGCTTTTAGTACCAATTTTGTAATTGTGGAAATAGAATCGCTCCGTTTTCTCTTAAAATTAAAAAAAAAAAAAAAAAAAAAATAAATAAATAAATAAAATTAAAATGTGTATATTATTTCAAAAGTATCGTCTGTTATAAAATCCGGTGAATTTCGGCTTTATTTTGTTTAATAAACTTGGATAATTGGTTTTTATAGTATTTTGTTAGCTTAAAATAATATTTGTTAGAGAGTTAGACTGAACAATATAGGATGTATTTTTTACTGTAATAAATATTTTATGTAATTTCTTATGTAATTTATTATAAATCAATGAAACAGTTCTTTTTTAAAGATTTTCTTTTGTCGAATTTCGACGGGTTCCACCTTGTATTTTTAACTTTAATTCATGTTTTATGTTTTTATATAACTGGTCTGCTTTTTTTACAATTGCATGGTCCATTTTTAAATTTCTAACTTTCTTACTGTATTGCATAGGCATATTTTTCTCATTACCTTGTCAGTTAATAATATTTTTTATTTGAACTGTTACTTTAGTTACTCATGAAGTTACTCTTAATTATAAAGCAAAATTGATTAAATTAGGACAATTTTTGATAGTTTTGACCATTTCTGACCATTTTTTACGAATTTGGACGGTTATAATCATTTTTCCAGTGTCCTGGTCAAAATGAATTTTGACCGGTTAAAAATACAACAGTGGCGGAAATGCTCTCGATGGAATCGTTTTCAAAATTTCTCTGTGCATACATTCTTCCAACAAGATTATGCAATTTTATGTTATACTATGATGTTAAAAATTTCTGTAAAAACACAGAAAAAAAGCGAGACTGTCTGTAAATTAATCATCCCCGTGTTGCCATTAAGCAATTAACAAATAATTGCGATTTTTGTGCTACGTAGTATACATAGATAGCTTACTATGTATAGATAGATAGACTAGTCTGGGAACAAAATTCGTATCAGTTATTCATGATTACACAATTCATTTTATTTATTCTACTAAATAGATATGCAATAACAGAGGTTACATTTTTCTACGTCAGAACTTAAATTGATAGAATTATAAAAATAAATATTTTAATGAATAATAGCATATTTATTAAACTATTTAAACTATTGATTAGATACACTGTTAAAAATAAAAATGACAAACCAGTTTCATTTGGTGCCCAGGGGTGAAAAGGTGTTACCATTTGACACCCGCGGGCTTGAAAATGTGTTTGGGGTGCGGTTTGATTCCTCGGTGGGTGATTCACGCTAATTAGGGAGCCGCACAATGCATACTGTTGGAAGATTTTCACCCCTTAGTCATTTGCGCATGCTCTGTGACGCGTGTCTTTCTCCTTCAACTCGCCGTCACTGGTGGATAAAAACAGCAATTTCTCCCTACGAAGACTATCACCGTGCATGCGCTATCCCAATTTCGTTGAGAACTTCGGATGGCTAAGTTTTGGCGAGCTTTTTATATAAAGCAACCTTTGAATTTCAGGATATTTGAACATTTCAGGGAGACTTGGAAGGTGACATCGATGGTAGAACGGTTTGAGCGTTGAGCTTGCAATCAGGCGTTGTGGGTTCGAATCCTTCGCTGCACAAAAGTTGGTTTATAATTTCTTTTTATTATTGGGCACTTTGGGTTAGGGATGCCATCTTTTCACCCTAATTAAGGGTGCCATTCCGGCTGCCCTAGGGGTGTCACCAGTGAGACAAGCATTTCACCCTTAAAAGGTACAATGTGTCACCTGTTGTTTTAACAGTATAATTATAAAGATTTTTTTACCCATATGATGTTTAAAAATATAGTCCATGTAAAAATGCATCTATAAATTAAACATTGAAAGGTATCAGGGCCCGACTTAGACAGTGGGGGGCCTTGGGGCAAACAATATTAAGGGGCCCCCTTCTATCTTAAAATTTTTCGTGAATTATACTGAAGTGACTAAAACTGAAATTCATAACTATTGTATGTGTACATAAATTTCGTACCAAGTACTATTCATATCTATATACATAATAGCAGAAGAAAGACAACTTTAAGAAATTATAGAATACAGGTTTTTTTTTTTGGATTACAGGAATATGAGGATAAATGTGAGGCCTTAAGGAGGCATTGGGTGTGGAAATAGAGGGGATAGGAGAAGAGAGATCCTTAAAATTGAAAAAATAAAGAACTTTGGTCACGTTTAACCATTTTTTATCATTTGACACTCCTTTAACGAAAAACTTATATCTGTCTTTGGGGGGCCCTCTTAAGCCGGGGAGCCCGGGGCAATTGCCCCGCACGCCCCTTCCTTAGTCAGGCCCTGAAAGGTACAACAAAATTATTTTGGCACAAAAGTGAAAATTTATGGATTCATTGCATTTATAAAATCCTATTAAAAAGACATTTGTGGCAGAAAACTCATCCCTAATGATAAATTAAAAAATGTGAAATAAACAGGTATTATTAAAACGATGTTAGGCTTCTTTCAGATGAATAAAGTTGTTTGCTCAAAAAATAAAAGATAGTAATAAAAAAAATATTATCCAGTTTAAATTGATGGTATTGAGCTCACAGGCTACGCATACTAATTATACATCACAGCCTTATATTTTCAAGGGTTAAATCGTTTGAAAATCAAATTAAGGGGGCTAAACAGTTCCCCCCATTTCCCCGTTTTATACTTAATCATTGAACCCGTTAAACTAATCAGGGATATGCTTTATCATATAAAAAATATATATCCAAATTTCAGAGCAAATCGAAAAATTCTTAATTAAAACTTATTTATGTAATTTAAGAGGCATTATATCCTCTTTTATAGTTAACCATTAAACTTCCAAAACTATTTAGAGATTCGTCTTGTCGGAAAGAACCTACATCTAAAATTTAAAGCAAATCGGATAATTCTGCAGAAAAACCCATTTATCAAATTTAAGAGGAAGGGGGGGGGGAATTGCAAGTACTCCCTTTATACTTAACAAAATATCCCCACAGCTAATTAGGGAAGCATCTTATTACTATGAACCTGTATCAAAAAAATTTAAGCAAATTGGTTAATTCCGCAAGAAAAAACATTTACCTAAATTAAGAGGAGTAATCCCACCGATCCTCCATTTATACTTATACGATGAATTCCCAAAACCAATCAAGGTAGCGCCTTATCAAAAAGAACCTATACCCAAAATGGCTTCCGGAGTTTCACTCCAGAAGACACTATTCAAAAGAGCGCAATTTAAAGTGGCGATAATGAAAATAAATCAAAAATACATGTTTTAAAACATGGAAATTTAAAAAAATTTGAAATATCACATATAAAAAACAAATAATCCACTTACCGACAAGCTAGGTTTTTAACGAAGTTTGAGAGATCGCGACAATAAAAATAGAGCAAAAATACATATATTAACACAGAATCTTAAAATATTGCAAAAATTAGGATGTAAAAAGCATGCATATTGCGAAAAATTAAAACAAATATATCATTTATATACAAAATTATTTCATAAAATTTAAGATTCCAAAATCGGAGGACCATAACCAAAGATTTAATTTACAGAGATTTTAGAAGAAAAAAATCCTTTCTCAGGGAGGGCCCTGCCTCCTTGAACCCCCCCCCCCCCCCGGTCACATTTTTCTTTAAAACATGTATAATATTTAAACATTCAAAACAGTTCTGTTCAAGAAACAAAGAAATTATACACATACCTTTTTTAAAAACAAAACCAGTCTTTTTTTAAATAAATAAAAAAATCAATAATAGATTTTCTAAACAAATATATTAAATTTTGAATGCTAATGGTTATTTTCATTTATATTTATTATGTAATTACTCGACCAACTCTCATCGTAATCCAACGGTCTAATAACACACAAGAAATTTAATTAACTTCAAGGCATAGCATGCGCCGCAAGCTCCCGCAAACGAGGGAGAAATCGCTTGTTCACTCCGAGGGTTGCCGTGAAGAGCGACAGCGAAAAGTAAAGGAAAGCAAGGCGTGGCGTAGTTATCGCGCGCAGAAAAAACGCTGCCAAGAAGTGGGTTTACCAACCATTTTGGGGGGTAAACTCAGTTTACCCCCCAAAATTGAAGCAAATCTGTAAATTCGCGTGAAAAACCCATTAACCTAAATTAAGGGGGAGTTACCTCCCCCCCTTAGATTTATCCAATGAGCTCGAAAAACAAATCATGGAGGTGCCCTCATCAGAATGATTCTATGCCTAAAATTTCAATGAAATCTGAAGAATTTGCATGAAAAACCCATTTATTAAAATAAAGGGTGGGAGATTAGCCCCCTTCAGCATCTTTATACTTATCCAATGAACTCCAAAAACTAATCATGGCGATGCCCTCATCAGAATGATCCTATGTCTAAAATTTAAATGAAATCTGATAAATTCTGCATGAAAAACCCATTTATATAAATCAAGGGAAGGGGCATTAACTCCCCGTTCCCCCTTTTTATACTTATCCAATGAACATCCAATACTAGTCACGGAGGCGCCTTATCAGACTGATGCTATATCTAAATTTTGAACGAAAACTGATAAATCTGCATGAAAAATCAATTTATATCAATTAAGGGAAGGGGCAATAGCCTCTCGTTCCTCCTCTTTATACTTATCCAATGAACGCCTAGTACTAATCACAGACGTGCCTCATCAGAATGATCCTATATCTAAATTTTGAACGAAAAATGATAATTCTGCAAGAAAAATCCATTTGTATAAATTAAGGGGAGGAGCATTTGCCCCCGTACCCTTTCTTATAGATATCGAATGAACTACAAAAACTAATCTAGAAAGTGCCTTATCAGAATATACATACATCCAAAATTTCAAGTGAATCGGATATTTTTATCATGAGTTATCGCGTTACGCTCGTAAGTACACACGTACATACATACAGAACGGACGGGCACATAAGCTTTCAGGCTTTGATAGCCTGTGAGCTAAAACGTGTGTGTTGAGGAGGAAGCATCATGATATTACACATGTTTCGGTGGGCGTGGCCAATAAAAGGTTGAACCACTGCTCTAAATGTATACCTAAAATCAATGTTGAAATGCCTTCATTTTTTTAAATGAAAATATTTTCACATGAACCTAATCTTGGATGGCCCATCGCAATGTATACTGTCGAATTTATGTGATTTTATATTTTTAAACAAAAATCCATTCAAACGAGCTTAGAGTATATGTGCTCCAGTGCATTTGGAAGTGTACTCTAAACATCTGCTCGATAATACAATTAGTGGTGTTATTTAGATTTATGTTAAAATGTAGAAAATTTAGATTTCAAGACTTCTAATAAGCATATTTTTACGTGTAAGACATTATTTTATGTTCGTCCATGATTATAGGTGTAGTTGCTTTGAAGTTAATGTGATTGAAGGGGTCTTTACTCAACGGACAGTATAGGCATATGAATGAAAAAACGTAAATGCGGTTCTAGAATTCCAATCTCTTTATCACTGCTTATACAAAAAACTTCAAGAAATATCACTGATCTAAAACAATTTTTTACGAAATCTACGGGAATAAGTTTTATTTACATGAATAAAATTCCTGCAAGTCATGAATTTTCTAAATGACTCAAAGGATGCAACAGTCGTTATAGAAGAACTAATACAGAAATCGGATTTTAATACTTTGATCATTCTCTTTGTTTGTTTATTTATTGAACAACATACATCTGACTTGTGTGCTCGACAAGAAGCCTGCTTATAAGCCATCGTCAGTATACAGGGACGAGATAGCACACAAGGAAATATTACAACACAAGAGAGGAAATATTACAACCAGGAGCTCCACACAAAGAGTGTGTGCAATGGAGCCCGTGGGATTCGAACCCACAACCTCACGATTAGCGGCGTGATGTCTTAACCACTCAGCCACGGAGGCCCATTCTCTTTATATTTCATATTTAGCTTCAACTTACTATTATTCGTTTTTAAAATTAAACTTCACTTCAGATTACTTTATGAGGACATTAAATCGATAACTAGAAGATGTAATACGAGTTTAAAAAACAAAAGGACTATATTGAAAAATAAAAAGTTCAATTTTATTGCAATTGATTTAGAAGCATTCTGGACAGGAAACTTTTGGATCTATATTGTTAAAAATTTTAAACTTTTGCTGCATCGTCACTCCACCGCTTTTATAGAATACCTCTATTTCAACCAATGAGAATGCTTCATAGTACAGTGAAGTAATTGTTTTCTATAAAAGCGGTGGAATGACGATACAGCAAAAGTTTTCAAATTTTTAGCAGTGTACCGACGCATATTAATGGCAAATTAATTACAAAATGAAATAACAAAGAGGGGTGAGATAAATGCACAAGAATATGTATTATTAGGTTTACGTTGAATTAATAGGAGCTGAGGGGAGTGAATCAGGGGTGTAATGACTCTACACACTGGACATGCGTTCGAGGACACAAATCATATTACTTTTCAAAGTCTTGAAAGTGGTGATATCGTTGATTAATTAAAATTGCGTTTTAAGAAGAAATTGTGTTTCCAGACGCGTGCTTTATTGCATAGTGCTATGTCATTTGCTTCTAAACTCAAGGTCTTCAGTTCGATCCCAGCAAAACCAAATTTCAATAGGTGGAAGGTTTTTATTTTTCAATATTTATTTAATTTATTAAAATTGTTATTTTGAACAAATTATTGAAAATTTAAAACCGGAGTTATTAGGAAATTTAAAATTGGAGAGTTATTGACAAATTTAAAACTGGAGTTATTGATGAATTTGCGCATGTCAGTTGCTTTTCAGATTTCAATGAAACGGTTTAGTCAAATCTTTTTATGGTTTTCGCATAATTTGATTTATTGGAAATTGAACAGAATATTTAATAAATATACATAAATTATTTATGTAAGTTTTTAAAATTTTTCAGAATTATCGTTAAGTTGTGTTATAATCAATTGTGAGCATGAAAATTACAGGTGATGCGATGTTTTTATAGACATTGAAAGTCATGGTGGACAAAATTGGACATGCCAATCAGAACGGCGCTAGATCTGAACCGAGTACTGACATCATTCGACGTATGCGCAGTTTATGGAGCCATTACTTCCTTGACCCGCTCGTGAAATGATGAGTATATATTTTTAAGGTGTCTCAAGCCCTTTCGTCAGGAAAAAATGAGCAAGACAGATAACAAAGTAACAATACACATGTCGCATGTGTACTATTTCTGTTTTTTTTTTTTTCGATACCTTTTTCGTATTTTTCTCTTTAAACTGTGAGGCTGTAGAAACTTTAAAACAGTTTATATATATATATATATATATATATATATATATATATATATTCATGTTTAATTTGTACACAGTATTTCTTTTTTAAACAAATTTTTAGCTTACGGAATATTAAAGCCTAAAAGCTAATGTGTGCGCAGGTTCTGTATGTACGTACGTATCTATGTATGTATGTACGTAAAGCGATAATTCTTGAGAGAAATATCCTATTTGTTTCAATTTCTTTTCTAGGTTCATGCTGATAAGGCGCTTCCCTGATTAGTTTTGGGAATTTATTGGTTAAGTATAAAGAGTTGGAGATAAGGCGAAGCCTTTCCCCTTAGTTTAGAAAAATGGTTTTTTTCATTCAGAATTATTCGATTTGCTTCAATTTGATATATACTAGTTTATTCTGATAAGGCTTTTCCTTAATTAAATTTGAAGGTTCATTGGATAAGTATAAAAGGAGGAAAGATAGGCTAGTCCCTCCTTTAATTTAGATAAATGGGTTTTGCTTGCAGGATTATCCGATTTGCTTCATTTCTTTCAAGGTTTATTCTGATAAGGATGTTCCTTGGTTAAGCATAAAGGGGGCGATGGCGGAGCTAATAACCTCCTTAATGTTGCGAAATGGAATTTTCTAGCAGAATTATCTGATTTTCTTCAAATTTGGTATGCAGATTTATTCTGTTAGGCGATTTCCTGATTAGATTTGGAGGGACGTTAGTTAAGTACAAAGGGTAAAAACGGGAGCAGGCTAATCTCCCTCGGTTTATTTTTCAAGGAGCATTATTCTTTGAAATAAGTGTACATTATACAATTAGTGTGAATATCCTGTGAGCTCAATGCCATAATTTTAACTGGGCAATTTTCTTTTTATTTAGATGTTCTCTGAATAAAGATATCTCTTATTTCAAAGTATTTCATAATTATCACATTGACACCATTCGTAGTGTCTGTGCATTCTATTATCAAAAGATATTAAGAAAGCCTTTAATTTTGGAATAGTTAAAAAATTAGAACTTTTTTTCGTGATTTGCAGATTTCACACTTTCACCGCTGATAGTTTCTTAATCATTTCTGTACTACACCTTGTCAGCGATTTACATCTGTCGTCTTCAATGCTAGCCTGCCATCATGAAGTTTTTCTGCGATTTGCCTGCAATGAAATGATTGCTAACTGATAAGAATGGACCATTTTCTTGGCAGTTGAGCAAAACAGATAAGAATAAAACCATTCTTTCCACATGAGATAACAGTCCATGAATTTTAATGAAATAACTTACGCAATAAATGCTATAATTTTTTTTTTTTTTTTTTTTTTTTTTTTTTTACTAACAACATTTACGTATTTTCTCTCAACCATAGAGAATTTACAATATTTCTAAATTGACTATCTTTTTTTTTGTTTTTTTAACGAAACATTTTATTCACATGAAAGCGAAAAAAAAAGGCGAAAGAGATTTTATTTTTGAGTGGGGGGGGGGGGGGAAACAAACGCGCTAGATATTTCTTTGGAAGTTTTTTGTTACTGGTCAAGAAAATTTGGCAACGTTTTCCTTTCGTCATCTGTTCTTTATTGTTTTCTGTTGGGATATTATTTTTTTAAGAACAAAAAATACATATTTTCTCTTTTCGATATAAATAGAAGGAATATATTTTGTTTCTATTAAAACACGATTTTTAAAATTTCAATGAACTTCCTTTCACATGAAAATTATTCTGAGCCGAATCATTATACATGGAAGTAACAGTCAACTGCATGGTTCACTGGTCTTCAGATCTTTTATCTCAGTTTTATGAAGCCAATTCTGCATGAGTTTTTCATGTCTACAATTTTACTTATTTTCCTAAGACAATAACACTCTTTGAAAAGTAATGACTAGTAAGTTTAATTGAATTTTTTCTCAATTTTATTTCTTTTCAAATTATAACCATTTCCTTCATTTCTAACTACAGTGAAACTTCCTTGCGTGACCACCTCCCTGAACGACTATTTTTAGTGGAACGAAATTTATTTTGTTGTGCCTTTTTGTGTACCTCAATGCTTAACAAAAGTGTTATATAGTTTGCATTTTTATCTTCATAAAATGCTTAAGAGTCTCTCACATTTCACATTAAAATTGATAATATTGACATATTTTGTAATTCATTTTAATAGCTCATTAAGTATTGTTAAAAAAGTTTTGGGACACAAAATTTTCTTTATATGGATATCAAAATTCATAAGAAGTATTTCCAGGTTTTAACCTTTATCAATTTTCAGTAGCCATTATTTCCTATCAGAATACATTGATATTTTTCCACGCCCGATTATCGTTAATTAACTGCCATATATTACCGCATCATTTCTAATTTAAATTGTATATGTCAGCAGTTTCCAAACTTTATCTATATACGACCCACCTTTATAGGTAAAAAAAAATTCGCGACCCACCTAATATAATGACGTATATAATAACATCCTAATATAATGGTGTCTGGGAATATGATAGATGGATATTTGCATGGTATGATACTGGTGTTGATATATATTGATAAATGGATAGATAAATATGGATAGTTGCATTATCTCGAGATCAAATATACAAGTGGACATCATATCGTTGAATAAAAAAACAGCCCCATGTTGCAATGAATCCGCCACCGAACTGATGTTTTAATAAAATCTTTTTTCTTTTCTCAAATCCTCTCAGTAATATTTCTCCGATAAAAAGGAATGAAACTTCAATGGTTCTGATGGTTGCAAATATTACTGCGATGATTTGATAAAAGAAAAGGAGATTTTATTAAAACATAAGATAGATGGCGGATTCATTGCAACATGGAGCTACTTTTCGTTCACCGACGTAATGTCACATGTTTATCTTTTAGGAAAATTTAATTCAAAGACACGTATACGAACTCTTTCTGATCATCTTTTTTTGTTGCAACACTTTTGAAAGAAAAAAACACAGATGTAACAGCAAGATAATCCACTTATCCACACAAGTCGAGAGAAAAAACTTTAGTTCTATAAGAAAAATATTGAAGTTTTGCAATGGCTGATCAGAAATCCTATTTAAATCCTATCGATAGCTTATGGGGAGATCTAGCAAGACGAGTTTATAAAAATGGAAGGCCTTTTTCTTCAGCATAGGAGCTCAGATCTTCAACTGAAGATGAATAGTACAAAATTCAATCCCGGACTGTGCCAAAAATTAATGATGTCGAGGAATGATGGAATTTTGGCAATCATTAAACTCCCATAGGTGGGTGCATAATACTTTAAATATTTGTTTCTTCGGTTACCTTATTGAATTTATTTTACTGTACTTAAAGTTTTTACACATTAAAATATAGTGATTTTTTTTTTTTTTTTTTTTTTTTTTTTTTTTCTGTAAAATTACATAATTTTTATAATAAAATATTCACAGTTGAATTTTGTTGACTTTTTTATTAGCTTTTCAGCTTGATGATACATATTAAAAGGAAAAAAAGTTTCATATGTTTTGAAATTTATAAAAAAAAAAAAATAAAATAATGTTTTTACTGTCCTTACAATTTTTACATGCACTGTAAAAGAAAGTAAAAGTAATGCGTGGAATAGTTAGTGCACAGTCAACGCGGTGTGTGAAAGAGATGGCAATAAATTTGCGTGTGTATAAATTTTATCCTTGTAATTATTAATCCACATCGATATTACGTTGTATGGTATGGTATGGTATTGTTATAGAATGAGAAAATGGAGTTCTCTGTAATTCTTAAGATCTTCTGTTTCTGATTTGCCAAGAACTTTTGGCAAGGTATAAAGTAAGATGAAGTTCGATAACCACAATTTTCTCGACTATTATGCAAAATTTTAATTAAAAAATATTCGATGAAAATTTGATGTTGAAAACAAATTTTATTTAATGCAGAAGATGTATCTTTTTGTTTTGGCAGTGTGCCGATTGCTATCGAAAGGATTTATTTAGACAGAACAACGATTTGGGATTTTTGGCATATTATCTGTAATATTCGTGAAGAATTGAAAAGATGTTTGGTATATTCGTTTCTATATATTGTCTGTCCGCTTTCAAATGCGTCACTTGAGCTCAAAGGGCATTTAAAAATAATAATGTTCACCGTACATAAATATGTTAAAACAAAATACATGGATGTCAAGTGTCATTTTTATCCTATATTTTTCCGATTTTGTAGAAAATAAATTACGAGCGCCAGTAAGTCAAGATTCCTATATGACATAGAACTGTACTAGAAAGAATGTGAAAATAACGTTTTACACCATAGTTGAAAAGTATTTATAAAATAGATTTGCCTGTCCGTTTTGCCATGCTCTAACTTGCGTCAGTGCTGTCCATTTGCCATGAAATGGATAAATGTTAATGGGGTTTACTATAGCACATTAGAAAAATGAATTGAAAATGAAGTGTGTAGTTTTTACAGTTCATTTATATGGACACTCAAAAAATTTCTTTATACACATATATTAAATATTCAAAAAATAATTTTCTACGAGCATATTAAAAAAAATCATAAATAAATAAATGGAATAAAAGGCAAATAAAAATATAAAATAAAATATATAAATAAAATAAAATATATAAATAAAATAAAATATATAAATAAAATAAAATATAAAATTAAATTAAAATAATAATAATTAGAACAGTAATTTATTTTTCCATCAGGAGATGGAGCAGGATTGCTCCTCAAAATCTCCCAGTTTGAGATAAACTTCAAATACATGAACGTAGAACGAAATATAGATCTAAAAAGGGTTTTCAACGTGGACGTTATGCTAGCATAAAAAGGCGATAATTGAAAAAGTAAATTGTTCTTTCCTTTCGTACGAAGAATTCAAAGTTCCTCTTATTCTTGGTATTTGAAACCTTCTTAGCGTCGTGTGAACTGGTATATCCATTTGCTATGTTGTAGATTTCACTGCAATAGGAGCATCATTTAAATTAATACAATTCTACAAATATAATGCAGTTTTAAAATATTACTCAACATTTATTTGTGAAAGGATTATATTGCTAAATACATAGTATTTTCCCCCCTCATTTTAGAAAAAACTTTTATTATCATTTAATAAATATATATATATATATTTGTATACCGATGAAACAACATTACAATTTTGCTCTTTTGCTGGACAGTCAGGAGGGTCTATTTTCAGACAACTTATTAAGAAGAATAAATTTTGT
This sequence comes from Maratus speculifer, assembly GCA_964019185.1. Lineage (NCBI taxonomy): Eukaryota > Metazoa > Arthropoda > Arachnida > Araneae > Salticidae > Maratus > Maratus speculifer. The sequence continues at coordinate 255,416,035 of OZ025289.1, read as the reverse complement.
AATTTTTTTAATTACCTCAAAAAATTAAAATTTAATTAGTTATTTTTTTTAATCCATGGAAAATCAATGCTTTCCCCCCTTCCATCACACTCTACTCTTGCCATGAAATTATTCTCTTGACACCGATAGAAATTTTTTTAATTAGACGTGTATATTTTTTAAAGTCCGGTGATAAATAAAAATATGTTTAAAAATATCAAGGTACTTTTGACATTTCCGCTCTTTCGGTAATACAGCTTTGTTAGAAAGCTGCAAAACAGGAGACCGGAATTTTTAAGTGGTTTTTTTCATCTTCTCTATCCCCTTTTCCCTTTTTTTTTAAAAGTTTTATTACAAAAAATATCCATTCTATTTTAATAATCGCAATAAAGTGTAACATAGTTTACCAGTATTTATCCAAAAATTAGTATGTCTTACAATTTTTCTTTCTTTCTTTTTTCTTTCTTTCTTTTTTCTTTCTGTCTTTCTTTTTTTTGACACAAAATAGACAGGCCGACCACTGGCGACTATTTTTTAAAATTCAATCTCGCATCACATTTTCAAAACAGAAGCCTTTCACATACATTTTGTAAACATTTCTCTAAAGAAATGTTCTACTTTTTTTAAAAATAGTAGTACGAATAGAATACAAAAATAGTCACCATCGATAACCTTGGATGAATGATACAGGGTGTTTAAAAATGACCGGTATATTTGAAAAATCAATAAAAAACTAAACTGGCAGCGATAGAAATACATCGTTTGTTGCAATATGCTTGGGACAACAGTAAATTTTCAGGCAGAAAAGCTTTCGAAATTAGTTACAATTTTCAACAACAGATGGCGCTGCAGGCGATTGGAAACTATAGAAGAAAACGCAGTTTGTGAGTTTGCCATTCTGTATGTCGTCTTTCTGCTGTAAGCGTTCCAAGAATTTCTCATTATAATAAAATTTTAATCTGCATAAGGGTGTATTCGAAAAAACGCTTTTCCACCTTCAGCGGCTCGAAATTTTCCGATACAATTTCGGCCCCACCAGTGGCCGAGAGGTTCGGACCTCTCAACTGGTAGACGGCAGGTGCTGGGTTCGAACCCAATCGCGGCTGTCGGCCTAACCGTTCGGAGTTTTCCGTGGTTTTCTTCGAACCTTGCGTAAATACGGGTTAGGTTCCCTTAGAAAGACCCCCACGGAGGGCACTCCCCCTGGTCCTATATCCCATTAGCGTAGATAATCGGACGACAAAAATCAACCAATCAACCAACCGATACAATTTCAGACACATTTATAAAAGTAGAATCATGAAACTTGCTGAGGGGATTCTTGAAGGGACGTATGAGGTGCCGAGTGAAGTGTTTTTACGCTCAATTCATTAGAATTTGATTTATAAGCAATTAACTTCTCTGGAAGACCCTTTTTTTCGTTCCCTTATCTCCCATTTCGGAAAAATCGGTTCAAATTGCCGTTTTTGATTGCTTTTTTTGCAATATTTTGTACACTTATCAAAGAATTGACCTTTACAGCACCTTGTGCACTTTCTAAATAAGAGAATCTGCGAGTTTCATGTGTTTGAGAGCAAAAGTTAATTCAAAAATAAATCGGAAAACAAGCAGTTTGAATCGAAATACACCCTTAAATGAGAAAATAAGAAAGTAAATATAAATACTGGAAGTTTTCTCCAAAAATAAAATCGGCTCTTAGTTGATTTTTTGCTGCTAAAGCTACTTTGTCGCTTATTTTTAAAAGATATCCTTAAATAATAATTTATTTGTGTTTATGCCGGTTAATTATTTACACTGGGGATATGGGCCTTAAAGGGAGGAGGTGCCCTCCGTGGGGATCTTTCTAAGGGAACCTAATCCGTATTTACGCAACAATATACAAGGTTCGAAGAAAACCATGGAAAACTGCGAACGGTTACGTCGACGGCCGCGATTGGATTCGAACCCAGCACCTGCCTTCTACCAGTTTCAGAGGCAAAACGTCTCGGTCACTGGTGGAGCTCCTTAAATAATAATAATAATAAAAAAAAAACCCTATTTGTAAAAAGTTTGAAAGAAACTTATTTATTCACTAGAAAATTGTAACTTTCACTATTATGTCATAAAAATGATGTGATTTTATTTTTCTTACGTCCGGCTATCTGGCACCAAAATTAGCCCCAAAACTTGTTTAACCTTTTTTTCCTAGACCAGGGCATGAAATTTCAGCTTAAAGGGTACTCGCCAGACTAAAATTTTTACTCCCCACTATTTTACATTCATTCAGAAAATAACATCAGTAGTTACACCTGCCCCGAAAATGAAATATTTATGACAAATTTAATTTAAATTGACGATTGTTAGAAGGGACAGTTTGTTAAATCCAGAATTTTTTACATTTATGAAAAATATGGGATATTTCTAATATATTGACAGATGTAATATGAAAAACTTTCTATTGACCGAAAAAAATGTAGAAATTGATAAAATGAAACATATTTAGTGCAAAAAAAAAAAAAAAAAATAACATTAACTCAAAGTAAGATTGTCATAAGGTTTCAGGGGCTACAGAAATACATAACAATGATAAATTCCTGTACTATTAGCACTTCAAGTTTGTGTAGTGCTATCTTTCTGCACTGAAATACCTCTTATCAATTGCAGCTGCAGGATCAAACTCTGTCAGAGTGGGTCCATTAACAGAAATTCTGAGCAAAACATTCATTGTCTCAGAGAGTTCTTCAGAGAGTTCCTGTATGCTGTCTTGGGTCTGTTGTGATAGCTGAGCCTTCTCTCACATGAAGCTGTGCTTACTGGTAAAACAACACAAAATGTTAAGATCTGGAGCAAATTGGGGAATCTTGCTAAACATTTTTCAGTGTAAAATTTCTCTAGCATCTCTTTCAGTGTCAGTGATGGGAACATAAATTAAAATTCTGCCCACTCTGCCAATACAATATCTACTTTTTCATTAAAGAGATTTGGGTTCAAATACATAAAGAGCCTCTTTATTTTTTCTATCCCAAATTCAAGAATTTTTTCTTTGGGAGGCCAACTCACGGTGTGAAAAATATGCAGACATGCCAACACATCTGATTGCTGTCTTTCTGCAATTTATATGTTTAATTAATTTCTCTCTTAAAGCCTGAAACTGTTTCTCCTCATTTTCTACATTTGTCAGCTGCACATACTTGATGATCCCGGAAATGGATAGTTGGTCTGAAAATTCCTGTTCGCTTGGTCCAACACTAAATTCGAGATCTGTTAGAACTGAGATGCAATGTTCAATTTTTATCTTCAAAGATGAAATGAGAAGTTCCTTGTTTTGTAAAACCACAGTTAAAAGATTCAATTTCCGATAGAAATCCAAGAGGAACTACAGAACTTTAAGAAATTTATAATCCTTCAAAGTTTTCAGCAAATTCTTAGCTTTAGAATTGTCATTGTCTTTTCCATGGGCCACTTGTTCAATATGGCTCACAACAGTGTTTTAAGATTGCAAGAGAGCTTATACTACACTTTTTTTGCTGGATAACCATCTAATAGTGCGAATATCACTCAGTTTAAGAATTTCTTCTCCTAGAATTTCTTTTAATATATGAAGTCTTTTAGAAGAGGCGTAATAAAATTTAAAAACACTTCTAACAATTGAATCACATGTTTTAAGATATTCACCTTCACCACATGCATCCAAAACAGCTAACTGCAAACGGTATGCAAGGCAGTGAATGTTTATTATTTAAGACAAATAAATTTCATTTTCATAGCTAAACCTGATTTTTATTCAACCATATTTCGAGCACCATCAGTACCCAAGCCTACAATATAACACGTGTTTCAGACAGGGGAATTTCATTCCTCCGTAGGAATGATAAAGAAATAGGCGACGGAGCATTTTTACTTCTATTGGAAAATAAATACTATCGCTTCATTTTGAAATACTTCAGTATATTGCTGTGCCTAGTTTGATTTGAAGCACAACATTTTAAAAGACGAAACTTATTCGCCAACCTTAAATATTTACTCGCCAATGTCGAGCTGGCGTGTGGAAATTTCACACCCTGTCCTAGACTCTAAAACCATGGTTTTCGTAGCGGCCCGAGTTAGTTCGGAATAGTCAGTTAAATGACAATACATATTCGGTATTAAAAGTTTCGTCGAGAAACAACAAATGCTTTTAAAATTCATATTCTTACTATAAAAATAGTTATTTAATTAGCTGTAGAAAGCATAGTGTCATTTTAGGGCCCCCTTCATTCGAGAAGAGTTTTCTAAATCCATCATACCCAGAAATTTACTAATGCTTACGAATATTATTCTAAAGAGTGGCTCAGTTGAATTCACATATACTTCATTTAGCAAATTTTTCATGTTCTCCTTACACAAAAATTGGATTCAATCGAAAAAAATATGCAAAAAGCATTTTGCATGGTAGTAGTATAAAAAAGTAAGTTTGATAAAAAGGATAAATTTAGAGTGTATGCACAACATAAAAGATCAATATTTTGAAATACATCTCTCAATTTTGGCATTAAATTATCAGTATTTTATGCTGCTCATACAAGCCAAATTCAGTATTACTTAAACTCAGTATTCAAAGTAAACATATTGCTAAAATAATGAACAAACTGAAGAATTGCGATCAGGTGGTTGAGTTTGATCTAATATTCAAAAAATTAATTTGTTATGAAAGTTATTTTTATGAAATACTTCTTAATATACATTATAAGATTGATAATTTGAAAAGGAATGAGCATTTTGGAATGGAATTAATTCAATACAAAATTTGAGGACACCTGTTCTTTCATTTTCGGCTCCTTCAAAATTTTCTAAGGGCCTGTTCTCGTGTCTATTCAGTAATTATTTCCTGTAAATAATGGTGAATAAACATATCTAATCAGCTCTGTCAGGTTATTAATCTTCTGCAACATCCCATGTACTTTTTTAGGTAGATTTCGTAAGAAATACTACCTATTGCAATCGCACCAGTTTATCTATCTATCTATCTATCTATCTATATATATATATATCTCACTTTTTTATGGACACGATAACTTCTATAATTCTCCACCAATCTCCACCAAACTTATACATAAAATCAAAGGGGATAAAATTTCGGCTAAGTTCGTTAATGGGCAAAATTGGACCAAGGAGGTCGAAATAGGGGCCGTTTTTGTGAAAACAGATAAAAGCCCATAACTTCTTAATGAAAATAGATATCGAATCAGTTTAAAGTTTATATTACTTCTAAATAACGGGCCAAAAGTTTATGCATGACAGATTTTTGATAAAGTAAAAAATGGGCTCAAGGGGCGAAAAAAAATAGGGTTTTTGGGAGAAAAAAAGTCATAACATTGTCAATTCTCAAGATATCTAATCCATCTAAATTTTTTATAAATATTCTCAAAATTATCTAAAACTTTTATATTTGCAAGTTTTTGATAGGACCAACTCTTACCGGTAAAAAAATTAAAAACGAAAATAAAAAGGGCTTTCGAAAAAGAAAAAAATCCATAACTTTGTCAATTCTTAAACTATCAAATCCAATTAAATTTATTTTACATCTTCTCAATAATATCTACAACTTTTATATTGACAAGTTTTTCATAGGATCAATTCTTATAGCAAAAATAAACAAAAATTGGAGTTGGAGAAAAAATCTCTAATCCAAACTGCTTACATTCTGAATCGTTTTATAAATTCATTTTTTATTTTAAACGCATCCAAATGGCAGATCCTCTTATTTAGAAACTATATTATGTGAAACATTGGCCAGATTTTTGATAAAGACAGGATATATTTAAAAAAAGGCTGCCAAAAAGGGTATTTTGAACAGAATTTCCCGAAGTGGCAGTGATAGGAAATTTGAAGAAGCATTCAAATAACAAATTGCGTTTTTCCTGACTCATTTTTAAATCCATTTTTACTCTCAAACGCATCCAGTTTACAAGTCCTCTTATTTAGGAACTGTATAACACCACGCATTGGTCAATTTTTTGATAAAGACAGAATATATTTCAAAAAAGGCTGCCAAAAAGGGTATTTTGAACAGAATTTCCCGAAGTGACAGTGATACACTGTTAAAAAAAATCTGAAATTCACGGATATATTTTTTCTGAATTTCACAGAAAAAATCCTTTTTCGCACCAAAAGTACTCTTTCCATTACAAATCTGAAAACTCCACGATATTTCCTGAAACTAACGGAAAGGATGGAAATAAAAACAAAAAACGGAGACACTCCGTTATCTGGGGATCTCCGTGGCCAAGTGATTAAAGCACCACGCCATTAAACGTCTGGGAGCGTAGATTGTGGGTTCGTATCCCACTAGCCCCATAAAATAATGAAAACACAAAAAGTCCCTTTTAATTACTTTTTTCTGTTTATTTTTCTCTTATTTCTTATTAAAAAAATCTTTTAACTAATTAGCCTCCCAAAAAATAAATAAATTGCGCGCGATAATTTCAAAAAATTATCTAATTTTTGTAAAAAATGAATAAAAAATATTTTTTCATACATTCATTCAAAAAAAAAAAAAAAAAAAAAAAGTGATTTTAAACAATGATTTTTTATTTTATTTACGCTAGTTAAAAAATTAAAATTGGTTTTAAAAATAATAAGTATTATGCATCATTCTAAAATAAAATAAAATAAACCGCTTACAAATATTCTAACGAATATATTTGAAAGGAAATCTTTGAAAAGCACAACATATTTATTTTCATAACCATATTTATTTTTCCCAGTAACTCATAAAAGACATACTTTGTACAGACTGGCATCAGCAGCTTTGGCTGAAACAGTAAGCACTTGATTTTCTACGCAAACGTCCCTAGTTCGATCCTCGGGACGGCTTGAAATAAATTATGCAAAAAAATAATGATTAAAAATTATTTAAATTAAGTGTATGGTCACTCGGAAATTTCGAATTCTTTGACGAATGTTCGGTTCACTAATTTTAAAATTTAAATTATTATCATTACAAAATCAAACTTAACGGAAAGTTACCGCTTTTCCATACGGAAGTTTTCCTTTCTTTTATTTTCCAAACGGAAAATCTACTAACGGAACGGTGAAAGTTCGGCTACATTGCTGCCGGTACTTTCACCGGGAATTCACATATTTATTTTTAACAGTGTAGGAAATTTGAAGAAGTATTCAAATAACAAATTGCGTTTTTCTTGACTCATTTTTAAATCCATTTTTACTCTCAAACGCATCCAATTTACAAGTCCTCTTATTTTGGAACTGTATAATGTGACGCGTTGGTCAATTTTTTGATAAAGACAGAATATATTTCAAAAAAGGCTACCAAAAAGGGTATTTTGAACAGAATTTCGAGAAGTTGTAATTGAAAATTTAAGGAAGCATTGAAATAACAAATTGCTTTTTTTCTGACTAATTTTTTAAATTCAGTTTTGCTCTCAAACGCATCCAATTTACAGGTTGTCTTATATAGGAGCTGTATAATGTTCCGTATTGGTCAGTTTTTTTATACAGGCTGAATATATTTTTTAAAATGCTGTCGAATTGGGCACTTCGCGCAAAATTTCCCGAAGCTATCATGATTAAGAATTGAGGTTATATTCAAAATTGGTTATTTTATAACTCATTTTTAAATTCAATTTTGCTCTCAAACGCATTCAATTGACAGTCTTTTGTTATTTAGGAACTATATAATGCGCCGTATTAGTTGTTTTTTTTTGATAAAGTCAGAATTATTTTAAAATAGGTTGTCAAAATGGGCATTTGATCCGAATTTAGCTTAAGATGATTCTGATAAAACCAGTCCTTACAGAAAAATGAAATTAAAAAATTTTCAATAGAGGACAAATAAAGTTGTCAAACTGGGTTTATCTGTAATCAAATTTATTTTTTGTTGTTGTTGAAATGAGCACTCTTCGAAATCTACCTCCGCCTATAGGCCAAGCCGACAGGGATTTTTACAATTATAAAAGGTCTGAACAGACAGAGAAGAATGCCGAAGCTAAACAATCAAACTAGAATTTCATAGTAAATAAGATAAAGATAATTTGCATAATAATACAGTCGTATTATCTCTGTAGTTTCAAAAATATGTGTGGCTTAATAGTAATTAAGAGTCCTTGTCTGCATTGCTTACGACAGGGAAGAAAAATAAAACATTTTCAAAATTTCGTGCAAGGAAAATCCTCTAACCTTTACTCAGCTACAGTGCTTGAACAATGCAGATTTGAATCCGAGAACTTCGTAATCAAGCTTTACATGTTTGTTCTAAATACCCTGTTAGCTCTTTTGCGTAAAAAATGACCATCTTGCATGGATATCGGCAGAACGAAATCCACTGATGATCAGTATTTTCGAATGGAAGTGTCTGAGGTTTACAATGTAAGGTATAACATTTATCAGGTTTTTAAAATAAATAATATAAACTTAAAAATGAATTAAGCTAAGACTTTTCTTATCATGTCCCTCTCTCACCCCCATCCTCGCACAAAAAAAAAATATGTAAACATATTAATACAAAAATGTAACAAATAAGAAATAGTTAAAAATGCAAAAGTAAGCGCCTTCCTCCCCTTCCTCCAAAATGGAGAATTGAAACTCTTTTTTCTTCTTCTTCAGAGCTCCTTTCTCATTCCGTTAAAGATAATTTTCAAGCACACGCAAGTAAAAGAGGCGGAAAAAAAAAAAAAATAAAAAAAAAAAAAAAAAAAAAGCATTTTCTGTTTCTCCTGACGAAACATCCTTGAAAGCGCTCTTACTGTTTAATTATTTTAGTCATTTAGAAAAAAAAAATGCTCTTTATTTTTTCTCCAAAATTATTAGGAAAAATAAAATAAAATAAATCACATTTTTACATCCGAACAGAAGTAATGCCTTTATTTTATCATTTACCGGCATAAAAATTACCTAAAAGACATTCTTGCGTATAATTTTGTTATTAATTTGCAAGTTGTATGATTTTATCCAGGAATTTGGTACCAAAAATTTCTTTTGCAATTTAACATAAAAAAACAACATAGAATTATTTGTATTTCATTTAGCTTTTTATTAGCAATACAATCTTTGATTTTTAAGAGCTCAAAATATTTTATTTTAGGTTAATGATATTTTTTTGAAAATAATGATTTTATTGAAATAAAAACAATATTTCGCATAATAATCTGCCGCTTTATAAACAAAATAGTCAATTGAAATATTCAGCTGTGATTCAATTTTTTAACGGAAAAAGTTTTTTTTCTTTTTAATATCTGCGGAAAAGCGTATGAAACAATTGCGCTCGAAACTGAAATCTACGGGCGCAGGCGCCCCGCCAAGAGAGGGCGGTACAGAAATCACGTGACCGCTCACTCAGCCCCTGCACTTTCCTCACTCGAGCACTCGGTGGCCGATCAACCGGACTAAGAGAATGGCAGTCCGGCAATTGAAAGTCCGGGATAAGACGCGGGACAACGCCGGACTAGGATAGTATTTAATGTTATGCAAGGAGAAAGTCTGTGCGCGTTAGAACTTACAATTGAATGGTCATGACGTATGCTGGAACGAATTTATAAATGTGTGTTAATCGATAATAGTTTTTAAATTAGGATGATATACGAAAGTTTGTTGAAATCTAATTTAATGCGATATATATGGTTTTATAAAGCGTATTAAGTGCCGATATACAGTTAAAAGTATATGAACTGCGTGTTAAAAATGCTCTGCTGATTAAAGTGCTTAATACTTCTGAATATGCACTTTGCATCTTACATCGTGCCTTCATTTGTTGAAAAACAGTATTTGCTTCAGGGATTTTATTCCATTGTAAAATATCAACATATCACGAAAAAGTTATAACTTTAAGGATTTTTGGATTGTGTTATCAAAAATTTTCTATCAATATAAAATGGCTGAAAATAGACCATTTATTTATCGATCAAATATCGCTGGTGATAAAAAAGAAATACTAACAAAATAGTAGAGAATTAAATAATTTTTATATCACTTTGAGAATTAATTGCTCACAATAACACGTTTTGATTATTGTACTCTAAATAATTAAAACTATGCGCAATGTATTGCTTCTGTTTTGAAGACTTAGATGTTTTCATTCGAAGCGAGGAGAAAGAAGTGCACACAGCGATATTTAAGAGAGGCATGCGCGCAACTTTACGTGTTCGCTGGAAATTCGAACCTAATCAAGAGTTGAACCGACGTGTGTGGAAACTCAATAACTTGGAAGGGAGAACTCTTTCAAGTGATTATAGAAACATCGCAGAACAAACGATGGTGTTTTAAATCTATTCACAAAACATATCAGGTGTGCGTGGAAGTTTTTCAGAGTGCTCGGAAACTGCGGATCAACGAGGAGCTATTTTAGATAGAAGGAAGAGAAATCCTTCTAAAAAAATACGAGGTGCAGACAAACGTTTCGCAATAACCGTGCGGATCCTCCAATGGAGGCCGTGGGGAGGCGCGTATAGGCGTTGTCCAAATAGGCCTGTGCCCTCCCCCAGCCGCCACCATTGTCGGCCAGTCTCCTGACACTCGGCCCCTGCGACCCCCGAGGACTCGGCGGGCTCGCGAGAGGCTCGGGTCTGACTCGAGCGACACGACGACGAGCTACGGCATGCTCGACGTGCTGCGGAGCCTTAAGAGCCTGCTGAAGGTCAGCAGGGTCCATATTGATAATAACGTGTTCCGCTTGCACTACACGGTGACTGTGATTGTGTTAATTGCTTTTTGTATTATTGTCACGACCAAACAGTTCGTCGGCGAACCTATAGACTGTATTCATAGCGGTGAAGTACCCGAATCCGTTATAAATACTTTTTGTTGGATTCATACTACTTACACTGTGCCCTCTGCTTACGGAAAGGAAGTGGGCAAAGAAGTGCCCCATCCGGGCATAGACTCGACGCAGGACGCTTCAAAGTTCCGGTACCACAGGTACTATCAGTGGGTGTGCTTTACTCTTTTCTTCCAAGCGGCCCTATTCTATATTCCGCGCTGGCTGTGGCGGATGTGGGAAGGGGGCAAAATCCAAGCCCTCATGATGGACTTGGATATAGCCCTATACGGCGAGGCCGAGCGCAAGCAGAAGAAAAAGTTGCTGGTAGATTATCTGATGGGCAGTCTGCGACAACACGATTGGTATGCAGCCCGGTACTTTCTCTGCGAAACTATGGCTTTCGCAAATGTTGTAGGTCAGCTCTTCCTCATGAACCGTTTCTTCGATGGAGAATTTCTGAGTTACGGAGTCGAAGTTATCCGCTACTCCGAGCGCGACCAAGAAACGCGCACCGATCCCATGATTCGCATCTTTCCAAGAGTTACAAAATGCCGTTTCTACAAGTACGGTTCGTCAGGCAACGTCGAGATGCACGACGCTCTCTGTGTCTTGCCCCTCAACGTCATCAACGAGAAAATCTACATCTTCCTGTGGTTCTGGTTCATTATCCTTTCGGTGCTGACGGGACTGGTGCTCGTCTTCCGTGTGGTAATCGCCGCCTGTCCTCTAGTCCGAGTTTATCTGCTCAACATGCGATTCAGGATTGTGCACCTCGACCATCTGCATACTGTGGTCCGCAGAGGGTCGATAGGCGACTGGTTTCTCGTTTACATGCTCGGACAAAACATCGATGCCGTCATCTTCAAAGAGGTGCTTGCCGAAATGGCCAAACGAATGACCACAGAGCCCAAAGAGGCTGCATGACAACAAATTCATTGCGGATGCCTGCGCCGCTGCGCATCCGCACCTTAATTAAAACCTGCCTTTGGACAACAATAATAATGTTTATGACCAAAGTGGTGAAGTGTTCCAAAGATCGGATTACTGAGTCGTGCACTCATAATCTTTCCACCTCAGTGACGGTCAAGTTGAGTAAGATGTTGATATGTATAAACATTTTCAGGTTATTTTTTATCATGTTCAATCTAATACTAGCCATTTTATCTGTGCCGATTGTGTTCCTAATGCCATTTATTGGAATGATGCAATCGTGTTTTCAGAAAATGCTTAATTATTTATGGTTTCTAACATGTATATGTGCTTGTACATATGTAAGAGACTTAATTCTGTTTAGTTCATCCGTAACTTAGCAAATCATGATTTAATAGTTTGTATATAATTTTCGATACAACAAGCATTATAAGTAACTTAGTGTGAAATATGAGAAAATTAGGAATAGAATTTTAAATCTTAAAAACACAAAAGAATTAAAATACTTTAATAAGTTTAGAAATTCTAGAGAATATTTTCCAGAAAAGTGAAAGACAAAACATATACTGCCTAAGACGCCTTCGAAATCAGAGGTATAGTTTATAAGAGAAAATTTCTCTTCATAGAACTATCTATTTTGGAAATCGGAGATTTCTATTTCATCATAATGATACAGAATTGCTAAGTAGAGCGTAGAGATAACTTAAAAATTTCCAGTTCAAAAAGAGTGAATATATTTATGGTTCTAGTAGATGATGTTAAAGCAATCTCATTCCATTTATATGATTTTTTTTTCCAAAAACATATAAAACAACAAATATGTGTTACATTTTCAAAAATTGTTTCAGGAGCAGAGGCAAATGTAATAATAATTTTTTTCTATCGCATTTTGTGGAAATATAACATGCTATTTTTTTCATACCCAAGCATATTTCAAAAATAACATATCTTTTAAAATTTCTGAATTTCAGTTTGATCTTAATTATTTAGCAATAGTAAAGGAATTACAAGAAAATTTGAACTTTAATATGAGTATGATCAAACATTACTATAAAACAATTTAATTATAAAAAGTTACAGCTATGTAATTTTTATATGTAAATATGTATAGTTTAAAATTTAAAAAGCTATTTCCCATTTTTAAAAAAATATTTTTATTTTCATATTATTATTATTTTTTAATATATAAAAGTTAGCTTTAATAACAGTAGATGTAAATATGCTACATTTCGTCAGAAAAATTACAATTTCTTAACAGAAAATAAAATTTTTAATTGCATTATTTATGACATTTCTGTTATTAAAAATATTTAAATGCTATTATGAAGAAGAAAAAAGCTTCTATATTAATAGAAAAACATTAATCGAATCTGCTTGATTTTACGTATAGCATAAGTGAAACAGTGATTTTGATGATCGAAAATTCGATAAACTAGCTGTTTTGACTAAGTGTCAATCATTTGTTAAAGCATGTGAGTGACATTGAATTAGTACAAATTCATTGCTGAGATGTTTTCAGCATGTCTTATTATTATTATTATTATTATTACTATTATTATTATTATTTCTCCATAATGGCTTAAACTTTACATATAAGTTTAATTAGGTAATAAAATTTATATTTAAAAATAAATGTTCAAAAATGTTTAAAAAAAAATATTATGTATATATAGTTCTTTTACTAAATAAGTATCATTTCTGCATAGATTAATTAATTTTAGTTTGTATTTTTCGTTAAACAAGATCTATTTTTCGAGATATGTTCTGAAACAATTTAATAATCGAGGAATTAATTTCCTCGTCCCTTAATTTCCTAAATTTAAATGTACAAATTATTTTGTCGAAATGATGATAGAATTATCAATACATTTTGGCTTATTATAACTAATGTATCATAGTGATATTTATCCACAATATTTCGTTATGCTTTCCTAATTTACAAGTTTATATAAATTTAATCTTTTATCTTATAACTTTCGGTCCTTTCTAAAAATTTATTTATATGTCCTCTCTTTTCATAAATATTTCAATTAATTTATGTATTTAAAGTATTGTTACATATAATTAATGCGTAAAAGAAGATAAATGATTTTTTGTGATATTTTAGTGATGGTTAAACTAAAAAAGAAAGAAGATATGTTTTTTAAAAACACATATGAATGCATACATTAAACTTAATGCAACGTTACTTTGAAAAAACGTTCACCTCCTGATAGTTTGTCGTGTAATCGCATCTGTAATTTATTTATGGCCAATATCTGTAATTTTTTTCAAAGAAATTTTACAGTTTAAAATCTAACACTGATAACTTATGGTTTAGCCAATCATTAAGTTGAAGGACTTAGAAATTACGCTTTTAATTCCTATTTTGATGCCGGTAATAAGGGTTAAAAGTATTTTTATTAAACAAGAAATGTAAATAACTATTTAGTTATTAAAATGCAGATTTGTATAAGTTGCAACAAATTCCTTCAAAAAGCCTAATCAAATAACAAAAAAATCAACTTTTCAGCGAACAGATTCTAAATTTATGTATGATAAAAGTAAAAACCAAACATTAAAAGGTTTTTAAATAGCTTTCAATAAACAGCTTAACATGTTTCATACACGCAATCGATGAAATTATCAAGATCAATATTGATAGACATTTTCTGAAATATTTGAAAAAGGATTTAAATTATAAAGTTCATTTTTCAAATTTTATGGGAAAATAGATTATTTATTAGAATTGATTTTGATAATGTCACCGTTTGTGTGCATGAAACATATTGATTTTTTTTTTTTTTTGAAATGCATTTAAAAGCCTTTAAATGTACATTTTTCACATATAGCATGCAAAGTGATACCCCAGTTATTGTTACCTTGCCAGTAACTGACACATCAGCAAAAATCAGCTAACCCGAAAAAGCATTCTCTTGTAAAATTCTGTAAAGTAATGGTATCTAGGTATAACATAAACATTTTTTATCCCTTTCCGGTCTGTTTTAGAAAAAATTACTTTTTAGTTTTTAGAAAAAAATATTTTTATATTAATAACATTAACACTAGCTATCCAAATATATTAATTAGTGTTCAACGAATATTTCATTGTCTGATAGAGAAAACGAATGCTGTTGTTTTCCGTACTATCCAATTAATATTCATATGATAATAGGCTAAGGAAGTTTTTTTTGAGATGTTTAGAAAATTGTGTTTTACAGTAAGATTCAATTTATAAACAACTTTCTAATACTTTTTGCGCTTTATTACACACGATTCTTTCAGGAAAGTAACTTTTACTTTAAATATAAAGAGTGAAATGTATGTTTAAAGTAACAGAATAACAAAAAGCGCAAGAAGAATTAAGTAAATAATAATAAAAAAAATTACTATTACTAAATTCCTAAAAATAAAAGAAGTCATACAGTAAATGCATAGACATATAGTAACATTAAAACGTGTAAATTGTAGCAAAAGTATTTCTCAGAACAAAATAATACTCCATTAAAGGACATGCACTATTAACAGTACATCAGACCCGAAAGGTTTATTTTGGAGTCAATTTATTCAGCACTAGCAGTCCAGGAATATATTTAAGGGCACATGGAACATAAAATGGTGAAAAGTTTTGAGTTTTTCATTATTGGCCTAAAATATAAAGCTAAAAGATAAGAGTGCTGGAAGGTTTTTGTAAAGTTTAGATTTATATTAATAAGCGATCAGGGGCCTCGCAAAAAGGGGTGGGACGGGAGAGACTCTCTCCCCAACCGTTCGCAAATGTTGTTGTTACACTTTGCAAGTTTGTTCAAAACTTTAATAAAAAACTATAATACATTTTCTGTTTCTGAAAGATTCGACAAAAGTTAGAAATATAATTGGGAATATTATTAAGCTTTTAAGAATAAGAACTATATTACATTTTCTAATTGTGATAAATTGGTAAAATCATAAAATTAATTGGCAAACGTTGAGAACTGTTTATTTTTGCTTAGTTGGTAAATAATGAAGTTTGACTTGACAATTTAAGGTCCTCTACCACACGAATAAAAAGTCTTAGCGACGGCCCCGTAAGAGATTTTCTTACATTACTTTTAAAATAGGTTCTAGATCAGACATGGTGAATCTCTTCATATTTGTCTACAGAATATTTTACTGGATCATGACGTGCCAACAACCACAAACAATTTGAAAAGTACATAATACTATATAAAAATTATTTGACTTTTTGTTGTTAATGTTTTTAGAAAAAAAATTATATATAGGTAACTTATGTTTAGGAATATATTCTGTTTCGTTATATCTTATGTTTTAGGAAGAATCGTATTTTCTGTTTTTGCATTTTAGATACCATATATTTTATATCATGTCAATTAATTTAAGAATATGCAAGCTGAACTAGAATCATATATGTTTCTATTTTAATTTTTGTTAATATATAGTTACCAACTTTTACCCTTTTCTTATTATTAAAATTTAATAAAATTTTCCCCAATACCTAATCGCACATTTCATCGATTAAATAAGTAAAAAAAAAAAAAAAAAAAAAAAAAAAAAAAACCATTATCATTAAATTTTAGTGATATGAAAAAAGCATAAAACTCAGCAAATATAATAATAGTATTCATTTTCAAAACTGATAAGTCGCAAAATAAATAAATAAACAAATAAACAAAGAAGTTCGATATGCAATCACCAATTTCTTTAAACTGCTTTTAGTATTTGTATTTGAATTTTAAAAAAGAATTTAAGTTGATAATTAACAACACTGGAAATCATTAAGTTGCCTTCCAGTTTCTTCAATTTTCAACAAATGAAATTTAGACAGATTCAGCTTGTCTGAATTCGTATGTTTTGGGAAATACATTAAATACTGTGCGTACAGAATTGAATGAAATGAATTATTTGAAATACATCAAATAATTCATCAAATACGTCATCCAATACTGTGCCGAAAATATTTTGGAGCGTGCCGACTACAGCGTGCTATCATAGATTCTCCATCCTGGTTCCAGATAATCGTTATTTTAGATATTTTTAAATATCATATCTTTTTTAATATGAAATTTTTATTTTATTAAATAATGGTTTCCTTATCTATAGCTGTGTGCTATTAAAATCCGAAAATGAGCCTGCTCATATTAATAATAAATGAAACAAAATATATTAAAATCGTATCTCTTTACGCAGCTGTAAAAATTAAAAAGGCATAATATGAGATTTTTCCTTCACTTATTCTATAACATCTTTAACCGTATAGTGCTTTTGTAAAATTAAAAAATCTTATCTTAAATATTCATTAAATATTTTGTGCAGCACTTGAAAAGCGTTTTGATTTAGTATGAAGTCAATGATTTAAATAATTATTTTTAAATTTTGAAGTAGATACTCTTTTATATAAAACTAGTACGATTACTTTTGTTTGAAAATGTAATAAATAATAGTATCAAACCAATTTTCTATATTTCGTCATAGATCATTCAAAAATAATTATTAAAAGTATAGATGTTATTGATATAGAAGGATCATGTTACTTCAGTGAAACAAAATCGCAAAAAATATTTCATTAACTGACATGATTAATGCACAAGATGTATCTTTTTTCTTAAAAGGAAAGATGATATTTCAAAATCTTACTTGAAACATTTATTTGCAAAGCTATTATTTACTAAGAATTTCACTAAATGAAGATTTAGATGATTATGAAAACAAATGAAAATTAAACAAATTGAATGATAGTATGCGATTGTAAACAAGAGCCTACACATAAAAGATTAACATGTTTTTTTTTCCTACACAAATTAGGATTTAAGAATAGAAACATGTGTAGCAAAACTACCCATTTGCCACTGAAAGATAATTTAAATAATTGTTTGACTAAAATATGTTTTAATTAATAAAATGTGAAACTGTTTGCTTCTATTTTTGACTAATGATAAAAATAAAAATTTGTAAATGAAAAAGTAATGTTAAAAAATAATATTGAAAGACCCCTAAAAATTTAAATATCACAAAACAAAAGAAGGATTTTCATTTTCATTTATTTATTTATTTATTTATTTATTTATTTTGAAATTCTGAAAATATAAAATATTATGACTTTAAAAATAAATAAAAAATAGTTTGAAGAGAAAGTGAAACTTGATAACTGACTTATGCTAGTGATAAGGGACTTCTGGAATGTATAACACCTCCCTCTTCCCCCATCACCGATTAATTTCTCTGATAGGCTATTTTGTAGCAGAGGATATGTTGCGTAGTATAACTTAATCCATGGTTACTTTTTAGAATTTATTAAACCCAATTTTTCGTAGGCACAATGTTAACTAATGTTGATCTAAGCAGTCTTCAAAACATTTTTATTATAATAACACTTTCTCTTCCACCTCATCTTTTTGCTTCATTTTAGGAATAACGGATTTTGAATTTTTCTATCGATGATTATTTTTAGAATTTTCAAGCTATGTTTTTGAGACTTTTACAAAAGTTGCTCTACACATTTAGCTAACACATTATGCAAATTACATTTTGATTGCGGTGAAGAATGTGCAGTGAAATTTTATTTAGTAAACCTGCTCATTTTCCCTATAATTTTAATAATTTTTTAATTTTGATTACAGAGTATTATGTATAATATTATTTCTCATATTTTCTGAAAAGGAAAAATATATATATTAAGAAATCTGCAATTTATAAGCAAAAAACTTGAAAAAAATTTGGACTGTTTTTATAAAAACCGTAACTTTTCTACGAGTATACATGGTATCCTCATAAAAATGAACACCGTTTGTTACAATAAGCCATTTAATTATAATCTGCTGTTTGGACGCTTTTGATACATTAGTTTTGACAGGGCTATGCAAAATATCTTCGTTCTTTTTCAATTTGTTGACGGTCCGCTATGGGATTTCGAGAAAAAATCTTCACGGAAATATATGACCTGTACTATTTTGTTTACACACCTGGATTTTCAGAATAATTCCTCATTCATTTTTCTAGATAGTTAACAAAACGTCTAAAATCATAAGTGGCCGGTTACCTTTGGACATATAGTGTATATACAGAGAGAGAGAGAGAGAGAGGGAGGGGGAGGGAAACAGAAAAGAGAGAGGAAAAAAAGAGAGAAAGTCAATAGTTGTTACTTATTTCGATATAATTCTTTTATTTTTCTTCTCCTTAATACAGTAATTTAAGAAATAAATAAAATTTTTTAATCAAAAATTTTTATTAAGTCGATGATGTTATTTAGACTTTATTATTATAGATATTCATTAAATTGTTAAATATTCACGTTTTTAAACAGAAAATTTACAATTATATATTAAAAAAAACATGTACTGCAAAATAGTTAACACGAACGAAAAGCTAAAAAAAATCACCAAACTTTTTGTTATAAAATATACAAACATTAAAATATATTATATGAATTTTAAAATTTCACTGTTTTACTTAAAAATTCACTGTTAAAAGTTCGCTATTTTACTAAAGTAATAAAAAAGATGTTACAGGTAAAAAAAAAAAAAAAAAAAAAAAAAAAAAAATATATATATATATATATATATATATATATATATATATATATATATATATATATATATATATATATATATATATATATATATAAAATAAGACTGATATATTAAACTCAAATCGCACACCATATTTAGCTAACTAAAGAAATATATAAAATATAAAATATAAAAATATTCTTAAAAGCAAAATCTCACGAACATCTACACCGCTAAACAAACTTGAAAAACCACTACGTGAACAATAACTAATCCATAAATTATAAACTGATCCAACAAATAACAACTCATAAATAACTTAAACAAGAAACTCGAAAAGTAACAAACATGGAGACGGGCGGCATGGCTTATGACATGCACTGCTGGGTTAAATCTGATTTTATGCATGCAACATTCCCCATGCCCGTCACAACCATAAATGAATTTTAGCTAAAAGCAATCCATACCAAAAATAAACTATCGACCAGCAATAACCTTCAAATGACCCTTAAACTAAAACATTAAACTTGTCGAACTATCAAATCCATTCAATAATGATTTCAGTTCATTTCGACGACTACTGCCCCTAACAAAATCATTCATAATATTTTTCATAAAGTTCCGAGGGTAATCTTGTTCAGAACCCAGTCTGTACCACTCCACAATGTCATTAATCGCATCTCCAATTTCTGAACTCAACCTATCAATACGAATTAAACCATTTCTGAAAATATTTCTTTTTACCGAGACATGTACACATGAATTGAAATTCATTAACTTTAAAGTTCGGAAACTAAAAGTGTTCCGTTTATCAAATATCTTTGTAACCAATTTTTTACGCTCTAAAATTAAGTTTACATCCAAAAAATCAATATTTCTGCAATCCAGTGAGGAGGGCTCTAATTTCAATGTTGTAGGGTAATATAAGAAATCTAAAATTATATTATCGTTATTTAATTTAACTATTAAAACATCATCAATGTATCTATAACACAAAATATTTTTATTTAAGTTATTGTTACGTTCATATAAATATAGGTATATGTCAGCTATAATAGAACTACAACTCCCCCCCATTGGAATGCCACGAATTTGTCTAAACGTTTTTTTACCGTCGTAAAGGTAATTTTCTTCTACAACAAATTTAAATAAATTCAAAAATAAATCGATATCAGTTTCTGATTTACACTCAGTAACATAAAATTCCACAATTTTCTCTTTTAAATCCGTTAAATCTATATTATTGTATAGGTCTGCGAAATCATATGCATACAGACCTGTAATGTTTTTTATATTTTTCAGCTTATCCAATAAGATATAGCTATTTTTTATAATAAATGTTGATTCCCTACCAGTCACTTTGTGAAACACACCTGTTAAAATCTCCTTTAATTTTTTACTAACTACCTCAATGTAAGATCCGAAACCACAAGTTATGCTTCTGAATTTAATTGGCTTTTTATGAAATTTAGGAACTAATATAAGATAAGGGAAATTTTGACTTTTTTGTTTTAACTTTACTTTTTTATAAAGTGCTTTGATTCTATTCTCCACAACAGTGATTTTTGTATTCAAAAGTTGATAATGATATTTATTGTTATAGCACTCATTCAAAAGCGTACTATAAATTTTTTTACATATCAATGCGTAATTTGTGTTGGCTTTGTCTACATATGTAATTATAAATTTATCCTGGAGATTCTTAATTGATTTTGTAATTTTTATATAATTTTCGCGTGACATACCGTCACAATCTCTTATGTATTCTATTTTTAAATCCTTTAGTATATGGTATTTCCACTCTTGAAAAACACTACATGGTAAACTATACCTATACATTAGTTTTTGTATAAAAATATCTAAATTTAAGTTAAAGCGCTTAATTACTTCACTTTTAGGTATTATGCGTTTCACTCTATATTTTGTTCCATACTCCATTAACTTCCTCAACTCCATATCCCCTACTATCTCCAAATTTCCAGTTATAACGTGTCCAAAATCGTTATCTATATAATTTATGTAATCACTATCATTGCAGTTACAAATGCATTCTCCGGTACTTTTCTCAAGATTTTTTGCAAAACTGTTATAGTTAAAAATTTTACGCCCCAAAGGTTTATCATATTTAAAAGCCTTAATTATTTTAAGCTTGCCCACAGGTAATAGATCATAATATTTATTTAATATTTTATTATAATTTAGTTTATTTTGACAATTTCCAACATAATCCAACACAAAATATATCTTATCTACTGAACCTTTATTGCTATTGTTTAAATTACAGTAAAATTGCAAATTCTGTTTTTTAATTCTATACCTCAATAAATCTAAAGCTAAATCTATGTTACTACATCCTACTCTGTCATGCAATGCCCATAGTGTTTCGGGAATTAATTTCTTTTTAATGTTAAAAACTAAACACTTAAGTACATTAATTCTTCTTAAACCATTATAATTAATTATTGCGTTTAGTATATCTTTACAATTATTAATATTTTTATTATTCCAAGTAATTACATTAAAAGAACTATTACAATTATCATTCAATATTTCATTCCTCAAATCATGATTTATTTTTGCATAAATAGAATCATCTATATTTTCAGTTTTTAAATTTTTAACTACATTACTATTATTAAACTTAACATTTAACCCGTAAGGATATACCGTACCATAATTTTTCATCATTTCATTCTCACACAATTTTCTTTCCATTTCATTTGGAATAATATACATGATAGATATCCGTATATTTTCAATACCATGCTCTGAAAAATGTTTTATTTCTATTTCTTGATCCTCACTTTTGATGATAAGTTTTCTAATGTCCGATTTATGATTATTGAACCTTCTGTTTAAAGGAGTAGATGTTTGTCCAATATATAATTGATTACAAACGTTACATCTTAATCTATAAACACAATTATAAACTTTACAAAATTTAAGACATTGTCCCTCTGTCCTCTCATCTTTATGTTTTATCTCTGCACAAGTACAAACTTTACAACGTTTGTCACTACATTTAACTAACTGTATACCATTATCTAATTGACTTTTTTTAAAGTCCCTTCTATAAAACCATCTTGTTTTATATCTTTTCTCAGTGTAATTACTATTTTTGTAATTTTTTTCACTATAACTATGTTTAAATTGCCCAAGGCTATTCATTGAATTATTATAAATATATCTAGTCCGATATCTTATAATTTCCGTATTTCCATAAGCACAACTATCTTTAGTCAAACCACAATCATTCCGTAATCCAACATATTTCCAATCTATGCCACTTTTAACACAATCGCCACTATTAGACATACTCCTCATAACTCTAAACTCTGTAAACTCTTTTCCACCATGGTCACTTTCTAACGATCCGCTCCCCACCATGGATTCTGGAGCCGACCGAGCACTACGGAATTTATAATTCCATATCTTGCCGGTACCGTTAATATTGTATTTTTTACTATTCATATTAATGTGCAAAATTTATTTATAATTGAATATTAATAAAACAATATACATATAACCCAAACACTCAGCTAAAGCCATAAAAATATTGAAAAATACATAAACTTCTCAAAACCAATATACATCAGAATAAACTATCATTAAATATCAAAACTATAAAAATAAATTCGAAACTGATCAATATTAAATTATCAGCCAAATAAATTAAAATATAGTCATACTTTTTAATCCAAACAACTTCATAATAACCAACCAACAGACATTAACCACATAAGATATATATATATATATATATATATATATATATATATATATATATATATACACATTTTATTTAAAACTTCTTAGTATTTTAAAGCTTTTCCAAACTCTTTATCAAAGAATGTTTTAATAACTAATTCTGTTTATTTATACAAATACGCCATTTCCTTTTGAAAATAACAAAGTCAATAATTATTAGAGTTAAAAGTAGAAGTTAGCAGTTTCTTGGACTGAACTTAATTAGTGAAAAAATATATTATTATAAATTGCAGTTCTATTTATTTTATTGCGCCACTCTATTACCATTAACTGCTGTTCCATTTATTTTATTACATCACTCAAAGTTCCTGTCATATATTTTATGTTTGAATGAAGGGAAAATATTGTGTTTTAGTCTTATGATATTAATAGTATGCATACATTTTCAAATATGGTGATAGCACAAATGATCAATTATGCTTTTAAATAAATCAGTTCCTCCTATTTCATATTTTCTTTTTCGTTTTCATCCTTGTACTTTAAAAATTATGCAATCAATCAATACTTCTAAATTTTATTGAAACGCTTTCATTACTTTTTCATTTTCTTTTTTTAATTAAAAAAATTCTTTTTATGAAAAAAAAATTTAAACTAATTCTTAAAAAACATTACATTTAATTAATTAAGATAATATGTCAAATTTTCTTTCTCGTTCTTGTCCTTGTACCATAAAAAGGATGCAACCAATCAACATTTCTAAATTTTATTGAAACGCTTTCGTTATTTTTTCATTTTCTTTCTTTCTTTCTTTTTTTTTTTTTTTAAAAAATTCTTTTTATGAAAAAAAATTTATACTAATTCTTAAAAAACATTACATTTAATTAATCAACCTTTTTTCTGTTAAGCTATTTTTCTTGTGAATAGTTGTATAGTTTAGTTTAATACAGTAATTTCATATTTCGATCTTTTTGAAGAAACTTAAAATAGCACTGTATATATATCATTAATAGGTATAGATAAAAAGGCAAGACTTCAAAGAGAGAAGCAAGAGAGAGAAATTATCTACCATGATTTTTTTTTTTAATGTTTTGGATATTACCTTAATTTTTACACATATTTCTCCTTTTGGATAAATATATTACATGTAAAGTTAATTTGGTTACACATTATTATTTTTTTTTTATGTAAGAGCAAGTTTTAAATAGCGTTTCACATAGACAACTTATGTAAAAATAGTGATCCGCACAAAAATACAACAATATTTCGAAATCTGTCTTTGTCGTACATTATTGACTATCAAAAGATTTGTTTTTATTTTTCCTCATACAATTATAAACTAAGATATAAGCGTACAAAATTATTTTTCTTTTTTATGAGATAGTATAATTTATGGAGTTTCCAAACGAAAAATTTTGATTTTCAAATTCTTAAAAAATTGAAAATGGAGTATTTTTTCTTGTTGAATTTTAAAGATATAGTTATAAAATTTTTATTAGTTAACGAAAAATACTCATATTTGAAATGCTTTAATATCAACTATAAATGAAAATTGATAAAAATTGCACTAATAATGCTAATGCTCTCTATCGAATTATGTTAAATAAAGATATGTTGACATAATATTTCCGATATAATTAAGATAATAGAGTACATCCAGTATGATTACTTGATCTAAAAATATATATCCTGATAAAAATTAGGTTTTTATTCTTTTGTAATAACAGTCCATGTCAGAATGTAAAATAGCTCGGTACAGATAATGGCAATTAATCACTGATGTTTTATCATTTTGTGTGATTTTTAAAATTAAATGTACCAACATGAATTTAGTTAATTTAACACTTATATGTTTATACAGAAAAAGTAATTTTTAATTATACGAGTATTATTCCAATGACTGATTTAAACGCATACACTCAAATGTATTTTCAGTATTTTTACATAATTTTAATTTAAGTCTATTTGTGTGTGAAAAATGTGGGAAAAGAAAAGAAAAAGAAAGAAAGAAACAATACGGAGCAATATAACAGGTCATTACTAAGTATTAGTGCAAAAATATTTTTGCAATGTAGATAATAAAATTAAGTGTCTTAAATTAAGTCTGTCAATTACGCCTTTTTATGCAAGCTAAAAATGCTTAAAGTATAAAAAATATATTACAGGTACATTCTATGAAGGAAATTATTTTACGGAAAACATTACCACATTCAATAAATTGCCTCAACATCTATTCTCCCTAAAAATGAAATAGTTACTTTTTAGTCTATCAAATGAGGTTGTAATTAAAAAGATTAAAACAATATGTTTGTTTTTTATGTATCGATGTATCTAAGCACAACAAATTCCGATACATTGCAATTATGCATAAGCATACATTAAATTTATGAAACAAAAAGAAAATACATAAAACAATGCCTAATTGATTCAATACTTTTTATTTTTCATATTTAAGAATAAATTAAAATAAATAAGTAAATAGCTAATAAAAAAATATGTTATACTTGCAAACTTTTGTTAAGTATAAAATTAACATTTTTACTAATTATTTTCTTTAAAAATATCTTAATTATAGTAATTGAAGAAAGTAATTATGTGTATAGATTTTTGATGCATATAATGTAAATTTTAAAAGTCTCGCTAAATACACTCATTTTCAAAAAATAAACGTAATTTTATTCTTCTTGAGTTTGATTAATATATATTATTTGAATTAATAATAAAAAATTATATATTATTAATGTATCGATAAAAGTAAAACATTAGTATCACAAATCAGTTATAAATTACTATAAAAATAAACATAAATCACGAAAAATAACAAAAGAAAAAATAGGATTGAAAGTTTATATATATTTTTTCTTTTTACCCCAAATAATATTTGATTATAATTTATATATCGAAATTCGTAAGTAAAATTGTTTGCACATTGTTCAAATTTTACTCAACCGAACTCTCCAACTATTACTCCAACTATTAACTTCCAACTATTTTTAATACTTAAGGACACCATAAATGCTTGAAACGATGAAAATTGATGAAGTTTGATTGTGAATCAGAAAACCTGTAATTAATTTAGACTGTTACTTATTTTTATATTTATTTATTGGTTTTATTTTATAGCAATTAAAATCTATCTATCTATCTATATATTTGTTACATAGTTAAAAGACAATAACAAAAAACTTGTATTGTTTAACAAAATTAATCTTGCAAAACTAATTTTGCCATGATTTTGCAATTCAAATTTCATTTTTTCGAGAAATAATTTTTTTAAATACTGCTTATTATATTGTCTTTCGATTATACTCCCTCCTCCCCCCCCCCCCAAAAAAAAAGTAACAAAATATAATATAATAATAATTCAGAATCCATAAAAATCGATAATGTGTTTTCTTACAGCTTGAAAAAAATCCTTTTTCAGATATAAGAAATTAAACTTAAAGAATTTAATTTCCTTTATTTAAAAACAAGAAACATGTAAATTCATTAATTTATGTCAAAAGTTACCGTTGCAAAAACCGCTGAGAAAAAGCATTTCCAGGTAATAGAGTTTAAAGTTTTGCCTTCGAAAGTATAGCAAGTTTGTGTGTCTGAATGGTTAAAGCTCATACCATCACAGTTTTAGAAATTTTCTCACCAGTGAACTCTGCTGATTTTTAAAAGTTCAAACTTAAATAATAATAATAATAATAATAATAATAATAATAATAATAATAATAATAATAATAATAGTAACATTATGTTTACGTCATTCCAAATCTTTCAGGTCGTTAAGCAATAAAATGCAACACTAAATTTTATTTATTAAAATGTTTATAATTTTTATTAATGCGTTTATTAATGTTAATAATAAAATAAGCATATATAACAAAGCGAAAAGAAAAGTACAAATAACAACATTAAGTATAGTATTAAGCTATTTCATTGCTTAAGTCAGCTCCCTTTTTCAGACTAAATATAGAAAGCAGAAATGATAAACAACAATAACAAAACGCCTACGATATACAGCGATGGTTTTCTGGCTTCTGAAAATTAATGATAATTTATAATACTAAATTTGTCAGAAATTTTTCTTAAAACTTTATAATTTTGTGAATTTTTATGCAAGTTTGCAAAATAACGTAAAATATACAATAAGAAATTCATATATGCATATATCTATATCTCCCCCTCACCCTCTCTCTGTATATATATATATATATATATATACCAGGTGTCCCAAAAATGACTGATGGATTTTAAAATTCAATAACTTGCAAAGAGTGACAGCTATTTAAAAATTTTTTGCCGGAGGGTTATGTATAATGTCAGTTTTTTTACCGTAATTTTTTATTTTAGTTCGAATTTCAAACAATAGGTGGCGCTGATGGCGATTGAAGGCCAGGTTGACGCTTCACTCAGCACTGATCATCTGGCCATCAATCGCCGTCAGCGCCACCTATTGTTTGAAATTCGAACTAAAATAAAAAAAATTACGGTAAAAAAAAAAGAAAAAAAAACTCCTGACATTATACATAAACCTCCTGCAAAATTTTTTTAAATAGCTGCCACCTTTTGCAAATTATTGAATTTTAAAATCCATTAGTCATTTTTGGGACACCCGGTATATATATATATATATTCAAATTTTCAATTTTGACAAAAAGCTAATTTTCATATTTTAATGTGTGTAGACTATTGTAAAACAAGTGTCACACATGAAAGATATTGTATAAAATGTATACTTCATTGTTTTTTAATTTTAAAGAAAAAAAAAATAAATCGGTACTATATTTTTATTACTAGAGATAATCGCCATAGTTCCTACTTTCAGTCGTCCGGTGTAATAATAATAATCATAAAATATGGAAAAAAAACCTTTTGTTTAGGTCTTTCGATTTTTATGAATATTAATGTATATAATATCAAATTCCTATTATTTAAGTAAAATAATAATATTACGTTATATGTTGAGATCAAGATGTTTTTAGAATTTAATACTATTATTTTTATATTGTTTAAATGGTTGTACATTAAAAGGTATATGCATCAAAATTTTGAATTTATTTGCATTTAAAAAAAATCAATATTTGAATAACAAAAATATTAATATGAGTAATCTTTAAAAAATATATATAGTACTTAAGGGTGTATATTTAGATTCAAACTGCTTATTTTATGATTTGTTTTTAAATTAATTTTTGCTCTCATATGCATCAAACTGGCAAATTGTCTTATTTAGGAAGTACACAAGGTGCCGTGATTGTCCATTTTTTGATAAATGCAGAAAATATTGCAAAATAAGCAATCAAAAACGGCATTTTGAACCGATTTTTCCGAAGCGGGAAATTTGTGTACGGAAAAAGAGTCATACTGAGAAGATAATATTTATAAATCAAATTCTAATGAATTGAGTGTAAGATGACATCACACGGTACCGTATACCTCTCTTTAAAAATCCCCTCAGCAAAATTCATGTTTCTACTTTTAAAAATTAATCTGAAATTGTATCGGAAAATTTCGAGCTGTTGAAGGTGGAAAAGCATTTTTTCGAATATACCCTTAATGATAAAATTTTATGTTATATAATCACAGTTTTAAAAAAATATATTATAATAATCTGCTAAATAAGAACTAGTTTTAATTATTGAGTTTTTTTTCTTTTAGGTAGCTTTCATTACAAAAAGTAAAAAGCTACCTATTGCAGCCGTCCGGAGGAAAGCACTTCCAGAAAACTTTGGTATATTTTCACCGATCATGACCCCCAGACCCCAAAACCACCCTTCGTTCAAATGTTATATATATATATATATATATCTGATTTTTGTCATGCGATAACTAACGTATTTATGAACCTATTTGAATGAAACTTGGTATGTACATAGTACATACAAATATCTCGACCGAGTTCGTTGGCCAGCGTCATCCGCCATCTTGTTTCAAAATGGCGGCCATTTAAAAATTTTAAAAAAATTTAAAATTTAAAATTAAATGCGAAAAAATTAAAAGTTGAAAAATATTTTTATTTTATGTGTTAGATTTTAAAACACCAATTCCAGAACACTTTTTATTTTGTCTATATCTTAAAAAATGATTGAGTTATAGCACTTTGAATTTTTCTTATGGCTGACGTTTTGAAACGACCTGATATTTGTCATGCTGTAACTAACGTATTTATGAATCGATTTGAATGAAACTTGGTATGTACATAGTACATACAAATATCTCGACCGAGTTCGTTGGCCAGCACCATTCGCCATCTTGTTCCAAAATGGCAGCCATTTAAATTTTTTTTAAACATTTAAAATTTAAAATTAAATGCGAAAAAATTAAAAGTTGAAAAATATTTTTATTTTATGTGTTAGATCCTAAAACACCGATTCTAGAACACTTTTTACTTTGTCTATATCTTAAAAAATGATTGAGTTATAGCACTTTGAATTTTTCTTATGGCTGACATTTTGAAACCATCTGATTTTTGTCACGTGATACCACTCGTATTTATATATCGATTTCGGTGTAATTTGTTGTGTACATAGTACTTAATGAAGCCTGGATCGAGTTCGTTAACCAGTTCCATCCGCCATCTTGTTTAAAAATGGCGGCCATTTAAATTTAAAAATAAAATAAAATTTGAAATTAGGTACTAAAAAGTGAGAAATTGAAAAAGATTTTTCTTTTACTCATTTGACCTTGATACAAAGATTCCAAGGCACTTTTTGTTTCGTCTGTATCTTAAAAACTGTCTGAGTTATAGTACTATTAATTTCTATTGTTGCTCACATTTTGAAATGACCTGACCTAATTTTCATCACGTGATAACACGCGTATTTATACACCGATTTGGATGAAACTTGGTGCGTAGATAGAACATACTGATGCCTGGACCGAGTTCGTTGGCCAGTTCCAACCGCCGTCTTGTTTCAAAATGGCGGAATATTATTTTTTTAATTTAAATTTTAAAATTAGGTGCAAAAAAGTAAGAAATTGAAAAAGATTTTTCTTTTGTGTTTTGACCTTGATACAAAGATTCCAGAGCATTTTTTGTTTCATCTATATCTTGAAAAATGGCTGAGTTTTAGAATTTTCAATTTCCAGTGAGATTGACATTTTGAAAAGGTCTGAAATTTGTCACGCGTTAATACGCATATTTATAAACTGATTTCGATATAACTCCGTGTGTTTATGGTACATACCAATGTCTTGACCGAGTTCACGGGCCAACTTTATCCGCCATCTTGTTTCAATATGGCGCCCATTTAAATTCGTCAAAGATACTTTAAATGTATAATGATGTATAAATAAAAAATTAGAAATTGAAAAAGGTTCTTTCTAAACTATTTATCTTAATATTGAATTCTGGAGTATTTTTTGCTTTGTCTTTACCTTGAAAAACGCCTGGGATATAGCAGTTTGAATTTCAAATGTGGGTGACATTTTTTTTTTAAAGTCAATTTGCCCGCGACAGCACTCGTATATATTAATCCATTTTGATGTGAGTGTGCATGTTCACATGAATTAAGATTTCGATCCAGCTCATTGGTGTTTTTTATCCATCATGCTGCTTTAAAATGGATAACGTGGAATTTGGCGACGCTATAAATCGCTTAAAATAAAACCAGGTTGAATAAAAGATGACTAATTTCCGAAAATTCCTATTAATATTCAGTATTGTCAAAAACTAGTATTCAATCTTACATAATCGTGTTCCACTATTTTGAGCTTCATATATTTGATTTATATAACTGAATTTAAAATAAATAAATAAGTATATGAAAGCTACCTCTTCCTCCCGGCATTGCCGGAAGGACTTTTATTGTTTTAAACTTCAACTTTTATTGTTTCAAAATTTGCATCACTAATGCAGGTATCTTTATGCATAGCTTAATTCCTCTTTAACCTTTTATGCCCCAGCGTACAGTACAAAAAGAAAGATATATGTTTCTTAATTATGAAAATATACAATAAGTTCTTCCGAGTTATTCACTATTCTGAAATCCGTTCTTTATATAAATCACAGAAACCTATATACTTTTGAGATTTTGAAGAAGAATTTATAGAAATAAAGTTTCTTTCACTGCTACCGATTTTCAGAAACATTTTCAGGCAGTTTTTACTGAGTAAGCTATTTTATCAAGCCGAAAAATCGGTTTCTAGCAGTAATGCCAACTTTTGAAAGATGGTGCTTTTTTGAAATATGAAAAAAACTATCAAAAAATCAACTTTATTCAGAAAAAAAAAAAAAAAAAAAAAAATCCCGAATAGCGAACATCTCTATTTAACGGACAGTTTTCCAATCCCCACTCCCAAAACCTAATTTTTTGTATGTTTAACCTCTGAATAACGGACATTCCGAATAGCGGACACTTTATTCGGCGATAAAGGATGAAAAAATATTTTTTAAAGAGAAAAAAATATGAAAAAAAAAAAAAGGCAAAAAAGCCTCTGAATTTTTCAAGACAACGTAACACAAATTTTGTGATCACAGATAAATTTAAATAAAGAGCTGGGGGAAATTCTCCCCCCCCCCCTCTCACGTTCAGTGCTAAATTCAGGATGATGCCCGGGAGGAATATCTCCCAGAGTATTGAAATGTCACTCAAGAATATTTTTTAGATTTTATGCCTTTAAAGGTCACAAAGTGCAATTCTTCCCTTACTAGTCCGGAACTCTACAATGTCCAATACGTCACATAGAAGAACAAATTACATGTAAACTCAAACAAAAGTAAACTTTTGTAACAGATTATTATACGAGAATATAATAAACAGTGGATAAAATTATGCACAATTTTATTGCTTAAAAAATAATTTTAATTTCTGATTAATTATGTAATAAAAGTTTTAGGACATATAAAAGTAAATAAATGAAGCATTAAGCATTTCTTAGCTACTTTTAAATCTCTGACGTTTTCCCAATAGCGGACACCTCCGAATAGCTGACAATTTCTGTGTTCCCGAGGTGTCCGTTATTTAGAGGTTTTACTGTAATATAGACGCACGCATAAACGCCGTCACTGTTAGGACATTTTTGTTTTCCGCAGATAAAAACTTATGTCCCTGATAGGTTTTCAATCGGCGGCTGCAATAACTTTTTAATCAGGCAACGGCGGCGGTTAAATTTAATAATTTCGTTGTGTTATAAGAATGACTGGCATTCTTTTCGAAGAGATCACAATATTAAAGATTGGGTTTACTACATTGACTAAATAATTGAAAATAATTCAATAATTTGTACTTTATATACATGGAAGTAAAGTTTTTGCTTTTGAATATTGGTTTTTGAAAATGGTTATTTTTTATCTAATTTAATTGCAGGAAATTGTTACAAATTTTGGGATAAAATAAAGTATAGATTATCATTTGAAAACTTTGCTGTTCGAAAGTAAGGTTTCATATACACTCCGGATGTATTAAATTAATGATACCAGTAACTACAGTTTTACTTAGTAAAGGTCCGCGAAAACACAAGAAATATGAAAAAAAAAAAAAAAAAAAAAAAAAAAAAAGGTTCATGCACAGTAAAAACAAAACAGGAAAAAAAAAAAAAAAAAAAAAAAAAGACAAATGTTTCTGAATCTAAGAAAATATGCTACAATCAAGAGTGAAAATGTACAATAACCTCACCCGAGTCACCCATAATTTTTAGCTCACAGGCTATCATAGCCTGAGAGCTTATGTGCCCGTCCGTTCTGTATGTATGTGCGTATGTGCGTATGTGCGTAACGCGATAACTCATGATAAAAATATCGGATCCACTTGAAATTTTGTATGTAGGTATATCCTGACAAGGCGCTTCCCTGATTAGTTTTTGGAGTTCATTCGATATGTATAAGAGGGGGAACGGGGGGCTCATGCCCCCCGTTAGTTGATATAAATGGGATTTTCATGCAGAATTAAGTTTTCGTTCAAAATTTAGATTAGAATCATTCTGATGAGACGATTCCGTGACTGTTAATAGGTGTTCATTGAATAAGTATAAATAGGGGGAACAGGGGTTCTAATCCCCCCCCCCCGTTAGTTGATATAAATGGGATTTTCATGCAGAATTAAGTTTTCGTTCAAAATTTAGATTAGGATCATTCTGATAAGGCGATTCCGTGACTGTTATTAGGTGTTCATTGAATAAGTATAAATAGGGGGAACAGGGGCTCTAATCCCCCCCCCCCCCCGTTAGTTGATATAAATGGGATTTTCATGTAGAATTAAGTTTTCGTTCAAAATTTAGATTAGGATCATTCTGATGAGACGATTCCGTGACTGTTATTAGGTGTTCATTGAATAAGTATAAATAGGGGGAACAGGGGTTCTAATCCCCCCCCCCCCCGTTAGTTGATATAAATGGGATTTTCATGCAGAATTAAGTTTTCGTTCAAAATTTAGATTAGGATCATTCAGATGAGGCGATTCAGTGACTGTTATTAGGTGTTCATTGTATAAGTAAAATAGGGGGAACAGGGGTTCTAATGCCCCCCCCCCTTAATTTATATAAATGGGTTTTTCAAGCAGAATTTTCAGATTTCGTTCAAATCTCTGAATAGTTTTGGAAGTTTAATGGTTAAGTATAAAAGAGGCGGATAACTCCTTTTAAATTATATAAATGCTAAATGGGTTTTTATTAAGAATTATCTAATTTGCTCTGAATTTTGGATATAGATTTTTTATATGATAAAGCATGTCTTTGATAGTATAGGAGGTTCAATGATTAAGTATAAAAAAAGAGGAAAGAAGAGAGCTGTTTCCCTTTCTTAATTTTTTAACGGAATTAACCCTTGAAAATATAAGGCTTTAATGTACAATTAGTATTTGTAGCCTGTGAGCTCAATGCCATCAGTTTAACTGGGCAGTATTCTTTATTTATTAGCTGATCGTAATTTTCGAAAATGCCTCCGAATAGCTTTTATAATGCATTAATCAGTTCTCTCTGCCCGGAAAATCGGTTTTTCGGATGCTACTAATTCCCAACTAAACATCTTCGACTACATAACTGAATTTGTACATAACATGTAAAAAAATAGTGTTACTATTGATGTTAATGTTGTTAATTTTATATGTTTGTCTATTAAACATGCTTACTGGACATGAAAATATTTAGTTTGAGAATGGATTGCTTCCGGATACATTGTAAAAAAAAAAAAAAAAAAAAAAAAAAAAAAAAAAAAAAAAATACCAGACGATTTTGCGAAAATTGTATCGGTAATCTGGACGCCAGTATAATTTGCTTTTTTTTAACGGAAAAAATTCAGTAAATTCCAGAAAAAATCCCGTAAAAACAGAAAGTTTTCTGGAATTTAAGGAATTTTTCCGTTAAAAGACAGTAAATTATACTGGCATCTAGATTACCAGTACAACTTCCGTAAAATCGTCCGTTTTTAGGTGCGTTCGTAATTATGTAAATACTTAGCACCTATTGTTGTCGCTCAGTCCGTCCGTCTGTCTGTCTGTCCGTCTATCTGCCCGTCCGCATATAACAACGCAAAAACTACCCAACCGAATCGTTTCAAATTTAAAATACATAATTATAACATAATTTTGTCGAGTCATTTCAAATTTTATGAAAATCGGATGGATAGATCAATTACAGGGACAATCAAAAGGATTCCGTTACATTACGGTCAATGGGGAAAAAAGTTTCAAATGCATTTTAATCGTTTGAAATTTAAAACATATAATTATTGCGTAATTTTGTCGAGTCATTTCAAATGTTATGAAAATCGGATGTATGGATCAATTACAGGGACAATCAAAAGGATTCCGTTACATTACGGTCAATGGGGAAAATTTTTCAAATGCATTTTAATCGTTTGAAATTTAAAACATATAATTATTACGTAATTTTATCGAGTCATTTCAAATGTTATGAAAGTCCGATGCACTGATCATTTACAGGGACAATCAAAGGTATTCCATTACATTACGGTCAATGGGGAAAAAAGATTCAAATGCATTTTTATGATGTTACACTCATTCGAACATGATAGAATTGGCATGAATCTATGAAATATATATATTAAATTATGCATTCTGTACAATCTGTGATGCAAATAATTTTTATTATTAAATTACAGTGCCACACAAAAGTATTCCACTACATAATGCTATACGGGGAAACATTGTTTGGGGCGTGTTTTAATTATATTCAACTATTTCACATTTTATGAATAAGATATACGTTTCTGAGGTGTAAAAAAAATTACTTTCTGCATATTTACAGAAAGACAAAGATTTCGACTACTATACTGTATCCGAAGTACGCTCTACTATATCAGCACGATCTGAATATTTTTAAAACTTCGTTATCGTACGAACGCACCTCATTTGCTACGTTCACGTGCAATTTCCAACTTGTTTTTTCTTTACTGTGTATAGATAGCTGATTAATGCAATATAAAAGTTACTCGGGAACATTTCCCAAACTTACAGGCAGTTAATAATAATTTATTTTTATGAATTGTTCTTTAAATTTCAAAAATGAACTATTTTATGAAGTTTCTTAAGATAAAAGAAAATTTTTCGGAATCTTGGATAATTTGGAAGAAATTATTGTACATTTTCGTTCATGATTATAGTACATTTCCATATATAAAAAGCATTTGTCTTTTTTTCTCTTTTTTTACAGTGTGGTAACCATGAATTTAAGAACCATTGTCTTAATGTATATTTAGAAAGGAGAGGAGAGTAAACTTGGCCCCCTAAATTGGATGACTTTTTTTGACTGACTTGATTTCCATTAAGTCATAATTTGGGAGATAAATGGTTAAGTAACGTGGCTACTACAGTAATTGAAATATATGTTTTAATTAAATATAGTATTATCATAGTAATGTTATTAGCTTTTCAGTTAGAATATATTTGAAAAGAGTTCTGTTTAAAAGATATCATAATTTACTGAGTTAAAAGTAACATTAAGAAAATTTATTATTGTATTTAAATTTATTCATTCTAAACAACAACAAAGAAACATGCTTTAACAAATATATTTTTTTCTTTTGCAGTTTTTTTCGAGCTTAAATACTTTTAATTAGTGAATTTTAAATCAAACAGTGAAATATATATATATATATATATATATATACCATTTGCTACTAACAAACAAAAAATCTTCAAAAAATATTATCACTACATAATTCATTAATTTATAGTATTATTTCTTTCGAAAAGATTTTGAGTATCTGAAAATATCCAAGGAATCCTTTTTTATCAAATGGTCAAGAGTTCATTCATAACCTTTAGTTTAGAGATATAGTTTCAAATGTAAATTTTTTTCAAATGTTGTTCATCATATACGTGTACATTTTCGGAACAATTTCTCCGCGCTCTAACAAACAATAAAACACAGTAAAACAATAAAAATCCCAGTCATCTATGAACAAAACATACTTAGTTATGATGTTTTGGAATTTATAAAATTTCGCTTGCAGCGAAATGCTGCATTATGAAAAAAATGCGTATTTTTTAAGTTCGTAGAATTTTTTAAAAAATTCTTTTAATTGTTAGAGTATAAAGAAAGTCTTCGGAATCTAGGGATCTTCAAAACCTAGGGACAGTATAAAAGTTTAAATTATTTAATTAAAAAAAAATATTTTGACGTGAATGAATTTTTGCCAAATGATTAAGGAAAACATTCGAAACCCTTTTAAAATGGCAACTATATTTCTAAAATTAATTGTTTAATAACTAATTTTTGATCGACGCAAGAATGTCCTGTATACGGTGGATTTAGTTATCACATGGACAAACTCAGAGAGATGATGCTGCACGCCCAGAAAAGCAAATTTTGCAGTTGAACATAGAAAATCTTTATTCAAGTTTAAATTACAGTGTGTTTCATGCGAATTGTTAATAACGTTGAGAGAGGTTGAGAAAAGTAAAAATATTGCAAGGAAAATTAGAAAAAAAAAAACATTTTTTTAATGTGAAATGTGATTATACACTGCTAAACATTTGAAACATCGTCACTCCACCGCTTTTATAGAATATCTCTATTTTGGCAAATGAGTATGCTCCATAATACAGTGAAGTAATCGTTTTCTAGAAAAGCGGTGGAGTGACGAAACAGCAAAGGTTTTAAATTTTTAAGAGTGTAGTCAAGATAAGCATTAGAAGAGACAAAACACATATGCTAGAAATTTCATAATTTATTTCCAAACAGCGAAAACCTGACGTTCCACATTTAGGAGTGTGGTTGCTAATGCATGTAGAATTGCTGACTGAATTACTATAATTTTATGGTACATGTTACATTTTGAACAAAGAAAAGTAAATATCTTCAAAGTTTTACTGCAGTGTCTAAATTTTTATCAAACCTATTAATAGAAATCGTAATTCATTTAAAGTGCAACAACCCGCACTTTTGATCTCTGATCGAATATGTGTAATGCGACCCCAGGTTTCATTGCAAACTTTGTTTTTCATAAAATTAAAATCTCTCTGCATTTATTACCGAAATAATAGAAAACTTTTGTATGTAAGCTTTTAAAGCTTTCACTTAAAATTCTCGTGATATTAGCTCTATAGGTGATACCAGTTATTATTATTAAAAAAAATTTGAATTAAATAATTTTAAATATATATGTAATGAACGAGAAGGATAAATCATAGAAGTATTAAAACTGATGAGTTACCTCATATTCTAATTAAATCAAATTAGGTTAAAACTAATGTAGGTTTTAAGACTGCAATTGATTTGTTTTAGAATATGGGATGCTTAAACCAATGAAGATATATAAAATAATTGCATGGTATTTTTAAACAGTATTTTTATTAATTTGTTTTTAGTTTTCTCTGGTTATTTGCCCCAGATTCTGCATAAATGAAATTTTTACCATAAATACAAGATCATCACAGATGTCAGAATACGTACTGTCGGTCCACAAACGGCAATTTAAGACACGCTAGTTTATTGTACAAAAATAACCATTTTAAAGTTAACCTATTATACATTTTCATTAAAAATTAATAGTTTTAAATTGCAACAATTGAATAAACAAGCATTAACTTTTGCCACCTTCCCCTTTTCATGTATCTTCATAGAGCTATTTTTAAAATATTTTTTCTAATATATCCCGATTATTTTAATGTATCTTAGGATATATATTTATTGCCTCTTCGATTGATTAAAAAAAATAAAGTGTTATAAAAAACATAGGTTTATGTAGTAAATTCTAGTATATTTGAATTGTATCTTAGGATCTATATTTACTGTCAAATTGATTGATTTAAAAAAAATATTTTTTTAAAGCGTTATAAGAAACATAGGTTTATTTAGTAAATTTTAGTATATTTGAACTATATTTACTGCCTATTTGATTAATTTTTAAAAATGTTATAAGAAACATAGGTTTTTTTTAGTAAATGTTAGTATATTTGAACCATATTTACTGCCTATTTTATTGATTTTTTTTAAAAAAGATTATTTAAAAGTGTTATAAGAAACATAGATTTATTTAGTAAATTATAGTATATTTGAATTGTATCTTAGATCTATATTTACTGCCTATTTGATTGATTTTTAAAAAAATATCTTTTAAAAGTGTTATAAGAAATACAAGTTTATTTAATAAATTTTAATGTATTTGAATTGTATCAATTTGATTTATTTCCGATATTAAGCGTTCATAACATCATCGTAGTTTTTACATATGCTCTTTTCCTTTCACATAGCAGCACGCATAAAAACTACAATGGTGTTATGAACGCTTAATTTTGGAGAAAAAAAAATAATTTAATCAATGGAAATGAAACACACGAAAATTTGATAAATAAAATTATGTTTCGGATTTTTATAGCACGTTTAAACAATCTCAAAGCAAATAGGAAAAACAGGGGCAGTATATACAATCTAAATTATATTAGAGCAGTCAAGTCATTTGAAGGGAAAAAATATATATCCTGATCCAATGCAAGAGGAAGGGGGGTCAGGTTAATGCTTATCTACATGTTGCTGTTCTTACTTAAATGTAGCAAAAATATTAAGTCATGTTAAACAATTATTTTTAGCTAAAAATAAGGGTCTCAACATTCTATTCCGTATTTTATGGCCAGTGTACAAGAAGTAAATCAAATAAATTTTTATATTTAGCATTTCTCTTATTGTTACATAATATTTTGAGAAAGCCTTTATTGCGTAGCTTTCTCAAACACATTTTTTTTTTCTTAAATTCATTTCTAGAATTCTTTGCTCATGGTGCTCTAGGAAATCAGGGTAAATCTCATTTCAATAAATTCAAGGAAAAGAAATATGAACCAATGTACCCTGAGATTTATATAGATATATATATCTTTATATGCATTTCCTTTTTTTCTCCCGACAACAAGCACGCAATTCGACCCGCAGACATTTGCCTCTGCCCCGATATATTCGAATTGGTCGCCACATGGCAACCGGATTTGTTGACGTTTTAAATCTCCCTGAAACAGTTTTCACGATTTCCCCATAGGCATTTCAGGCTTAGAGTGAAAGAGTGACTACTTTAGCAAATTTAAATATTTATTGACCACTGGAATATTATTTCGATCACGAAATAAGACTACACACAATTATACTTATTACTGGTCTCATTTATTTGTTATTCAACTAAATAAACTGATATTATTGCAAAGCTTCAATAACCTTACTTCATCTTCTAAAAAGCTTTATTGAGATAAGACAGAAATAATTTCTCTTAAACCAATTATTTTGATTTTCTGTTAATTTTTTGATTTACAAAACCTGTTCGGACATTTCGCAATGATTTTAATTAATAAATGTTATTTCGATCGTCATTCATCCTTCACATATTTATAACTAATTTCATTTATTGTAAATACCGTAATTTCGGGTGTATAAGCCGCGGATCAAACAATTCTTTTTGGACCCAGAAATCTTATTTAGTGATTGAAGACAAATATTTACGGCGATCTAACTAGTTATATTTGTTTCTTAAAAAATTCTGGGTCGAAAAAGAATTGTTTGATTTGCGACTTATACACCCGAAATTACGGTAACGTGAAAATAATTGTGAAACGTCACTAAAAAACTTCATTACTCATTCTCTAAAAAACTTATTGAAATAAGGCAGAATTAGTTTTGTTACAAATTATTTTTATTTTTCCATTAAGTTTTTAGTTAACAGATCTTGTTCGGGCACATTTTGAGCAATTTTAATAAGATAAACAATAAAATATTAATGATTTAAATAATAACTAATAAATATCATAAAATAAATATCAATCACGAAATAACACTACATACAATTATACTTATTACTATTTATTTATTATGCAATTAAATAAATGGAAAATTATTGTAAAACTTCAATAACCTAATTTCATTCTTTATAAAGCTTTATTGAAAAAAGGCAGAATTCATTTTGTTACAACTATCTATGTTAATTTTTTTTTTTTGGCCTGTTTGGACATTTTTAAACAATTTTAATCATCTAAAAAATAACTAATAAATATTATTTCCACTAGGAAATAGTATTCATATAACTATATTTATTAGTGGTCTCATTTACTTATTATGAAGCTCAATAAATTGAAAATTATTGCAAACTTTAATAACCTAACATCGTCTAAAAATTTTATTGAAATAATGCAGAAATCATTTTGCTAGAATCAAATATTTTTGATTCCCTTTTCATTTTTCTATTTCAAACCTTTCGGGACCGAATTTTTTTCAAATTTTAGAAAATATTACTTTGATGTTAATAACATTAACACTAGCTATCCAAATAGATTAAATAGAGTTTAACAAACATTTCACTGTATGAAAGATAACGAACGTAGTTGTTTTGCGTACCACATTCAATTAATATTCCCATGACAATAGAATAAGGAAGAATTTTTGGAGATGTTTAGAAAATATTGTATTGCAATAAGATTCAATTTATATTACAATTTTCTAATTCTTTTTGCTCTCTATTACACACGATTTTTTCAGGAAAGTAACTTTTATTTTCAATTTAAAAAGTGAAATATATGTTTAAAATAAAAGAATCGCAAACAGCGCAAATAGAACTAAGCAAATATTAATAATAATTATTAATTATAAATGCCTAACCATAAATGAAGTCATATAGTAAATTTATAGACATATACTGACACTAGTACATGCAAATATTATCAAACGTATTTCTTAAAACCAGATAATACTCCATTGAAAAAAATGTATTATTAATAGTACACCAGATCCAAAAGGGTTAAGAATGTTTTCAGGCATTTATTGATGAATTTTAACGAGTTGATAAGTAATGCAACGATTCTTTTCCAGGTTTAACAAGTATTTTGCGTACTATTTGACATGTATAAATTTCATTAATTATATATAGATCTACGCAAAAAAATTGCTAAATAGACCATATTCTCACTTTTAGTTCGAAGCTACAAAAATTTGTCTGCTTGGGAATAATGTTCATAATCGCACTATTGAAACGCATTGTGGTTAAAAAATGTATGTTTATATTTTATTTTCATTTGAAGTTTTGGTCTTTTTTTAGGTTCCGGTATGAGTTACACATTAATTCTTTTCTCCATTTTAAAGCACTTGCATTCATTTTTCATAATTTATGCACGACACATGCTTTTATTTCTTGTGTCATTTCAAATAAGAACCCGCTGTGTGAAAACACACTTAAACAGTAACTAAAAAAATTCAGTTTAATTATACATAATCATACATATCAAAATAATTAACAGTGACACAAATTTTAAAAGGGTTCAAAAGAAAAATTGCTGCAGTGTATGCATAAAAGTTAGTTGGAAAAGCAAGTTATAAATAATAAAACATGGCTGTATTTAAAGTATCTTGACGAAAATGGGCAATATCGTGATAAAATTTAAAGCATAAATTACAATTAACAATAGCAAATATTAATATAAAAATTAAAATAATATAAGTTTATACAAAGTATTGGTGTATAATTTACCGAAATTGTCCAAAAAATGTCCAAACAGCCTCCGTAATTGTTACTACTTAGAATTCAGTCATATATTTTTTCTTCTGTAAATTTTGTATTATGCTTTATAGTTATTATCATTTTTTCTTGTGGAATATGGTGTGAATTACAGTAGAAATTTCTTATATGTTTTGTTTAGATGTATGTTTTCCTGCAATTTACCAAAATATATATTACACTAACTGTGTCACCAAATATATTTCAATATTATTCAAAATTGAAGAGATGGTTTCAAAGATACTGTGCCGACTTAAAATGTCTGCACCTAAAAAAGTTTACTTCATTTAAATGAACAGGATATTTTATGTTGATAAGAAATGTTACATTATAATATAAATGGACTTTTACTCTATAATGAATAGCGTGAATATTTTATACCATTTTAATTTAGTGATCAATGTACTCATGCATCCTAGGGTTAATGAACCTTCAAAATTATATTAAAAAAAAAAAAGTAAAATTGATGGTTAAAAAACAAAAAAGCATCACTTCATAATGAATTTTAACCAGTGTTGAATTCAGGGAATGGTCCGTGGAGGCATCCCCCCCCCCCCCCGCAAGATTTAAGGTTTTGTGTTCTTAAAGATAAAAAAAAAAAAAAAAAATCCTTCCCCCTAGGGAATTTTTAATGTCGTCCCCCCCACATTGTGGCCACAGCCGCAGAAATTCCTGCTGGAGAAAAGTGTATGAATTTAACACTGATCTTAAACCTTTGAGTATATATAAAAGAAAAGAATATTATTATAAAGAAAAGAATGTTTGTTTGTGTATCCAGAATTTAACACTGTTCAAAATTTCTGCAATATTTAATGTTACGTTTGAAGTATTCACTTTAAATATCCCCTTTTTTGTAATATTAATTCAGAAACTGAGCTATTTCTTAAAATACAAGGATTTTTTTCTAGTCTAAAAAATTCCAATGTACAGTCCCGTTCATTAAAATAGATAGACTTGTCTTTATTCGAACTTGAATAAGTTAAAACGACAACAAGAAAGTTAATTATAGTCATATAATCCCCTTAACCCAAATATGATCCCTTCCTTTCTTGTATAACGAATTTTCTATACATTAAATAGCATACCAACACATTTTACCTAATGGACACACTTTCGTTTTAATTTATTTGAGTTTTTTTAAAAATTAAAACAGCCCGAAAAGATATTTAGTTTATGCAGTTTTCTTAGATCTTTGAGAAACTCGCCAGCGTACAAAAATGAGTTAAAATCACAATTACTTGGCAAATTTTAATTTACATAAATATTCTTATAAAATCACGCAACTGAAATATATTTTCTTTCTGTAAAAAAAAAAAAAATAAAATAAAAATATATATATATATATATATATATATATATCACAATATTTAGATAAAAAAAAAAATCAATTAAGACTTGTTAATAAAATTCCATGTTAGAAAATATAAATTATGATGTATGTTTTAATTCTTTTTATTATTTATTTATTTATTACATAATATAACCCAAATACGTAAAAACAAAGGTTAAAAATTTTGTTGCATAAATCTACAGCCCATTCCGATTTCCAATTTATAATTCAAATATTTTGAGTTATTATTTCCGTTTTAAGCTAATATTTTTACCTTTTACATAAAACAGATCACTTTGTCCTATTTAAGAAAATAAAATAAAATGAAGAGAATGAAAAAAGTTATGTTTTCCCCATACAACTTTAGTTTATTTTTTCAAAATGTATAAAGGAATTATTTTTATATTTAATTATACTATTTAGGATAATGTTTGCACGAAATTCTGTACTAGAAAGCACTTTGCAACAAAATTTGCCGGAAAAATTTAAAGTTGATATCAAAATAAGTTCGTAAATAACTCCTTATTCTAATAAAATATTACTACAGTAAATTCTCTATAAGGTGTACTCTTTATAAGACGGGAATCTGTCTAACTCGGAAAGATTTTCAAGTCCCTGCGAATTTATAGTCATAGAGTAAAATTCGTCTAAAGCAGAATATTGTCTACTACGGAAAAATGTCTCTGTCCTGATCAATTCTGCTTTAAAGTTTAATCCATTTTAAAAGAAGTTGCCATACCGAAATCCACTTATGTCTTTGTAATAATTGTATTATGAATGGTTAGTGAATAACGATAGGTGTATCTTATCTTTTGAACGATTCTGTATACTCATAGTTTCATTGTACAATTGAAAAAGCATTTGAAAATCCTCTCAATTTGAAATTTCTTTGCCTTGTGAAATTAGAAAAGCATTTAAAATTTTGGTGATATAAATTCTTTTTTCTAACTTTTAAAATTTTTATTTGATAATATTGAAAGTTACTAGCATCACCTGCGATGCTTTTAGTCAAATTCAATATAATGTAAATCGGCGTTTAGCTCAGTATACTTTGATATATTCTTTAGAATTTTTGGTTGATTGCTATAAGTGCTTTTATTTTTAATCGTTTAAAATAGTACATTTGAGTTTCTTGAAGTGTAAATATTATGAAAGAGCAATAACTTAAGATATAACCTAATATAGAAATTGCTTGCAAGTTTTTTTTATTTGTTGAACATTTCACAGTACATCATTAAAGCAATACTT
This sequence comes from Maratus speculifer, assembly GCA_964019185.1. Taxonomy (NCBI): domain Eukaryota; kingdom Metazoa; phylum Arthropoda; class Arachnida; order Araneae; family Salticidae; genus Maratus; species Maratus speculifer. Next base: position 255,371,711 of record OZ025289.1, on the reverse strand, counting down.
TTCTCTGAGAAATTTGCAAAATTTTAATTCATATACAGTCAACTCTGTGAAATCCACCTATGTATAATCCGCAAACGTCTATTATCCGCAATCTACGTTGGAATGTAAACAATGAAAATTGCCGAATGTAGTTAAACTCAATCAGTTAAATTTGGTATATGGGTCATTTTCTCTTAACTGGTCAATTTGGACATCATAAATTTTTAAAAAATAATGTTAATTTTTTCTTTAAAATTGGTTTCCATTGTGTTTAGACAATGTGTCTAACTAATAAAATAGAGTCAGCAGTAATCTTTTACTACGTTAAATACACAAAAATAAATTTTCAAATTTCAATTAGACAGGGGAATGACAAACAGGTATAACGACAAATTATTATTATTTTTTCCACAAAATTTTATAGTAAATAAGAAAACATTATTATATACAAAAGCTCAAAACCAATTTTATTTTGAAAATTTTTTATGGAGAAAGTCAGTAAAATAAAATGTATTTGTCTGAGATCTATATGGTTTGGGTTCAGAAATTTTGGCTCTTTTATCTTCAAACGTACCTTTAGAATTGTAACAAAAAATCCAGTTCACTGTTTCCGCAAATATTGCAAACTATAAAACTCTTATCTTGTGTGTTATGTGTATTTTGGAAGGTAAGAACTTTGGTTCACTTACTACCTTGTATTTTTTAAAAAGGTCTCCTTGCATTATTCCATTAAAAATGTTTTGCTTTTTCTTTTTTCGAATTGCTATTTCCATTTGCCAAATACTTTGTCAATATTTCTCCAAACATAATTTTTTTTTTAATTCAGACGCTGCAATAATCTTTTTTGAGATGATTCTAATGTATTTTCCAATTAATTCTTGATTGGAATATTTGTCTCTAAGTCTATAAAACTTCTTCTTGTACGTTTCAGAAGTTTGACGAGTCTTTAATAGTTCCTTTCTCAACTTTTCCAATTTGTTTAGTTAATTTTGCTTGATCTGTTCTTACTCGCCAACTATGACCATTTTTTTTCTTCCATCTGACTATGTTTTGGAATTCTTTTTCTGTCTCTTGGAATAATTTAGTTTCAACTAAAGTAGTTTTAATAACCTTATTACCTTTTCCCGAGTTTTGCCTGGTAGTAAGACTGTTGTTTTGTCTTATTTGGCTAGAGCAGTCTTTGCTTTTTGATGGCTATAACCACTGGATTTCATCATGTTCAACTGAGACAATATCTTCAGTAAGGTAGAAATCTTAATGTTCAGTGATATTTTTCTTTTTTGCACGACTATTTATGTGATATATCTTCCATCGTTTCCTTTGAATTCTCTGTCCTTTAGATAATAATTTGGATACTGATTTAATGTTTCCAGCTGCTTTCTCATACAATATTTTCTGGTCATTTGTTCCTTTTTTAGAGGCTATTATAAATCTAACAGTTATTTTTATCAAGAACACTCATAAAAACCATAAGAATTTTATATTTTGTTGAGCTTACAATGTTTTTAACTAAGCCGGGGAATACTTTTTTAAAACTGATAAATTATAATAAGCACAAACCATTTTATTGAGTTTATGCTTGACAACTATGTAATCATCCTGCTTTATCCGATTCATTTGCTTTTTTAGAGCAGTGAGTGTTTATTTTTACTCAAATTATGTACTTATAAAAAAGAAAAAAAGAAAAAAAAATCCAACTTTTTAAATAGCAATTTTTCATCTTTTAATGAATAAAACTAACAAAAACATGCATTTTTTACTTTTAAAACAGCAAGTAGTGTGTAACGATTACATAAAATATTTAATTTTCTAATTAATTTTCTAATAAATATTCATAATTTGGGAAAATTAGAGACTGTAGTCACTCCCCTACCTTACATATGGCAAGGAAATGACCACAGGGGAATGACAAAAATTAAGGTTAGCTTCTATATTATCTTAACTATATACACAAAATTAAATTGCACTTAAAGTAAACTTTAAAAACTTAATACAAATAAGGCTAAATCGTTGATTCAGCATTCTTTACAAAATTTAGGTAAATAAGAGAGACAGGGTAATGGCAGTCAATAAAATTACTTACCAATGTGTAACTAGAAATCACCAAGTTTTACTTGTAAAAATTAATGCTGCAAAAAAGAACAATTTAAGATATCTTCTCTGATGATGTCATTGTTCGCAGATGAAATTCTGGATTAATATAAGTGTTGCCACAGCTGAGAATCATAACTTTCATTTTATGACAGGGGAATGACAACAAAACAAAGGGACATTTTTTATTATTTAAAAAAAAAAATTACAAAAAAATGAAAAGTTTTTATTTTTTCAAATTTTAGTATTCTATGATATTGTTTAATAATTTAACCAACAAAAAAATTACAAATATATTCGGATAGTCAGTTTTGGGAACTACTTTTGTGTTAAGGCGGTGACAGGGACACACAAGGGAATGACATTTTTACAACATATAAAATTATTTAACTGGCTTTTATTTATTAATAGTATGTTTTATCCTGTTAAACATACATAAAAACAGTAATTAAAGTATTCTAGCATTTATTTAATTTTCATACAAGTTTATTCATTATTTTTGAAGCAGGGACAAAAATATCGCTGTTTAGAGAAAACGACCCATATACATTTTTTTCAGTTATTAATTTTGCAATGAATAAATGTTTAAATCTAAATTGAACATAAATATTTAAATTTTATTAAGCAACAAAATTTTATCTCAGAGCAAGAAGTAATAAGTCTTTATACTAAAGCAAAAAATTATTGACAACAAACCAAAAATTTCTACTACAAACAAAACTACCATTGTGTTGAGTCAATGTTTAAAATAAGGAATAACCAGTGAAATGTGTATTGTATATAAGTTAATATTTCTTTAAATTAACTTAATTACGAATATATTAAACTAATGTTGCATAATGTTTTTTTTCGTTGTAATTGTAATTTTTATGCAGTTGTTTTTAATCTATAGTCAGAATTTAAAAAATAAACTGTAACAAAGGGATAATCTATAATTTGTAAAAATGAATATCCATCAAAATCCTTTGTCAGTAAGTGTTCGGAGTGCACACAATTGACTGTAGTAATTTTTTTTAAAACCCCCTTGGGGTCAGATTTTTTTTTTCAATTTTTGGAAAAAATTGCTTTTACATTAAATAACATTAACACTAACTATCCAAATAGATTAATTAGAATTTAATGAATATTTCATTGTCTGAAACATAACGAATGGTGTTGTTTTGCGGACTATTCATTTTATATTCATGTAACAATAGAATAAGGAAGAGGTTTTGGAGATGTTTATAAAATATTATATTACAAAAGATTTAACTGATATAACAAATTTCTAATATTTTTTGCGCTTTATTACACATGATTATTTCAGGAAAGTAACCTTTATTTTAAATTTAAAGGATGAAATGTTTGTTTAAAATAAAAGAATCGCAAACGATGCAAAGAGAATTAAGCAAATATTTATTATTATTACTAATTACCTTAACATTAATGAAGTTGTATAGTAGATGCATAGGCATATACTAACATTACTACATGTAAACAGTAACAAAAGTATTGTTAAAACAAAGTAATACTCAATCAAAAGACATGTTAAAGTACTCAATTAAAAGACTATTAATATTACCAGATCCAAAAGGGTTAAATAGTTGTGTTGAAATGTTATCTTGTGTTGAAAGGAATGTAATTTGAATTCGATTTATCTTGATCTAAAAAGTCCGAAATCAGTTCTCTGAATATCAGGCCAGCACGCTGACACAAAAATATCGGATGCCGTAGGAGATTTTTTTCCCAGTTTTTGTACAACTCCTTGAATTCGAATGCCAGTTTTTTCTAAAAGTATTCTTCACCTTATTTTTCTGTAATGAAATAAGGTGAAAAATACTTAAAAAAAAATCCCTATGCTGAAATTCGAGGAACCGTTCAAATGCTGAAAAAATAAAATCCGCAAGCTCCATTTTTGTGTAAGTGTACATTGTAAAAAAATCTGTAAAGTTAATAAAAGTTTTCTTGGAAACTGGGATTCCTAGAACATTTTATATAACGGCAACAGAAAAATTCATGTAACAGATACACATTTGCATTGAAAATCAAAAAAATCTGTAAAGTTATTAAGAACGTTTTGGGAAACTGGGATGCCTAGAACATTTTATGTAACCGGAACTTGGGTTACAGATAAAATTTTAGTAAGATTACTCTAATTTTAGTAGATTCTTTTTTCAAGCGACAAATTTCTGTAGTTTTACGAAAATTGGTTTTGTAGATTTGCATCTTTTTTTGTACAGTGTACAGATAAAATTTTAGTAAGAATACAGATTTCCGATCTTATTTTTACATTTGTAAAATTAGTTTTTTATTACAGTATTGGCCTAGTATTTAAAGGGATACGACCCGACTAGAACTTTTCTATTATTAAAATTATATAAGAATTTAAATTATATATGTATGAGTTCATTTGTTCATTTTATGTCTCCCATTTGTATATGATGAATTCTATGATATCTTATAATTAATATATACGTATATAAGAAAAGGATGATGATGATGATTTTTGTTATTGAAAATTTCAAAGTTATGTTTCTAAAATAATCTGAAGTGGGGTCCATTGAAGATTGCATTTATTGTTTTGTTTTATAATTTTAGATCAGTCATACTGAACCTGCCGCCTCTATCTTTTTATGTTCTGCCAGAAATTTGCAATCGTTTAAATATATAAGTTGTGTGTTAAGAAAAATATGTATTTAAGAATTTCAGTATTTTTTACGTACTTTTATGAGAAGACAAAATATGTCCTATTATACGTTTATATTTATACCGATTTTTATCGGGTATTACTTGTTCCAAGAGTTGGGATACCATGCCTGCTTGCGCTTTAGTTGTTAAACAGTCATAATACTTATAGTAAATACGATTGTTTAACAAGTTTAACACAGACATGCTCGATACTCTAATTTTTTTTATACAAGTAATGTCTGACAAAAATTGGCTTAAATGCAAACGTATAATATAAGAACGGCATTAACTAAACAACTTTAATTTGTTATTTTTTGAATATGCCCTATTATTTATAATTACTTTAAAATTATATTGAAGTATCCCCAAATGCCATTTGCATTCTTAAAAGATACTTTTACATGTTTTATACAGCTTGCGTTACAAAAATGTATGTATCTATTAATCTTCAACACTAGTCAAACAATATTTAAAACTGAATTCATTTGAACGATATATTTTTATATTTTATAAAGAAAAAAATTTTAGAATCAAATAAAATGTTGATTTATTAAAGAAATTCTGTTAATTTTTTCCCTTTTAGAGCTTGGAAAATTTGCATTGTTATATTATATTACGTTTCATATTTATTATGCAATTGATATCAATTATATTACTTTGTTTTATTAATTTTGTTATCATACTATTTTAATTAGTTTTTATTTTTTTACATTATTATACTAGTATGTTGATCAACATTTAATGTAGTAAATTTATGTTTGCGAGGACCGCCAGAAAAACAGGTTGAGTATGGCTGGATCAGATGACTGTTTATTTAGAAAACTAAAAAAAGTTGTTAACTTGATTGAAATGCCACAGAAAAAAATTATTTGTTATGTATAGCACAGAAAAAACAATCAAGTATTTTGAATCCTACAATAATGATACCCTTTGTAAGTCACATTATGCTTAATATTTTAATTTATTAAATTGCATTTCACTTCATTAAGAAAATGGAGACTAAAAATATATCGCCAAAAAATAATTAAATTACAAATATAAGAATTGTGTTCATCATATGTCAACAACTCTTTTGTTCGAATAAAATAATGTGTATGTCAATGTGAAAGCCGCGGGCCGGCTTAGTGCTGCTCGTTGCTTATTCAACTGCCATTTCCACAGAAGGAATTGTTCTTCTTTGTTTGTTATCACATTTCTGAAATAAATTCTATCTTTTTTTGCATTCGTCGAAAAAATGATTTTTTTGTACTAGTTTTTTTTCGTCTTATCTTTATTTTTTATATTTTCTCGTTTCCACAGGTACAGAGAAAGAAAAGCAGGAGTCAGCCATTACCGCTGAATTTTGAAATTTAATTGATTATATGTTTTTTCCTTCAATGATTAAAAAACAAAACCCTCAGTAAATTTTATTCTTTCTAAATGACTTCAAATTTTTACACAAAAACGTGAAGAGAACTATAAGAATTTTCCCCCAGATGGGCTTTAATCCTCCTACTCCCTACCCAATGTTAAACAACATTTACTTCTATTTTTATTTTACTTTCACAAATTTAAAAGTTTTTTACGGGATCTTCTGGAGTGCAGAGTACCCCTGATTAAAATAAAAAGTAAGCAATCTCAAAAGAAAGTGAATTGACCACTTCTCCATTTTGAAGAAAGTTGATAGAAGAAAAGTTGATTTTTATACATTTTAATTAATTATTATTCACATTCCATCTCTATATTGTTTTTTACATTAAAAGTTTACAAATTACTTTCAAAAATATTTTGATAATTTTATTTTAAATTTAGTTTATTTTTAATACATTCTTCATTTTAGAAAAGTTGCTGGTATCAAGTCCTTCTATTTGGAAATTTAAGTCCTTTTTGGTTTTTCTACCAGCGCCCATACTTTTTTTTCCTTTAAAGAAAGAATTGTTATAATTCCTTTAAACTGGGTGAAAATCCTTCAAATAACACAGTAAAGAAAAAAAAAAAAAAAAAAAAAAAAAAAAAAAAAAAAGCATGAGAAATTTTTACTGTACTATGTTTGGTACCTCATTTTTATCAAACTATTTTTACCTTTATTTTATTTTATTTGCCAAACATTGATGATTATTCTTATTTGATAGAATTATAAAATATACAAGCCATGAAATAGAAATCTTTTTATTTCAATTTTTAAAATTTTCATTAAAATCTATTTAAAAATAATATATATCTGTGTCTCAAAAGTTGAATTCGCTGACCTAATTTCCAATCAACAAGGACAAGATACTTTATCTATGAAATATGAACGGTCAGATTGAATAACAAGTCTATCAGAATTATATTTTGTTGTGAAAAATACTTTTAACTAACTGGTTTACAACGGTTGCAAAATTTTAATGAAACAATATCGTTTTTCTCCTTAATATCTGACAGGTCATGCATGTTCATTGACATAAATGTGTAATTTGCATTTAAAGTTATTTGTTTTTGAAAAAAAAAAGTTGTTTGGAAATAATATTCTTGTACTGATATTATTTAGTATAAGTAGAACAATGCACTTCCCTTCTTACTCATAAGCGGATCAATTCTCCGGACTCAAAATAAGGGGTTGTGCATACATAACGTTATCATTTTAGGGGGGAGAGGGAGTCTGGCACATGATATCGTAAGATATCTGTAGGGGGAGGGGGAATTTGGCTTTTGATATCTATATCATTTTTGAAACAATCAAAATTTTCTATTTTTAACTGTGACATGGTCTTTGATTCAAAATGGTATGTTATTATTATTATTATTATTATTATTATTATTATTATCAATTTTTTTTTGGTCGGTTATCTATTTTTGTGACAATACAAAGTTATTATTAATATCTCTAAGTTATTATAAAATTATTTAATTCTAAATATCGAATACCCCATCGTTTGGCATTCCAATTCTTCTTTATATCTATATATATAATCACGGTTCGAGAAACTATATGGGTCAATCCATTTCAAGTGGTCCAGCACTGGTCGCTCGACTATTTTTAAAAAATCTGAAATTTTTTGTACAACAACCCTAACATAATGGAAGTTCAAAATGACCGTTATTTTAATTCTACTATTTTTTATTTGTGCATGGCGGTCATCTTTGTTTCATCGTGTGCAGCGATTTTCTCAGATACTAGGATACACAAAATTGTAAATATCTCGTATTCTATTTTCTCAATTGAAATGGGGTTTGCAGCATTTTGTTCAGAATAAAATAGGCTAAATATACAGTGTAAGAAAAATTTTGAAAAATAAATTTTTACAAGTGAAATTTTAGCACAAAATTTACGATTTTTTTCCAAAATCTATCCGTTTGCAAGAGGAAAATTTTCATGCAAGGGAAACTGTCAACCTTACACATTTTTTTCTACAAATAAGTCAAAAGTGCGTGTACTCATGCACCAGGTCTTAGATCTGGGAGTTAAATTCTCTTTGCGAAAAAAATTCCAAAATTCGTCAAAAATTTCAAAAATCGCACTTTTTAGGCTTTGATATCTCTGGTGGGGCACGAGATAAAAATCTGAAATTTTGGCCTATGATAGTATTGTGTAGTAGTGTTATGTACAAAAAATTTCAAGAAGGAGATTTGACTACAAGCTGAGATATGACATGGACAATATTTGAAAACTATACTGCCAAACTTTTGTAACATACTATGTAATTGTTCATATCTCCAAAATTTTAAATTAATTATTTATGGTACAAAGTTAAATATTAGTTACAAGTATCTTTTTCAAATGCTTCTGTGTGATTTAAACAATTCAGAATGTATGCTAAGCCAATACACTATTTGTCCAGATGAACAAATCTACTAGAAATGCTATTGCAACAACTTTACTCGGAACACATTTCAGGAAAAGTAAATTACAGACAATGAATTGCAACTGATCGAGTTGACATGGCTTCAATTATTAAACCTAGAGAATTTCATTCAAGTTAACAAGGGATGACCAGACTTGGGGGCTTCAAATAAAATTTTTAGAAAGAACAGCCTGATGGACTGATAACAGTAACTGGTCGAACTCAAAACATCTCTCATAAATATTGTTAAACTCTTTGTTGAGCATATATAGTATTTTGTAAATTAAATGCTTATTATTTAACTGTTTTCGACAAACGATATTTTCTGGGTAAATATTGTAATAAAAGAGACTAATCTCATTTCTCCTAATGTACTCGTAATAGCATTTCTTAACATTTCTTTAATCACCGTATCTCAGCTTGTAGTCAAATCTCCTTCTTGAAATTTTTTGTACATAACACTACTACATAATACTATCAAAGGCCAGAATTTCAGATTTTTATCTCGTGCTCCACCAGAGATATCAAAGCCTAAAAAGTGCGATTTTTGAAATTTTCGACGAATTTCGGAATTTTTTTCGGAAAGAGAAATCATTTCCCAGATATGGGACTTGGTGTATGAGTACACACACTTCTGACCTATTTGTAGAAAAAATTGTGAAAGGTTGACAGTCTTGTTGAACAATTACATGGTAGGTTTACAATAGTTTGACAGTATTGTTTTCACATATTTTCCATGTCATATCTCAGCTTGTAGTCAAATCTCCTTCTTAAAATTTTTTGTACATAACGCTACTACTCAATACTATCACAGGCCAAAATTTCAGATTTTTATCTCGTGCCCCACCAGAGATATCAAAGCCTAAAAAGTGCGATTTTTGAAATTTTTGACGAATTTCGGAATTTTTTCCGCAAAGAGAAATTAACTCCCAGATCTGGGACTTGGTGTATGAGTACACGTACTATTGACCTATTTGTAGAAAAAATTGTGTAAGGTTAACAGCTGCCCTTGCATGAAAATTTTCCTCTTGCAAACGGATAGATTTTGGAAAAAATCGTACATTTTGTGCTAAAATTTCGCCTGTAAAAATTTATTTTTCAAAATTTTTCTATCACTGTATATTTAGCCTATTTTATTCTGAACAAAATGCTGCAAACCCCATTTCAATTGGGAAAATAGAAGACGAGATAATTACAATTTTGTGTATCCTAGTATCTGAGAAAATCGCTGCACACGATGAAACAAAGATGGCCGCCATGCACAAACAAAAAATAGTAAAATTAAAAGAACGGTCATTTTGAACTTCCGTCATGTTAGGGTTGTTGTACAAAAAATTTCAGATTTTTTAAAAATGGTCGAGCGACCAAAAAAATATTTTCTGGACCACTTGAAATGGATTGACCCATATGTGAAGTATATTTGAAATGAAGATTGTGTTTACTAATAAATAATGGAAAATGAGAAAGAATATTGCCCGTTTGTTTCGTTAATAAGAATTTCTACATGCCCTCAATCCCTTTTTCGTTCGGGCCAAGTGCAACAAGATTTTATTACTTTTTAATGCATTATGTAACAAGAAGTTATTATACAATACTTTTGAATAGTGACTTTCTTATAAGTGTTAACATAATGATAAAAATATTTTTTTATTGTTATAAAACCCTATGTTATTGACTTTTCTTTATTTGAATCAATAAAATATACGAAAAATAAATGTAACCAGTTTTGTATACGACTCCAAACAAAAGAAATAAACTGAAAAAAAAAAAAAAAAAAAAAAAAAAAAAAAACCACTTTGATAACTATATTATTACCGGGGGGGGGGGGGGGGGTTTACCAGGGATGATAACCTGGTATGATACGTATGATACCGGAATGTTGATAATGTTATATTTGCACAGTCCCTAAGACAAAAATGTTCACTGTTGAATTCAGAGGCATCTTTTTCAATTATTTTTATTCCAAGCTGCAGAACCTCGTTTCACTGTTCTGAGTCAATTGGCCAAACTCATAAATTTTAAAAACACTTCCGCCCGCTCATTTACTCAAAGAATATTGCAATTTCCTATTCTAGTCGGTCACGCTTCGTTCTAGGGCATGATCGCCTTGGAAAAAAATAAAATAAAAGGAGAGCCTTAACTCGTCCATTTTGAAGGTAAAACGTTACTGTGGTTTCCATGGTATTCACTTTTAATGTGGATTAAATCTTATTATTTGCAGACAAACGCGCAGACATTCAAGGAGGTTACCAATATTTTTCTAGCTGAATAATTTTCTTATGTTAGTAGGAAATAAGATAAAAAAGATATTTTTACAGAAGATTTTGATTGAAAAAAACTATGAGAATTTTCAAGGTTATCGATTCATCACTTGTACTACGTCAAGATATATCATGTACTTTCCGAATAGGATTAAATTACACCCTTGCTTAAAAAAAAAAGAAAAAAATACATATAAAGATTAAAAACCTCTAGTATATATAAAGATATTCCTTGAAATAAGATAATGGTTTTAATTTTTAAGTCTGAATTATTTTTTCAGATTTTTTTAAATATTTATACGAGTATTAGGTGTCCCGTTTAACTTTTTATCCGTTGGATATTAGTCAGCATTATCAATTGCAAGACTTGTAAAAGAGAGAGAGAGGTGGGGGGGGGGGGGAGGGTGTTTTGAGAGACGAATGTTTAGGCTTATATATATAAATACACTACATGGCAATTGATGAGCGTCCACTTGCGATTTTAGAGATTTTGTTAAATATCTAGACAAATACACGAGGAATTATGCCGAAACTCTTAGTGTATAAATATAATAGTACAAATCATACTTTTCCATGAAGATTTTTTTCCGAAACTCCACAGGGAACCGTCAACAAATTAACAAAGAATGAATATCTTTTGGATAACCCTGTCAAAACTAATGTAGCAAAAGCGCTCAAACTCTAGATCATGATTAAGTGTCTTATTGTAATAAACTGTGTATATTTTTATGGGAATAGCATGTATACTCGTAGAGAAATTAAGGTTTTTTTAAAAAATGGTTCCAAATTTTGCCAAGTTTTTTGCTTATAATTTGCAGAGTTCTTAATATAAAGTAACATTCTTTATTGAAAATATGACAAATAGTATTGTACATAAAGAGCTGATCCCCCCTCCTTAATATTTTTTTCCGAACGGAATTAACCCTTGAAAATATAAGGCTGTAATGTACAATTAGTATGCGTAGCCTGTGAGCTCAATGCCATCAGTTTAACTGGGCAATACTCTTTTTATTAAGTTGTAAATTTAGGAAGAAATGAAAAGAAAAATCTTTTAAGATAATTGTGATATCTGCATCTTATCATTAATATTGAATTAGTAATATTAGGTTTTAAAATATTGCATTAAACATTATGACCGTAACACTTATCCTTTCTGAAAAGCATAAGACGAAGAAGTTATTAAAATAAAACCAAGTTAAAAACCTTAAATCTCAAAACGCCTTTAATGATATTTTTCAAGAGTTAATTAATTTGAGTAAAAACAAAGAAAAAGAAAAGTAATGTAAATACTTTAATATTTCACAATCTGGGATATCTTTGAAAAGCGTAACACTTTCCAATACAGTGGAAAATGCCTATGAATTAGGTTTGTCTGTTTGTTCGTGCTCTAGCTCTCGTAAATGTATTTGGATTGCCATGTAGTTTTTATGTGATATTATTGAGGTTTACAATAGGATTGTGATTGAAGTGTATAGCATTTATAATTTGTTGACAGGGACACTCAAAGTAATTTCGTTACATTATGATTTATGGAGAAAAATTATTTCTCATGCATTTTACCAATGTTACAATAATTTAACTATTATGAAATTACAGACGACTATAGGTGTTAAATCTTTACATAATTATGACTGAACCTGAAAATGATTAATAACTTTTTTTGTATCATTTGTAGTACACAAAATCATACTGATTGCAAAATAAGATAAATAACAATGGTTTAAAAAAAATAAACAATAATTCTTTTAAAATAAATAACTGAAAACCGTCATCAAATTTAAATATTTTACAAGAGCGCAGAAAAGTTCTTAAAGTATTTTGTTTGATAGCATAATATTTAGAAATTCAGGAAAAATCTTACATTTTCGACTTTTGTAGTTTTGGGAATTCCTGTTTATTTCCCCCTTTAATAATTTCTATTAAAATAACAAAATTAAAGATAGTACTTTTTACTGTTTCAAATTTTAAACAGAAAACAGAAATAAATAAAGAAAAAAATTAATATAGGACAAAATTATTAAAATTTTATTTTTAAGAATTTATACAAATGGAAATACCGATGGTTATTTTAAAGTATTAAAAGTACAATTACATTTTTATAACGTAAATTTACATCCAAAATTTATCAAAGAAAAAATAAAAACTTAGCGTCGAATATCTAAAAAAATTATAGTTGTTGATTTGTCATTGCTTTTTTTAGATACTGGTTTAAAAATTGTAGCTGTTATTACAAACAATTTTATTTTGCGTGCCTTACAAAAATATTGCTTTTTTGATTACACATTCTCTTTCCTATTGCTGTAATTTCCATATAGCTTTTGCCAAATTTTCTATTTACACCATCGATATTCACTACTACCAACGACTTCCAGATAACAGAAGTGGTGCATGAATTATGGTGAAAACTTGAAAATCGATTTTCATTTTATACTCACATGAGTAAGAAAAATGTGGTAAACAAAAAAGATTTTTACTTCGATTTTTAACAAATGAGACGCGAGTAAGTTAACACACATAAACATGTAAAAAAATACATGACAGCAGTTTTTGTTTTCACTATTATAATAAAATGCGAAACATAATAATAGTTATTTTTGATTTTTGCAACTTATTCAGCAATGGGGAAGAGAAGGGGTGGGGGGGTTAGTGATAACCAACATTTGAATTTTATCGTTTATAAGGCGGAACCCGTGGAATTTCGACAAAAGTAAATGCTTAAGAAGGAACTGTTTCATTGATTTGTAACAAACCTACAAAATTAGCTGCAGTAAAAAATGCATCTTACAATGGTCAGTCTAACCCTCAAACAAATATTACTTAAAGCAAAAATCAAGAAGAAAAAAATACTATTTTTATAAAACTCAGTTGTCCAAATTATTAAAACTGAAATTTAATCGCATAGGTAAAAATATAATAAGAAAGCAAAATATAATACAGATCAGTTATTAAGATGAAGTTATCAATTGAGGCTCTTATTTTTGATATAAATTCGTATGAAAAAAAAATCAAATTGACACGATCTTAGAATTTCAATTGAAATCTAAATCTGTCATAATTTTTATCTTCTCAAAATTTACATGCGCATATTTCAATTTTTATCAATTACAAAAAAAAAAAAAAAAAAAAAAAAAAAAAGATCCATTTCTGTTGCCACAATTACAAAATTCGTATTAAAAACTTAAAAAAAAAAAAAAAAAAAAAAATGTCAAGAATAAATTGAGATACAGATTTCAAATAAATTGCATTTAAAAGTACATATTTTTCTCTATACGATGGTGTAAAAATTGAAAATGTGCGATGTTTAAAAGTATAAAATTTGCTGTACCGAAAATTGCAAAACAGAATTGCATGTGAAAGTGTTGCTATTCGCAAAATGACGTATGCGTTACGCACAGTAACGTTTGGCCTTTATAATATAGATTTAGCAGTTTTAGTTTTAAAAAATTCATAATTAACTACAATAATAATAAAATATGCTTCAGTTTTAGCGAAAGGATAAAGAAAAATAATTTTTAAACAGAAAAAAAAAAAAAAAAAAAAAAAAAAAAATGCTTTACCCCCCCTTCTTAAAGAAAAAATCCTTATTTATGTCAATATTTGATCCCATGTAAATCTAGTGTTTAGTTTTTATATTTTAACGCCAAAAATTCCGTATAGAAATTTTCATGTTATTTAATTGTTGAATGTCTGTCATTAAATAAATCAATGTTACTATACAGAAATACTAGCGTTCAGATTAAAACACCATAGAAAACCTGCGTACTTTCAATCTCGTAGACGGTGCACGTTGTCGAAGCCAATGGGTTAAAACAGTAATATTTTATGATTAATAATTATATTAAAATATTTTGTATTTTTCACTAATCTGCCTCACTTGAAGACAAACACAAATGGTGGCGTAGAACTTAACAACAGATAAGTTGATAAAATGTATTCAAAATATATTTTGATTCATCAAAATTTTGTGAAGGAAACTGTTTTGATATCAGCAGCGCATAAAGCAGAAACTTTTTATAGTATTTTTGTTTCGTGTGTATGACATTTCTCAAAATACTTCTCCATAAACACTTCTACTTGTTAAAATCTGAGTGTAACTAATGACAACTCTTCTAATATGTCGGAAAAAAAAAGAATTAAATCGGGGAAGATTGTCACTAATCGTACCTAGATCTCAGTAGGCAACACTGTGTTTCATGGGGGTCATATTTACCCCCATTTATTACCATAATCCGGAAATGAAGGAAAACTTTCTATTATTTCTTATGTTTCAAGAGCAAAAAAGAGAATTTTTCGTATTTTGCTACATGTAGTTCCTTAGACGGGGTGCTGCATTACCATGCAAGTCTCCTCTATATATTATTTCTTTATTCTTGTGTTTAGTTGTGTCGAAATTTCGCTATTCAACGAAATGAATCGTCATGTCGTCTAAATATTATAATTACTTACAATGGTCGAAATAGCGGCCTAAATTACCTATGTGGTCAAGCTTTTTTAAATCTTAGCCATTTAAGTAAGACTTTGATCTTACAAGGAAGGTCTCCATACTGGGCATACACAGATTTTTTTGAAAAAAAAAAAAAAAAAAAAAAACTAATTAAACTACTTATGTATGTAATAAAGGATCAGTGAAAATTAGCGGCGGAATCACATTAGAAAAAATGTAAAAAAATAAAATACTTTTGAATATTTGGCGTGAAAAGACAAAACTGTGACACGATTTGGCGAGCAGCACTTTTCCCCACCAAAAGCAAACGATTTTAATGCAAGTAAAAACTTTTCGATTTTTAGAATCCGCGTAAATGGTGTTTGATGAATTTAAGCATAAACAATGAGAGAGTTTAATATATTTTATGCATACATAAATTTAATAAATTGCATATGTATACATTATTTGTTGCTGTAGTTATTTAATTTACATTTGGAAAAAATATTTTCATATATAAAAAGTTCTTATTCAGTAAAATTATTTTCATACATGTAAGCGTATTCAAAAATAAAATCTAGATGCTTCCATAGCAACAAAATCGAATTAAATATGCTCAACTGGAATTTGAACATGAAACAATTTAAATTAATTTAAATTTGAATTTCATTTCAAATCTCAAATTTTCATGGTTAAATTTGAATATAAATACACATAAATATCAATATAACGAAATTATATTTAAAACAAACTAAAACTGGCAAAACCAAAGATATTTAATTTATCTAACCACATTGAACATGAAATTGTTTTCCTTTAAAATGCATTTGTCATTAAAAAAAAAACCTTTTTTTGAAATTGCTTTTCATCGCCAACCGATGATAAATTGCCAAATAATGCAATTTTCATTATTTTTTACGGACAGGGCACGGAGGTTCCGCCGAAGTTTTTTTTTTATAAACGTATATATCCTCATGAGAAGAACAATCTGTATTTTTTTCAGATTTTTCGGAGTATGCCCGTTTAAAGACCTTTTTTGTTAGTAATGCGAGGGCTAATGGAAAAGTGTACGATCTTCACTTTAGCACTGGTTTCATCCTTTAATTAATGATCTAAGCAAGCGACCCAAAAACTCACCTAAATTGCGGAGGATATCTGTAACCGTACTACTATTTCGACAGACAATCCTACATATTTAACTAAAGATTTTTAAGCCCTACAATTCATGTGACCGAGAGGTTCTGATCTCTCAACTAGTAGATAGTGGCCGAGAGGTTCTGATCTCTCAATTGGTAGACGGCAGGTGCTGGGTTCGAACCCAATCGTGGCCGTCGGCCTAACCGTTCGGAGTTTTCCGTGGTTTTCTTCGAACCTTGGATTTTCTTGCGTAAATACGCGTTAGGTTCCCTTAGAAAGACCCCCACGGAGGGCAACCCACCTTAGGGCCTATATCCCTCGTGTAGATAATCGGCCGACATAAAATAAACCAAACCACAACTGGTAGACGGCAGGTGCTGAGTTCGAACCCAATTGTAGCCGTCGTCTAATCGTTTGGAGTTTTCCATGGTTTTCTTCGAACCTTGGATTTCCTTGCGTGAATACGGATAAGGTTCCCTTTGAAAGACCCTCACGGAGGGCATCCCACCTCTTTAAGGACTTATATTCCCCGTGTAGATAATCGGTCGTCATAAAATAACCCAAACCTACAGTTCGCATTAGTTTCAGCTTTTAATTAACGGATTACCTAGGGGCGCAGAATGTGCTCTAATTTTGTAGTGTTGCCACTAGTTGCACCACTGTTTCCCCAGGCAATCCTACATATTTTAGTAGACAAGTTAATAAACCAAATTGGTGTCCAAATAATAATCATCCTCATCTTTAGAACATTGCCATTGGTTACATTTGGATTTTAGCAGATAAACCTCTGTTTTTAATAAGAAAGTAGAAGATATTTCAAACACAAACTGATTTTTTAAATCAATAAAATAAACAAGTGATGGAAATTCCAACGAAAGTGAGCCCATGTCTTTTCTCTATACCCGTTTTGATTAGGAAACCATATATCATAATTTGCTTTATCTTTTCTGACAGATTCAGAAGAAAGCTTCTTAATTCTAAATGAGCTTATTATTTTATTTCATTATTATTATTGTTTTTTCTCAGTCGTCGCTTGGAGTGTGAGGAAACAGTTCATATTGTCATATTATGGTGCTTAGGCAGGTTTGGTTTATTTTGTCGTCCGATTATCTGCGCTAGGGATATAGGACCAGGGGGGGAGTGCCCTTCGTGGGGGTCTTTCTAAGGGAACCGAACCCGTATTTCCGCAAAGTTCGAAGAAAACCACGAAGACTCCGAACGGTTAGGCCGACAGCCGCGATTGGGTTTGAACCCAGCACCTGCCGTCTACCAGTTGAGAGGTCTGTACCTCTCGGCCACTGGTGGTGCTTAGGCAGGAAGGTGTATAATTATCCAATGCTGAACGAACTAAGAAGGGAAAAAAAAATCAAGTAATAAATCCGAGATGCACAGACTTGTCCCTGTTCTAAAAAATCTCATCTTAGTACACAATCCAGCTGATGAACAGACTACTTATGAACTGCTTCCAAAACTATCGTTCCAAAACAATACTAATAATTGTATTTTTATCGAATTAAAAGACGATCTGAATTCTGATTCAAGTGAGACACCCTGTATTTTTGAGGGATGAAATAAATTATGACCCAAGTGTTCTACACAAATTTGTTTGTTGCACTACAACCTCTTGAAATCGTCCAGTCTTTTTTTTTCTTTTTTTTTTAACATCCTGTGCTCGACATTAAAAGATAATTGCTAATAAATCATAAATAAAGATTTATTTAAAAGAATCTCAGTTGGCGTGTATGTATACCAAATGATATGACAAAATAAAGGAAATTTTTCTAAACAGCGATCAATTATACTCAATTTTGGACTGCCGTTATTTTCTGGAGAGCTTCCGTAGCACCGACGACGTCGAGTTCCTGTTTTAAGGTTACTTCCATAACAATAAAAAAAAAAAAAAAAAAAAAAAAAAATTAAAGAATGAAAGCGGAAGTCGTTCATATTTCTCATTTGTTTTTGGAATATTATTCTGAAGTGCTTTAAACTACTATTTTCTGGAGAGTTTTTTTTTTTTTTTTTTTTTTTTTTTTTTCAGAATTAACCTTTTGAGGAATGTCAAAGTCACGTTTTCCAAGGGAAATAGAACTGTTGATATGCGCTAAGAAAATTCACACTCTGACTGTTTGTTGAAATTCGATCAGAAAGGTAAAGGGATATGTTTGAATATGAAAGATTCCTAAAAAAGAAAAACACAGTGAGAAAAATTTTATTATAAAAGTATAAATAAATGTTTTTTTTTTATTACTATTGGTTTGAATCCCGTAATCCATTGTAATGGAGTTTAATGTTTTAGTTTATTTATTAGCCGACTTCAACGAAGTTGTGTTGTAGGAAGAAGTTTACTTGTATTTACTGTTTTAAAAAAAGTTTTCAGTCTTAAAAAATAATATTATAATCGCGAAAGAAAATATATAACTACAACCTTTCAGAGCTACACATGATTCCGAAAAGCGTTCTTTATCTTTATAAACATCAGGAAAAATATACATTTTCAAATTAATATTAACATTAATCTAATATTAATTCGTTACTCTTGCATACATAAATTCAGTTGGTTAACTGAGAAAATAAACTATGCCCTAAAAACCAACATCAATGGTTTGGGAAACCCGATTAATATACAGTAAAAACTACTCAGAAATGCTTTCAAAAAATCAATGTCATCTTAAAAAAAAAAAAAAAAAAAATTCATAAATTTCAAAAATATATCATTTCTGGAATTTCTAAAAATAAAGAAGGCTTTTTGGAATCATGGATACTTCGGAAGAATTTATTGTAAGGCGGAAAGAGTATATTGTAGTTCATGGCTGTATTACATCTTCATAGAATAAGAAACATTTCTTTTTTTTAACATTTTCCAACAAAATTGAAAAGTGTTTATGACTTCGGTTTCTTTGTCCGTCTGTCCGAGTTATAATTCTGGTAAATACATTCGGATTGTCCTGACATTTTTGGATTTTACTGACGTTTACACTAGCACGATCTCTAATTTAAAATAAGTATGTAGCATAATTAGTTTATTTACAGTGTCAGTCAAAAGTATTCCGTTACATTTCAGCCAATGGGAAAAAATCGCTTCAAAAGAATTTTGAAGATGTTACACCCGTTCAAACATAATAAAAATGATATGCATTTACGAATTGCACTGAAATATACATTCCATGGAATATGCAGTGCAAAGAATAGTTATTATCCATTTACAGTGTCATACAAAAGATTTCTGTCACATAATAATGTAGGGGGATTGTTTGCGATGTATTTTAATTATGTTAAACAATTTCATATATAATGGAATTGATATTCGTTGCCGAGGCTTATAAGCTCTTTCATGTAAAATATGAAGTACATGGAATTTACGGGAAGACACAAAACGTTTCAGATAGTACATTTTATCTGAAATATTGCATACAAGTTATGATGGCAGGGAATACATTTTTAATTGTGTATTAATTAATTTTAATTTTTTTTATATTTATGATTACTGTATGCTGTATGGTGTGTATAAATGTTATAGTTGATATACAGAGCTACAGAAAAGAATACGTCTTAATATGAGCGTAAATTGCTTATAGTTGTTTTTCAAATGATTTATGTAGTTTTACTCTGAACTGTATTTAGTTTACTAAGAAATGTTTGCCGAATTTAGATAAAATGATATGCAGGGCCGTTTAATGGATGATAATTTCTGGAAATGTGATTTCAGTATTTTTAAGAGTGTTTTAGTTTGAACTAAATTTTAGCTAAATAGTGGCGTGTAGTAAAAATAAGGTTAACTATTGGGCTGAACAAAAGTATTCAAGTATGCTTCCATCTATTATTATAAATTGCAGAAAGAGAAATTTTAATCTGTTATAAGTTTTCTCGCTAAAATGAATTTTCCCATAATATAGTATATATATCAACCTACAGATCAAATACAGAGCTGTTCAAAAGAATTGAAATACATATTAGGCTATGGACAGTAGGAAATAGACGGTACAGACGGTGATTTCCCAAAAGTTTTAACCGTTTTCTAAAATGTTTACTTAATTATTTACCTTATTTTCCTAAATAACGAAGTTTTGTTAAAGATTTCAGGAAATGTTGGAAAGTGACTACTAAGAATATATTTGTAAAAAATACATACCCTTATCTCATACTCACTGGTGCACAAAAACAAGAACTTTAATAAAATCTTGTTCAATCCTTACTAATATTATAAATCAGAAAGTGAGTTTGTTTGTTTGTTTGTTTGTTACGCTTTCACGCCGTAACTACTGAACCGATTGCTTTGAAATTTTGCAGTCGTAAAGTTAGAAGTCCGGATTAAATAATAGGGTACTTTTTATCCCGAAAAAATTGATATTCCCGAGGGAAAACAAGAATATAGTTTGCTTGATGGATGGATTGGAGATGGCGCTGTGTGTCGTTTAAAACAAGATAAAATATTGCAAACGAATATAAACATGTAAATTTAGAAGCTAAATGATACGATAATGAATCCCTGAAAATGAGGAATTCCCGAGAGATGACGTACAATTTGTTTTATCGTCTAAACTGTTTTTTTTAATCTACTTATATATTGCAAACGAATATGAACATGTAAATTTAGAAACTAAATGATACGATAATGAATCCTCGAAAATGAGGAATTCCCGAGGGATGATGTACTATTTGTTTTTTCGTCTAAAATTTTTTTTTTATATCTACTTATCCTGAAATAACTGTAAGTCAACGAATTACTAATTGGTATAAGTATTATTTACGTTACTTAGTTCTTGAGGTATGCGATAGATGGCGCTGGGTGTTTTTAAAACGTGGTAACGATGTGCAATAGCTGTATAATAGTTAAGTTAGGTTAGTTTAGTGCTTTTTTCCTAGGTAGATATCTAAAGTAGTTATTACGATAGGTAATTACGTCGCTTTCTTCGTCATTTAGTTTGGGATTTTAGTTTAGTTTAGGTTTATAGTTTACTCATATTTTCACAATGCCTCGCAAACGTAAATCTAATTTGTCGAGCACCTCATCTAAAGCTCGAGCAATAAAAATTGCCCGATCTCAAGAATCGTCTCTCCATGCTGAATTAAGAAGGCGCGAACAAGCAGAGCGCCAGGCTGCTTCGAGAGCTGCTGAGCTACCATCTCAGCGCCAGCAAAGTCTTGAGGAGCAAGCTGCTCGCCAAGCTTCTTTCAGGGCTTTTGAGAATGATATTCGTACTCAAGTCCGCTTATCGCAACATGCTCAACGTCAGCATGGTCAGCTCTATGTAGCGTGTACCCGGGTTTCCAGTGCCCAAAATCTGAATGTTTTTGCTCCACAAGGGAAAACAAATAATATAGTGTACCATTTAGTTTTGGTTTAACAACTAATCGTATCCAGCATTACATCGCGCTTCTTACATTTTTCCGTGGAAATGAGAAGTTTTCTTATAGTTGTGCTTTATACCGCAATATAACCGAATTCCACGCGGGCGAAAAGCTAGTTAATAATAAAATAAAATATAAAATCATTATTTTGAGTTGTCTTCTGCATTCGTCTTCAGGATAATATGGTGGTATAATGTCTAAAAGTCCAGAGATTAATCCTCCCTGCCAGAGAGAAATATTACTTCTCACGCAGAAGCATTAATCTCTGAACTTTTAGTCATTTCACCATTATATTTTCTTGAAGAAGATTGCAGAAGACGGCTCGAAACGTTAATTTTATATTTTATTTTATTTTTAACTGTGCAAGTTACTAAAGCTCTTGTTTTTGTGCACCAACGAACAAGGTTATGAATTTTTAACAAATACATTCTTAGTAGTTATAATTTTATGGTGCGATTGTCCAGTATATGTTTATGTTGGAAAGTGTTTCATAATCTATGCTTAACGCATGTTTTTCTCTCTGTGTAGTTTTCTTTTAAAATATAGATCCACATATAAATCTTGAACAAATGCTGTGATTATCTTTATTTCATTTTAAATTTGTTTTTCTTCTTCTTTTTCCGAAAAATCTCATTCTGCTAGTGGTCATGTTGCAATTTCAATAAAATCTAAAAATGACATGTTTGTCTGTCTCTCTGTTTTCTTATCTTTTTTCACTTACAGGTTTTAGACCTTGTAAACAGTGGCCAGTTGTCACGAATTTTGAATATAGTGTTAAAGAACACACTTACTTTTCTTTATTTATTGAAAATTTCAGATAAATCGTAACTTGGAACGTTTTCAGGCATTTTACCATTTTAAATGTTGATTAGTTTTAGAAATAGTTCCTAGTAAGTATTTATATCTTAAATATTATCTCCACACCAATTTTCAAATTTCTAGTCCCAACAATGTCACAGAAATCGGAATTTTAGTAAGTGTTTTATCCCTTCCCTCGCCATTGGGTGTTGTTATATAATTCATAAAATATAGCCACTTGTAGGAGCCGATGTGGTCACCAGCATTTTGCCACCACTATTTTTTAAATCGCTTCAGTAGCTCTAAAGATTACTTACAGAAAAAAAAAACCACAAACATTATTTTTTTGTAATATTAGTATAATTACACATACAACAAAACAAACAAACACAGTAACGTTACTTCTTTATAATATTAGTATAGATTTATTTAACATTAAAAAAATATTTTATAGCTTGGCACGTGGTAAAGCTATGACGTAAATGTCGGCACGCGTTACCAATGTAAATAAAAAACGTTATTGATTTTAAACTTTATTAAAGTAGGAGAAAAAACCATTAGTTTTCGTTTTTTATTTACAAAATTACATAGAAATAGTTTCTCATGAATGATTTAAAATTTAAAAATAAAAAGGATCGATTTTTATTCATTGTTTAGTAAAAGATTTATACTGAGAAAATGATAACTACGTTTGCTAATTGTCTTAAACACCATTAAAATTGAAAGTTTCACAAAAGTAGGCATAGCAACAGATAAATTTTAAAGATTTACACATAAAATTTAAACGCATTATGCATCTTTATTATTACTTACATTTACATAAAATGCCATTTGTTATTTTACATTTTAAAGAATGATCGTTGAAATAACTTTTTACTATACTAATGATCCTTAAAACTTTATTATATTATGTTTTCTTCGTAAATATTTGTCACGAATGTTGTGTTTTTGAAGCTATTGCTATTTGAGGCATATTATTGGAAATCTATAGTCTGTTGTTTTATTTAGATAAAATAAATACAATACATTATATATTTGGTGTTTATATTTGGCTCATGAAGGAAAGAGTACAGTTTGACGTTAAAAAAATTGTTGGGAAAATCCTGTATTTTTGTTGTATTGCAGACATTGAAAAAATTCAGTTTTAGGGAAGCTCTTTAACCTTTCAATAATAAATAACTTCCGAAGATAAGGGGTGGAAATGCACGATATAAATTAAAATGAAGAATTACAATTACTGAAATCAAGCAAATATCATCCATTGATACATCAACAGTTTGAGTTTACATTTATAGGAGATTCCCCAATTTAACCCTTTCGGGTCCGAATTTTTTTCCATTTTGAGAATAAAATAATTTTTAATTAATTAACGCTAATTGTAATATTCAAATGCACTTACTGAAGTTTAATCTCATTATCTGAAATGCAGCGAATGTACTTATTTTGTGTGCTATTGAATGCATTTTAATATGAAAATAGGCAAAGGAAGAGTTTTTGTAGACGTTTGGAAAATAACGTATTACAACAGGGTTTAAGAGGGTATTACCACTTTCTAATGTTTTTTTTTTCTTTTTTTTTCCGTTTATCACACACGATTCGTTCAGAAAAATAACTTATATTTTAAATGTAAAGACTGAAATATATGCATAAAATAAGGGAATCGTTAACGGGGCAAAGAGAATAAATAACATATTTATTATTATTATTACTAAATGTCAAAACATATATGAAGTCATAATAAGAAAGGCATAGCCATATAGTATCATTTCTATATGTATAAAGTATCAAAATAATTGTTAAGAAATAATAATAATAGATGAAATGACATGTACTATTAATAGTACACCAGAATCGAAAGAGAGTTAAATGTATATTTATTAAAACACACACACACACACATATATATATATATAAAGACTGATGATTGTCTTTAAAAACTTTTATAGAAAAGTTTACATATTCATTTATGACATGCTATTCTTTTATAAATGTAAGGTGTCCTGAGATAATAATGCCATATGTTAAGGTTCTACCCAATTGCACGGCTAAGTTTAATTTTTTTCCCAAGCAAATATAGGATTTGATACATAAATTTACTGACTATGTATACAAGAAAGAATGTTTTAGAATATATGTATTTATAAAATGTAGTGACATGATTTCCTGACCAAGGTTTTTTGGCTTTACC